>OX438745.1:630000-1255000 GCA_949316235.1 Oegoconia quadripuncta | reverse complement strand
TATTTCGGTGTTTAACTGTAGCGTAGTGGTTTACTGCAATATAAACGCATATCGCTTAGTCAGCGCCGATACCAATGTAATAAATAGGCTTGTTCATTATTAAAGGGCCTTGTTCGTGCAACAGCACAATAGACAACTAGTCTTAAAATCAAAATCAAAATCAAAAAAATATTTATTTCGTAGGATAAAAATTATCACTTGAAAACGTCACATTTTTTATCTTATTATTAAAGTTTTTGACATTATTGCTCATTCACAAAGCTGATTCCCCAGAGAAGAACGAGCAAGAAACTCAAGGGTTGCTCTTTTAAATAAGTCTGGGTTACAAATTATATTGTATTGTGTAATTAGACTGAATATCGCCGAGCGGTCTATATGTCCATGCTTGCGTATCATCCAGATAGTCAGAAATTTTATAGTAGCCGTTGGTAAATAATGTCTGTTTTATGATGGTTTTGAATTTATTTAAAGGTAAATTTTGAATGTCCACTGGAACCTTATTATAAAAGCGTATACATTGCCCCTTAAATGACTTAGTGACTTTGTGTAAACGGCTGACATGAACACCAAGTTTATTTTAATATATTGTATTAACATTATGTATATCACTGTTTTTCTTAAACGGCTCTAGATTTTTTCTTACATACATTAAGTTTTCTTAAACATATTGCGATGCTAATGTTAATATATTAATTTCTTTAAATTTATTCCTAAGACACACTTATTTACGGAACCCCCCGTCCTCGACCAACCACCATCTTTAATCCACAAAGTCAGTAATTCATTCAAAGGGTTATGTATACGCTTTTTCAATATAGTTCCTGTTGATATACAACATCTTCCTTTCAATAAATTTAAAGGTACTATAAAACAGAAACTTATTAAGAAAGCATATTATAAAATATCAGATTATTTAGATGATAAACAATCAATTTCACAATTAATAATGAAATAGTAAGTATTTATTTCGCTTGAAAAGTGGTACAATAAGATAAGTTGATACATTGTTATGGTAATGGAATCACACTTTTCACCAGAAACGAGCATGCGAAATTTCTAGAGTTTACAATTTAAAAAAAAAAAACAATATTACGTTACAGAGTCACACAATAATATAAAACAAACACACATACTAGTCCTAGTCATACAAACTTAAATATTAATAATTAAATATATGGGTTACAACTTCTGAGCTTTCAAATAATTAAAATATTCATCGACAGAGTAAAAACAGTTTTGAATTAACGAGATTTTTAGTTTCGTCTTAAAAAAATTTAAGGGCATAGACTTCAATTCGTCATTTAACTTATTATAAATATTTATTGCCATGCAATATGCATTTCTGCTATACAAGCTAGTTGTTTTACGCGGAAGCACAAGTCTCTCGGGGTACCTACCTGGTGTTAAAGTTACAAACCTCCTTTTCTTTTTGGAATAAATGCGGGTGAGTTCTAACAAAGACACATGATTCGTAAATATACAGACCTGGAACGGTTAGGAGGTTTAATTGCTTAAAAAGAGGTCTGCAAGAAGTTAAGGTGTCCATAATATAAAATAATAATTTTGTAATATAAAAACCTTTTTTTAAAAAGAGCGACCTCTCGAGTTTCTTGCTTGTTCTTCTCAGGAGAAAATTGCCTTTTGAACAAGCAGTAGCTTTAAAAATGTAAAATCTGACTATTTTAAGTGTACCCTGTGTACCTACAAAATAAAGCATTTTTTGATTTTGATTTTGAATACCACATGGCGACCAAACTACATTATCACTGACTGACTGTTATGTTTTTCAGCACAGATTCGAACACGCCGCCTCTGCCAAGGAATGGATTCTGTTCAATCCAGATATGATTGGTAAGGGAATGGTTACAACAGATTTGAGATTTAGCCTCAACAATTTACAATTACATTATCTAATATTATAAAATAGAAAGTTTGGATGTTTGCTCAATCACGGCGAAACGGATGAGTGGATTTGGATGAAATTTAGGTAAAACATGCTCTGGATTAAAATAAACCGCCTCCGTGGCTCAATGTAAACAACATTGGGTTTACGATTCGGAGGTCGCGGGTTCGATCCCCAGCGGGGTACATGTTTAAGTACTCGGTTTGGTTGGTGGTAGGGCATTTTAAATGTCCGTTTGGCTAGCTACCACCATCTTATCTAAATCTGCCGGCAAGCAGCAATGTTAATAGCATTGTTGTGTTCCGGTTGTTAGAGATAAGATAGCCAGTCCCCCAAATGTGTTGGGGTTTCCGGGTCAGTACGCTTCCATCTTCGACCTCATCTTCACTTAACATCGGGTGTGATTGATGAAGAACGAAACCGTCGTGCTTAAAAAAAAATTTTTGCGATAAAGTTAATCCACGCAGGCGAAGCCGCGGGCGGAAAGCTAGTAGGTTATAATTATAATAATATATTATAGTATATAAAAGTATATTGTTTTGCACACCAGAAATGTACAAAAACTAACCCCTGTTACCTGTCTATAACATTTGTACCCATGTTCTTGGCAATAAATAAATGTGTGCATTCAAGCATCACGCACGATTAATGATGGATAAGTTGAAAAGCTGAAAAAACATGGACAAAGAAGGTTCAAGGTCACCCAAAGGGCAATCGAGATGGGCTATGCTCGGAGTCTCCTGCGGGATAGCATCAGGGATGAGGAGATCCGCAGGATAGCCCGAGTAATTGCCAAACTTAAGTGGCAGTGTGTCGACATAGCCGAAAGATGTCCACTGCTGGACCAAGACCTACCCCAAAGATCTCCACAGCGATCGGTCCTGGGCTGGTGGCATCCAACGGCTTCCTGCGATCTTGCAGTGGACGTTTTTCGGCTGATATGATGATAATGAAGTTGACAATTCGTATTACTTTTGTATACAAGTTCTGTCGTGGTACCAACATTGTCATACTGTACGTTGTACGTATCTAAATTTCAATACCCTATACGGGCCAATTATCCAGCGATCACGTGTATGATTTGATCGCCATCGTCCCGAAAATTTTGACCAGTTGTTTAAAAGGGACAAAAAATATTTGAGGTAAGACATAGAATTTGATTGTTGACCATCAGCGCTGTACCGAGTGAACTACGACCGGCGGAACTGGGATCTCCTGTCCAGCGCCCTGTCCAGCTCGCGCTTCGGCGGCGTGCCCGCGCTGGGCCGCGTGCAGCTGCTGTCCGACGCCTTCGCGCTGGCCTGGAGCAACCAGCTCGACTACAGCACCACGCTGCAGTGAGTCAACACTTAAGGGGATTGACGGCAACAATAAGGCTGGGAATATACGTTAGATTTTTCCATTACATAATCGGATCCAATATTCCCGCCTCCACACTCAGTGAAAGACTCAACAGTGGTCTACTGAAGGTAGACGGTGCCCTACGTTTTTTTGACCTCCATTATTATTGAGATGTAAAAAAAATGATTAGAATAACGGTGCGACTGAGTTGAAATCTAGAAATAAATGTGCCAAAAACAAAAAGGATCCCGTCAGTTCATCAGTCAGTCGTTTAAAATTTCGAATTTGAACTCCAATAACCCAAACCCACAAATGAGTATCAGCTCAAAAGAACAAAGTGAAATTCAAAAATGCTTTATTTTGTAGGTACACAGAGTACACATAAAATAGTCAATTTTAATTGTTTTAAGCTACTGCTTGTTCAAAATGCAATTTTCCCCTGAGAAGAACAAGCAAGAAACTCGAAGGGTTGCTCTTTTAAAATCAGGCTTTGATTTTACATAAAGGTTTTTATATTTCATTATTAATTGTGAAATAGCCTGGCATGCGAAGGATCTGATTATGTCCAGGGATGATTATCATCTAAATAGTCTGATATTTTATAATATGCTTTGTTAATAAGTTTTTGTTTTATAGTACCTTTAAATTTGTTGAGAGGAAGATTTTGTATATCAAACTCAAACTCAAACTCAAAGCATTTTATTTCAATGTAAGATACATGATATCATTTGTTGAATGTCAATTTAAATCTATTGGAAATAAAAATAGGGCTAAGCATTTTTCGGTCAGTCAGTATGTGCAAGCTACCACCGCTTCGGAAAGGGAAATCATCTGTGGGAAAAGAAGCGGCGCAAGAAACCCACAGGATCATTTTCTTTTCTTTTTTTTTATATATAAAAGTATACAACTAACCTTAACTTCAACTGGAACCTTATTGAGAAAGCGTTATACATAACCCCGTAACAACACCGCTACACCTCTTTCTTTCACACAGCTTAGCGAACTATCTCCAACGTGAGACGGAATATCTTCCACTCTCGACCGGCCTACAAGCGCTGGCTAAGATCGAGACCGTACTAAAGCGCACTTCGGACTACGGCGCCTTCCAGAAGTTCGTGAGGAAACTGATCGGCGACCAGTACGAGCAGGCTGGCGGACTAGCCAAGAAGACGATCGTGAATCCTGACGATCTGAATAGTGTTAAAATGCAGGTGAGGACTGACATCCATTTATATGTCCTTATGACCTGGTTATGTTCTCCAATTTTTTTCACAAGATTTTCTATAACTTTTTTTTTTATCAACGGGTTAGCACTTGACCTCAATCACATCTGATGTCAAATTCAAAGTAAAAAATGCTTTATTTTGTAGGTACACAGAGTACACTTAAAATAGTCAATTTTAATTGTTTTAAGCTACTGCCTGTTCAAAATGCATATTTCGCCTGAGAAAAACCAGCAAGAAACTCGAGGGGTTGCTCTTTTAAAATCATGGCTTTGATTTTACATAAAGGTTTTTATATTACAAAAAGGTTTTTATATTTCATTATTAATTGCAAAATAGCCTGTCATGTGAACGATCTGATTATGTCCAGGGATGATTATCATCTAAATAGTCTGATTTTATAATATGCTTTGTTAATAAGTTTCTGTTTTATAGTATCTTTAAATTTATTGAGAGGAAGATTTTGTATATCAGGTTCCCTTATTAAGAAAGATGTTATGTGAAGATGAGGGCGAAGGCGGAAGCGTACTGACCCGGAAACCCCATCATATTTGAGGAACTGGCTACCTTATCTCTGACAATCGGAACATAACATTGCTGCTTGGCGGCAGATTTAGATAAGATGGTGGTAGCTAGCCAGGCGGCCATGTAAAATGCCCTACCACCAACCAAACCGAGTACTTAAACATGTACCCCGCTGGGGATCGAACCCGCGACCTCCGAATCGTAAACCCAATGTTGTTTATTAAGTGTAATATACGAGTACTTAATAGTATAATAATGCAGGCGACGAAGCTACCGTTTAAATATAGGGAATATAGAAGTAGCTGATGAGACATAGTGCAGATGATTTTAACGCTATTTCTCTTTAATATCTTCAAAATCGCTGTTCTTCAGCATATCTTCAAAAGTGTCGCTTGAAAATCTGTAAAAAATCATGAACATTGGAAAAATATGGTGTGAAAAAATTAGCTCGAAGGAAACTTGACATACTTTGTTGTGCAGTTTAATCATAATCCATACATATTTAATATATATGTCGGAGAATGACGGGTTCGAGGGTGGGCGTTGCTAGTGACCGGGACGGTGCCAGTCGCGTGGTAAAGGGTGGCTCGGGCAAAGGCGACATTATTGCAAGCTACTATAGACAAATCGGCAACGTCTTCACATTCGATTATAATCATGGAACCTGAGATGCTTTCTGTTGAAGAGAAAACATGTGCACGCCCCTCGTGCCATACAACTTGGCCCTCGCGTGCAGTCTGTGGAATTAAATCGGAGTAGTCTTCAATTCCTCCTTGCTCAAATCCCATGATCAACTTCTTATTAGCTAACGACTCACCGGATTCTTCCACGCGTCGGTGATAATAATCAAATCACTCAGTCGTAGATGTGTTCAGTGGAGCTCCGACTCCTTTGAAGGCTGGTAGCAAAAGTGTGTCCTACTTTCTATGTGAAGACCTAATATAACCGTTAACTTCGTCACCGCGCCGTTTCCGGCGATACCAGCGCCACCAGGTTTACTTCCCATTAACCGCGTATATGATAGTCAGTTGACCGTTCGAATAATGAATTCTATCGCTAATTTATCGCTATCTGCGACACACATAATGACAACCGATTGGTGTAGTGGATAGTGAACCTATCAGCGAAACCAACGGTTGCACGTTCGATTCCCGCGACGGGTAAATGTTTGTGTGATGAATTTGAAACATTTATTCCCGAGTCATGGATGTTTATATGAATATTTATTTATGTTTATCCGTTATTTAGTATTCATAGGACAAGCTTTGCTTAGTTCGGGATTAGATGATTGGAGTAAGTGCCCGAAATATTTATTTATTTATTTCACATTTTCTATAATAATAATTTTACTTTCAATGTTTAACTTTAGAATTTTTATGTTTTAATTTTCCAATTGACCTTTGGATTTTGTAAATAAAATGTTATTTAAAAATTTTCTGTCTATCGGCACTATTTACTAATATAGTTATAGGTGACTGTACTGACAAACATGGCTCTTATGTCTGGAAAATAAATGTTTGTTTTTTTTAATACTGCGGCACGCTCATTCCACAAGTACCTCCCGATTCGAACTTGGCCGATTTTTTGCTTGGTTTAACGCACACGATTTCCGCAGACGTTAACCAGCAGCTGGGCATGCCGGATGAAGGTCCCCGGCTGTGAGGAGAATGCGATCGCGTTGTTCCAGAGCTGGATGGACACTGCTAACCCTGACGAGGACAACCCGTGAGTATAAACCTTGGACATAAAGGTGTAGAAAAACTATGATTGATGTGAAGAATCCACAAGGTGTTTCAAGGGTTCCTCCAACAGCATCCTGAAGGCATTGTTGTACTGAACACGCTACATCTCGGGGCGATATAGTCGTCGGACGCGGCCCGGGAGAGGATGACACCCCCCGGAGCGACCGGGGAGGTGTCGTCGCATCAGGCCCTGTCGCGCCTCATACCGCTCGCCTCACGCGGTGTGAGGCTCGACAGCGCGGAGGGTGCGCTAGACGGCCTCCGGGAATGGGCCTCCGCTTGTGAAGGGAGGCGAGGCGGTGGTGGGCCTGGAGCCGCCTAAGCGTTCCCAGGTCCTCCCTACTGCCGAAGAAGGTCGCCGCGGGGTTTTAGTGGGTATCCCTCGCGACAGGGAGGGGAGTCCCACATAACCGTCTCGCCGCCCCCCAGGCGAGCGGTACGCGTAAAGCATTTCTCCGCGAAAAAAAAAAAAAAAACAGGACGTTGTAGGCTCGGCGCGTGTATGCAGGAGTACTAGAGTAAAATGACTGACAGAACGTTTTTTTTTATTATTTACTGATTCACCAACATGGCACCAATCGCGCTATTTTACAAAGGTTTTACCGTTCGAACGGAACGTTTTTGGTTTTGGTTTAGCTGATGTAAAAAAATGGTATTGCGCTATTTTTGGTGAACTATTATATCGAAGACGCTACCAAAGTAAAACCAAACCCAAAATGTTTAGAACAACCACGAGTGTTAAAAAAAATATTAATTTGCATTCGTATGATTAACGCGATATAAAATGTACCTAACGTAATGTTTTGGTTATGGTTTAGCTTTTTGCGATGGTTCAAAGGCATTTGACTGTGTTGATCACAAAACATTATTAGTGAAATTGAAACATTGCGGATTCAAATCTGAGAGCGTTATCACGACTCAGTCTTATTTAGAAAATAGAATATAAAAAAAGAAAATAGAATGTCAATGGGGTAAGATCACCAGGCTCTCGAGTGAGGATGGGCGTGCCACAAGGCTCAATATTAGGCCCTTTTCTGTTTCTAGTTTATATAAATGATCTCCCATTTATGGTTCAGAGATTGACCGAGATAGTACTATTTGCTGATGATACATCATTAGTTTTTAAAGTTGACAGAAAAGACAATATTTTTAACAAGGTTAATTTTACGCTAGTTTACAGTTAATAATTTGGTTTAAATGCTAAAAACCAAAATGCATAAATTTCTTCATACCTGATGTAAGAAAAATTGATTGCAACGTTATGATTGACGAAGATAAAGTAGAATTTGTAGATAAAACGGTATTTTTAGGAATTACTCTTGACTCCAAGTTTCAGTGGGGACCACATCTAGAATATTTAGCAAGTAGATTGAGTTCCGCAGCATATGCCGTCTGGAAGATTAGACAGCTAACTGTGTGAGGCAATCGACGTCTGTTCTGAAAGTTTTGTACAATAACAACTTTAAATAGGGTCACTTTGACGTCGGCAGGACATCGTGTGAATCTGCGGGCAAGCATATCGCTCCTCACCGCCAACATCCTCATCACTCTCTACGTCATGATCGGGGCCGGTATCAAATTCATACAAGTCCAAAAGCCCGGCTCACTAAAATAGGAATTCGATTTTCGAGATTGATTTGAACTTTTGATTGGAACATCATTATCTATTTAAAAACCACAAAAATTTATGTCGGGCTTAATATAACCGTAGGCATTATAATGACAACAGCTGTAACATTGCAGCATTCCCCTGGACCTCCGCAAGACGGTGTACTGTGTGGGCGTGAGGCGCGGCAGCGTGGCGCACTGGCGCTTCGTGCTGGCGCGCACTCAGCGCACCAACGTGGCCGCCGCCCGGGCCGCGCTGCAGCGCGCGCTGGCCTGCTCCGGGGAGCTGTGGATACTGACGCAGTGAGTGGCCTCTACCGACCCCCATTAGCTCGGACTCACCAACGTGGCCGCCGCCCGGGCCGCGCTGCAGCGCGCGCTGGCCTGCTCCGGGGAGCTGTGGATACTGACGCAGTGAGTGGCCTCTACCGACCCCCATTAGCTCGGACTCACCAACGTGGCCGCCGCCCGGGCCGCGCTGCAGCGCGCGCTGGCCTGCTCCGGGGAGCTGTGGATACTGACGCAGTGAGTGGCCTCTACCGACCCCCATTAGCTCGGACTCACCAACGTGGCCGCCGCCCGGGCCGCGCTGCAGCGCGCGCTGGCCTGCTCCGGGGAGCTGTGGATACTGACGCAGTGAGTGGCCTCTACCGACCCCCATTAGCTCGGACTCACCAACGTGGCCGCCGCCCGGGCCGCGCTGCAGCGCGCGCTGGCCTGCTCCGGGGAGCTGTGGATACTGACGCAGTGAGTGGCCTCTACCGACCCCCATTAGCTCGGACTCACCAACGTGGCCGCCGCCCGGGCCGCGCTGCAGCGCGCGCTGGCCTGCTCCGGGGAGCTGTGGATACTGACGCAGTGAGTGGCCTCTACCGACCCCCATTAGCTCGGACTCACCAACGTGGCCGCCGCCCGGGCCGCGCTGCAGCGCGCGCTGGCCTGCTCCGGGGAGCTGTGGATACTGACGCAGTGAGTGGCCTCTACCGACCCCCATTAGCTCGGACTCACCAACGTGGCCGCCGCCCGGGCCGCGCTGCAGCGCGCGCTGGCCTGCTCCGGGGAGCTGTGGATACTGACGCAGTGAGTGGCCTCTACCGACCCCCATTAGCTCGGACTCACCAACGTGGCCGCCGCCCGGGCCGCGCTGCAGCGCGCGCTGGCCTGCTCCGGGGAGCTGTGGATACTGACGCAGTGAGTGGCCTCTACCGACCCCCATTAGCTCGGACTCACCAACGTGGCCGCCGCCCGGGCCGCGCTGCAGCGCGCGCTGGCCTGCTCCGGGGAGCTGTGGATACTGACGCAGTGAGTGGCCTCTACCGACCCCCATTAGCTCGGACTCACCAACGTGGCCGCCGCCCGGGCCGCGCTGCAGCGCGCGCTGGCCTGCTCCGGGGAGCTGTGGATACTGACGCAGTGAGTGGCCTCTACCGACCCCCATTAGCTCGGACTCACCAACGTGGCCGCCGCCCGGGCCGCGCTGCAGCGCGCGCTGGCCTGCTCCGGGGAGCTGTGGATACTGACGCAGTGAGTGGCCTCTACCGACCCCCATTAGCTCGGACTCACCAACGTGGCCGCCGCCCGGGCCGCGCTGCAGCGCGCGCTGGCCTGCTCCGGGGAGCTGTGGATACTGACGCAGTGAGTGGCCTCTACCGACCCCCATTAGCTCGGACTCACCAACGTGGCCGCCGCCCGGGCCGCGCTGCAGCGCGCGCTGGCCTGCTCCGGGGAGCTGTGGATACTGACGCAGTGAGTGGCCTCTACCGACCCCCATTAGCTCGGACTCACCAACGTGGCCGCCGCCCGGGCCGCGCTGCAGCGCGCGCTGGCCTGCTCCGGGGAGCTGTGGATACTGACGCAGTGAGTGGCCTCTACCGACCCCCATTAGCTCGGACTCACCAACGTGGCCGCCGCCCGGGCCGCGCTGCAGCGCGCGCTGGCCTGCTCCGGGGAGCTGTGGATACTGACGCAGTGAGTGGCCTCTACCGACCCCCATTAGCTCGGACTCACCAACGTGGCCGCCGCCCGGGCCGCGCTGCAGCGCGCGCTGGCCTGCTCCGGGGAGCTGTGGATACTGACGCAGTGAGTGGCCTCTACCGACCCCCATTAGCTCGGACTCACCAACGTGGCCGCCGCCCGGGCCGCGCTGCAGCGCGCGCTGGCCTGCTCCGGGGAGCTGTGGATACTGACGCAGTGAGTGGCCTCTACCGACCCCCATTAGCTCGGACTCACCAACGTGGCCGCCGCCCGGGCCGCGCTGCAGCGCGCGCTGGCCTGCTCCGGGGAGCTGTGGATACTGACGCAGTGAGTGGCCTCTACCGACCCCCATTAGCTCGGACTCACCAACGTGGCCGCCGCCCGGGCCGCGCTGCAGCGCGCGCTGGCCTGCTCCGGGGAGCTGTGGATACTGACGCAGTGAGTGGCCTCTACCGACCCCCATTAGCTCGGACTCACCAACGTGGCCGCCGCCCGGGCCGCGCTGCAGCGCGCGCTGGCCTGCTCCGGGGAGCTGTGGATACTGACGCAGTGAGTGGCCTCTACCGACCCCCATTAGCTCGGACTCACCAACGTGGCCGCCGCCCGGGCCGCGCTGCAGCGCGCGCTGGCCTGCTCCGGGGAGCTGTGGATACTGACGCAGTGAGTGGCCTCTACCGACCCCCATTAGCTCGGACTCACCAACGAATAACAATATGAGTTTAAAAGCCGAAAAACCTGACAGCATATTTTAAATTACGCGAGCCCCGTGTTGGATTTTTTACCATAAAATGTATCCTGTAACACTCCATAAATCGAAATCGATCGAGCCGAAGCAGGAGGGAACATAGAAATCTACGTACATACATACATTCGAAATACATTACCCTGCTTCCTTGTACAGTCAGATAAATAAGATTTTTTTTTTATGCATAACCGGTTGGTACTTGACCTCAATCACACCTAATGTTAAGTGAAGATGAGGTCGAAGATGGAAGCGCACCGACCCGGAAACCCTAACACATTTGGGGGACTGGCTATCTTATCTCTCTGACAACCGGAACATAACAATGCTATTAACATTGCTGCTTGGCGGCAGATTTAGATGTGATAGTGGTAGCTAGCCATGCGGACATTTAAAATGCCCTACCACCAACCAAACCGAGTACTTAAACATGTACCCCGCTGGGGATCGAACCCGCGACCTCCGAATCGTAAACCCAATGTTGTTTGCATTGAGCCACGGAGGCGGTGATTGTAATGATATTCTACTTAGCTGTGCGGTAGTGAAGAGGAGATCCGTCGCTGGCATAGGATAAGAGATTGTGTGACTTTGCATACGTGCCGCATTCTTTTGTTTTAATGATAAATAGATGAGCTGCTGAGTTCCATCATCGCACTACTAGGCATAAACTTAAATTCCACCAACACCACCTAGACAGTTGGAAATCCACCACGGTGCGGTTCAGTAGACATTTCCTTCCACGTACCGTTACTTTTTGGAATAAGCTCCCGGCGGATGTCTTTCCGAACCGATTGGATCTGGGAACCTTCAAGAAGCGAGCATATTCCTTCCTTAAAGGCCGGCAACGCCACTGCGGATCTTCCGTTTCCGTAGATGGTTATGGGCAGCGGTGACACTTACCATCAGGTGCGCCTCTTGCTCGTTTGCCCACCTCTTCAATAAAAAAAAAAAAAAAAAAAAAAAAAGATAATTCGTTTATTTGTTACTCCAGTCACACACATACATAAAGTTTTAAAGAGTATTTCTTAAAAGGAAATTAAAAGGTAGGTAGCACGTCGGTCGCAGTAGGACAAATGGGTCACAGCTCAGTGTGTGAGATTGACCGAAGGACAAAGCACTGATTTTCAGTTATTACCCGAGGAGAATCATAGGTACAAATGTAACTATATATCTGAAAAATCAACATTACTTTTTTTTATAAGCACAACCTCGTCACAACTGATGTTAAGTGAAGATGAGGCCGAAGGTATATAAGGAACTGGTAATGTAATTGTGGTGTGGTTTGCATCAGGTACCTGGAGTGGGCGATCACTGATGGGTCGGAGGTGCGGCGGCAGGACGCCGGCCGGGTCATCAGCGACATCACGCTGTCCCCCGTCGGCTTCTACGTCGCCAAGGACTTCATCTACACCAGGATACTGGATCTGTACAACGCGTGAGTCCGCCCTCATTACGTTGTCATTATAAATTACGGTCGTAGTGAGCCACTAGTGAGCCTACTTTTTTAAAGCAATGTTTACATTATAAATAAATGTTAGACATACACACAGCGCCATCTAGTTCCACAGTAAGCAACTATAGGTTTTGTGTTGTGGATACCAGACGATTGATATACCTACTACATAAATACATTTTTTTTTGTAAATAAATACTTATTATAAATGAAAACATCCATAACTCGGGTACACATGTCGGTATTCATCACACAAACATATGCCCCTAGCGGGATTCGAACCCGCAACCTTTTGGTATAGTGGTCAGAGTTGCTAACCACTACACCAAACAGGTCGCCAAAACATTATAATCACTGTTACCTATTGGCGACGACTTCGAAATATATTTTACATATATATATATTAGAAATAATAATAATTACGAAATTGAACATCTACCTAATATTAACAATGTGAAAGTTTGGTTGTTTGTTTGTTAATCAATAACGGCGAAACGGTTGAACGGATTTGGATAAAATTTGATATATAAGTATACCCCTGGATTAAGACATAGGATATTTTTTATCTCGATAAAGTGAGCCGTTCCTGCGGGATCAACAAATTTCCGCCATGTAGGCGATGCCGCGGGCGGTGATCTAGTAGAAAATATGTGATTGCGAAAAACGAGCGTTTTATAATTATTTTTTATTGTAGTGGCTGTTTTATTAATAAACCAATCTCAATACAAGTGTTCGGTGTAACTAAAAGATAGAAAGAAAACCATAAATTATGCTCTTTTAGTATATCAAACTCTTCAATCATTTACACCACCGTTTCGCACCGAACAACAAGTCTCGAGGCTGTATCACCCGTGATACGTCGATGAAGAAGTTGACGCTATCTCAAGCAATTAGCAATTTATAAACCAATCTTGAGAACTACTCAGCTGAGATCACTTCTCAAGTATTCGCCTCAGCGGCGAATGAATGATGGTCTTGAGTTTCGTTTATTAATACGTCAAACTCGGCGCACCTCTCAAGTGAGTACTGCTTGAGTATGCACGTGCTTTTCAGGTCTCAAGTTAGGTTTATTAATCAACACGTTTACTTAAGACCGGTCACAAGACTGTTCTCAATCTTGAGAATGGTTTATTAATACGGGCCTAAGTTAAGCCTTTTATTTTGTTCATTGATTCCAAATTCAAAATCATTCCATTTTCTGGATTGTTCTCCGGATGCTTGACTTTGCTTTGTTTGTATGGACGACATATTGTACCTACTACCTCTCCTTATCCACCTTTTCTCAGACAGTGCCATTATTGACTTATCTTCTTGCTATCATCCAAAGGTCAATCGCATCCTCACGTGATCCATTCACCATTTATTACATTACAATGGCCGATTCGCGTCTCGACACAGGAGACTGGCCATTTTAAACTTCAATAGACTTGTCTGTGCATACGGTTTTACAATATAAGGTTCCAGTAGACATTCAAAATTTGCCTTTAAAATAAATTCTTTAATGAATGAATACGAATGAATAGATAGATAGATAGATAAAGCCTTTATTTGTTTCCACAGTCACACACATACATTTAGCTTATACATATTGATACACAGATAAGGTAACACATCAACAACAATAACATAATATTGTAACACTAACGCATGTGTGTGCTGCAGCAGTACAAATGGGTCATAGCTCAGTGTATTATAATCTTTATTTGCTAAAAATATGGTACAAAACCTGGTTATTCTTTATTGCATAGAATATAACAATTTCTTTGGCTGGTGGCAGGACATTTTAAATGTACCTAATGCAGCTTATCCCACGGGAACCACTCGCTTTATGGGGATAAAAAATATCCTATGTCTAAATTCAGGTTATATTTTACTTATGTCCCAAATTTCATTCAAATCCGTTCATCAAACAAACGAACGTCCAAACTTTCGCATTTATAATTATTAGATTCATGTCATGTGACAACAGGTAATGCTTTTACACTTCTTCCGAAAAGACGGAAGGACCCTCACGGACATCCGTGCACACAGTGCAGGGAGATTGTTCCATAACTGTGCGTCTAGTACTGTGTACGATTTAAAAAATTGGAATTGGAGGAGCGACATTTCTAATATAAGGTCTAACAAAATTAACCCGACAAACGTTGCAGAATGTGTATGTATAGGATGTACCTATTACGAAAAAAATAAAAAATAAAACATTAAAGTTAACAGATTTTATTTAAAAAATAACATTTAGAAATGCTTTTGTGAGTTGGACCTTAATGGTCGCGCGCTCTAAGTACTTTGCCACAACACACGCTCACGTGTGCCGCCGCGACTTGCTGTGATGGCGTGTTCCATATGAACGTTGCCTTTTTTTTCTCATTGATAAAATAAGGTACAATCAAAATGAAGTAAGCCTGTTAATTTGTATTTTCATTTGCACTTACATTTGATTTTTTTACTCGGAAACAAAACTTTTAAGGCTAGTTTTTTAACGAATATATATTATTTTATTGTCATGTACTGTACGTGCAATTGCCAAAGTTTGTCGGGTTAATTTTGTTAGACCCTATACACCGTGTAACGGTTAAGTGTAGTCATATTTTAAGGGCTTGTTCTACCCATCAATACGAACAATTTTTACTATGGGGGCAACTTCGAAATCGCGAAAAAAAAATGAGCTGTTCCATAGAAAATTTCAATAACCTCCCGATGCAATGTGTGAAACAGCTGATTTTTTTTTCGCGATTTCGAAGTTGCCCCCATAGTAAAAGTTGTTCGTATTGATGGGTAGAACAAGCCCTTAAAATATGACTACACTTAACCGTTACACCCTGTATAAATACAAAATACATTGCGCTGGCTAAAGAATTTTAATCCTTTACAGGTTCAGCGGACAACGCCGAAGGTTGGGGTATGTCATCAAATCGCTTCTGTCTCAATTTACAACACAGCGAGAGCTCGATGAGGTAAGTGAATTACAAGTGTCACTATTATCAACTTACAGTCGGAGATAACAAAGCACACGTCCGTAAGCAGAAGGAGAAGAAACTGGGGAATACAATCGGCGTTAGCCCTGACAAATAACTAGTTTATTTGTAAGGAAAATTTAAGCGTTACTAGCAACTAGGACGGTGCCAGTCATCTCAGGGTCCTCAGATAATCGTCGGTGGCTATCGAACTTGAGATGTTACCCAGTGTACAGTTAACACTGTGCATTTTATTTTCCGCGGACTACGCATTCTACTTTTTTGTACAGACTCTACAAATTAACACTAAAACGCGTTAGTCGCGACACACACACACCACTCTACAATTGCCAATTATAAGCAAGCAAATGACCTTACAATAGGCAGACCAACATCAAGAACTCCACTACTCAGAAGCTCTGCCCAGCACGAGATAGATCGGTGCCCAACTTACCATGCTGAATAAATACTTGGATCACCGTCGCTGCCGCGTTTCACTTCTCTGCAACATCAACTCTATACACATCTACTACCAACATCCAACTCCGGCCCGGAACCACGCACCAGACCATACACCCAGTGTAAACGTATTACATGCCCCTCACGCTAACCAACTCGGCCCTCGCATGTAAATAGTGCCATCAAATGAGAAAACTCCCAAATATGTATTTCAAAAACAATGAAGTCATTTACATGTCTTTGTGGAATGCAATGCAATGCAATGCAATCTCTGAAAGCAATCTCTTCCATGCAACCTTTGGGTATGAGGACAGTACGTTTGAAATAGGTAGGTTGTGCGGTATTAAATAGGGATGCAGATACGAACTCGATATCTCGATATTTGTAGATCGATAGACTAATATACCTACTTAAATAACATCTATATAAAATAGCAATAAAATAAAAACGTAACTATATAGGTGTACTAAATAAATAGTATTTTTGTAGTCTCGTTTTAGTTTTTATATGTTATCTGTTAATCTTAGTGACCCTAATTAATAAATACAATTAAATAGTAAACATTAGATTAGTTGCTAGGTAAAGATAATAACAGATAATAACATTTAAGAAAAATTGTGATAAACTTGATGTCAATACAAGAAATAAAGATAAACTTGCAGGTCACATAATAATCGCCACCGCAAAGTCAGTAATAAGATCAATCAATTTGTCAAACACACGATTTACAATAGTAAATGTTTAAATAAAAATATTCGAGCGCCGTATTTTTTTTTATGCACAACGGGTTGGTACTTGACCTCAATCACACCTGATGTTAAGTAAAGATGAGGTCGAAGGTGGAAGCGTACAGACCCGGAAACCTCAACATAATTGGGGGACTGGCTATCTTATCTCTGACAACCGGAACACAACAATGCTATTAACATTGGTGGTTGGCGGCAGATTTAAATAAGATTTAAAATGCCCTACCACCAACCAAACCGGGTATTTAAACATGTACCCCGCTGGGGATCGAACCCGCGACCTCCGAACTTTGTTTACATTGAGCCACGGAGGCGGTTATTTATACAAATATAACATGCAAAAATATGAATGAAATAAGTACATTAAAATCAGATAATTATTTACTTACATACAAAAACAAGACACATCTTTAAAATCCGCTGATATACAAAATGCCTTTCAATAAATTTAATGATTACTATAAAACAGCAAACGTATTAAGAAAGCATTATTAAAAAATATCAGAGTAACTAATTAGATCCCCTAAACCATCTCCCAGACTGTTTGTTCTTCAAGTGTATAGAAATAATACTTCTTTTTATAATCCCGTAGTCAGAATGTGCCGCTTGTACAATGAAACTGTGGCTGAGTGTTCTTCCTTGGATATTTTTGTACACAATTTACTTACTTAGAAGACAAACAAAGCTGATATTTTGTAATTAAGTTTGGCTAAGTTTATTTTTGTGACTCAACTTTAGAACAATTAATTACTTCATCACCGATAATTGAATGTTTGTTAGATTGATTGTTACACTGCTAGCATGATATTAATATTTCATTCTGTGCATGCATACCCAGAGTTATAGTTCCATGTATACTTATTCGGCCTTGGTATACTGTAACTTGTTCTGTATACCCAATAAAAATAAATAAATAAATAAAGATGATAATTATCCCTAGACATAACCAGCTCGTTCACATACCAGGCTGTATCACAATTAATAATGAAATATCATCATCATTATATCAATTTTCGTTCGTAATCAAGAGTACCTAGCGTGACCAGTTAGTGGCAAACTTCAAATTCACCCTGTATATTGAAATATGATTTTGCATTTTTGTAATATAAAAATCTATTAGTATTACCCACTGTACATTCACAAGGCTGACTCGAAAAGAATGAGTAAAGTCGAAGGTTTTTTTTTTTTTTTTTTTTTTTTAATTAGAATGGGATCGCTCTTGACCTTTTTGAAGGTTGCTCTTTTTAAGTTTTTCTTTTTAGAAGAGCAACCGAGTTCCTTCCTACTCCAGTTTATTGCTTGTTCTTCACAGTGGCGAATTGCTTTGTGAATAAGTAGAAGCTTAAAGCTTAAACCGTGTCGTATCAGGAAGTCCAAGAAAAGGCGGAATGTAGAGAAGTGTGGAAGGGACTCCACCGACAAGAGCTCTTAAATTGAAGAGAAAGAGAGGCTTAAAAATGTCAAATCTATTTTAAGTGTACACCCTGTGTACCTACCTAAAAAGAATAAACAATTCTTGACTATTTGAATATATGTATATGTTTATACATAAATGTTATCATAATCAACACTTATGCAATCCTATTCTACCTACGTAAGAAAGTAGGTAGATACAGTGTCCCCTCTTAATGTCCAAGTTGTTTTTCGCTTGATGTTGGAACGCGTCAGGTTGCTAACCACAAAGTACAGGCGACAACATAAGTGAAAGGCGTACGTCGACGTCGACGGAAGGGGGGATCATGCGGTCATTACTGGAGGTGGCTGTCTAAAGGTCTTAGCATACGTGACGGGTAATTTCTCGGACGGAACGGAGACGGGACGGGTATAGTTCCTAACGTGAAAGTGGTTTTAAAACATACGTACAGGACGGTGTTCAACGATAGTCGTGCTAGTGCTGCAACCATATTTCAGCACAAAATGTACGATTTTACTTTTGAAGAACTAGCAATGGTTGCCGTAGCATTAGATGAAGAAGATGCCATAACGATGTTTTTTCTATTGCCGTCCCGTTCCGCCCGTGTTTCTCGCCACGTGTATTTTATTGCTATGTTTTTAAATGCAACGATGTCAAAAAATCGTCCCGTTCCGTCCGGCACGAGAATAAACACGTCACGTATGCTAAGACCCTAAGTTGGTCGGACTTTTTGTTCTTCGTGTGTCATTGCATAGAATGCCGAACATTCCATCGTCGCGGACAAAAGTGTCCGATCTCGATTTTTTTGTCCGACCGACAAAATGTCTGCGTTGCCCATTTTCACAAATACATACAAATAATTTCGTTGTTTTTGAAGAACCGCTTCCGTGGCTCAATGTAAACAGCATTGGGTTTACGTTTCGGAGGTCGCGGGTTCGATCCCCAGCGGGGTACATATTTAGTACTCGGTTTGGTTGGTGGTAGCACATATTGAATGTCCGCCTGGCTAGCTACCACCATGTTATCTAAATCTGCCGCCAAACAACAATGTTAATAGCATTGTTGTGTTCGGGTGGTCAGAGATAAGATAGCCAGTCCCCCAAATAAGTTGGGGTTTCCGAGTCAGTACGCTACCACCTTCGGTCTCATCTTCACTTAACATCAGGTGTGAATGAGGTCAAGTGCTAACCCGTTGCGGATAAAAAAAAACTTGGTATACAAGACATGAGGTTTAAAAAACCTCATACCTTGTACGGTAAAACCGTAAGGAAAAAAATAGGACTTATTAGGTAAGTGAAGTCTAAGTTATTGGCATAGGTAGTTTAATTTTTGTTTTTCAAAACCATCATCGACGCACGCGCCACCGGCGGGAGATTGATATGCGATTGGCAAGACTCGCAGGGTTTCTATCACGTGAAATTTATTTGGAGCCCATAATTATCTCCAACTTTTTTAAATTAATTTAATTATGTAATTATGTGATATAGGCTACAAACGCGACCGTCAAATGACATAACGTTTTATTATATTTATGGTTTTGAAGGAAAAAAAAAATAAACTATCTATGTCAATACCTTCTATTTCACTTACCTAATATGCCCTATTTTTTTTCCTTACGGTAAAAAAACTCATCCGGTAATAATAAATATCCTTAGACATACACACAGCGCCATCTAGTTCCACAGTAAGCAACTATAGGCTTGTGTTGTGGATATCAGACGGTTGTTATACTACATAAATACATTTTTTTTCTTGTAAATAAATACTTATTATAAATGAAAATATCCATAACTCGGGTACACATGTTCGTATTCATCACACAAACATATGCCCCTAGCTGGATTCGAACCAGCAACCTTTCGGTATAGTGGTCAGAGTCTCTAACCACTACACCAAACAGTTCGTCATAAAATAAATCCTTAAATATTAATTTAACCGATACATTTCTCGCCGAAAATTAATATTCCATCCACATCACCTGGATGAGTGGAAGTCTACCACTGTACGTTTCTCAAGAAACTTCCTACCACGTACGACCGCCCTGTGGAACAGACTTCCGGCAGCGGTATTCCCGAACGAGTACGACATTGGAACCTTCAAGACACGAGCCTACACCTTCCTCAAAGGCCGGCAACGCATCTGTGACCCTTTTGGTGTTGCGGGTGTCCATGGGCGGCGGTGATTGCTTTCCATCAGGTGACCCGCATGCTCGTTTTCCGCTCTCTCATATAAAAAAATAATCTTCAGATCCCCACGAAAACAATCTTACCTAACCAAACAGCGCAAATATGAAACTATCAACCAGGTTAGCATGTTTACTGCCGCTTGAAGCTTACCGCAATAGCTGCAGCTACTCCCGCATACATGGAAGTGGCACTGATATGGGACGGCGTAACTGTGTCTACACAAATATCATCCCATACCAGGGTCTTTCCATTTCTCCAAGGAGCAAGCGTCATCCCGCGTTTCCGTCGTCAAGTGCCAAACCAGTCCGCTCGAGGACAGCGGCACATTGACGGTGGTAAGAGCCCTGCGTATGACGACGTTCAGGGTGGCATGACGGGAGAAGAGGCCGGCACTACGCTGGCAAGATTTTTTTTTTATGCACGACGTGTTCGTACTTGACCTCAATCACACCTGATGTTAAGTGAAGATGAGGTCGATGGTGGAAGCGTACTGACCCGGAAACTCCAACAGATTTGGGGTACTGGCTATCTTATTCCTGACAACCGGAACACAACAATGCTATTAACATTGCTGCTTGCCGGCAGATTTAGATAAGATGGTGGTAGCTAGCCAGGCGGACATTTAAAATGCCTTACCACCAACCAAACCGACTACTTAAACATGTACCCCGCTGGGGATCGTACCCGCGACCTCCGAATCGTAAACCCAATGTTGTTTACATTGCGCCACGGAGGCGGTTAAGATAACTGTTTTTTATAAATTACACAATATGTACTTCACCGCAATGACTATGTTATGTAATTTTATGCGTATAAATGAAATAATGCTTTATAAATAAATAAGTCTCGCTCGCTATTCAGCGCGGGAACGGCGCTTGCCTGTTGGGCACTATGCCGCCTCGAGGAGATGCACCAGACGCAATTTTTTAGCTGTACCTACATGTTTGTGTTTATAAATTTTTGTAAAAAAAAAAAGTGACTAATTAAGTTAAGTTTATTAATTAATTATGTAAAATATGAAATAGTACCTAGTTGCTATAAATCGATTATCTTACAAACTATGTCAGCCAATGAAATAATCGGATAAATATATATAATTGTGCTGTTGCCAGCGCGCTCTGTAAACACACCTTTAATTTGTCGTATAACTGTTGGGCGTCAAAACCGCTTGTCAACACAAATATTTTTCAATCCCTTCCCCCTTTTCTACACGACAGTACCGAGTCTTGTATAATACACGACTCAATCAATCATTCAACACACCAACACCCCACACGGGTCGCCAGTTCGACTCCAACTCACAACCATGCCGGTGGTATTGTACAAATGTAACGGGAGCGCGCCATCCCGCGCTGTGCTCATGGCAATAGACATTCTACAACTCAAAATAGACACGATCGACATTAACCCACTTGTCGGAGAGAACCTCCAACCTGAATACTTGCGGAAGAACCATTTGCACACGGTACCTATTCTGGAGGACGACGGTTTCACCATCACCGACAGTCATGTCATAATGACGTATCTGGTGTCGAGGTTTGCGCCGGATTCCAATTTGTACCCAAAGGACTTACAATTAAGATCGACAGTCGACGAACGGATGTACTTGGAAAGTACTAAATTGACGCCAAAGATCATAACATCAATGGACAGATTTAAAAAGGATCCGAAACTCAGCGAAGACGACCTCAAAGCTTTGGAAGAGACATACGGATTTGTTGATAAGTATCTGGAGTCGTCAGAGTTTTTGGCATCGGATCATATCACTTTGGCTGATGTGTCATGCGTTTCGTCGCTGGCGTCTTTGAATCTGATCTCTCCGTTCCCCGGAAGGTGTAAGCATTTGCTGCGTTGGTTTCAGCGTTTGAACGAAGAGGATTGGTGTAAAAGTATTAATGTGCCTGGTGTTAAGATATTTGAGGAGTATTTGAAACTCACGCGCCGCTGTGAATAGAACAACAAATTCTTTTGCTTCTGTACTGTCTTTTTTAATGAGTTTATCGCAATAAAATGTTTAGAACAAGAATCGTTTATTTAACCCATTTACCGACACACACATACATGTAATTAGGTCCTTACCTATGAAATTGGCGTTTTATATGAAGAAATTCGTGAAGACTGTTTTCTCCATACAAACATTTTTTTTTTTTTTTTTTTGGGAACGGCAAATCTAAATTTAGCTAAACTTTGTGTGTATTATCGGATAACATTAAGTTAAGTATAGGCAGCGTTAATTTTTAAAAGTAACCGCTTTATAAAAGTTTCAGCTAATCTAAGAAATAATATGGGAAGCACACGAAAAGAGCTGTATTTAAGTTTTTTTTATTACGTGATTTCGCCCAGACATTAAAAAATATTTCATGTGAAACCTTGAAATAATATTCCATTTTCCAAATAAAAAACAAATTTGGATATAGCTTTGAAAATCGCATATCATTAACGAAGAAAAACAACTCCAATTTCATAGGTAAAGACCCAATATTTTGAATTTCGGTAACGCAAAGTGGTGTACAAGTAGGTCTCCATCTCATTTATAAGTTGCAGTCTAGAAGTAAACTTCAACGCTGATTTTCAGTGGAGCCTAAAGTATTGAGGCCTATTTGAGTTGCAGTTCCACCATGCTCTATCCCAATTGCAAAATCAAGGCATCAGAGAATTTTTTTTATGCACAACGGGTTGATACTTGACCTCAATCACATCTGATGTTAAGTGAAGATGAGGTCGAAGGTGGAAGCGTACTGACCCGGAAACCCCAACACATTTGGGGGACTGGCTATCTTATCTCTGACAATCGGAACACAACAATGCTATTGTGGGCAGATTTAGATAAGATACAAGACGATCTATAAAAATTGTTGTAACCTTTCTAGATTGTAAATGACTCATTGAAAAAAGACAAACCCTCTGAGTTTCTTGCTAGCTCTTCTCAGTAGTGGTCGCGTTCCGAGCTAGTGGTAGTTTAAAAAACAAGTGACGTTCATAAGTGCATATTGTATTGCCTACATGAATAAATGATTTTAATTGCATTTCATTTCAACTATATACAGTGGCACTATTTTTTTCCTTTGGGTACTATTTCAACACAGTTTTTGGTTATTACATACCCCTACCAAAATAGCTGAATTTCACTTTTTTTTTTATGCACGACGTACTTGAACTCAATCACACCTAAGTGAAGATGAGGTCGAAGGTGGAAGCGCTACTAACCAGGAAACCCCAACACATTTGGAGGACTGGCCATCTTATCTCTGACCACCGGAACACAACAATGCTATTAACATTGCTGCTTGGCGGCAGATTTAGATAAGATGGCGGTAGAAAGACAGGCGGACATTTTAAAACGCCCTGCCACCAACCAAACCGAGTACTTAAACATGTACCCCGCTGGGGATCGAACCCGCGACCTTCGAATCGTAAACCCAATGTTGTTTACATTGAGCCACGGAAGCGGTTAACTTGTGAGTATTTTAGCATCACGTACGTAAAAACCTTCGGGGAAATAGTCAAAGAACATACATTACGTCACGACCCACATCAATTAAAGTTTATAGAATTTAAATTATAAAGTTTTCTTATTCTTAAATAGATAGATAAAGCGTTTATTTGCATATTTACAGAAACACATACAAAAATATTCGACGCAACAATCATTCTGCTTGGTGTTATTCTTACAAAATGTAGCCTTATTTCACAGTAATAAAAATAAAAACAAAAATTAAGTACAACTTATAATAGAGTTGTATGTGTATCTGTACCACAAAATGGGCCACCGCCCAGTGTGGATCCTCACCTATAGCGGTAAGACACTGATTTTCAGCTAGTGCCCTGATAGAGCAAGCGAGGGTAGGGTACTAGTGCAAAAATTTTCAATAACAACCATAAGTGTGTATTCTATAAAGATCATGTTGTACGGTTGTGTATAGCAATTTTATGAATATAATAATAAATATGCTATCTTACTGACTAGATTAAATTTTAAATAGGTATCTATTCATTTTCTCATTAACAATCTCATACGCAGTTCCTGGCCTGGCGGGAGATCAACGGCAAGTACCTCGAGGAGTCTCAGCTGGCGGTGACACAGGCCATCGAGGCTTCCAAGGTGAACATAAACTGGCTGGCCAGGAACAGGAAGCTGGTTGTCGACAAGCTGAGAGAATACTCCGCGTAAGGACACTTCGATGTGATTTTACTAGAGAGTTATATTTTGAAAAGTATTCTGCTATTCATATATTAGGTCCTTACCTATGATATTGGCGTTTTGCATGAAGATTTTCATTAAGACTGTTTTCTCGATACAAACATTTTTGTTTTTTTTTTTTTTTTTTGGGAACGGCAAATCCAAATTTAGCTAAACTTTGTGTGTATTATCGGATAACAGCAGTGTTAATTTTTTAAAGTAACCGCTTTATAAAAGTTTCAGCGTATCTAAGAAATGATTATGGGAAGCACATGAAAAGAGCTTTGATCAATTTTTTTTTATTATGTGATTTAGCCCAGAAATTAAAAAATATTTCATGTGATACCTTGAAATAATATTCCATTTTCCAAATAAAAAACAAATTTGGATATAGCTTTGAAAATCGCAGGAATTGGTACATATGTATACGGAGAAAAAAAACTCCAATTTGATAGGTAAAGACTCAATATAACAGTTTTCAAAGCCTCTAGATTCAGTATCTGAAGATACCAGATTTACTCTTTAAATAACTCAATTCAATCCCTCTACTAAGTATATAGTATAATTTAGGTTAGCATAGATTTGGGGCCAAAGTAGTAGATATAGAATATGCTGTTTCGATTTAAACATTGGTTAATTCGTACGACTGTCTCAATACCTACTTATGACGCACTCAGGCTTACATCAACGAATTGTATTGTTGTAGTGATGGGGGAGAATTTATTGTGAAAAATTTACCGATCTTACTCTAACTTGCATAGAATAAAAAAAATATGAAATTGTTCATTCAATAGGTACCTATACCTAGTGAACATCGTTTTTTGCAAGCAGATATTGCGCTACAGTAAAATAAAAATTCGACATTTTTCTTCTATATGTACATAGAAAAAGCATAAAATAAAGATATACAGAGCTTTGAACACCGTCGCAAAGTCGCCTGTCTCTCAGTTTTTACAGGATGCATTTCTTATACCACCGTCACCCTTCTATCTTCGGACCACTAGGCCACCAGGACCATTCCACCCGTATATAGTTAATATACCGAACATTCGCACTAAGAAGTTCGATTCTTCATTCATCATCCGAACATGCGATCTTCAAGAACTCCCTTCCGGCGTCAGTTTTTTCTGAATCCTACAACCTTGGGATCTTCAAGAGCAGAGTGAATAGGCATTTACTGGAAGCAGGGGGCTTCATCTTCGACCACATCGTCACTTTCCATCAGGTGAGATTGTGGTCAAACGCGAATCCAGGCAATCATAAAAAAAAAATATTCACAGACCCGAGCACATACGGAAGTAGGTAAATGTGATACCCCCATAAGACTTTGCATCGACCTTCCGAACCCCCTGTATAGTACCTAATATAAAAAGATCAATGACGAAATCAGACAGCAATGTTTAAATCGAAACGTAATTCCAGACTCTGTATGTAGGTCGTTAATTTAATTTGTAGTTTGTAGTAATATCGTAGTTATGTAGTTACATAGTTCTTAACCTAGTACAGTCGATAGCACGACAAAAAAGGTATGTGAGCACGACGGCCGTAACACTACCAGTGTAAGATGGCCGCGCGACGCTATGGGAACGCGAATATAAATTAGTAGTGTCGGCCCAACCACGAACTCGCCGCGACGGGCGGCGTGGCTAGTGAATTCAATAATCACTGCGCGCTGTCTTGATATCGGCAACTCGGCTTGTCACGACCGGGCAGTGAATATTGAATTGGCTTGCCGCGTCGCACGTCGCGGTGAGCTCGTGGCCGAGCGGTTACGGTCGTTCTACAGTCAACATCAAAATTATGTTTACAGTCAATGGTCATATAAATAAATCGTATAACATCTAATTTAAACTTTCACATAGCAGCCAACATAAAATGGATTGGTTACAATGTCAACTTTAACTATCGCGACATAGACACAATTGGGAAACAATAAAATTGTTTGCGGTCACCGGTGACCGCTGCGGCGGGCACGCTTGCGACGAGTCGAACTCAGCCGTCAATGTGGTCTCGAAGTTTGCTATTTCATAGTTTAAAACGCCCCAAGTAAATTTGTCTGTACCACCGTCTTCAACTGCACCCGAGCAGAGCTGGAGATATGCTATCAAATGCCAGTATGAATAATACGATCTCAGGATTGTGAACTTATGTTGTCACTGGAGATAATTTTGTGTATTTGAATAGTACAAAAATATATATATTGAGAGTGGGACTCGATCTCAACCATGAGATCACTTTTATATTGATACGGCTCGGAAAAATTTTAGAAATCAAGAATTCTGCTTTAAATCGTGATTTTCGCACAAAAAAAATATATACAAGCATAGATTATGTATTTCCACAGAAGAATAATTTTATATTTTGAACATTATTATGACTAATAAATCATGGGGTTTTCACGAAACTCCATTGAACTATTTTAGTATTTGAGAGTCACTGGATACGATGCAAGTTATAACTCCTTGACTGTTAATATAATTTTGATGTCGACTGCACCAATCTTTGTATATACCTACATAGATATTACTTTAGAAAACTTGAATACTTATGTACATTAATTTAAATTGTATCTAGTAAATATAAAGTTAGTATATTATGCAGTCAGCATCCGAAGTACATCTTACCTCGACGTTTCAAAACAACTCCATCTTCGTAAAGTGAATGATTTCTCTAAACGTGTAGTTTTAGTTTATTTTTATTTTTTTGATAATACAGAATTAACAGCATCATTATAAAAACTATTACACAAAATCTATAAGCCAAAGTTATGCCAATTACAGATTCTCTATTCGTGGATTGTAGGTCAGAATAGCGGATGTACTTTCTAGAAATTAATTTATTAAACACTGGCTTTGAGCCCGCGGAAGAAATATATCGCGGAAATTTGTTTATCACGCGGGAACTGCTCACTTTATGGGGATAAAAAATATCCTATGTTTTAATCTAGATTCTAGGGTATATTCTACCTATATACCAAATTTTAGCCGATTATATATTTTATATTTTATATTTTATATTTTATATTTTATATTTTATATTTTATATTTTATATTTTATATTTTATATTTTATATTTTATATTTTATATTTTATATTTTATATTTTATATTTTATATTTTATATTTTATATTTTATATTTTATATTTTATATTTTATATTTTATATTTTATATTTTATATTTTATATTTTATATTTTATATTTTATATTTTATATTTTATATTTTATATTTTATTCAGCCGTTTTCTCCTGATTGAGCAACAAACACACAAACATCCAAACTTTCGCATTTATAATATTAGTTAGATGAAAGGAATGTACCAGCAATGCATGAGCGTAGCCACGGTCTGACTTGTAAGGTACTGACTTGTAAGGTACCTAACCAAACCGAAAAAAATAAATTATCTGGGTAACTAACTACAATACTTAATACCCGTAAGAAAGTTTACACTCGACAGTCGACACAAAAAATGCGATCAAAACAAAAAGCGCGCGCGCGACGGACCGGACCTCATTTTGTTTTTCGTTTGTGTGTGTGAGTAAGTTGAGCGGGAAAGCGATAAATTGGCAGCTGAAGTGCGCAGGAGGTTTTACAAGAACTCACGCCGGTTAAAGTAATATTATGAAGTTAATTAATACCTAAATAAATAAAGACCGCGGGAATAGTTTGATAGTTACATAAGTATTATTTTAAACTGCTGCCCCACTGTGAGCCTATGGCTGGCTACATCCATGAGCAATGTTCTAATATCTTACCTTTAATATATTTAATGTATCACCATCAAACGGCAGAAATTAAAATAATAAACTTCAAAAACTTGACAATTTGAAAAACTGCTCTTAAAACAGGTCAGGCGCTCAAATTTATATTTCTTGATTTTTTTCGTTAGACGCTAGGGGTACATCGGATTTGGATTATAGTTTTGTAAAGTACATTGGTTAGGGAAATACAGCGTAAGCATAACTTATCTTCAATTCTTTTTCGCAATACAGCCGCCATTCTGACCGTCAGAATGGCGGCTCAGTTTGTTATTATAATTTCTGACTAAAATTATTTAAGTCATGAATATATCATGAGTTTTGAAACGATGGTATATCATCTACTTTTGCTATTGACTGTAACTGTAGTGTCTTTGTAAATACATAGATCTGACACTATTAATTGTAATCCATAGTTGCTTTATTAGTAGTACTTAGTAGTATATATAGATAACTATAAAATTAGAATCTGTAATTTTATCCTTGAATACACGTGTAATTTTAGTCGTCGTCAATAGGTAAAGGTGTGAAAATACACAGGTATTTGAACAAATTTTGCTACATAATCAACCCTGAAATCGCAAAAATAAATGTTCAATAGATTTTCATATCGGCATTCAAACGTGGAACTGCTTGACGTATTTCTTTGATGTGTATTGAACTTTATTGATATTAAGACGAGTTTCCTTGGCTTCTTCTCAAAGTCAGACTGTACCTTCAAAAAACCGACTTAACCTATGAAAGAAAAGAAATATTGATCGGATAGTACTGAATTTTTATATGTAACAGCAGATTTCTTTATCGCAATTTCAGATTTAGTCCCAGAGGGTAATTTGTTCATATTCATGGGTATTGTCACCCCTTGACGTATTGGAATTCCCAATAATGAAATATAAAACATTAAATATGGCGTCACTGTTGATTGTATCAAAACGCCACAAACAAAAGCTAACTTTATTTGTACCAGGAACAGGGATTTAAACGACTTCCATAAAGGACTACGTTATCAATTAGTCTGTATTTTTATTCTAATATATAATTATAATTCTGATTTTGTTTGATAGGGTACATAAATTTGGATAAAGTACTGAAGTCGATTTTGCGAATTTTTGTTGCTTGTAATATGATTATCAGTGACATGGAGTAAGAAACACACAACAGTGGCGCCGCCACGTAATTTTTAGCGGGAGAATCGACTTAAGGGGCGTTAGGTCGGAGATCTATCCTGCTCCATCGCATGCATGTTTATATAAGCCTATACCGCTCATTCTGCTTTTTGAGCACGCAAAATAGATATTTCAGTTTTATTCCGAAAGTAATTGTATATTTTGATAAAGTAAAACATAATAGCACTAGATCTGAACGATTCGTGATTCTGTATAAATTAATACCAAGCGTTTTACTTTCTAAAATGACTAAGTTTTCTATCAAGAAAATTTTAAGCAATCGTGTTTTCCAAACATGACTAGTTTTGCGTAACGCTGCCAACTTTCCTGAATTATAATTGGGGACAGGACGAGGATTTTCTAAGGAATCGTGAATAAGTAAAATAAGGCTATTCAATAAAAAGACTTTTGTTTAGTAATATTGTTTACTTAAAATACAGTATTGTATTGTCCGTATCTCATGCAAAGGAAATATATACATTATAGAGAATTCTATATGTTTATGTAGGAGCAAGTACGTTTTTTTTTAATCAATTAAGTACACTACATACATGAAACCATTTCTTTTTTAAGTCATATTTCTTGCTTGTGTGGAATGCGTAGAGCAGCCCATGTGTGCATGAATAGAAAATAGAATGACATTTATTCAGTGTACAATGTACACGTACCTACATGAAAATGCTACATTGAAATAACAATGCAAGCTGAAATAGTTTCCAATTCAGCATAATGCTGTGGAATAAACCATAGCGCTGATTTTCACCTGGCACCTTAAAAGGGGGTTAAACGCTCATAACATAACATATTTTGAAAAACAGACATAAAATAAACAACGCAATATATTATAGGTAGGTACCTAAAGGAATATAAATAGCTATAATTCAATCACACAGCAAAAACACAGAATTAAATGAAATGCGGGAAACGTGGGACGCATTTGGTAAAGTTGAGCGTTGCCGCGGTCACCGGTGACCGCAAACAATTGATTTTCAAATGCAGATACATTTTAACAGTCGCGGCAGTTAACATGTTAAAGAATACAGGTATACCCCCCTAATTTGACAAAGTTGCCGCGGTCACCGGTGACCGCAAACAATTGACTTTCAATTGTGTCAGCATCGCGGCAGTTCACGTGTTAAAGAATGCAGGTATATCCCCCCCTAATTCGGGACGGTTGGCGGCCTTAGCTTAGCGCATTTTACGAAACGGAGCTGGTTCGAAGCTAGATGAGATCTAGTCGCCCCTTAAACAAAATACCTAATTTTTTTTCATTTTATTCATATTTATAGTTCTCACCACGATCGGCCCGCACCGCCAATGGCGTGGAGAGGCCGCCCTAACTTCATTAGCTCTATATTCGCAATTCACAACATATCCGGCGTCCTAGCAAACGCTTACAAACCACAGCCATTTTCGTACGACTTCGGAAAATGAGTAAATGCAATAATTTAAAGGTAGTTGTAGTAGGAATCTTGGAGACTCCATAATACGTGACTTTGGTATTAGTCCAGTAAAATGGGTAATTTTTGTGAGTGTAAATTCCTATAATCTTGAAGTTCCTAATTTTTTGTAGATTTTTTTTTATGCACAACGTGTTGGTACTTGACCTCAATCACAACTGATGTTAAGTGAAGATGAGGTCGAAGGTGGAAGCGTACTGACCCGGAAACTTCAACACATTTAGGTTAATCTCCAGGCTAATCCTGTTTAATCTCCAGGGGAAGGGCATTGTATGCTGAAATACAGGGTGCATACACCTAGTTCGGCAGCTATGGCTTTTGTATTAGTGGTACTAAGTATATACTTGGCCTAATTATATTTAGTTTCAACTATGTAACATTTTCTGAATAAACATTATTCTTCTTATTATTTGGGGGACTGGCTATGTTATCTCTGACAACCGGAACACAACAATGCTTGTTGCTTGGCAGCAGATTTAGATTAGTTGTGGGGTTGGTGGTAGGGCATTTTAAAATGTCCGCCTGGCTAGCTACCACCATCTTAGCTAAATCTGCCGCCAAACAGCAATGTTAATAGCGTTGTTGTGCCGGTTGTAAAAGATAAGATAGTCAGTTCGCCAAATATTTGGGTTTCCGGGTCAGAACACTTCCGCCTTCGGCCTCATCTTCACTTAACATCAGGTGTGATTGAAGTCATTTGCTAACCCGTTGAGCATAAAAAAAAATTATTAAAAATGTTTCCTAATCATTTAGCTTGCATTAGGTATAGTATAGGAATTTAGTTATAAATCTAATATAAACTAAAGGTACCACGATAAACTTCATTGCGTTGTAGAAGATGCTAAGATTTCCTAAAAACAATTATCGAGAAGATTAACTATTGGCTACTTTACATTTTCTAAAAATTATTTATTAAGTCATGATATGCCCCCGTTGAAATTTTTCATAAATATAAAGAAGTTAATTGCGCAAGTCCATCGTTAGAAATTTTCAAGAAAAGAGTAAAAGTGCATTATTCGTCTTTATGATCTCTCCTCAGTATTATAGTAATTATTTAATTATTTACCATAATATGAGTATTGATAATGTATATACTTATTTATACTTCGTATATATATATATGTATTTATTGGATAGGTTATGTGGTATATTAATGTTATTTATTCGTTATTTTTTTTTCTTTTGGGTATATTTGTTTATATATATTATTTTTTATAAAATAATTTTCAAATGTTGTGTACACTATTTTCTGCCAAATCTAATAAACTATGTATCTCTAAGGTTTGTTGGTAGAAAACTCTTCATCGGAGTTAAGCTCGCCTTTGTACATTTTATATACAATGCATTTTTCTGTAACAATTTTGTGTACAATGAAGATATTAATTGATTGTTTTGAAAATATTTACAGGAGTTATAAATATATTCTCCGACGCAATGGATTTCATTGTAGTAATCTTAAATCTTACTAAATACCTACACTATATCGAAAGCAAGCTATCGATTTTTAGAAAACATATTTATTTATTTATTTAGAAAACATATTTATTTAGAAAACATAAACACACTCATTTGAAATCTATAGGTGGAGATTTCTTATTGGCATTGGTTTTCTATGTTTTATTATTCATTTGTTGATTTTGCTGTTAATCTCCCTAAAATAAATAAATAAAATAAAATAAAATAAAATTCTGTTACTGACAGGTACTCTGTCCATGTGTAAAAAATTAGGAACTTCAAGATTACTCGCTTACTGGACTATAGTACAGTCGGCAACACAATTAAGGTAGCAGGCAATTTATTTACAAATACAAATACAAATAGTTTATTTGCCAGAACACAGTAAAAGAGATGTTAGGTATAGTTCGTCCACAATGAGTTCAACCTGCATGCAGGTGTGCAAATGGTTTCAGGTTCCGTTTAATTACTAATGTATCACCTTTATTTATAAATAGATGTATTGGCTTTGGTTTGTATGCGTGTAATAAGTATATATTTATTTAGTTAATAAAAACAGGCGTGTCTCAAATTACTTACAATAAAATATGACTTAATTGTCTAAATTTTTTGATCCATCCAAATTAGGTGGTATACAGTCGACTACAAAAACATGTTGTTCTGCAAGTTAGAAAAACATGTATATGCATTATTTTATAATCATAGTTTTGAAGACCGATTGGTGTAGTGGATAGTGACCCTATCAGCGAAACCAACGGTTGCGGGTTCGAAACCCGCGAGGGGTAAATGTTTGTGTGATGAATACGAACATTTATTTCCGAGTCATGGATGTTTATATAAATATTTATGTATGTTTTTCCGTTATCTAGTATCCATAGTAAAAGCTCTGCTTAAGTTTGGAACAAAATAACTGGTGTAAGAGTTTAAAAAAAAGATAAACATAAATATGAACTTTCTTTGTCATGTTATTTTTTATTTTTTATAGTTGTAAGAAGGCAAGTGAATACATTTTTTTGGAGATTTCGGAAGCTACATATTAGACGAGGGAGGTTGTAGTGTATAATGCGTCTAAGTAATTAAATAATGCCGATCTTGAACATTCAGATTCCGAATCAATAGGAACGACAATAGAAGTCGGCTACATCGTCACTTTCCATCAGGTGAGATTGTAGTCAAACGCGAAACCAGTTTTTACTAAAAAAAAAAAAAAAAAAAAAAGTAGTCATATAAAGTATCTACCTACCACTCAACGTGGCTAAAATAATAAAAAAAAAATTACGTTAGCCTGCAGTATCAACTAAAGTACCTACTTTTTATGAATTAAAGTCCTTTACCTTATTTTCTTTTGCAAGCGTTTGCAAAGTAACAACGAGGTGAATTTTTCCGCATATAATTGATTTTCAATTATATCTATAAATATATTGAATTGACATGTCCACCCTGACTGCTATTATGATGCTGACTATACAGATGTGACAGATGATCATCACACAAAGATGGCGGACCGGCATTATTTAATTAGTAAGAAGGTACTTTAGAATGGGTAGCTTTCGTGGAAATATATTTTTTTTCATGTTCGCTGATTGTATCATTATTTGTGACAAACAGATAGACTTTGTTTGTATTTTTATTATAATTTTTGTTATAAATACCATTTAAGCTCTGTAAAATAATATTAACGCACTTGTTAAACTTAATCGCAAATAATAATAAAATATATTTTTTTTATTTATAATTTTGGTGTTTTTTTTCTTCGTCGAATGTTTGACGCCTGAATTGGTTTTGTAAGTACATTGAATTTAAATTATTAACTGAAAAAATTAAATAGAATTTTGAATATATCTGTAATTTGTCAGTTATAAGGTGTTTGCAAGACCATTATTTATGACCTTTTCGTGAATATGGTGGCAGGATCCTGGCGGCGGACGGGAACATCTATTACATACCTGTATAAAAAAATTTGGTACCTTAATGTATTAGGGCACTGTACAAATTAGTAAAAGTTGTTTAAGCTTATAGTCAATCTTGACAAAGCTCACAAAATTGAGATAACAAACTGTGTTAGCCGATATTAAGTAAAATGAACAACTTTATGAGAGCGAATGAAGCAAAAGAGGTGTGTCAGGATCGTAGCATTTGGAAGTCTATGGTCTCTGCCTACCCCTAAGGGAAACAGGCGTGACTTTAAGGCACGTATTAATAAACCAATCTCAATACAAGTCTTGAGGCTGTATCACCCGAGAAGCGTCTTAAGATAGTTGACGCTTTTTCCTAATTTATAAATCAATCTTGAGGTATACTCAGCTGAGATCACTTCTCAAGTATACGCCTCAGCGGCAAATGAATGATGGTCTTGAGTTTCGGTTATTAATACGCGCACCTCTCAAGTGAGTACTGCTTGAGTGTGCACGTGCTTGTCAGGTCTCAAGTTAGGTTTATTAATCACCACGTTTACTTGAGACCGGTCACAAGACTGTTCTCAATATTGCGAATGGTTTGTTAATACGGGCCTAAGTAAGTATGATCCCGCCATTCTTGACGTCATGAGCGCCTATATAAATGATGATGTAACATTCATGTGACTGCGTCGTATGCTAAATCCTTTTTTCAGGCGTATCTTTTAACTCTGAGACTGGTATTAAAAATACGCAATTGCAACTTCCAATAATTTTGAAGTTCCTGTTTTTTTTTGTAGAAGGATAGAATACCTTCCCATCAGTAATCAAATAAAAATGTTTTCTAACAATTGTTTGCTTTAGGTATAGTATAGGTATTTAGTTAAAAACCTACAATATTAAATTAAAGTTACCACTGTGAACTTCATTGCATTATCGAATATGCCAAGATCTCCTAAAACAATTTTATAAAAAACTAATCAATGGCTACTCTAATATATTTTCTATAAATAGTTTATTAAGTCGTGACATTTGCGCTCGGTGAAATTTTTCATATCTAAAGAAGTTATTGAACGATTTTTTTGAAAATAGTAACAGGGGTTCTAAGTTTATTCTCGGACGCAGTGAAATTCACAGTGGTAATTTTAATCATATAGTCTTATGTTTTATTACTAAATATCTATTTATATCTAAAGCAAGCTAGATTTTTTTTATTCTATCACTGACAAGTACTCTATCCATGTGATGGGAAGTTTAAAGTGTATTAGTGTTACGGTTGTCGTGACCGTACCAAACATGTTGAAGTGTCAATGCACGACGTGACGCGTATTGCTTTCATTAGAAATAACGTAATATTTAAATGTATTACTATTTTTTATCTCTTCGCTGTTGTACATGAAACAATACACATAATGTTCGGATAACCAATGATCAAATCGGGGACGTCTTAAAGAAAGGCCAAGTCAAGAGTACCCTATAAACCGATGAGCATGTATGAACAACCTTATGAGAGTGCAGGAAGCAGAAGTGGAAGTCTGTGGTCTCTGCCTACCCCTACGGGAAACAGGCGTGACATTATGTATGTATGTATTAATTTATGGGTAAACGATAGTGACCAATTTAAACTGTAATCGACCGCATGTAAAAAAGGTATATTTTCTGTAATAAGTTAAATTTTGTTAGGTCTAGTTTCCGTGACTGAAATAGGTTTAAATTTAAGTTACCTATTAGCTTTTCGCCCGCGGTTTGGCTTACGTGGTACAACTTTATCGCGCATATTTAATTTGTTTATCCCATGGAAACTACTCACTTTATCGGGATAAAAAATATCCAATGCTTAACCATGGTATGATCCATCTCTATATACCAAATTTTATCCAAATCCGTTCATCCGTTTCGCTGGTAATTGAGTAACAAACAAAGAAGCACAATTAAACATCCAAATAGATTGATAGAGTATTTGGTTACTTTTGGTTTTAATTTAAAAAATAGAAATGTCGAAACAAAATTAAATGACATTTTTAATACGCGTATATGACTACTTACATTCACGCAAACGGACCCTGTATCCTGTACCTACCTACCATCTTTAATTTTTATTACTGAAACACAGGAAATAACCCTTAATTTTTTACCTGTGGTCGATTACAGTTTGAAAACTGCTCACTATGGTTTGTTTTAATAAGAATTTTACCCTTGGTTCCTTGTTTACCTCTCAGCCATCTTGACGTATACGACTATATCTTCCTATGTAAATCAGTTTCAATACAACAATTTCTTTTTACAGTGATTCCAGAGGACTTCTTAAGGCTTTTCACAGTTCGAACGACACGGGCAAAGTTACAATAAATACACTAACTCTTCTTATATGTATCTGGATATTAATAGTTATATGACTTTAAACGGTTTTTTATTTGTGCGGTGTACAATAGCGTGAAGAGTAAGAGAGCAGGGATGTTACGAATATTCGCATTCGCATCAATCAATGCGAATGTTAAGCCGCCAATGCGAATGTAATTTTGACAAAATAGGAAGCGTTTATTTTTATTTCATGCGGGCGGTGTGTGTTATGATTGCTTGGTTTGTTTTGTTTTAGTTGTCAGTACTTTTTAAGTCATACAAATTATTAAGTAACACACGCCCCACATACATCAACTCACACACACTTACATAAGCAAAATTACACGTATCTATCATATTATCAGTTATTTTTATATCTATTGCGTACATAGTCTTAACACCTTTTTACTTACTACACAGGTATTAATTTACTTAATGGGGTTCTCAACTGACAAACTGTATTGTAAAATAAGTTGTTTTGAATAAATAAATTTAAAATTTCTTATAAACATTCGCATTCGCACATTCGCAGCGTAAACATTCGCGTTCGCGAATATGAAAATTTTTACATTCGTAACATCCCAATTTTTCTAAGCTCTCATGAAATCAAAAACTGTTTGAAATGTCACATTTTGCTTCAAACTGTTGAATATCATTACATCATTTTCACTTAAAAGTACTAGGAGACCAGAAGCTAGAAGTCGTGTGGAGAGGAGACCGTGGGTAGGCAAATGTGGAACGCCCCGTATCAACGGAGCGACGAACTGCGTCGCGCTGCTAGAATTTAGGGCTTCGAAGATTTGCCTGTGACGTGTCTTGGGAGAGGCCTATGGTGCAGTGGTCTAGTGTGGGTTGATGATGATGAACTGTGTAATTAGTCATTACATTACGAGTGCTTGTGACATGAGCGACCCTCATTAATTATTATAAAATAAATACATTATTATGCAAATGTCACAAGAAGTTAGGCTTATGTCACAATAGCCAGTATGAATATTAGACCCGAGGTGTTACATGTAAAAATTTTATAAAATATACTTATATGACTGTATTAAAAAGCTTTAACCGTATTCGTTTTTTATTACGAACGTTTATTTCCGAGTCATGGATGTTTATATAAATATTTATGTATGTTTATCTGTAATCTATGTGTTCTGAAGAACTGTTCGAGCTAATACCCGCTGCTCAATTTAACCGATACACTTCTCGCCGAAAATTAAATTTCCATCCACATCACCTGAATGAGTGGAAGTCTACCACTGTACGTTTCTCAAGAAACTTCTTACCACGTACGACCACCCTGTGGAACGGACTTCCGGCAGCGGTATTCCCGAACGAGTACGACATTGGAACCTTCAAGAAACGAGCCTACACCTTCCTCAAAGGCCGGCAACGCATCTGTGACCCTTTTGGTGTTGCGGGTGTCCATGGGCGGCGGTGATTGCTTTCCATCAGGTGACCCGCATGCTCGTTTGCTAAATTATGTGACAAGCACCTGCGTAGAAGTGTTTACCGTTGGTGCGGCCGCCATTACCGAATACAAACGCTTGTTATTTTGAAGAGCCCTTACATTATTGTCATTTTTATGTTCTTGACATTCGAAGCGATGGATGACATATAGGGTTCTCAAAGTTAATTCTATAAATTATGATATGTACCTATGTATAATGTTATTACATTATGTTTGACAATCACTTTTATTGTAGACTTCATTATTTTACGAAATTGTATATGTAGCTAAATAAAACTAATCATACTGACTACCTTCAAACTTCAAGCATTTACTTCAACGTAAGATACCTACATGATTTAATTAGTTGATTGTCAATTTAAATCTATTATCTGTGAGTCAGTATGTAGAAGCTACTACCGCTTCGGAAAGGGAAATCATCTGTGGGCAAAGAAGCGGCAAATGAAAACCATTCCTTTCTTTTCCTTTTTTTTTAACAAAAGTATAGGTACAAATAATACAATTTTATAATTTTTGGGAGGTGGTCGAAGTTATCAAGCGTTTTTGGCATTCATGTCCGTCTGTCCGCCGAGGCTTAGTTGAAGCGTCGTCGTCATCCGTCAAAAAAAAAAACTAAACGGCTGATTTTGGATACATGAAAAAATCACGGAACTAGATTCTATAGTATACATATATGTATTATGAAGTTCTAATGTACTGACCATTTATTTTCTCCACAATCAGATAAAGTTAGTAGTATACAGTTAATACTTAGTATATAGTTAACCGCCTCCGTGGCTCAATGTAAACAACATTGGGTTTACGATTCGGAGGTCGCGGGTTCGATCCCCTGCGTGGTACATGTTTAAGTACTCGATTCGGTTGATGGTTGGCATTTTAAATGTCCGCCTGGCCAGCTACCACCATCTTATCTAATTCTGCCGCCAAGCAGCAATGTTAATAGCATTGTTGTGTTCCGGTATTGGAGATAAGATCGCCAGTCCTCCAAATGTGTTGGGGTTTCCGGGTCAGTACCTACGCTTCCACCTTCGACCTCATCTTCACTTAACATCAGTTGTGATTGAGGTCAATTACGAACCCTTCGTGCATAAAAAGAAAAAAAAAGAATAAATAAATATCTATTAATTTAATTTATTAGTGTGATTTTAAATTCTCGAAAATGGACAGGAATCAATATTAACTAGATATTATTTATATTTAGCTTTTAGACTTTTCGAGTGAAAATACTTATACTTCATCATAGATAGATAGATAAAAAGTTTATTGCATTTATTCATGTTTCTCCCTTGTATGTATGCCATACAAGGGAGAAACATGAATAAATAAGAAAACAAGAGACATACAATTTTTAACAAATACAAACAGATATACCTACTCCGATTCATTATATGTGGGTATGTGTGCAACAGTCATGCAACAAGGTCATAGCTCAGCGCATTAAAAATGCTCAATGAATGAGCAAGCACTGATTTTCAGCTATCACCCAGGATCATCATCATCATCTGATTTAAGAGCCATGCTCTTGTCGGTGGAGATTTTTCCAAATCTTTCTGCTCTCCGCCTTCTTATACTTCATATAGGGTAAATCGTGTAATGCCTTTTAACTGATGACCCCGCTCTTAATTACGAACAATTTCCAGTAGGAACTATAGCCGAATTCAGCTGAAAATTGTTGGACTTCCATACTAAAGGTGGTTTCAGAATGGTTTACTTTGTACGGGTAATTGTAATTTTTTTGATCGAATTCGACTATAGTTCCTTGGGGAAACTTGTTCTAATCAAGAGTGGCGTCACCAGTTAATAAAAAATAAACTGTTTATTCGCCACTTCGACACATACAACAATTATTAGGCAAGTAAAATAACAGAACACTCAGATAAGTGTCGTAGCAGCGAAAGGGAAACGACTCAGCTATATGCTGAGCTTATAAGAGCTCAGCGGTGGTTTACTGTCGCACCCAGAGCAGACGAGTTACCGTCGCTAGTTGCATAAAGACAGGACAAGTCAAAAGAATTAAAATGTGCTTTGTAAAGTAAATAAATACATAAAGATAGTTGTTATGTGACCTAAAACTTATATTATATAAATAAACTTCCCTTGAAGAACAAAGATAAATAGAAAGAAGTTCACTAGGAGTTACACGAATTCAAATTCACCCTGTATTTGCGAATTACGATCTCTGGGGGGTTTTTTTATGCACAACGTGTTGGTACTTGACTTCATCACACCTGATGTTAAGTGAAGATGAGGTCGAAGGTCGAATGCGTACTGACCCCGAAACCCCAACCCATTTGGGGGACTGGCTATCTTATCTTTGACAACCGGAACATGTATGTACCGGATATTATGTGGAACCGGGTATGTTTAGGTGAGCACGCATATCGAACTCTTCAAGCGCTTTCATATCGCTGTTGTTATAAAAAAGGTAAGGATAACAAAAAAATAAATCGTAAGTAAATATACATTGATATACATTTTATTTAAAAGAAAAAACATTTCTCTTACATTCTAAATAGTAACGTAATACTTTACAAAATGCTCTCGACCATATTTATTATATAAATATACGATATCTCTCTATACGAATATAATATCATGAAAACAGTCACAATGGTGTCGATTCGGATGTACAACGAACTAACTAAATTTAAAGCAGATACATCCTTTTCTAACACTATTAACATGAAAGGGACGACTATAAATTAAGTCCTGTCAAATTAAGTTAAGAGCTGTCAAAACAAGTCGCTCCATAGTATTTTAATCGTGACGTCGCTAGGTGTACACCTAATATTGATAAAGAAGTGCTTGTTTTGATCCTTTTACTTAATTTGACAGGACTTAATTATATGTCGTCCCTTTCATGTTAATAGTGTTAGAAAAGGATGTATCTGCTTTAAATTTAGTTAGTTCGTTGTACATCCGAATCGACACCATTATCGATGGATCCATTTTTAACTAACCTAACACACCTCTACACCTGGGATGTTATTGATATGAAATTTCGGATACGGATATATATGAATAACATTTTAACGAATTTTTTGCGACAGTTAATAACAGTGTACATAGTTACATTGTTAACATTTTATATAGGTGTTAAGTATATGTACAGTCCACAACACTATCCATGAAGTGAAACAGTGTTTCACAGAGCTTACAAATTATGTATATTACATAAGTACATCCGCATCATTACAATATTACAATGTGCTGCCACATAATATTACCCGAGCAATAACTCTCCAATAACAGAGGCCCAAGTTCACCAAGAAATAATCAGTCGTTTAAAAGTTAAACGGCCGTTTAACCGAGACTTTTTGACAGATTTGTATGAAACCATAGACGTTAAACAGCTGTTTAAATTTTAACCGGCCGGTTGTTTCTTGGTGAACTCAGGCCTAAATCTGTGATGTGATAATGAAAATAATGTCAAAATCTAAAAAATGATCATTATACGTTTACTAACCGTCTTAGAGGAGATCTTACACCAGCATTTGTCCTACATGGGTAAGATTTAATGAGCGAAAATTGAAAGACCAGTTCAGATGTGGTTTCGGATATGAATATACCTATTTCGGATTATCCATTAGTTACGGTTACGGATATTAGATTTTTAAGGAACTGCAAAAGTAAAATACAAATGATTTCACTTTATTTCCAGGTTATTATTAAGTTACTCGGCTTGACCGGACAAAAACACAAACCTGTCCTAATATGTCTCACTCATTTAGACTAGTTTATACTCCGCCACTATCCGAATTGATTATTCGGTTACGGATATATTTCTTATTTCGGATATCCGATGATTACATGACAGGATAAGCCCAATAAGTCAAAGAAAAGGAAAATTCTAGGGGTGTGGATTTAAAAGAAAGTTTCAAAAATTATTATTTAGAAAAATCTTTGGGGTCTAAACCAAACAGATAATAAATATATAAATAACCTTGGACATACACACAGCGCCATCTAGTTCCACAGTAAGCAACTATAGCCTTGTGTTGTGGATACCAGATGGTTGATATACTACATAAATACATTTTTTTTGTAAATAAATACTTATTATAAATGAAAACATCCATAACTCGGGTACACATGTCCGTATTCATCACACAAACACATGGCCATAGCGGGATTCGAACCCGCGACCTGTTGGTATTTTGGTAGTTGAGTTTCCAACCACTACACCAAACACGTCGTCAAATCAATGAATCAATGATACAGTTTTTCAAGTATCATAACTTAATAAGCTACACCCATTTTATAACTTTACTCTTACTTGGCGGTAATCACACCCCCGACCTTAGGGTGGACTACTCGACAAAATGCCCCATCCATAAAATGACCATTAACTATTTGTCAAACATTATAATGGCAACAAACGGTAACTATAAAAAATATCTTTATATCTATAAAAACATTTCAAAACTCCTTTATAAAAGTATCTTACGTCATATATTGTGCTCTCCTTCGTACAGACGAATCTCCCTAAAAGTATTATATGGACCGTATGGACCGAAGCACTCTAGCACCATCTATTAGAAAGTATTCATACAATATCAACACTCAAACCAAATCCATATTAATATGTCACATTTATATGAGTAAGAAAATTTCGTCAGCTCTGCTAATTGATATCGTGGTCTAGTGGCAAGCGACACGAGTGCTTAGGTAACGTCTTTCGAAAAGACACGGTTTTCGAATCCGGCTAAGACAATTTTTATTCGATTTTTTTTCTATTTATAAAGGGAATAAAAACGTAAACAATTCATTAAAATAATAAAAAGGTAAGGAAAATAAGAAAAGTAAAAATTTTTGGAGGTAACACTTTAGCCCATGTGATACTTTTAGGATGATTGCTTTGTACGTGCTCCTAAGAAATGCGTTAAGGGTAAGACCACACTGTCGCGGTCGCACGTATGCACGACGGGTTCGTACTTAACCTCAATCACACCTGATGTTAAGTGAAGATCAGGTCGAATATGGAAGCGTACTGACCCGGAAACCCCAACACATTCGGGGGACTGGCTATCCTTTCTCTGACAACCGGAACACAACAATGCTATTAACATTGCTGCTTGGCGGCAGATTTAGATAAGATGGTGGTAGCTAGCCAGGCGGACATTTAAAATGCCCTACCACCAACCAAACCGAGTACTTAAACATGTACCCCGCTGGGTTAGATCGTAAACCCAATGTTGTTTACGATCGAACCACGAAGCCACGGTTCTTCTTTCTAAAATTCTGATAAATCCCGCTAGTATCAAAAATAAGAAAGTCTTACAGACAGTTATATGGGCATCCCATTCCATAATGAATTGTAGCTATAGCTTCTATTACTATGTAAATAACAATTATTTTAGTAAGATATCGATTCATGATTTCACTTCCGTTCAATCTTGTCCTCTGTAAATCACTGATATAGTTTTTCGGAAAGATACAGTTAATATTTATGATTGAAGAGGTCAATTTATATTTAATTCACATTTATATGGCTATTGATTTATCGATATTTTTTATATAATTACGATACAATAAGTTATTCAATTGTAAACATTGCTAAATGTCATCGAACTCTATATATAGCCGTGTCTGGCATAAGTTCGGTCATTTTGTTTGTTGCTGTTGAACCGAGAGGATTAAAAGAAGTGTACGGTCTATGTTGTTTCTATTCCCAACCCGCTGTCCATTTCCAAAAGTTTGGATGAAAGTAAATTTTGGGACCAATTAACTTCGGGATAACCTTTATATTGTGTTATGTTCGTTTCTCTTAGGCTTCGACACAGATGTATATAACTGTATATATCATTATTTATAAAGAACTATACAAACAACCAGTAAATGAACCAGTTCGTTTTTCCTTCCGAGGGTTTGCTGGAAGAAATCTCTTACAGAGATAAGCTCGTCTTTTGTGTATTGTAATTTCGGTCAATGTATGTTTGTATACTTATATTGCAATAAAGTGTTAAATAAATAAATAAATGAATTATTACAAAAGACTTTAGTCGAAGCAGCTATAACGTTGCGAAGTTAATATTTTTTACAAGTGTTTTGACACTAATGACGTCTAGACCAATCACGAGACGGGACTCGATGTGGCCCATATATTAATATTCTTCTGTAACTTGTCCATACTTTGTGAAGCCCCAAATGTGTTTTGACCATAAAATAAATGACCGTGGTCCTTCCAGTAGGCGTTCAATTTATTGCCTGCTAGGGTCGCGACCGCAGCAGTGTGATCCTACCTTAAATAATATAATATACATATTATGTCTATTTTATATAAAAATATCTATACACTGTATACATAAAGTACATGAAAACGAACAAACCCGACAATTTTAATTTGCGGGGGTAGTATTGAATCTTTGACACTGAGGGATCAAGACCAATCTAATGACACCCATCAAAAGTAGGCTATAGGGGATAACATAGAAATCTACATACATTCACTCGAAAAACATCACCCTCCTTCCTAAGGCAGTCGGGTAATAATAATAATAAATGTATCTTTATTTGTTCTTCACAAACTCACGCTTAGAGAAATGTACAGGATAACAGTGTTACTTAAGTCTGGGGTTCTATTAATTTCATCGTTATCGTCAACGGTTACTTTCTGACATATGATTGGTTGTCTCATCGCTCGCTCGGCAATTTGACGGTTTCTCATTGGTCAACGTAATCGATAACGATACCGATGAAGTACATAATCTAATGCCTGGTGAGTACGTGTGAAGACTGATGCCTAAAATAGGCGGTAGCCTGTGCTTTAGGACACCAGTACCCCAGATGTACTTCCCGGACGTACAGCTCAGACAGCGAGAAAATGACATAAGTAAGGCACAATGAGTTAGTTACATTTAACGGATGTTTTTAAAATTTTTAGTAATAGTACGTTGACAGAGCGCACTGTAAAAGCACCGTTGTCAATTCCTTTTAAGTCATTAATATCACAGAGTATACTAAAATCAAAATATAACACAAATTAGCCTCAGCAATGACAACGTAATGCTAGAACACACAAAGTGGAATGCAGCTATTTCGATAATCTCAAAAACTGTGAAAATATCTTTATATCTACAGGGTGTCCCTGGAAGTATGGATCAAATCGAACAGGGGCATGGGGAAGGTCATTCCCAAACTTAAGCTGAAAAAAAGAAAAATAAAAAAAAAATAAAAAAAAATAAGAAAAAAAAAAAAAAATATTTTTAATTAAAAAATTAAGCTGATAGCTTTGCTAGTTTTCTTTTAAAAAATTTTTTTGTATAAGCACTATTCGATAATATGAAAATGTAAAAAATTGATCATAACTTTTGAACCGTCAAAAATGGCACCGACATTCATAGGGTTAAAAAGTTTGGGAATGACCTTCCCCATGCCCCTGTTCGATTTGATCCATACTTCCAGGGACACCATGTATAGGAATCTATAAATCTATCTATCTATCTATGGTCAGTACGCTTCCACCTTCGACCTCATCTTCACTTAACATCAGGTGTGATTGAGGTCAAGTACCAACCCGTTATGCATAAAAAAAAACTGTGCTAAAATCGTGGCCAAAGAAAAAAATTGTGCGAAATTGGAGTTATTGAATATTTTAAGTGCGCATTCTGACGTCAAGTGTTGCTGGAATCCTCATTCTCATACGCAGACTGCGTTACCTATGATTATAATTTATATTCCAAAAATATATTTTATTTATATATTTTTGAGAACTATAAAGAACTAAAATTTTATCTCATCAAAATTAAAAAAAAAAAAAAAAAAACTATCAACGCCAATAACTTCTATTTCACTTACCTAATATGCCTTATTTTACTCCTTACGGTATTTACCTATTTAAGTATTTAAAAACCAAAAAAAAAACCCAACAGTATATTTTGTATTTTGCGGACGCCATGTTGGATTTTTTACCATAAAATGTCTCCTACGACACTCCGGGTACCAAGACGAATCTAACGACACCATGCACTTCGGCATCGATCAAGCCGTTTTAGGCTACAGGATGCACCAAAGGAACGGATATACATACACTCGAAAAACATTACCCTCCATTCTGGGCAGCGAGTAAAAAAAAAAAAACAAAAAAAGTTGAAAAAAATTTTTTTTGTTTGTAAAAAGTAAGTTGTTTAGATGTCTTTGTGGAAAGAGACGTATTCTAGCATCAGGTACGTGCAATGAGTGATCTAATCTCGTTTACTCTGTGATAGGTAACAGTACAAAATATCAATTTAACACTAATTGGTACATTTTTAATTCTAATGGCAACATTTTATATTATATGGCAATTATTATCAAACGTTCCTTTGCTTAGACTAAGCGCACATCGTGTCAGGCCGCCTCAACCGCACTTCGTATATTTATAAACGACCGCTATACTAGAAGGTCGCAGGTTTGATTCCCGGTAGGGATATGTTTATTTGAATACCTTGTGCGCTTACCTTTATTGTCATTTATAATTTCAAATATTCTAAAGAGAATTAAATGCATTAGTCTTTTTTCAATAAATCAGTTCAATTTATAGCCGAGCTAGTCACCTCATACTAGATTCCTCCTACAGTTACATTATAAAAATTCCTATCCAGGGTCACGATTTATTTGAAATGTATTAAACCACATTAAACAAAAAATAAATATTTCAGACACACCAATCATCTAGTCCCAAACTAAGCAAAGCTTGTACTATGGATACTGGATAACGGATAGACAAAGAAATATTTATATAAACTTCCATGACTCTGGAATAAATGTTCGTATTCATCACACAAACATTTACCCCTCGCGGGATTGGTACCCGCAACCGTTGGGTTCGCATGTCATGTTTCAATCTTTTTCGAAAATTGTACATAAATATTGGGTCTTTACCTATGAAATTGGAGTTTTTTTTTCTTCGTTAATCATATGTACGAATTCCTGCGATTTTCAAAGCTACATCCAAATTTTTTTTTATTTGGAAAATGGAATATTATTTCAAGGTTTCACATGAAATATTTTTTAATTTCTGGGCTAAATCACATAATAAAAAAATTTGAACAGAGCTCTTTTCATGTGCTTCCCATAATCATTTCTTTGATTCGCTGAAACTTTTATAAAGCGGTTACTTTTAAATATAAACGTTACCTATACTTAACTTAATGTTATCCGATAATACACACAAAGTTTAGCTAAATTTGGATTTGCCGTTCCCAAAAAAAAAATCAAAAATGTTTGTATGGAGAAAACAGTCTTAATGAAATTCTTCATACAAAACGCCAATTTCATAGGTGAGGACCTAATATTTGTAAAAACCGCTACATGTTAATCCAGGCCCTAATCTGTATACTAACCAAATTTTATTCAAATGTGTCCAGTCCAATTTCAACTCAATGAGCAAAATAATCTATATAAACAAAAACGATATTCTATAAATGGTAATTATTGAATATTGACGATTGACCTTCATCAAGTCATTAATAGGAAGACTCGTGATGAAACTATAACTAGGTACGTATAAAACAACGTCAGCTAAGGGCAGAGTGTCCAATGGCCACGATCTGAAAACAAAATACAACAAACATTTATTTTTATTAATATGGTCAGATTTATAGCAAAAATGAAATAACAATTTAAAAGTGAATGAATAATTCGGCCCCCACCTAATGAATCAATCTGTATCCATCTGATAAATATTTCGGCCCTCGCTAAATAATGATTCGGCTTCCAACGTAATAAAATTCGGCCTCGACCTAATAAACATTCCGAACCTCGCTTAATGAATGATTCGGCTTTCAACGTAATAAAATTCGGCCACCACCTAATAAATAATTTCTGCCTTCGCTTAATGAATGTTTCAACCTCCGGCTAATAAGCCGCCACCGTGGCTCAATTAAACAACATTGGGTTTACGTTTCGGAGGTCGCGGGTTCGATCCCCAGCGGGGTACATATTTTAGTACTCTGTTTGGTTGGTGGTAGGGCATATTAAATGTCCGCCTGGCTAGCTGCCACCATCTTATCTAAATCTGCCGCCAAACAGCAATGTTAATAGCATTGTTGTGTTCCGGTTGCCAGAGATAAGATAACCAGTACCTCAAATAAGATGGGGTTTCCGGGTCACTACGCTACCACTTTCGGCCTCATCTTCACTTAACATCAGGTGTGATTGAAGTCAAGTATTAACCCGTTGTGGATAAAAAAAATATTCCGGCCTTCGCTTAATGAATAATTCGGCCTCTACCTAATAAACTTTCCGGCCTTCGCTTAATGAATAATTCGGCTACCCCCTAATAAATATTCCGGCCTTCGCTTAATGAATAATTCGGCCTCTACCTAATAAACTTTCCGGCCTTAGCTTAATGAATAATTCGGCCACCCCCTAATAAATATTTCGGCCCTCGCTTAATGAATAATTCGCCCACTCCCTAATAAATATTTCGGCCCTCGCTTAATGAATCATTCGGCCACCCCCTAATAAATATTTCGGCCCTCGCTTAATGAATAATTCGTCCACTCCCTAATAAATATTTCGGCCTTCGCTTAATGAATAATTCGGCCACCCCCTAATAAATATTTCGGCCCTCGCTTAATGAATAATTCGCCCACTCCCTAATAAATATTTCGGCCCTCGCTTAATGAATCATTCGGCCACCCCCTAATAAATATTTCGGCCCTCGCTTAATGAATAATTCGTCCACTCCCTAATAAATATTTCGGCCTTCGCTTAATGAATAATTCGGCTACCCCCTAATAAATATTCCGGCCCTCGCTTAATGAATCATTCGGCCACCCCCTAATAAATATTTCGGCCCTCGCTTAATGAATAATTCGTCCACTCCCTAATAAATATTTCGGCCTTCGCTTAATGAATAATTCAGCCACCTCCTAATAAATATTCCGGCCCTCGTTTAATGAATGATTCGACCTCCGCCAAATGAATGACACGCCTGCACCTAACGAATCATTCGGCTTGCACAATGTGTAATTTCACCTCGAGCTAATGAATAATTCGGCCTCCACCGATTAATCGCCGATTATTTGCTTGTGTGTGTATGTATAGATGTATGTGCGTTTAGGGGTATAATGAATATGGACATGTGTACCCGAGTTATGGATGTTTTCATTTATATGTATTTATGTAGTATATCGACCATATGGTATCCACAAAACAAACCTATAGTTGCTTACCGTGGAACTAGATGGCATTGTATGTCCAACGATATTATTTATTATTATTATTATTATATTTAAAAACGGCCGTAGTGTGTGACGTGGTCAAATGAAATTAAACATTAAATTGGTGAACTCCTAACCTGGTAACGTCACGCGTTCTCCGCACTACTGCTGGCGACGAAGCTCGGCCTGTTGACGCTCCGCCGTTTCCTCAGGGTGCCCAGGATGGCCAGCATCTCCTTCACAGCCTCTGGTTGTTCGTCCTTCGGCTTTCGTTCCAGGAAGTTCTGGTCGGTGGACTTTAGGTGGAACTTGCCGCCTTTGATTTGGTCCACTATCGCGTCTATCGCGCCTCCTGGAGAGTAGATAGTTTAGTCAAGGTATCACAATAACCAAAATCAAAAAATATTTACTTCGTAGGATAAAAATTATCACTTGAAAACGTCACATTTTTTATCTTGTTATTAAAGTTTTTGACATTAATATTGCTCATTCACAAAGCTGATTAACCATTTAAGTATTTAATGTTGATTTTTCAAAAATCCAATGAGTTTGAGTACTTTACGCTATTCCCCATATTGTCTGATTTGTCCACGTACGTCCATTTGAAAAATTCAGCTTGTAGGTAAACGAGTATGTCAACTGTACTCGCTTAAGCTAATATTGGGTGTTTACCTATGAAATTGGAGTTTTTTTCTTAGTTAATCATATGTACTAATTCATGCGATTTTCAAAGCTACATCCAAACTTGTTTTTTATTTGGAAAATGGAATATTATTTCAAGGTTTCACATGAAATATTTTTTAATTTCTGGGCTAAATCACATAATAAAAAAAATTGAACAGAGCTCTTTTCATGTGCTTCCCATAATCATTTCTTAGATTCGCTGAAACTTTTATTTAGCGGTTACTTTTAATAATTAACGCTGCCTATACTTAACTTAATGTTATCCGATAATACACACAAAGTTTAGCTAAATTTGGATTTACCGTGCCCAAAAAAAATCAAAAATGTTTGTATGGAGAAAACGGTCTTAATGAGATTCTTCATACAAAACGCCAATTTCATAGGTAAGGACCTAACAATTAATAAATATATCACCTCCATTCTGCTTGCTCTTCTTCAACGTCCCCTGTTTACTGGCCAACATTTGCGCCATGTCCTCCGCCACGTCCGCCACGAACACTGCCGGCGGCGGGGGCGGGGGCGGGGGCGGGGGCGGGGGCGGGGGCGGGGGGGGAGGCGGGGGGAGCGAGGGCGGGGGAGCCGGGCAGCCGGGGGCGGGGGGAGGGGGAGGGGGAGGGGACGGAGCCGGCGGCGGCGGCGGCGGTGGTGCTTCTGGTACTGTACAAATGTAAAGAATGATAATTACTATTTCTGTTGAACAGAATTTCATGTCACACTGATTGGGGTCAAATTCTAACCCGTTGTGCATAAAAACTCTAAACAATATATCTTATATTAAAAACACAATGGTGTCGATTCGGATGTACACCAACTAAACTAAACTAAAACCAGTTTTGGAGTGGTGCCGTCAATACAAGGAATAAAAATCAATTTTAGTAGACTTACTAAAGTTAGTAAGTTATTCAGAGGTCAATGTGTGCGCTTCTACAACACGGTCCCCATGGATATACGGAAACTTCCGCTTAATAAATTTAAAGTTATTATAAAACATAAATTATGTAAAAAGGGATATTACAAAATTTCAGACTACATTAATGATAGTAATCCATGGAATTAAACGGCTCCTCTACACGATATATATAAAAATTGTTGTAACCTTTCTAGATCGTAAATGATTGATTGCAAAAACACAAACCCTCTGAGTTTCTCGCTAGCTCTTCTCAGTAGTGGTCGCGTTCCGAGCTAGTGGTAGTTTAAAAAACAAGTGACGTTCATAAGTGTATATTGTATTGCCTACATGAATAAATGATTTCTAATGATGGAACGGGTAAATGTGTGTGTGATGAATATGAACATTTATTCCCGAGTCATAATAATAATATCCTTAGACATACACACAGCGCCATCTAGTTCCACAGTAAGCAACTATAGGCTTTGTGTTGTGGATACCAGATGGTTGATATACTACATCAATACATTTTTTTTTTTGTAAATAAATACTTATTATAAATGAAAACATCCATAAGTCGGGTACACAGGTCCGTATTCATCACACAAACATGTTTATATATGTCATGTCATGTCATAACAAGTCATAGATGTTTATATAAATATTTATGTATGTTTATCCGTTATCTAGTATCCATAGTACAAGCGTTGCTTAGTTTGGGACTAGATGATTGATTTGATCTGCCTACTAAGGCGTGCAAATTTTCAAATAATTAATATTTACATTTAATCAAAAAATAATATTAATTTATGTTACATTTAAATTCATATTAAATTAATTATACATCAATATATTATTATAAAAAAACAACTTATCCATATAACTTCCCTCTCAATACTTAAATGATGTCGTATTCTAATTCACATTGAAATTCTTATTAAATTAATTAGATATCAATATAATATATATATATATATATAGATTGGTGTAAGTGTCCGAAATATTTTTCATCGTACTGTTCCAGAGAGAAACAGACAGTACTACTTTAAAACTGGTTTTAGTTTAGTTGGTGTACATCCGAATCGACACCAATACCCACTATATAATACTTACCAACTATTTCCTCTTTCTCCAACACTTCCACTTCTTCCATCTCTCCCACCTTCGCGTCCTTCCTCTCCCCCCCACTTTCGAAGTAGCTGATCCTCGACATGAGGTTGTTCCGTCTCGGCCTCCGCTCGTCCGCCCGCTCGGCCAGGCCCCGCTCGGCCCGCTCGGCCCGCTCGGCCCGCTCCGTGGCCGAGCGGGCCTCGTCCTCGGCCAGACGGATCTTCTCCTCCCAGAGCAGTATGTCTGTATCTTCGTGTTTTTCAGCTAGTTTTAACTGGAGAGAAATAAATAATTCATCATAATCAGCACGGAAAAATCCCACGGCCTTCCCTCGTATAATGAGGGAGTATGGTTGTAAGGGAGGGAGGAGGGAGTAAGGGAGGAGTATGTGCCATAGTCCCCCACGCCGCCAAGCATAAATCTGCCGCCAAGCAGCAATAATAATAATAATAATAAATATTTCGGACACTTACACCAATCATCTAGTCCCAAACTAAGCAAAGCTTGTACTATGGATACTAGATAACGGATAAACATACATAAATATTTATATAAACATCCAAGACTCGGGAATAAATGTTCGTATTCATCATACAAACATTTACCCGTCGCGGGATTCGAACCCGCAACCGTTGGTTTCGCTGATAGGGTCACTATCCGCTACACCAATCCGTCGTCTGCAATGTTAATAGCATTGTTGTCTTCCGGTTGTCAGAAATAAGATAGCCAGTCCTCCAAATGTGTTGGAGTTTCCGGGTCAGTACGCTTCCACCTTCGACCTCATCTTCACTTAACATCAGGTGTGATTGAGGTCAAGGACCAACCCGTTGTGCATTAAAAAAAGTCCCCCACGCTGGCCCAATGCGGGTTGGGGACTTCACTTGCCTTTGAATTTTTATTTGTCAGACATGCAGGTTTCCTCACGATGTTTCCCTTCACCGTTTAAGAGCAGTCGGATATATGCACATAAGTAATTAAATTAAAAAACTTATTGGTACATTGCCTGCCTGGGAATCGAACCCGGACCTCCTACATTTGGTGACCGTGTCTTAACCGCTGAGCCACCGACGCTCGACGGAGAGACATAATTATCTTTATATATTTCGAAAACCAATAGCGTTAGCAAAACTAATACATATTTAATTGATATACATAAATAAAAACACATAATTGAATGTTTGTTTGTATAACGGATAAATCTGTCATTTCTTGATGACGATCTGTTTGATATAGAACCTTGACTGTTATACCCAAAGGTCGCAGGTTCGAATCCCGCTATGGGCAAATGTTTGTATAATGAATACGCACGTGTATACCCGAGTTATGAATGTTTTCATTAATTAATGTAATTATTGACGACCGATTGGTGTAGTGGATAGTGACCCTGTCAGCGAAACCAACGGTTGCGGGTTCGAATCCCGCGCGGGGTAAATGTTTGTGTGATGAATATGAACATTTATTCCTGAGTCATGGATGTTTATATAAATATTTATGTAAGTTTATCCGTTATCCAGTATCCATAGCACAAGCTTTGCTTACTTTGGGACTAGATGATTGGTGTAACTGTCCGAAATATTTATTATATCAACCATCTGGCATCCATAATACATGACTAATTGCTTAGTGTGGAACTAGATGGCGCTGTATCCGAGAATATTATGATTATTTTACTGTAGTTCGTCGGTGGTAGGGCATTTTAAAGGTCCGCCTGGCTAGCTACCACCATTTTATCTAAGTCTCCCGCCAAACGGCAACGTTAATAGCATTGTTTTTTCGGTTGTCATAAATAAAAGAGCCAATCCCCCATATAAGATGGGGTTTCCGAGTCAGCCCGCATCCACCTTCGGCCTGATCTTCACTTAACATCAGGTGTGATTGAGGTCAAGTGCTAACCCGTAAAAACAATAATCCTGACAGCATATTTTGCGGACGCCATATTTTTCACCATAATACATATACTATGCCACTCTGGGGATCAAGGCGGATCTAATTACATCTTACAATTTAGAATCGGTCAAGTCCTTTAGGCTACAGTATATACAGTAATATAGAAATCTACATACAGACTTACACATATACATACTTCCATATACTCACATAACATACACACTTACATAAATACTTATATAAACATCCATGACTCGGGAATAAGTGTGCGTATTCATCACACAAACATTTACGCCTCGCGGAATTCGAACCCGGAACCGTTAGTGTCGCTGACAGGGTCACTATCCACTACGCCAATCGGTCGTCAATACATACATACTTATTTGCATATAAATAAAAAAATATCTTTGCACATACACACAGCGCCATCTAGTTCCAAACTAAGCAACTAGGCTTGTATTATGGATACCAGATGGTTGATAAACTACACAAATACATTTCTTTTTGTAAATAAATACATAAATGAAAAACATCCATAACTCGGGAACACATGTCTGTATTCATCATACAAACATATGCCGCTAGCGGGATTCGAATATATACACTGGAAAAACTTTACCCTCCAATTAGGTAACATTTTGAAATGGTTAATTTGTTTCCTTCAATGTAATGGTCATTATCACCTGTAACTCCTCCAGCTGCTCATGATGCCTGCTCGTTTGGTTCTCCAGGGCCTCCTTCAAGCTGTCCACCTCTCCCAGCAGCATCATCAGCCGCTCGTCCATCTCCAGCTCGCCCATCAGGAACGCGCTCTGATGTGTGAGGAGTTTCACCCGCTTCTTCGCTGTCATCGCTTCCGATTTGTACCTGGAGATTATTTTATTTTTTATTATTATTTATTCGGAAAACCAACAGCTGCAATTAACACTAATAGAAACTATTAGGTCGTTACCTATGAAATTGGCGATTTTTATGAAGAATTTCATTAAGACCGTTTTCTCAATACAAACATTTTTGTTTTTTTTTTTTGGGAACGGCTTATCCAAATTTAGCTAAACTTTGTGTGTATTATCGGATAACAGTAAGTTAAGCATAGGCAGCGTTATTTTTTAAAAGTAACCGCTTTTGTAAAAGTTTCAGCGAATCTAAGAAATGATTATGGGAAGCACATGAAAAGAGCTCTGTTCAAATTTTTTTTATTATGTGATTTAGCCCAGAAATTAAAAAATATTTCATGTGAAACCTTGAAATAATATTCCATTTTCCAAATAAAAAACAAATTTGGATGTAGCTTTGAAAATCGCAGGAATTGGTACATATGATTAACGAAGAAAAAAGCTCCAATTTCATAGGTAAAGACATATATAGGAAACAGAGAGCCAATTACAGGTCCTCACAAACAAATAGAAATACATTATATATAATTCTGTAACATGCATTATTTATCACACTTGTACATTTTTTCCCTCGCGGTACATATACCAGATTCAATCATCGCCAAAAAAAAAAAACAAATGATTTATAAATTAAATTAAGCCATCAAAGAATTGTTGATTTAATTGACGCCTCGCCGACATAAAACTAGTGTTAAAAAGATCTAGATCGAACTTCTTAGACAACCCTCTAGGGTGAGTTTCCATAATAATCTGGCTAATTTTAATGTAAGCTGTTTCTGCTTTTGTGCCTGTCAACTGCGTGGTGTTCGTTATGGTTGCTGAGCCGTGAACACCAGCAGTGGACGAGGATACTTGTGGGCACTAACTAATCCCTGCCTGTGCTCCACAGGATCAAGCTCCTAAGTAACTATTGTCGGCGTCGACATCCAGGTCTGCACCTGGGAGACATTCGGGGTAGATCTACCCTCCCCCGAAAACCGCTTATCCAGCCTAAACCTCGTCGTCGTCTACGAGAGGACTCGAGGGCTACGTCCACTGCAGCTCCAAGACCTTCAGGCCAGTGACCGTACGGGGAGATTTGCCGAGGGGTGCAGGGGAGTGAGCTGAATGAACAATAAAATAAACCCACCATATCCAACTCAATTGGTATTTTCCTTCACTACCTACCTGCTGGCGGCTAAACGGGTGCTAACGCCCTAAGACAACCCTAAACCGCCGCAATGCTAATGTTAATCTATTAATTTATTTAAATTTATTGCTAACAGACACTCTGGGGCCAGTTTAAGTATAAGGTAACACTCTGGGGTCCAGGAATAAAGTAGTGTCCACAAGCTCCAACTCTTCGTTTTTTATTACCCCAGTAGCGGCTACATGTTTGACATTTGTTAGTGAAAACTTTATGCATTTCGTTTTTTTCTCATTAAGGAGTAGATTATTTGATTGTCGTCTGCAAAGCAGTTTGCAGACAGAGCTGGATGTCATTCACAAAAATTATGAACAGCAAAGGCCCGAGCAGAGAACCCTGCGGCACACCACCAGGTACGGTCACCCATCCAGATATATAATTATTACAGATCTACAAAAGCAATAATATCAACTCACGTCTCTGCCATCTCTCTGTCCTTGTCAGCGTTGTTTTTGAGAGCCGTCATCTCGTCCATCAGCAGCTTCGAGACGCGGTTGTGTCTGTCGAGCTGACTCCTCAACTCTTGGAGCTCCTTCTCCTGGGAGGAGCATCGCTCCCGCTCCGTCTCCAGGTCCTGAAATGGATATGAAGGAGACGGATTGAATAGGATAAATGAATATGAATAGGAAATTTGAATAAAAATTTTAGAGCTACTTTAAGTCGGATCTTATTCATTTTAATAGCAAATACGTCCATAGACAAAAAATATATTTCATAGGGCAAAGGTGTTCACACAAACTAACCCGTTGTGCATAAAAATGCATATTGTAACACTAACACACGACGAGTACTGGTCGTTGTAACGTTATGTTAGCAGCTTTAAAATCTGTCGCTACATCAATATTATTAACTTACTAGCTTTCCGCCCGCGGCTTCGCCTTCGTCTTTATCGCGAAAATTTGTTTATCCCGCGGGAACTACTCACTTTATCTGGATAAAAAATGGCCTATGTCTCAATCCAGGGTATATTCTACCTATATACCAAATTTCATCAAATTCCATCTAGTTCCACTTTAAGCAACTATAGGCTTGTGTTGTGGATACCAGACGGTTGATATACTACATAAATATATTTTTTTTTTATAAACAAATACTTATTATAAATGAAAACATCCATAATATTTTTTATATCATTATTTTGTAATAAACATTATTGTAATAAACATTTTGTAAATTTTAATATTCTCCTGTTTTTTTGTTTTGTTTGACGTGTATGCTTATATACAATAAAGTGTTAAATCTATATAGCTCGGGTACACAGGTCCATATTCATCATACAAACATATACCCCTAGCGGGATTCGAACCCGCGACCTTTTGGTATAGCGGTCAGAGAATATGCAACAGATTCTCAAGCGTCAGCTTATGGCCATCTCAGTCTCGAGACAGGCTTTGGGCACCTCTTTTTTGATTTCTTGTATGTTATGGTTTTTTTTTTCGGTGTGTGGAATTAAATGGTTTTTAGATCACGGTAGAAATAAAGGTACTATATTATAAATAAACAATATACTTTTCAGTTGCTACGCAATTTACCTGTGTAAGTGCGACATTGACTTCCTGCGCCTCAAACTCCTGCAGCTTGGCCGTGTTCACTTCGGTCTGAAGGGCGGCCACCTGCTGGCTCAGCTCCGACACTGTCTGTTTGAGGAACTCCACCTCCTCATTACTACTGGTGTCTGATGCTGGAAGTGGAGGCATTAGTCTTTGATAGGAAATTATTTATTACATTGCTGATCTTAACGTACAAAAGAACATCACAAACGTGACATCTTTCGAAAAGACTGCATAAGTATTAATTTTCCTCTATGAAGATTGTATTTTTTTTTTTTTTTATGATTAACTGGATTTGCGTTTGACCACAATCTCACCTGATGGAAAGTGACGATGTGGTCGGAGATGAAGCACGCGATCTCAGTAAATGCCTATTCACTCTGCTCTTGAAGATCCCAAGGTTGTAGGATTCAGGAAAGACTGACGCCGGAAGGGAGTTCTATGCCTTGGCTGTTCGGATGATGAATGAAGAATCGAACTTCTTAGTGCGAATGTTCGGTATATTAACTATATACGGGTGGAATCCCTCCCCACGCCCAGTGGTCCGAAGATGGAAGGGTGACGGTGGAATAAGATTATGTAATTCCAAAGCACACTCCCCGAAATGTATCCTGTAAAAAACCTGTATACCTACAGGAAAATGCGTTAGGATAAGTATTTAATGTGTTTACTGTATTTGTATGTTAATACACTAGATATTGTCTATATGTCTGTACTGAATCCGGCGAAATGAGAATCCGTCCTTTTGGGAATCCGACCAAGTGGGAATAAATGGTGTGAAGGGACATTGTTACGTTCCTGAACGCAAGCTTGATAGTATGTTGTTTGTGAACGACATCTTTTTCTCTGTGGCTTGCTTTTCTGAGCACCGGACGGGCCTTTGTAATAGGTGGCCTAACCTCCAATTTAATCCTTGTTTATTGATATAAGTATTTATTGCATTGTAAATGCGGCTATATATTCTGTGCATTTTTTTTTTATGCACGACGGGTTCGTACTTTACCTCAATCACACCTGATGTTAAGTGAAGATGAGGTCGAAGGTGGAAGCGTACTGACCCGGAAACCCCAACGCATTTGGGGGACTGGCTATCATATCTCTGACAACCGGAACACAACAATGCTATTAACATTGCTGTGTGCCGGCAGATTTAGATAAGATGGTAGGAGCTAGCCAGGCGGACATTTATAATGCCCTACCATCAACCAAACCGAGTACTAAACGTGTACCCCGCTTGGGATCGCACCCGCGACCTCCGAATCGCAAACCCTGTGTTGTTTACATTGAACATACATAATGTCACGCCTGTTTCCCGTAGGGGTAGGCAGAGACCACAGACTTCCACTTGCTACGATCCTGACACACCTCTTCTGCTTCCTTCACTCTCATAAGGTTGTTCATACATGCTCATCGGTTTGACTTGGCCTTTCTTTAAGAAGTCCCCGATTTGATCATGGTACGTTCGCCGTGGCCTTCCTCTACCAACACTACCATCCACATTCGCTTTGTATATCTCTTTCGTAAGTCTTCTTTCATTCATCCTCTCCACATGTCCAAACCATCTCAGCATACCTTTTTCAATTTTTGTCACTACGTCTTCATTCACACTTTTTTTACAACACACGTTTACATTGAACCACAGAGTATATTGGTAGTTGGCGACAACCCTGGCCGGCCAACCGAATGGTGTCGATTTTTCGAGCACACATCAAAGGATCTTGCTCCGCAAACAATGTTCACACGTTGACATCTAATTCATTTACCTCGTTCTATTTATTTATTTAGGAGAAGCCAACGGCGATACATTGTAAGTAAAACAAAACATTGAGTAGATGTATGTACAGCTATTACAGGCTTCTACATATTAACAAAAAAAATAAAAACTAAGTAACAGATATGCTTCCATATTGCATGTATGATGGTATGATGTGTGTATATGTGTGGGTGTGTGTGTGTGTGAAGGGAGTATTTACACTATAAATAGCATATTACATGTTATAATAAAAGGGTAAGGTATGAAGACATATTAGAGTAATTATAATATTATAATAATTATTAATATTATCTATATGTATATAATTATTCAGTGAATATGTCATTCACATAACCACTTAGTAATTTGATACAAAGAGTTTATTAGTTATCCTATCTTTAAAGTAGTCTTTAGAGTTAATGAAGGGGTCAAAATCTGCAAAGTTACAGTTGTAATTTTTTGATATACGTGTAAATACTGAGTTTTGACTATAATTCCGATGAATAAATGAATAAATAAATAACCTTAGACATACACACAACGCCATCTAGTTCCACAGTAAGCAACTATAGGCTTGTGTTGTGGATACCAGATGGTTGATATACTACATAAATAATTTTTTTTTTGTAAATAATATACTTATTATAAATTAAAACATCCATAACTCGGGTACACACGTCCGTATTCATCACTCAAACATTATGTCCCTAGCGGGATTCGAACCCGCAACCTTTTGGGATAGTGGCCAGAGTTGCTAACCACCACACCAAACAGGTCGTCGTCGATGAATGGTCACCATCCACCATTCTTTCGCTCTCTACTGCCCCACACCAAGGCCCGTATTAATAAACCATTCTCAAGATTGAGAACAGTCTTGTGACCGGTCTCAAGTAAACGTGTTGATTAATAAACCTAACTTGAGACCTGAAAAGCACGTGCATACTCAAGCAGTACTCACTTGAGAGGTGCGCGTATTAATAAACGAAACTCAAGACTATCATTCATTCGCCGCCGAAGCGAACACTTGAGAAGTGATCTCAGCTGAGTAGACCTCAAGATTGGTTTATAAATTAGCACGGAGCCTGTGATAGCGTCGATGCTTAAGACGCATTTCTGTACGCCAATGTGTTAACAGCGATATTGGTATCCGATATTTTGGCCCAACATGCTAGCCCACCTTATCCTAATGTGTATAGCGGCCTGAATATACTCTTAAAATTTATCTCTAAATGACACTGCAGGTCACATGGTGTGTATACATACCAGTGTCTGTGGAGTCGGTGAGGTCGATTTCAACAGCTTTCGGCAGAGAGTTTAACAAAGCTGTGCTGCGCCGCTTGAGCTGTTTATTCTGCTTGTACCACTCGCCTGCCTGCTGCATCACCCTGTCAACATTACAAGTAAATACATCTTAGATTGTGAGGAAATCTGCATGCTTGAGAAATTAAAATTCTAAGGCATGTGACTCCCCAACCACATTGGGCCAGCGTGGTGGCCTATATCCCTGCAGTGGGCTGTTCACGCTCTGACATCTTAGATAAATAAAGCCTTTATGTCTTTCCACAGTTACATATACGTGTAGCTTCCTGTTTCCCGTAAGAGACCACAGAATTCCACTTGCATCGATCCTGACACACCTCAACCATTTAGCTTATTATAAGGCGAATTTGCCTCGTTGCTAAAAATGCCCAAATTAAAATTATTAAATAGATAGATAAGCATTTATTTGCATCCATGTACACACACATAACAAATTTTACATATAAAAAAATACAACTAAAACAATAAAACACAAGTACAGAAACAACAAATATTATGTGTGTGCCGCAGTATACAAAAAGGCTACAGCTCAGTGTATGGATTTGCCCGAGGCGGGCAAAACACTGGTATTCTGCTGAAACCTGAGGGTTGGTCGTGGGACAAATGGATTTTTTTTTTTTCTTTTTTTTTTTTTTTTATATGAGAGAGCGGCAAACGAGCATGCGGGTCACCTGATGGAAAGTAATCACCGCCGCCCATGGACACCCGCAACACCAATGTGCTTGGTTGAAGTGTGTTTGGTGTTATCAAATTAAAACTAACTATGAATATTGTGTAAGATTATTCCCGTAACATATCGGATTCAATTAATAAAAATGATGAATTTAATCTCTGTTTTATGATGACCCTAATACAATTAATATTATCATCCTATTAGGTAATATGCTGATATAAAAGCTATCAGCTACTTCTTCCCGAGTAATTTCTCGTTCCTATATCTTACCAAACTCAAATTGTTTTGATACTTGATACTCAATTGATAATCAATAATTTAATTTCACTCTATACATAATATTTGAGGGTTTCCCTTAACTCCATCATCGGAACTGGATTTTGATAAAAATGGGACATTCTGGAATCCATTCAAATAAAAAAAAAAACAAATTGGTCTATAATTCCTTCTTTTTTTGAATCATTATGGGCGGCGTCATTTTAAATGTCCGCCTGGCTAGCTACCACCATCTTATCTAAATCTGCCGCCAAGCAACAATGTTAATAGCATTGTTGTGTTCCAGTTGTCAGAGATAAGATAGCCAGTCCCCCAAATGTGTTGGGGTTTCCGGGTCAGTACGCTTCCACCTTCGACCTCATCTTCACTTAACATCAGGTGTGATTGAGGCCAAGTACCGACCCGTTGTGCATAAAAAAAAAAACCCACGCTTCCTAAAACAAGTGGAGTACTCACTTTTGCATAAGTCCTGTATCCACGTCATGCTTATTCTTGAGTTGCTGGTATTCTCTGAACAGCTTCTCGGAGACATGCCGCAGCTTGTTGAGCTCTCTCTCTCGCTCGCACAGCTCCCCGCTGAGATGGTTTCGCTCTTCCAGCAGGATGTTGAAGCGACGTTGTAAGTCATCATATTCACGTTTGGCTGTAAAGAAAATTGAAGAAGAACATGAGTGAAGAAAGCAGAAAACGACTACACACTATGGAGACGGTCTTTTTTTTATGATTGACTGGATTCGCGTTTGACCACAATCTCACCTGATGGAAAGTGACGATGTGGTCGAATATGAAGCACGCGATCCCAGTAAATGCCTATTCACTCTGTTCTTGAAGATCCTATTGTAGGATTCAGAAAAGACTGACGTCGGAAGGGAGTTCCATACCTTGGCTGTTCGGATGATGAATGAAGAATCGAACTTCTTCGTGCGAATGTTCGGTATATTAACTATATACGGGTGGAATCCCTCCCCACGCCTAGTGGTCCGAAAATGGATGGATGACGGTGGAATAAGATTATTTAATTCCAACGCACACTCCCTGAAATACATCTGAACGTCAAAACGCAAACGTCTGATGCCAAAAGATCCTCTATGATGCAAGTGAAGGAGCACAGTGGGCCACAGAGCCGAAGCCGGTCGGTTTTCCCTGCAGCGACCGACCTGAGTTCGCTGCGGATTTAGCGTCTTGGAGGCCACCACAATTTGTGACCAGAAACATGGGCAGGTGGAAATATTTATGATATTCACCCATTTTATCCATACACATATCATAACAAATCTTTATATGTCAAAACCATAATAGAAGGAAGAATAGAGGGGAAAAGAAAAAGAGGAAGACCCAGAATAAGCTACATGTAGCAGATAATAGAGAAGTTGAACGTCGTGTCGTATCAGGAGGTCAAGAGGAAGGCGGAGAGCAGAGAGATATGGACAAAACTCCACCGACAAGAGCATGGGTCTTGAATAAGATGATGACCATCCACCATTGACAAATCGTAAAGAGCAGAAAAGAAATCAATTATCTTCTATATGATGGCGCAGAATGGGATCGAGGCAGGTCTCACAAAGCAAATTAGACGCATAATTACTTCATTATACTAATTAATAAAAACTAATTTCATTCATTCATTCATTCATTTTCATTTATAAGAAGTATTTATTTACAAAAAAAATGTATTTATGTAGTATATCAACCATCTGGTATCCACAACACAAGCCTATAGTTACTTTAGTAACTTATTAGTAATCTGTGCCTATAGTTGCTTACTGTGGAACTAGATGGCGCTGTGTGTATGTCTAAGGATATTATTATTATTATCCACAGATTCACTATATCCATATTCTGATGTATTTATTTCTATTATATACTTTTTTATATTCACATTACACCATACGTACACTAACTACAGACTATAATTATTCATGGTTATACTGACGTAACGTACGTGCATCACTCATCTGGGAGCACTGAAAACCAGCGCTGCGGTCCGTCGCAGCATGAGAGTGCTAACCCATTTGTGCACGCCGCAACACGTGACAGCTTTGTGCGCATCTTATATAAAATTGTATTTCTTTTTTAGCTACAATTTACTACTGCTTTTTTTGTTTTTGTATCGTATTGTGGCATTCATTATACGCTGTTTTTATTTTTATGCAAAGCTGTGTTATTCATTAGTTCATGTTTATTTAGGTATTTATCAATACTTTCTTAAGATTGCGGCGTACACGTAGAGGCCTAGCTCAAGGAGACCCAATGTCCCCCCTTCTCTTCAATATCTGCACCATGGATATAGCCCACAGCATTGCTGAAGTTTCTGTATCGCAATATGCTGACGACTTTGTGCTCTATAAGACAGTTCAAGATACTACATCAACCGTAAACAAAATTAAACAGGCTCTACTTTCAATGAATAAGTTACTGGAAGATGTCGGATTGTCTATTTCTGAGATCAAAAGTAATATATGCATCTTTAATAGATCCCATAGAAGGGCCATAAATTTTAATGTAAATTTAGAGATTAATGGTAGTACACTCAAAATTGTAAATAAAACAAAATATTTGGGTCTTTGGTTGGACCCTGCATTGCGTTGGGGGGCTCACATTAATGAATTGTGTGAGAAAGCTTACAAAAGCATTAACATATTGAGAGTGTTAGCTGGCAGCTCATGGGGGGTTCATCCAAAGCACCTGCGCAGACTCTACATTTCTCTTATTCGAAGCCGCCTAGATTATGGTAGCTTTCTTTATGCTAATAGTGCTAAAACACATCTAAAGAAATTAGACATTTTACAGAATAGGGCTCTGAGGGTATGCGGTGGATTTATTCGTAGCACCCCTATTCACGTCATGGAGAGCGAACTGTCAATCCCACCATTATTCATTAGGCGGTATTGGCTAGGCTGTAGGTACTGGCTTAGAGCCTCCTCAGTATCTAATAGTGCTGTGATTGACTCACTTCAGACTCTCTCAAGTAATACTAATTACTTTAGCGAAACGAATAGGCCATTGCTACTTAAAGTTCACATGGAATGGAGAAGTGTGGAGATGCATAGAAGTCCTCTATTGGGACAGTATACATTGGATACCTGGATATCTAATGTTGGCATTAATTCATGTATCACGGACAGCATATTTGAGGTGAACTCTCCAAAACGGAATGTGTTAGATAGTCAGTTGAAGCAGTTTACCTTAACGATGCTGTCAGAAACATATTCTCAACACTATAAAGTGTATACAGATGGTTCCAAAGATGATATAGGTGTTGGAGCAGCGCTATTCGATCCGCAAAAGAATTACTCAAGGAAATTCAAACTCCATAATGATGCTTGCATAATGAGTGCTGAACTCACAGCCATAAAGGAAGCTTTACAGTATGTGGATTCCTTGTCTAATAACAAACCTGTTGTTATTTTAACAGACTCGAGGAGCGCCCTCCAACACTTGGCTCGTTGTGTCTCGAAGCAACGAGGCACACCGATAGCCTATGAAGCTCTTAGGTGGTTTCACAAGTTGGAATGTAGAAATGTAGTAATTAAACTACAATGGATTCCATCTCATGTTGGCGTTTGGGGGAATGAGATGGCAGACAGCCTAGCTAAAGCTGCCATTGTGGAGGGTTCTGGTGCCAACACTAAACCCTATGCTAGTGAACTCACATATAAAATAAAGAAGAGGTCTCTAGAAAAATGGGAGTACCACTTTGGAGTACAGTCGCTAGTAAAGGGTATTTGGTACAGAACCATCCAGAATGGTCCTATATGGGCGCCTTGGTTTGACTCTGCCAGCCTACCCAGGGGGACTTTGGTCTCAGCCTTTAGACTGCGCTCAGGACACATACCAACAAATAAATTCTATCATATGATGGGAATTAAACCGTCACCACTGTGTACACTTTGTGATAAACCAGATGACGTGTTACACTTTTTGTTGGAGTGTGACCGGAGTGCAGATATTAGAGAACGGCTTTTGATTAAGTCATCGGAGCTATGCAATGGGCAGCTCAGCTGTGTTTTGGCTGATATACTCTGTAGGAGTGCTGTCAGTCTGTATAAATTTGTTGGATTGTCCATTGCAAAAAGAGAGTGAGGTTTAAAAAGGCGAATGTATCAATGAGGCTGGCATAGTCACCCAGGGTGTACAAAAGCCTCAAATAAAAACAAGATTAAAAAAAAAAAAAAAAAAAGATTGCGGCGTCCCTATAAAACAGGTTACATATTTAATATAGTTTAATACAAAACATACCTATTGGGACAAATCTAAATTAGTCAAAGGCAAGCACTATAGCGATATCCAAAACTCCATCCCATGTAAGCCTTGGTTTTTTAAATTCAAAAAAATTAGCAAACAAGTTGTGTCCACCATTTGTCGACTTCGTATAGGTCATGCTTGCACGCCTGTACATTTAGCAAAACTGCGGATAACGGACTCCTCGGTCTGCGAGTGTGGACTGGATGAAGGAAGTCCTGACCACCTTTTCTTTGAATGTCCGATTTTACATTATTCACTATATGATTCCTTACCCCCTGACATCCCCCGTCCCACTAATTTGAAGTGTTTACTCACCTTTGTACCGTCCGCATTTGTCCAAATTTTGTCTAACTTTATTAGTAATAATAACATTAAACTATAATAGTGTAACTATCTGTGTATACTTGTGACGTTGCTTTATGTGTGTTTCGTTGTTTTGTTTTAGATTGGATCAACTTCAACTGGTGCATGTAAATAAATTAATAACCACATTAAAAATCTGCCAACCGGTTATCTGCAATGTTGTCACTCCCATGACTGACTTGATGCTGGCAGAATCCTAAACAGGAAAGCCATTACTTAAAAGAATTGAATTGAATATCTACTATTTCAAAAAAGGACTAATTTTTATGAGCAAAATAGAGAAGTATCTGCTCTAATAGGGCACAGTACATGAATTGTGACCCAGGGTATGGGCCTACTAAGAGAATGCCATGCATCAGAAGTGGGGACGTAATATTGTTGATGATTATTATGATTTACTATAAACTGAAGGAAAACACAAAAGAAAACATGACATCATAGCTTCACTAGCTATTTTATCAGGTGGTTAGCAAGAATGTATGTGTGACCCAGGCCACAGATTACTAATAAGTTACTAAAGTGTATGGGCCTACTAAGAGAATGCCATGCATCAGAAGTGTGGACGTAATATTGTTGATGATTATTATGATTTACTATAAACTGAAGGAAAACACAAAAGAAAACATGACATCATAGCTTCACTAGCTATTTTATCAGGTGGTTAGCAAGAATGTATGACGAATAATGAAAGGGGCTATTATAATACAAAAGGAATTTAATTGGTTATTAATTGTGAATTAGTCTGGCTTGCAATGAGCTGATGCATAACCAGGATGATTATCACCCTCATATTCAGAAATTTTGTAATAAATTTGGATAATAAGTTTCAGTTTTATTGTATCCGAATTGACGACCGATTGGTGTAGTTGATAGTGACCCTATCAGCAAAACCAATCGTTGCGGGTTCGAATCTCGCGACGGGCAAATGTTTGTGTGATGAATATGAACATTTATTCCTGAGTCATGGATGTTTATATAAATATTTATGTATGTTTATCCGTTATCTAGTATCCATAATACAAGCTTTGCTTAGTTTGGGCTAGATGATTGGTGTAAGTGTCCGAAATATTTATTTATTTATCTTTATTTTGAAATAAGCACAAAAGCCCGGCATGCCTTTGCCTTAACAAAATACTCACAGGAATATCAACATCAAAATTTATTGATCTTTACACAGTACAGAAATTGTATTATAATCCTCCAGATTGAACAGAAAAGATTAAGTAAAGTGTAAAAGCCACAAATAATTCATCCAACATATCTTGGACATGCCCTACTCTTAAACACTAGACATGCCACTGCTAGCTACCACCATCTTATCTAAATCTGCCGCCAAACAGCAATGTTAATAACATTGTTGACAACCCGTTTGGTGTAGTGGTTAGCAAAAGGTTGCGGGTTCGAATCCCGCTAGGGGCATATGTTTGTGTGATGAATACGGACTTGTGTACCTGAGTTATGGATGTTTTGATTTATAATAAGTATTTATTTACAAAAAAAAATGTATCTAAGTAGTATATCAACCATCTGGTATCCACAACACAAGCCTATAGTTGCTTACTGTGGATCTAGATGGCGCTGTGTGTATGTCTAAGGATATTTATTTATTATTTATTTATTGTGGTGGTCCGGTTGTCAGTGATAAGATAGCCAGTCAGCCTCATTTTCACTTAACATCAAGTATGATTGAGGTCAAGTGCATAAAAACAATCATTCATCACCCAGAAGCCCGTTCTGAGGAAAATGGTATTATAGGTCACGACATGTGACGTCAAGAGCAATGGAGCAAATAATGGTTGCATTACGAATCAGCTGATGTTAATTGAGTCATGATAACTCAAAGAATGACATCACAGCACGGACCATGTCCAACACTTGTTAGTGGAGTGTGTCCGGTACGAGCAATCTAGAAGGGCACTGATGAGTGAACTTAAACTGAACGGATTTGATGTAGGAGTGTTTCACGCTATTCTGTCCCTACCAAACTCAGAAGGAGCTAGGAAATTATTCAGTTTTGTGAACTCATCGGTGTCTCGTTAAGTGTAGCGATTAGTTAAAGGGCACGATGGGACTGCCATACAAATTTGTAAAAGTCCCTGTAAAAACTTTAGATTTAAAAAAAAAAAAAAAAAAAGCACGGACCATTTGTTATCATACATCCAGCTATAGATTTGTCTTTGAATTTAGCTTCTACAGCATATTTTTGCCTATTTCAGAACTTTAGGAAGAAATTTAGAATATGTTAAGCATTTAAGACGGCTGCCTGAGAATGGGACGGCTGACCTAACAAACCAATCACTGCTTATAGCCAATGGACTGATGTTGAATGTCTACCGGAACCTTATTATAAAAGCGTATACATTGTCCCTTGAATGACTTAGTGACTTTGTGTAATGGTCTGGATACCAGATAACGGATAAACATACATAAATATTTATATAAACATCCTTGACGCTGGAATCAGTGTTCGTACTCATCACACAAACACTTACCCCTAGTGGGATTTGAACCCGTAACTGTTGGTTTAGCTGACAGAATAGTGACCATGTGGATATTTTGTTATTGTATTGTTGAATCGGTGTTACATTCATTAGTGAAAACAACATGTCAAGGAAATCCTTATTTGAGAAAATAGTGGTTACAAAGACATGCAAAGCCTATTCTTTTTCAAGAATTATGATGTTTTTGCCATCAAGTTTTAGCATTTTACTGGCAACGGTCACAACACACTCACTTTGCTCGCTCAGCTGATAGAACACCAGTAAGATATCAGCTCATTGTTTCCTTAGGACACTCTTCACAACATATTTTTTAACAATATTAGACTTCAATTTTGTATAGACAATGGTGTCGATTCGGATGTACAACGAACTAACTAAATTTAAATTATATGTATCCTTTTCTAACCACTAATACATGAAAAGGACGACATATAATTAAGTCCTGTCAAATTAAGTAAAAGGATCAAAACAAGCACTTCTTTATCAATATTAGGTGTACACCTAGCGACGTCACGATTAAAATACTATGGAGCGACTTGTTTTGACAGCTCTTAACTTAATTTGACAGGCCTTAATTTATAGTCGTCCCTTTCATGTTAATAGTGTTAGAAAAGGATGTATCTGCTTTAAATTTAGTTAGTTCGTTGTACATCCGAATCGACACCAATGTCAGAGTAAATGATCCTCATATTAAAAAGAAATAGTGGAATGTCAAGTGTTTCTTCTTGCTGCTTACATAGTATTTTTTTTCAACTGCCCACGAATTTCTGTCCCACTTTATGACCTCCCCAAAAATATACCCCGCCCCATAAACGTTAACAACTTAATAACAATGTTATATTATAATTTATCTATCATGTCTACTTCTTTGAGTTTATCGTCTATTATCTTAATTATGTGTTGAGGTGGTGGTTATATGTGTTGTTCTGTTTGTCCTTTATCCAGCTACACAAACTAGAGAAGCTCAACTTACCGCACAATCGTCAACTTTAGCATCGTGCACAACGATGCAGCCATAACACTAAATTAGAATTGGAATTACATAGTATTGGTGTGACAAAATGAAGTTTTGTGAATAGCATGTTTTTAACATGAATTGAGCTAATGTTGTGCCGAAACGGTTGATTTCCAAAACTATCTACCTACTTCTCTCCACACCTTGTGCTTCCAGAATTTTAAGTCTATCCACCAAATAATAAAAATATGAATAACCTAACTTTTAGCATATTCTATCGAGGCCAAGGCCCGTATTAATAAACCAATCGCTATACAAGTCTCACACGAGATGCGTCTTAAGCTGTTGACGCTATCTCAAGCTCCGTGCTAATTTATAAACCAATTTTGAGGTCTACTAACCTGAGATCACTTCTCAAGTATTCGCCTCAGCGGCGAATGAATGATAGTCTTGAGTTTTGTTTATAAATACATGCAACTCTCAAGTGAGTACTGCTTGAGTATGCACATGCTTTTCAAGTCTCAAGTTAGGTTTATTAATCAACACGTTTACTTGAGACAGGTCATAGGATTGTTCTCAATCTTGAGAATGGTTTATCAACTCATTGGAGAAGTGGGTATTGTTACGAGCAACTGGAACATAAGGCTATTAACATGGCTGCGAGCTGGTTGGTGATAGCTATGTATGTATGACGTACCTAACATAATAGTTAAGTAACCATCTGGATATCAAACTTTAGGTTTATTGTACTACAGAGGCATATAGAGAGGCGGCAAAACTTTACCACTAGTCGTAATCGTGCACAATGGGGAATTAATACAGATATTCATACCTATTGAAATATTCACCATTTTCAGTAAACACCATAACATCAAGTAATTAAACTTTTTGGTTAAGGTGTCTTGAAGGAGGCGCCGAGGTAAAAAAAAGTGCAAAAAAGCTAGTGTGAATTTTCTAAAGTCATTTTTTTGCTTCATCTTTATGGACACTGACCCATTTCTTACACTGCTTTAAAGAATTGTATTGAAAAATGTAAGTAAAGAAAGGTATTTATTCTTTATTTACACAGATAATTAAAACACAAAATACAAAAACAAGAACGAAACAGCTGACTGACCGACATTTTTAAATTTCGAAAAAGTAAACAAAAAAATAGAGTTGAGCTGACGTCATTATTTAAAAATTGATAGCGTTATTTTATAAAATTTATTATGTTATTTAGTAACATTTGCTAGATCCATTCTCTTAGCATGAGTTGGCCTACTTGTGTCGAGTCTATATAATATCTAGGTCGTATATTGCGCAGTACGTCCAAAACATCAATATTAATTTTGCTATAGGTATTATTCAATCTAGAAATATTAACTACCAACTTTGGATAGATTTATTAGGCGCAATAATTCACGAGATCGTAAACAAAAACTTTAGGTATCCCTCTCACATGGTACATACCTACTAGCCAAAGTTTAAGAATATTTAATTCGTATGCAACAGGTTATCTGTCATAATCCAACAAATACGAGAAGAGGATTTCTACATTTCCACTTATATTGTGTTTTCCTTTGCATACGTTCCTGTAAGTTGGAGCATGCGCAGTTATCGCAATCAAAAAAGTGGGAAAACTTAAAGATTTCGCAAAAAATTTGACTGACCTTTCTCTGCCTTGAGGAGGTGAGTTTTGTGTTTTCTCTCAGAGTCCTCGTATCTATTTTTCCATTTTTCTACGTAAGTCGAGAGCGCAATGTTCGTCTCCTTGGTGTTTTGCTGCGCGTCGGGCGGCGCCATTCTCGCGGCAGTGGCTCGCGGGATTCTCGTGGCCGCGCCGCCGCCCCCGCCGGGACAGAGCGAGACGGCCGCAGCACCCCGCGCGCCTTGACACTGATTGTTGCTCGACGCGATCGCAAATCCATTATCACCATTTCTTTTAATCATTTTTTATACAATTCCAATCATACACGCGCGTCGAACGCTCGCATCCTCTCTTTTCAACGTATGTACTCGTACACGTGTTAGATCAACAGGCTGGTGCGTCAATCGTTAGGAAGTGCTAAATAAATAAATTTTAACAAATAAATTTCTTTGTTCTCGGACGTTAAGGAAAACACGCAAAATTATTACGTACTCGGCACCTTTAAAGTGTGTCACGCGCGCTCAGTCACTGTAATAACCTCGGTGCTTAATCATGATTATAATAAATTTATTGGAACAATGTAAATGCGTTATTAATAAAACGCAGACGAGAATTTTAGTCGAGTGTCGGATTGCAACTAACGTTGTGAGATATGATAATGAAAACTTCGTCATTGTGAGTCATTGGACTTGATGTTTACGCTTCTTGTTTACGTATGCCGCTGGCTTGTCTCGACAGATAGTAGTGGTATATAGAAAACTTCTGAATGTTAATAGTTTTAGTTGGAATTAGTCATGCATGCTCGATATGTAGAACTGCTAACGATAGAATTAGTTGTTTTCGTTATCTGCTGTTGGAATTTAATTCGTCACTATGATTGTTAGCTGACTAAGTAACTTTCCGAAGATCGAATGTTATCGCTATAATCTATTAGCATCAACAATGTTATTTTTTGTAAAAAAAATTAAACTGTTTTTATCTTAGTAAGTACCAATTATGATAAAATAGGAGTGTCATCCATCATTATTATAAATAACGGTTACTAGAATTTTAGCTTGCTTGAATACGTCATACGGCTATGGCCAGCAGTGGATGACCATCCAGTTACTTCACCCATAGCATAGTGTTACAGGATAAAATTTGTAAAGAAATTATGTAAATGCACTTTTAATAATGTTTTAGTAGAAATTTTAATTCCTTTTTTTACCTAATTTAGGTCATTTAATACACGAACAACAATTAATATGAATAATTAACAAAAGTAATGAATGTTACCATTGCCGTGTATAGAAATTATTTAAAAATAAAACTACGGTATACAATTCACAATAAAACATGAATACGGAACTGATTTCTCAAATAGTTACATCAACAGCTTACTCTAGACAGGCGGGTTGATAGGTAAATGACCCACACTCCACGACGCCTATAACTAAACCCACGTGAAGAGATAAAGTTGGTTCTATTTTTTTCGTCTGTTACACAGCAAATAATACAAATAGAATTACCGAGGTTAAAGTAATTTAATATACCAGAGGAAATGTATTGTCTTGCGATTAATTGTAAAATATCGTAATATTTATAAAAAAAAAATACTATGGAATTGTCAGAATATTAGTAAATATTAACAGGTTGCGTTACACGTTACTTACTGTTATAAAAATGATGTGCAACGGTACGCCAATAACTAATAACTAGTTTTCACAATTCTGATGATTAAACTTAAACAGGTTCCAACATAACGTAGCCAACTGCTAATCCAGACGTGACATTCAAACATTTACCTATCTATACTAACTCTACAAAGACAAAGCAGGTACCTATAGTTAATTTAATATTAATGGTAAATTAACTGATAATTTGCAACCACTTGACACTCACACTTGATAAAGCGTCTTGAACTTTTCTGACACCATATATTCAAACCGAAATAGAGACACAAAATGCACAGACCGAACACATTTCGTTCAAATAGGGCCGGACGGATATTCTAAATTTAAACAGTTTCAAGTGAAACGACCAGCCAAACGGCGGCTTGTCTATAGAGTAAACGGCGACAAGTTGTGTAGGCAGCGAGAGTCAAATGGTAGGTCCGTGTAATTGTTGCGATATGGAAAGACGCAGTGTTAATTTATAACGACTTCTTAATTGCTAAAACAATGTCCCACTGTATTTGGTGTGAAATCAGTTGACTAAAAGCCGCGAAATGAAGATAATATGCAAAAGGATAATGTATCACTATCTAAGTAATCCTGGATTATCTGGATACTTAATTTGTTTCTGCAAAATTTTTTACATTCTTTAGAAGCAGTAACTAATAAATCCTTTTAAACCTGGAATTTGTCATAATAACTTTTCATAAACCTACTGCACCATAACAAAATAAAACTTTGCATTTTTATTAAAAGAGAAATAAACCTTGCAAGAGACAGACAGTTCAAGCCGGATAACCTTACAAAACTTTTCCATATTTAGAGAATGGGGTCAGGTTGGGGTTTACCTTTGTAAAGAGCTCGGTCGGCCGGTGCTAGTAGCCCGACAAGGCAATCCGATTACCTTACGATATCCAACTTCGTACCACAATGTGTTCATTAAAATTGGAATATTATAGTGCTCCTTTTAGCTGGGTCTTTCTACCATAGAAGTAAATAAGGAAAGAATATTGGGATATATTAAAATATAGACGTACTTGCCACGTACGACCACCCTGTGGAACGGACTTCCGGCAGCGGTATTCCCGAACGAGTACGACATTGGAACCTTCAAGAAGCGAGCCTACACCTTCCTCAAAGGCCGGCAACGCATCTGTGACCCTTTTGGTGTTGCGGTGTCCATGGGCGGCGGTGATTACTTTCCATCAGGTGACCCGCATGCTCGTTTGCCGCTCTCTCATATAAAAAAAAAAAAAAAAAAAAAATATAGAGTGTGGAATTTATTATTTTATTTCAGCCTAAGATAGGTACGTGATATAATTTATGCACAATAATAAAAGGAGCGATTTACAGTGGTGTTGTTATAATACAGCATACGGTAGGAATTCAGCTACAATTATGTAAAACAATGTGGCAGACTGGCGCCTAAAGGTGAGTCTGTCACCCCAACTCAATTCTCACATCGTAAAGACGCTCCTCTAAATCGAATGCAAGTGATAAGTCACAAAGAATAACGTTTAGTGGACCGTCTTTACCATATGCGAATTTAGACATTATGGGGCGACAGACTTAATTTCAAGCTTAATAAGGTCATTTCTTAATGAAAGAAAGCAATTAAGGTATAATGTTCGTAAGAAGAATAAACTATCTGAATTAAGATCTAGATAGCCCCCGTGCCACAGTGGGCATTCTTGGGAAATCTAACTGTTCCTAATTCTAATAAATGACTTTCCAGATAGTGGTGAATCAGCAGCATTTGACTATGATGTGCATTCTGGGTCACTGGTGAGAATATTGATCAGTTGCAAGTAGGGCTTGTAATATTCGCCCAATTTTACTATTCGAATATTACGAATAGTTCAATCGCTACTATTCGAATTATTCGAATATGACGAAGTTTTCGAATATTTTCATCTAAAAAACAAAATAAGTAAATATATCACATAATTCGTAGATTTTATAAAGTTCACAGACATCAAAGTAACATCGACTGATTTGTAAAAAAAAAACGAGGTTTTTCTAAAATGATTATTAACTTTCATAAATAATCAGACTATTTTTGACCAGGAAAACACATAATATTTTAGTAATAAATAATATAATGTAAATTGCCAGTAGCGATTCCAACGCCATTGCCGATTCTGTCGCCGACGTAGTGCTCCAGGGCATGGAACTTTTTGTTCCATGTTCTGTGGTACCCGTTGGTGGAAAGTCCCAGCCCTGGTTCGCTTTGCCCTGCAAAATGGCGTCGCGTCGAAAGCAGGAGAAATTCCAAGCCTGGGCCATTGCAATGGCAGCCAAAGATCCTAAAGCGAAAGACCTTAAAAAAGAGTATAACTTTGCCTCCAGATCCCTCAAAACTAAGTCAGAGCACATCGGCAGAATTGGTGAGGGGCTGGCCCGTCTACCTTCGGGGACACGTGCATATTGGTCTCTTGCCAAAGCTGTCCAGGGGAATTTCGGTGTGCCTTCTTTTCCACCACTGCGCAGGGAGGGTGACGTATGACGCAAAGGAGAAAGCTGAGCTTCTGGGATCTCTTTTTGCGTCCAACTCGACTTTGGATGACAGGGAGAAGCCACCTCCAACCATTCCACAATGTGGAAGTTCTATGCTGGAAATCCAGTTCACTTAAAAAATCTGTGCGTAAAGCACTTTTCTCCCTTGATATTCATAAGTCTTGTGGGCCTGACGGTATCCCTCCCATTGTGCTGAAAAATTGTGCTCCAGAGTTGGCTCCGGTCTTGGCGCGTTTATTTCGACACTCGTACTCCACAGGGGTATTACCAAATTCCTGGAAGACGGCCTTAGTGCACCCGATCCCTAAAAAAGGCGACCGCTCAGATCCAGGAAACTACAGACCTATAGCCATTACGTCCCTGCTCTCCAAAATAATGGAAAGCATTATAAACCGCCAGCTCTTGCAGTACTTGGATGAGCACCAGCTGCTCAATGATCGTCAGTACGGATTCCGTAGGGGTCGATCGGCTGGTGATCTTCTTGTCTACTTGACGCATAGATGGGCGGAGGCGGTAGAGAGCAACGGCGAGGCGTTGGCTGTCAGTTTGGACATAGTGAAAGCCTTTGATCGGGTGTGGCACAAAGCGCTTCTCTCGAAGCTTCCTTCCTTTGGGCTGCCCGATAATTTTTGCAAATAGGTTGTCAGCTTTCTCACGGATCGTAGCATTAAAGTCGTTGTCGACGGTTCTTGCTCTGATCTAAAACCCGTGAACGCTGAAGTCCCGCAAGGCTGCGTACTATCCCCCACCCTGTTTCTTCTGCATATCAATGATATGTTACAAACCAGTGACTTCCATTGTTATGCGGATGACAGTACGGGTGATGCCTTATATGCCGGCCGTGCTAATCTTTCTCGGGCGCACGTTGATGAGAGTCGGGACAAGCTTGTGTCTGAAATCGAGACCTCACTAGACCAAGTCTCTAATTGGGGCATTCTCAACCTAGTTAAGTTTAACCCTAAAAAGACACAAGTTTGCGCATTCACCGCAAAGAAGATTCCATTTCTCCTGTCTCTTCAATTTCAGAGCACTCCCCTTGACGTTAAGCTGAGTATTGGGATTCTCGGAGTGAACATCTCTAGTAACGTTCAATTCCGCGGTCATCTGGAGGATAAGGCCAAGTTGGCCTCCAAAAAGTTAGGTGTCCTCAGTAGGGCGGCTCGTTACTTCACGCCGGCTCACCGCCTCCAACTTTATAAGGCGCAAGTTCGGCCTCACGTGGAGTATTGTTCTCACCTATGGGCTGGGGCACCTCAGTACCAGCTTCTTCCTTTTGACCGCGTTCAACGTCGCGCAGTCCGAATTGTCGGCCAAGAGAGTCTCACTGACCGACTGGATCCCCTGGCGTTGCGAAGAGACGTCGCGTCCCTCTGCATTCTCTATCGCATATTTCATGGGGGGTGTTCTGAAGAACTGTTCGAGCTAATACCCGCTGCTTAATTTAACCGATACACTTCTCGCCGAAAATTAAATTTCCATCCACATCACCTGGATGAGTGGAAGTCTACCACTGCACGTTTCTCAAGAAACTTCTTACCACGTACGACCACCCTGTGGAACGGACTTCCGGCAGCGGTATTCCCGAACGAGTACGACATTGGAACCTTCAAGAAACGAGCCTACACCTTCCTCAAAGGCCGGCAACGCATCTGTGACCCTTTTGGTGTTGCGGGTGTCCATGGGCGGCGGTGATTGCTTACCATCAGGTGACCCGCATGCTCGTTTGCCGCCCTCTCATATATAAAAAAAAGCGAGAATTTAATTTGGCGTTATTTTGTTCAATTCACGGTTATATTTATTTTATTATTAAAGTTTAGTTAATATTCGAAAAGTTCGAAAAATTCGAATACTACTCTAAGTAATATTCGAATACCAAGCCCTAGTTGCAAGACCAAATAAACAAAACTATCAAAATCAAAATCAAAAATATTTTATTCAATGTAAGATACAAAAATATCACTTGTTGAAAGTCAACATGTTATTTTTTTTTTAAACTACATCGTTTCGCAAGGTGTTATAGTTAGGGAGAAGAAGCGACAAGAAACTCCGCAACAACACATCTTTTTTGATTTGACTTGACGTTTAAGCCGTTCTGAATTAATATTGGCTTTCTTAATAAACTTGTTCAGTTTTCTTAATTTCTTGTTTTTTTTTCTTAGGTAAAACCAGGTCCATGTCAATTTGTTTTTCCTGACTGGTTTGTAGATGACTACAGTCAATTAATTCATCATACAGGCTTTGTGTGTAATTTGCCCGTTCACATGACTTTTCCTGCTCGAACTGTGTAATTTGATTTTGTGCCTCGCATAGCTCATATTCCAGTTCGGTGATTCTGGACAACGCCTGCTCATGAGTATCTCTGAGATAACCGAACAGTTTCTTCTAAATGAGGAAACACTAAACTACCCTACCTACCTTAAATACACTTTGCAATTTTAGAGGTCTGCTGAAGGCATTGAACACTGTGATGATAGTTTAAGAATATCTAATGGCATGGTGGGAAACTTAGAGTTTTTTTATACACAATGGGTTACCACTTGACTTCAATTACACCTAATAAAAGTACTGACCCGGATACCCCATCATATTTAGGGGACTAGCAATCTTATCTCTGACAACCGGAACACAACAATACTATCAACATTGCTGTTTGACGGCAGACTTAGATAAGATGGTAGTAGCTAGCCAAGCGGACATATAAAATGCCCTACCACCAACCAAACCGAGTACTAAATATGTACCCACCTCGCTGGGGATCGAATCCGCAATCTTCGATTCGTAAGCCTTATGTTATTTACATTGAGCTACGGAGATTGGAACATGCATAAAAATATATGTGGAATAAATTACTTAGATGACAATCAGTCCTTCTTGTACAAAAAACGCCTACTTCACATATTATATTATAGTCTCTTTTTAGGTCTAACATACATTAAAAGATACTTAATGTTAAGGTATCTATGTTCTTATATATCTCTATAAATAAATAGAATATTTTTCTTCATTTTATTTGTAAAGACATTGCTATTTAAAATTCACGGTATATATAACACAAGTGATTACAAATTTTCTGCCTTAATTCGTAACAATTTAATACAATATAAATGAAATATGATTGATTGTATAAATCGTTGTCTAGAGGTTGTGAACCTCTAAAGTACTAGGCTATTTCCGTCCTCTTGTTATCCTTACGCGCGATCGTAAAACCTTGCGACTGTCTGTGGTGCAGTGGTTTCACTACCTCGGAGACCACAATATAAATAAATATAATAAATAAATATTTTGGACACTTACACCAATTATCTAGTCCCAAACTAAGCAAAGCTTGTACTATGGATACTAGATAACGGATAAACATACATAAATATTTATATAAACATCCATGACTCAGGAATAAATGTTCATATTCATCACACAAACATTTACCCCTCGCGGGATTCGAACCCGCAACCTTTTGGTATGGTGGTCAGAATTGTTAACCACTACACCAAACAGGTCAATATACATCTTTCTATTCATAAATATAAAAAAAAACTAATTTAATAAATCTCCCGACACAAAATAGCAAACCTTTAAGAAGTAAAACTTAAATCAAACACACAATTCGTCTTCAAACGACGACGAATTGTGCAGTTGATATAAAGAAACTACCTAGTTAATATTATATCTGAAGAATGAAACGACGAAATATAATAATTCTTACTTCTTATATGCCATGTCATATATGAGCCACCGTCACTCCAATTATATAATATCAAATAATTGGAATGACGGTGGCTCAGTGGTTAAGACTTCCAATTTGAGAGGACCGGGTTCGATTCCCAGGCAGGCCATGTACCAATGAGTTTTTTCTATTTCTCCTCTGATTCGCTAATAGAAAAGAAATCCCAGAGTGTGGTAAGCAGTGACATTTTAATGTGTACACAAGGCGACACGGCAAAAGAATATCAAAAAATATTTAAAATATACTTCTTAATAAATGACAGGGTGTTCTATTAGAAAAAGAATAAAGTAAAACTAAAATTGAAACCATGCAGGTTTAACACCTCCCCGTAATGGAACACCCTGTATACATATCTACAATGTACAAATAAAGGGATTGTATAAATCAGTATCAAAGTCACTATACACTATACACTCATAGAACACACTAAACAAATATAATACACAAAACTAAAAACATCAACCTGTATATAACTATTCACAGAAGTACCTAATAATTTACATACCTATAAAACCTAACTTAACTGTACATCTAACTTAAACCTAATGACGTAGTGCATCTACAGTGTTTAATTTTTGATAGTGGTTTAGTTAGGATGTCAGCTGTCATGTCATTGGTTGGTAGGTACTGTAGGTTGACATCCTGCTGTGAAAGTTCGCGTATAAAATGATGTCTGATGTCTATGTGTTTTGTGCGAGCATGAAAAGTGTTATTGCGTGTTAGCTTTAGTGAGCTTTGATTGTCTGAGTAAATGGTGATGGGATGAATTACATCAAAGATTTCTTTAATCAAAGTTCTTAGGTAGATCGCCTCTTTGCAGGCTTCACCTAGAGCCATGTATTCGGCCTCTGTAGTGGAGAGTGCGGGTGTACGCTGTTTCCTCGCTTCCCATGTTATACAGGCACCATTCATCATGAAGACGTAACCGGTATAGGAATGCCTATCTATGATGTTACTGCCGTAGTCTGCATCAGCATAGCCTGTAGGATAATTCTCACCATTATTGCTGAACGTGAGTTTAAAGTGTTTGGTGGCTTTCAGATACCTAAGTACCCGTTTTGCAGCTTTCCAATGCACCTCCCCGTAATGTACATTGAATTGACTCAGATATGATACAGCGTAAGATATATCTGGTCGTGTACCAATACAAATGTACATTAGTGACCCTATAAGCTGTTGGTACGGTAAGTCGGCTTTTTCATCTTCCTTAGCTGGGATCGTCAACTTCATACAAGCTTCCATGGGTGTGGTTACAGGAATAGCATCAGTCATTCCGAACTTCTCGATCAACTTTTGGATCAGAGGAGAAATAACCTTCTATTTCTCCTCTGATTCGCTAATAGAAAAGAAATCCCAGAGTGTGGTAAGCAGTGACATTTTAATGTGTACACAAGGCGACACGGCAAAAGAATATCAAAAAATATTTAAAATATACTTCTTAATAAATGACAGGGTGTTCTATTAGAAAAAGAATAAAGTAAAACTAAAATTGAAACCATGCAGGTTTAACAGTTTTTAAAGTTAATTTAATTACTTATGTGCATTTATCCGACTGCTCTCTTAAACGGTGAAGGAAAACATCGTGAGGAAATCTGCATGCCTGTGAAATAAAAATTCAAAGGTAACTGAAGTCCCCAACCCGCATTGGGCCAGTGTGGTGGACTATGGTCCATGCTCGCTCATATGAGGGAGTACGAGGGAAGGCTTATATCCCCGCAGTGGGATATTTACTGGCTAATGATGATGATTATTGCAAAAAAAAACTATTATTTCTAATTATTTAATAATTAAAATACATACGTCATTATAAAATTTGTATAATAAATAAATATCTATACACACAGCGCCATCTAGTTCCACACTAAGCAACTAGGCTTGTATTATAGATGCCAGATAGTTGACAAACTACAGAAATACATTTTTTTTTGTAAATAAATACTTGAAATAAATTAAAACCATCCATAACTCGGGAACACATATCTGTATTCATCATACAAACATCGAGGGATTCGAACCTGCGACCTTTTGGTGTAGCAGCAGAGTTTCTAACCACTACACCAAACAGGTTGTCAAATAAACAAATAATAGTTTTGCACTTGAAACTTTCTAACCAGAAGTATTTATTTCAACATAAGATATATGATATCTATTGTTATTAAATTAAGTTATTATACAGAAATAATGAGTAACATTACTTTTGCAAAAAATATTTTGCATTTGCTTTAATAGTTAAATAAACGTGTTCCGTATCAACCATTAATTTTTTGCTATCTCTAACTGTATATGACAGGGCTTTTAAGTCACGGAGCATTTTTAAGTGATATAGCCTGGAGGTATTTCATCAGTTCTAAACCACTGTTAATGTTCACATCTAGGTGTAGGTATGTAAAACTTTAAACATTAGATATGTTGTCTGTTTGTTCGTTGTACTTGTTAATGTATGTAAGTTGATGTTCATATCTAACGTATGTATGTTTATATCTATTATTTACTATCTATTATTTTATATATTTTTTTAAATCATTGGTGCACAACCTACTTGCTTGTATCCCGTTCTACTTTTTTCTCTACCCAAAGGTTTAATAGAGATAAGACCACCTGATTGTACAATTATTATTTTGTTGAAGCTATATTTATGAAGTGAACTGTAGAATTTTTGAGCAATAAATAAAGTACTTTGATCTGGTGGATTTACAATAACTATTTATTCAATCATAAGCGTAAAGCGTAGGCCAATATCAAGGAGTAAATAGAAATAGGGTTCCAGGCGTCGGCTAACTTAGAAGATTCGTGACCAAGTTGTATTCGTTTCATAAAGAAAATTTCATTTGAAATAGGTAATTTCAATTTATAGAGTTCCATACCAAACTTTTGGGCATCCTCCCCACATCTTGAACACGTTTTCTACCTATCACAATCATGGGATAACGAGTTCCGTATTTTTGTGTTAGCTTTCAACTTTACTTTCTTTGTTGCTCTATTTTATGTGCATATTATTATCATGTTATATCTTATGTTGAAATTAAATGTTATATTTTTAAATGATTTGGGAAAATACCGTTACTATAATTACATCTCTACTCTACTTTTCTTTACAGGGGATTAAAAAAATAAAACGCGCAATTCCTGCCATCTATGAGTTTTCGGCGAAAGTTTTGGAACTATGCTAGGGGCCGCCATTTATCATGTGACAGTTCTACTTCAGTAGCAATAGATGGCGCGACTAGCGTGTTATTTTTATAATCAGTCCGGCGTATACATAAATTGACCAATAATAATTAGGATTGAATAAGTTATGTAATATATCTGTCTAATAGCATTCTTAATTGGCTTTATATTTATTCTTTTCTTTCTGTTCACTTTGTTCTATCAGTTCTTTCTGTTTATTTTGTTCAGCAAAAAAAATTGCCTATGTTAATCCAAGTTCTAATCTGTCTACCAACCAAATTTCATCCAAATCCATCCAACATACATACATACACACATACAAACTTTCGAATATTAGTTGGGATTGGGATATACCGAACATTCGCACTAAGAAGTTCAACTCTTCATTCATCATCCGAACAGCCAAGGCATGGAACTCCCTTCCGGCGTCAGTCTTTCCTAAATCCTACAAGAGCTTGGTCTGTGGGGTCTTCAAGAGCAGACTGAATGAATAGGCAGTTAAGAATAAGAATAGTTTATTATTATGAACGCCACTACACGATGCAAAAACAAAGAAGTAGTAAATTGTAGCTAAAATAGAAATACAATTATGAAGAAGATCCCGACAATGCGTGAGATTACTGAGATCGCGTGCTTCATCTTCGACCACATCGTCACTTTCCATCAGGTGAAGTTGTGGTCAAACGCGTGTCTACTCATTAAAGAAAAAAAACAGCAAGTCCTATAGGCAGGAGGTACAGCATATATCTTTGCAAACAATAGGTTTAATATAATCAAGTGATACTTATAAATATCTATTAAAATGTTATTTTTTTTTATGCATAAGGGGTTGGTACTTGACCTCAATCACACCTGATGTTAAGTGAAGATGAGGTCGAAGGTGGATAGGGGGACTTACTATCTTTATCTCTGACAACCGGAACACAACAATGCTATTAACATTGCTGCTTGGCGACAGACGTAGATAAGATGGTGGTTGCTAGCCAGGCGGACATTTAAAATGCCCTACCACCAACCAAACCGAGTACTTAAGACATTTAAAATGCCCTACCACCAACCAAAGTTATTTAAAATTGTTATCTATTATTTCTTTGACACGAATATTATTGAAAAATACTATTTTGTCCTCCATCCTGTCTACACATTGAGTTGGTTGTAGAATAGGTATTATACAATGTATTTTCTGTAGCGAATGAATTTTCAGAAGGCAATAATGTTTTTTTATCTATGATTTAATCGATGCACATGTTAGATATTAATTGAAGACCTTATCAAGCATTATCGTAATTTTGTGCTAGGTACAGTAAAACTTTTACAAACAAAGTGATTAAAATATAGGTATATTAGGCTTCCCGCCCACGGCCGACAATCGGTGACCGATTTTTTGTAGGAACAAAATGGAACGTAATGATTGCAATGTTTCAACGCCCATGTCCCACAAAAAATCGGTCACAATATCGGTGATAAAAGTATTGACGAAAAAATCGGCCGATTATCGGTCCTATAAAAAGTCGGTCGTATGAGAGGGGACCACTTAACATCTACGAAGAACCTTAGTGTAGGGACATACCTGCGGAAGGTACTTCGGCGACTGTATTATTGGTCGTAGTTATTCAGTTGGCATGACACACTAAATGCACGTGTGGCAAGACACACAAAATACGTGGCGTCGTCGTATATGTGTCGGTGTGGTTTTAGTGACGAAAGACACTTGTATATTAATGCAACTGAAAGAGAGGTTAGCCTTTGCTAGCTGGACAGGAATGCGACGTTACCGCTCTTCGCTTTGAAAGCGCGCGCTGAACGTTCTACTACGCTGGCCGAACATGAGGTCGCGTAACGCGTCGCATGATATGTCGCTTGCTATGCAAAATACATTGAAGACGTTTTCGCGGAAATTATGCCCCTAGCGGGATTTGAACCCGCAACCTCTTGGTATAGCAGTCAGAGTTTCTAACCACTACACCATACAGGTCGTCGAAACTCACTTCCGTTTTTCAAGGATGAAGGCGTCAAGTTGGCTTGATTAACAATGTACCATGCTTACTCTGCTTCTACCCTACTATTATTGAATCTTTGCATGTAGGGAGCATTATTTGGGTACTATTCCTGAACATATAGTAGGTACATGAAAATAAATAGAGCCCTTCTCGATGAGATATCTCTTAGAATATAAGGTCTAACAAAATTAACCCGACAAACGTTGCAGAGTGTATGTATAGAATGTACTTTGCCACAACACACAAACACGTGCCGCGGTATCTTTGAAGACGCCGAAAAACGACCACTCGCCGCTCGCCGCCGGCGCTTGCCCCGGCGCCGCCGCGACTTGCTGTGATTGGTTGCGCTCTGTGCCCCGCCACCCTTATTGACGTCCATATGAACGTTGCCTTTGTTTTCTCTTTGATAAAATAAGGTACAATCGAAATTAAGTAAGTCTGTTAATTTGTATTTTCATTTGCACATACATTTCATATTTTTACCCGGAAACTAAATTAAGGCTAGTTTTTTTAATGAATATCCTAGGTATTATTTTATTGTCATCGTGCAATTGCCAAAGTTTGTCGGGTTAATTTTGTTAGACCCTTATAGTAGCACTATTTCTGTTATATTTGAAATCACAGAAATCGAATGTGCGCAAGCCAACTATATCGACACTTTAACTTTATATATCCGCGTTTGTTTCTCCTGCCTAATTGTACCGTTATCTTGTTTATTTTCCTGATGTTATATCTATTATCGTTGTGCAATAAAGAATATTTTGTTTGTTTGTTAGGGGATTTCCCCAAAATTTTCCACATATGCCACATAAATTTTCAATAGTGTTGCCAGCTCGGATCGATCTGAAGGGATTCATTTAATTTGTCGTGTGTGTTTTTCTAAAATTCTCAGTTCAATGAATTAAAGATGCTTTCGTTCAAGGGCATCTTACAGCAGGCTTTTAGAAAAATTTTCCTTACCTACCTTGAAAACTAGACGATATATAGTTTGCTGCATATCAATATTGATTGTATGGAAATAGTGAATGAAATTAATTACAATTTACCCTAGTCGTTCTCTAAGAATAAGGGAATTATGCCCACATCGCTTGTTTGCGTTTAACACAAGCAGAACGCATCCCTGCGTGCCCCCCTGTGTCGACTGACTAACATCTATAATAAATATCTAACGGATGTGGATGTATTCTTTTTGTCCAAAATCCAAATCTTCCAAAAAGTAAATAAATAAATAAATAAATTTCTTAGCATGGCCTAATTTGATTTTTTTTTTAAATTAATTCTGAAGCCATTTCAAGTTATAAATTTCAAGTTGCAAAATCTTTTAAGATTTTTACTATTATTATTATGTTTGTCTCTAAAATTCACGGATAGTTAGATCAGATGTCTCGGAATCGAACTCGGACCTCCCAAATTGGGAGACCGTGTCTTTACCGCTGAGCCATCGACGTTTGTCATATGCCATGCAATTACGAAACATGTCAAACGGTGACATGTTTCGTAATTCATTTAACGACACACACATATAGTATAAATGTGAACAAAAAAACAATGAACACAGTGAAATTGGGACCAGAGGAGATAAAAGTAATCGGTCGTCGTACCACAAAATCTTCAACAACCACGTTGTTAGGCCGAAGAGTATAACATATGGTTTGTTGCCTCAGACCATGGAGGGAAGGGTTTTCAAGGAGACCACTCAACTCATTATTAAACTGTGCCTTAATTCTTTGCTCAACAATCATAATAATAACCGCCTCCGTGGCTCAATGAAAACAACATTGAGGGTACGATTCGGAGGTCGCGGGCTCGATCCCCATCGGGGTACATGTTTCAGTACTCGGTTTGGTTGGTGGTAGGGCATTTTAAAATATCCGCCTGGCTAGCTACCACCATCTTATCTAAATCTGCCGCCAAGCAGCAATGTTTATAGCATTGTTGTGTTCCGGTTGCCATAGATAAGATAGCCAGTCCCGCATGTGTTGGGGATTCCGGGTCAGTACGCATCCACCTTCGACCTCATTTTCACTTAACATCATCGAAACCGTCGTGCATAAAAAATCATGGAATTTGAAATTGTTTGATTTAATAAATGAATAATATGCTTTATTAAATAATAATATGTGTTTATGGCATTTGATTTTGACACATAATTCCAAATTAACGACATTCATCGAGCGAGAAAACATTAGGACCCGTCGTGCATAAAAAAAAAGAAAAATCATCCACTATGTTTTTTTTTCTAGTTTATGTACCCATATATAGATTTCCATATTTCGTCCTGTGACCTAAACGGCTTGACAGACTCTGAACTGTAAAGTGTCGTGTCGTCGTCGTCTCAGAGTCATAATGATACATTTCATGGTAAAAAATCAATCAATCAATGAATCAAGTAGGTACACTTCATTGCAGTGTCACTTAGAGACAGATTTAAAGAGTATAATATTCTAACCTTTTCGTCACAGTACATTTTTGAAAATCTAATATATGTCAAAAAAAATATAGCATCATTTAGGAAAAATAGTGATAAACATGATGTCAATACAAGAAATAAAGATAAACTTGCAGGTCACATAAGTCGCCTCCACAAAGTCAGTAATTCATTCAAAGGGTTATGTATACGCTTTTTCAATAAAGTTCCTGTTGATATACAAAATCTTCCTTTCAATAAATTTAAAGATACTATAAAACAGAAACTTATTAAGAAAGCATATTATAAAATATCAGATTATTTAGATGATAAACAATCATGGACATAACCAGCCCGTTCGCATAACCAGGCTATTTCACAATTAATAATGAAATATTATAATATAAAATAATAATTTTGTAATATAAAAACCTTTTTTTAAAAGAGCGACCTCTCGAGTTTCTTGCTTGTTCTTCTCAGGGGAAATTTGCCTTTTGAACAAGCAGTAGCTTTAAAAATGTAAAATCTGACTATTTTAAGTGTACCATGTGTACCTACAAAATAAAGTATTTTTTGATTTTGATTTTGATTTTGACTTTGCACAAAATTTTACAATACATTTCTTAAATATAGCTTCAAAAAAAAATAATTGTACAAATGTCTTATCGACATGATGTGCCCAAAATACATCAGATTTTTTGGTTTTAAAATATTCAAATTGTTATTTATCATGGTGTGAAAAACCTAAAATGCAATTCTACCAATTTTTATCTAACATACCGAATTTTCAGATTACTTATACTGAATTCTTTTATCGGTGATTCGCAACACTGCATATCAGTATTATCAGTACCTACTGATGGATGGTTTGTTTATAATCAATTGATTTAAATAGACGATACATTCCACTATCGTGGCCTTCGTGTTACGTACGTGGTACGTGTACGAATTGGTTGATTTTTACAAGTACCACAAAGACACAATTTACTAAGGTGCGCGTAATTAGAATAAAAAAAATGGAAAGTGAAAAGTGGTTAGAGGTATTAAATGCTGTTAATGGAGACGAGGATCTCGAAGGAGGGGACATCATTGAAATATTTAAAGAGAAACTGAAATTAATAGCGCCGGATATTTATCAAGAATGGGAAAATGCAAGTTTTGATATAGATCATCGTTTCAAAAAGATAGTTGAAGAAGACGACGAAGACGATAACGATGAGGACGAAGACGTTGCTGTTTTCCAAACACTGTTAAGTTTATTTGCAGAACACGGGCACATAAGTCCGGTTAAATCATTAATATACAAAGGAGCCGATATAAATATGGCAAATTCTTATGAAAGTACACCGTTGCTTCTTGCTGCTGCTGGTAACCATAGAGAAACAGTTAAATTTCTCGTAGATAATGATGCGGATATTAATAAACCAAACGTTAATGGAAAAACACCTCTACTGTATATGATCTCGAACGTAAAGTCTGAATCAGTAAGTGCAATATGTGCTGAAGTTAACACAAAGTTGGCGGATGTTACTAATTTCTGTACAAATTGTCAAACCTCACCAAGTTATGGCAATAAAGATTGCGAACAAAAAAGTAATTTTGCGTTAACTACTGACAATACCGAAGTTATTACAAATCCCTTAAATAGGAAAATTATTGACAGTGGTGCCAATGAAATAGACATCCCAGGACATTTAGATTTATTAAAACATTTTATAGAAGAAAAAAAAGCTGATCTAAATGTTGAAGACAAAAATGGATGGAAACCTTTGCACTATGCAGTAACAAGTGGTAATTTAGAAGTAGTTAAGTATCTAATAGATGAGAAGAAAGTAGATTTCCATCTCTATAATGATAATGGTTGGAGTCCCATGTTTCTAGCGGCACGTAATGGACAACTGGATGTAGTAAAATATTTAACAGAAAAGAAAAATGTTAACATTCTTGAATACAATGATAAAAATGGATGGACTGCATTATATTTAGCTGCTGTTGGCCGTAACAATTTAAATGTTGTAAAATATTTAGTTGAGAAAGGAGCTGATATTAATATTCTTACTTTGAAAAACAGAACACCTGTGAATGGTGCATCGTGTAGTGGTAGTACAGAAGTTGTTAAATATTTAGTTGATGAAAAAGGAGCAAATTTTAAAAACGTAGATATATATGGTCACAGCGCTTTATGTACAGCCGTCGAAAAGGGGCATTTTGTTATAGCAAAATATTTTATAGAAGACAAGGGACTCGATGTTAATTTAAAAGACATCCATGACAGGACAATTCTACATTTAGCCGTGCACAGTGGTAATTTGGATATGGTTAAGTATCTAGTGAACGAGAAAGGCGCTAAAAAATATGTAAATTCTAGGAGATCTGACAGTCGCTGTACAGTTATTCACGATTCAGTTGCAAAAGGGTTTCATGAAATAACAGAGTTTCTCATTAAGAGTGGTGCAAAGGTGAACAATATAGATAACTTTAATGGATTTCCCATACACAAAGCGGCGTCTTGGGGTGACATAGAACATATTGAGCTGCTTTTGAGGCACGGCAGCATTCTTAACCCAAGGGATAAAAATGGAGAAACTCCTCTACACAGGGCAGTGAAGAGAGGGCATTTGAAAGTTGTGAAAGAACTAGTGAAGAGAGGAGCTAATATTAACATTAGAGATAAACATAACGCCACTGTAAAAGACAAAGCAATCAGGCATAATCGACCAGATATTGTTGACTATTTCAATTCTTTACATTCATCATCTACAGACTTAGACGTCCTGTATCCGTCATTTGTGAGAAAGGTTTTTAAAAAATAAAATTACAAACACAAGTTTATTAGTCAAAATTAAACATGAACTAGGAAAAGAAATAGAAAGACAAAATAGGAGTGCCGCGGGTGAAGTCCAAATGCAGTCTGATTTAAATGTAAATAAAATGTATTCTAATTCTAATTCAAATTCTTTTTCAGAAGTTAATTGACGCCGGGGTATTCGTACACGGCGATTTGCTAAGATGGATAAAGTCTTCTAAAATAAATAATAGATTGCAGTCTGTTTCATTAAAAGGTTATATTTCTGAATACCTCAGGGTCTCATCAGGGGTACCCCAGGGATCTCATTTGGGTTCCGTTCTGTTTACATTATACATAAATGTTAACACCATCATAAGGCATAGCAACATTCTGTTGTATGCCGACGATGCAAAAATCTTTACATATCTCTTGCTCTGTAAGTAGTCACTTACTTCCCTGAATGCCGGGGTGTATGGATATCATTACAGCATAGGTTTCAAAACCTACCATGTAATGTTAGCATTACAGCATAGGTTTTGGAATTTGAAAAAAGAACTGTCATACTCATACTGCAAGAAGAATATTTTTAAAAAGTAAATTTTTTTTTCTCGGTATCGATTATTTACTCGAATCGGAATCGAGACAATTTATATTAGAATTTATGAAGATTTTATTTTAAATATCGAACTATTTGTTTCGCAGTCACATCGTATGTTAGTTGACATCGATTTAAAAATCAAACTGGCCAGCACGATTTGACGCGCTTGCGTGCCATAAAATCGAGAACAGTAAAAAAGGCAGTCGACTAGCTAGGCGCGAAAGTAAATTTCTCGTGTTTTGGAGTTCTTTCTCAAAAGTTTTGAAAAATGTCAAGTGACGAAGACACGGATGTAACCCCCGATTTTATAAAAGAACAAGCAAAAACAGTTTTAGAAAATCTATTACCTAAAAAGAACTATTACCTAATATTCCTAAAAAGAACTTGACCATATCTTTTACAAATTGTTCTAATTTTACTATTTATTTTAATTAAATACACATGTTTCTCTTTAATAAATGTTCATAGAAACCTGCTTTCTTGTTTTTACTTACCTCACAATCGATATGTAAAGCAGAGTGTTTATCTCGGGCGTAAGCATCAATTGCATACTCGGGCTAATTATCAAACCTCGTATGCAATTGATGTCATACAGCCCTTGGTTAACAATCTACTATTAAAGTAATAAATAACTAAGCCTTCCGATCTTTACGCCCTACAGTCTGACTTGGACAACCTTGCCTCCTACTATGACAATAATCAGTTATTTGTAAATACAGATAAATGCTCTGTAATGACATACACACGGTAAACTAAGCCTTTACATCACAATTACACAATAAACAAAATCATAGAGGGACGTACAGCCTACACATATTGACCACATCGTACAAAAAGCATTTAAATAACTAGATTTCATCCCAAGAATAAATATGTAGGCCGTTTCGTAGTAGTGCAACTTATAAAATTCTCTACTTCAGTTACGTCCGCTCATATCTGGATTTCTATAGTGTGGTCTGATCACCTTATTACGCTTGTCATATACAACGATTGGAAAGAATTAAAAAAAAAGTTTTTAAATGTCATTGACTCTAGATCAGGAAACTTTTATACAAACTATGAAGATTCACTAGAACTCCATAAATAAAGGTTATAGCTCATTAGACTCCGCACCGCCTCGTCGCACGGCGTCCACTCGTTGTATACAGGTGACCCACGGGTGGATGCCGCGTTATTACCAATAAACGTCGCGCGGTCAACCAGCGGACCTAGTGTCGTCAACCAGTGGACCCCGCGTGGTCAACGAGTGGACGTCGTTTGGTCTACGAATTTTCGAGAAGTCTGTTAACAATTGGCACTTGGTCTACATGTGAAATCATTCGCGGGCAGCGCGCGGTACACTCGGGACCCGCGCGTTGGCAATGCGCAGTCAACGCAAGGTAAGCATGCGAACAACGTGTTGTCACCGAGTGGTCCACTCGCCGTCCGCGCGTGGAGGGCTTACGATTATGGCGATCCGGTGACGCTACGGAGTTGATGTATAGAATAGAATAGAATAACTTTATTCGCTGACAGAAATACAAGGTACACAGAAACAATTCACAACAAGCAAAAAAGTACAAAAAGCCAGACAATTTTATAATTTATGTGCGCCCTGTACCAGGCCAACGAAATGGATCTGACTCAGCATAAAGTTGCAGGGAGACCCCACAACGCTGATAATTCTGCCAGAACCAAAGAATTGAGACTATGCGCGCATCTCGCGCATAACGGTAACATTAATGTATACCTGTTTATTTTCCCAATAATAATATGAACAATATCTAAATATATATAACTCAAAGGTGACTGACATAGTGATCTATCAACGCCCAGCCCAAACCACTGGACAGATCGGGCTGAAATTTGGCATGCAGGTAGATGTTATGACGTAGGCATCCGCTAAGAAAGGATTTTGATAAATTCTACCCCCAAGGGGATAAAATAGGGGATGAAAGTTTGTTGTTTGTATTTTGATTAAATCTTCCACGCGGACGAAGTCGCGGGAGGGAAGCTAGTAATATATATGTAGCAATAATCACACAACAATTATACAACCATGTAAATAGTTAATGTAACGAGTCAGATTACACCATTGTCCGATATACATATTAGCTATACAATTATAATATTAATGAGGGCATTTAAATTTGCACACTTTTAAGTACATATGTAAAAAACGAATGATATCAGCACTCGTGTATAGACACACAACATACCAAGCGGATGAAAATACCTTATATTACGTATAGTAGTAGTGAGCGCATACCCATATAAGTCCATATAAAGAATACTAACGGCACGAGGCGAGGCGGTACGGAGTGGGTGCCGGGTGGGTCTAATGACCTTTACTCTCTCTAGAAAGTAGGCGAACTCAATCTGATATCATGTTTCTGTTCAAGATACTGGTATATATATATATATATATATATATATATATATATATATATATATATATATATATATATATATATATATATATATAGTAAAAGTATATATATAATGCTCTAATAGACTCCATACTGAGCTATGCACTGGACAGCTATGGACTTACGTTCAGGGGAAACCTGAAAAAGCTTGAAGAAATGCAAATTAGATTTTTGAAATTATTGGTAAGCAAAAAGACTAAATTAAATTGTAAAGGTGACTATTATAAACTGTTCCAAATCTGCAAAATTCTACCGGTTAGTATCAAACATAAATACTTGGTAGCCCTAAATAACCATGGCGGTCCAGTGTATGGCTCATTAATTAAGAAAGCGCATGATGACAGAATTACCAGATCTGTAGCTACGGGTAAATATGAGGTACCGAGTATTACTAATTATTACGGTGATAGAACATTAAAAAAACGATTACCATATCTATTGAATAGCCTACCAACGGACATTAGGAACGAAAACAGCAGACGTAAATTTGGCATCATGCTCAAAAATTTTTTTCATGAAAATCTTTAAATGTTTGTATAAAAATTAATTCGTTTTACATAGCGAGACTCCAATATCTCCCGCAGACAAACTGTTCAAATAGTTTTGTGGGGATCTAGTTGAAATGTAACCAGATTAGTTGATTAATAAATAAGTTAAATAAATAAAATAGGTATATTGAAAAAAAAATGTTACTTGAACTTAAAAATATAGTTACCTAATCGAAATTCAAAATTAATTATTTCTGTAGTTGTTTATTATATTAATTAGTAGCTGGTTACAAATCTGTTTAAATGCATTATATTTACTTTACTCTTACTTTGTACTCTATATCAACTAATTTACAATAATAATAAATATATTGACAGACTACATACCATCTCTCAATATGTATTAAAGTAATTAGTGGTTAACGGTGCTGGTGGCACAATTAGATCTAAGTACCTAATGTAAGTTAGTTATAAGTACATATTGTGTTTCACTGTTTGTTGACCCAAATAAATTAAAAAAAAATACTGAGTGGGCAAATAGACTCCCCAGAACTGTTGCAACATATTACGTTCAGAACCCCAGCAACATTGTAATGTATATTGTATTAAAAATCTTTTTGCTGTCCCTTATCTAACTATGCTGCTAGTACTTACTTTTGTCGTACTTTAGACAGATACAGTAAGCGTTTCTCTCAGTTGGATATGTTTATAGAATAAGAAGTGTGCCTAGCCTTTAAGGCTTGTTTGTAAAATCCTTGTTAACGATTATCTTGTTGTTATGTGGGTATAGACGTTTAGCTATTGTACTCAGTGGTCTGTACATCGAGTATTTTCCAATTATTATTAATAATATTTTCATTTGTTTTGTCAATAATAACTTGATTCTAAGCTCTACAACTTCACCTTAAACTCTGAGGTTTGCAAATGTGTATACCTAGTTATGCAACCACAACCTGTACGAACAGTGCTGGTGCGAGCATAAAAGCTGTAAGCTCAGCAGTTGAGGTAACATGACTCCATGGGAGAGTCGAGATAAGGATAGAGTAGCGTTTTGTTCGTTTAGCCCTAAGCCTCATTCATTGTCGCGCATCGAATCTGTGCACATGTCTCGTTCATTACAAATTATAATTTTATTTGTTTTTAACAACATATTTCCGGGCTCCCGAAACTTAACTACCTACATAATAACAATACTATTGTTATTGTCAACAGTGTTGTCGCGGGTTTTATTTAGATATTGTTTCTGTGTCTGAATAACAACGTACCTTCATTTCTTGACTCGGACTCAAACGAATATCCCAAACAACTTTTGGGCACTCCAAGTCTTTTATGGTTAATATCTGACTGTTCCCAGCTTCTGGAGCGCTTGGGATTACTAGTACCTAATAGAATATGAATGTGAATTATACAATCGGATAAATAGACTTTTTGTTATTATATCAAACATTACACACCCCATTACTAACTAGCATGATACTAATATTTCGTTCTGTACATACATGCCAAGAGTTTAGTCTAGTTTTATAAGTTTTATGTATAAATATTCGGCCTTATTATAATGTAAATTGTTCTATACGCTCAATAAAAAAAAAAATATTAGGCATGCACTTATTACATTACAACCTCTTATTTAAGTTACATGTGTATGTATGTCGGTTCAAAATTTGCAAGTCAAATTGGACCATTTCCTGTTCACCTAAGCTAATCATGATTTTAGCAATGACCTGACGCTGCAGCCAGGAGTGTCTCCATACGAATATTTGCATACACGGTTATACTAGTCATACAAACAAATGAAATAGCTTAAAGAAATAAGACACAAACAACACAAACCGACTTTAATTTGGAAAAATAATATCACAAACACAACCACGTACGTAACTAAAATTATAATAATAACGAAGAATCAAATATATGAGGTCTAACAAAATTAACCCGACAAAGTTGCAGAGTGCATGTATAGGATGTACCTATTACGAAAAAAATAAAACATTAAACTTAACAGATTTTATTCAAAAAATAAAATTTAGAAATGTAAATTTTGTGAGTTGGACCTAATGGCCGCGCGCTCTAAGTACTTTGCCACAACACACAAACACGTGCTGCGGTATCTTTGAAGACGCCGAAAGGCGACCACAAGACGCTCGTCGCCGGCGCTTGCCCCGGCGCCGCCGCAACTTGCTGTGATTGGTTGCGCCCTGTTCCCCGCCACCCGTATTGGCGTCTTCCATATGAACGTTGCCTTTTTTTTCTCATTGATAAAACAAGGTACAGTCGAAATGAAGTAAAGTCTGTGTATTTTCATTTGTACTTACATTTAATTTTTTTACTGGGAAACAAAATTATTAAGGCTAGTTTTTTAAATGAATATGTTATTGTCATGTACGTGCAATTGCCAAGTTCGTCGGGTTCATTTTATTAGACCCTATATAGTCCCCTATACGTTCGTCGCTGACCAATGCTGCGCAAAAAGTGAGTCCGATCAGTCGGGTTTTCCTGCCTCGTCCCTAGGTTGGGAACGGGCGAGTTGATTTCTTGACAATGGTCGTGGCTACGAAGAGTCGCTCGTTACCACGAGCGGGTCGTTGCGTGGGTCAATCGGAGTGTCAGTCTAGGGGGACAATGAGTTCGACGAGCTCGAACCTACCCTGAGGTGGGTAAGCGAGCGTCGAGTCGGCCACATCGTCTTCTTTCTTCACACCGCCGATGCGCTCGAGCCCACTGGGTGGGACTCCGTTCGGCGAGGCCCTATGAGCAAGCTGCTATCGGCAGTGACTGCGGCGGAGTGGTGTCCGGTCAGCTGCCGGCGAGATAAGATCTCCTGGCCGCGTCTGCGCGCGCGAAGAGGTTTGTGGCTTGGCGGCGGACAAAGCTGTCGAGGCTCTCGACGCCCAAGTCTCGATTTATCACATCATTCCTCCGTAGCGAGGGGCATCTACAATCGTTCTCAGCTACAGTGACTGCTGTGCTTGTAATAGATTTTTTCTGGTTTGGTTGAGCAGGGCAAACCAGGCTGGGGCTGCATATGTTAGTCTGTAAGCCCGATGGGCCGATGTTGCCGTCTTTTATAGGCGGTGGGTAGCACCAGGTACAGGAGAGGAAGGATTCACTAAGACTAGTATAATAGTGATGCAACGGATCTCTGTTTCTGTTTCCGCAAGTGTTGAATTTGTTGAATATTAATAAAATGTTCAGTTGCAAAGTTGCAATATTGTTTTCTATAGTAGATTTATAAGAAATATATTTGTAAAGTTTTTTTTTTTTCATATTATTTACACTTCCGTTTCTGCATCCGTTACCGTTTTAGGATTAGTTGTCGTGCGTCTTAATCGCACGGATAACATAGATGTGTACCGGAGGGACGTAAATAACAAGCACTTGCTAGAATGTACTAAAACTGTGTATTTGATATTAAATACTTCGGAACAAGAAAATATCAACAGTCGCGGGCAGAGCTACAGAGTAGAGAGAGAATCTAATTATCAATGACCATCGACAGTGTTGCCATAATAAGAACTAAAGTTCGCCACACCGTTTCTGCTAAAATTTACTTTTGACATCTGTTTCCGTTTCTGGTTCCGCTAAGACACTTCCGTTGCATCACTATAGTATAATATGTTATTTAATCATGATCCAGTAATTTATTACTCCATACGCTTTTAAAATCAAGCTTTTAAGCTTGGTTTTAAAAGTATTTATAATGTTGAACTTTTTTCATTATAATGCTCTCAGTTGAAGTACAAGTTAGCTACGGTAAATTTTGACATGAAGGGCGCATCTACCCTCGGTAAAACAGGGGCAGGGTTAGGGGGGACGATTACTATAATGCAGATCAAATTGTCAGGGGTGTAGCCTTGTTGTCCCGTGTCAATAACTCGATTGGTGACGTTTCCAGAAAAATTGCACCAAATTATGTTGCGAAAATTTTCAATCTATAGTTTTTTACGACAACGTAACCGATGACGATAACGATGAAATTATTTAATAGCCCACATGTGATTGGTTGGTTCATCGCTCGCTTGGCACTTTGACGGCTTCTCATTGGTCAACGTAATCGATGACGATATCGATGAAGTCACAAACTGAGGGCAGAACGTAGTCTTGCAATAACTAAACTTAGTGCTCATAATTTGTAAAATTGGTAGTATATATATAAATATAGATAATAGATAAACTAACATTCTATGGAACTTGCTAACTATGTAAACAAACCGCCATATTGAAATTGTCTCTGAATGATGAATTTACTAGTAATGGGAAAGACTCTTACTTACTCTTCTACTTATGTCAAACCATATCGTATAATAAAATATCGAAATTAAAAAACAAGTAGGTACGAGAGAGATCTGAGATCGTCTTTTGTTTACATAGCATGTTCCATAGAATGACACTTTAGATATATACACTCGAAAAATATTACCCTCTTATTGGGGCTGTCAGTTAAAAAGGTTTAACAAAATTAGGCGACCAAAGTCCGCCGTCTTCGTTGCCCTTTTCCACAAAGACATCTAGATATATTATAAATAAATAAATAAATATTTCGGACACTTACACCAATCATCTAGTCCCAAACTAAGCAAAGCTTGTGCTATGGAAACTAGATAACGGATAAACATACATAAACATTCTTTATTATAAGTCTGTCTTAAACGAGACTGTTAACATTTTTTTTTAGTAATTTACAATTTTGCTAGTTAGGTACTAACATATTCAATGGCGTGTCAAATTACAATTCTGTGGATGCAAACGAATTCGTATGCAGTTAATACACGTGCCCGACACGCACTTGACCAATTTTTATACAAGTCCGTAAATCTTATTTCATGGCGGTAAGGTATGGAATCGAGCAGTGTTACATTTGTGTGCTACGCATAGTCTACATATAGCTGTAGGTACCGAGCGTAGCGGGCGGGGTCTACGGATCGTCTACGAGCGGCGTAGTATGCAGTATTGCCAGGAGTAGGGGAAAATATTCCCGAAAAAGAAATATTTTGGTTCCAAAATGAAAAATTGTGTAATAAATATATGTATATAGAGGGATAAAATTATTTTAATTTTTAGTGAGTGCTTTAAAAAGTTTTGTTGTACACAAAATCGTATTTAAATCGAGAAAGAGTAATCGCTTGTATCACTAAAGGAGATTTTTACAGTTTGATTTAAGTTTGTCGGATTTGGGGCACGGGTTCACCGCGGTGCGACGTAGTTTAAAAAAAAACATTAATATCAATCCATTATTTTGATAAGCAAAAAAAATCCTTGTAAATAGTCGGGTTTACTGCCCAAGGAAGGAGCTTCCGAGCGTTCAAGCGCGTTTGCCATACCTACTATTGGCACTTTTACCTACGGTAGCCTCCAGGCTACCGCACCATCAACGCTCACCGCGGTCTGGCGCTGTCCGTGGTGTATTAAATTAGGGAGTCGAGCTTCACTCGACTCTCTCCCCCATAGGGTTAGCCGCTTTGGCTTTTCGCGTCACATTAGCTACACTCCCATTTGCTGGGGGGAGGTGGGACTTTCTTTCTTTCCTACTTTTTACCCTTAAATTCTTTCTTTAATTAGTCTGGGGTCCAAGGTAGCAATAGAGTCACGTAGGGCACCGTCTACCTTCAGTAGGCGCCGTGCAGAGTACCACTGTTGATCCTGGCTTACAGGAGTTACAGTGGGAGGAGAGCGGAGGTGGGATCTGCTCAAGGAAGGAGGGTAACTTTTTGCGAGTCTATGTGTGTATGTATGTAAGAATGTATACAGGGTGAATTTGAGTTCGTGTAACTCTTATTAACTTGTGACGCCACTCTTGAGTACGAATAACCCTCCCCAAGGAATTATAGTCGAATTCGATCAAAAAAATTTCGACTACCCATACAAAGTAAAACAGTCTGAAACCACCTTTAGTATGGAAGGCCAACAATTTTCGGCTGGTGACTCCACTTCTGATTACGAACAACTTTCCACCAGGAACCATAGCCGAATTCAGTTGAAAAATGTTGAACTACCAGATTAAATGTGGTTACAGAATGGTAATCGAAAATTTTTTCCTCGAATTCAGCTATGGTCCTCAGCAGTTGTTTGTAATCAGTAGTAGAGTCACCAGTAAACAGGAATTACACGAATTTAATTTCACCCTGTGTATGTAGAATTTTATTATTTTTTACTTATTACAAAATATTTAGGTACTTACTATTTACGAAACATTGTAAGCAAATTTTAAGTGTTGAATTCAAATGTTTACTGCCCATGTGCATAGGGAAGGAACTGATCCTCAAGATGGACCTAGTTCGTGGATCCGAGTCCAAGCATTAGAATTTTTAAGACTGTGTTACTTGTAATTATTTTTTGAAAATAAATAAACAAAAAATAAACAAATATGTTACCTCCTGTAGCTTAAACGGAGTGACCAATTTCGAAGTGCATATTGTTATCTCAAGATAGAATTTACAGTTTTCCTTCGAGTTCAGGCCCAAACAATTCAAAGGTTGTTCTTTTTGTTGTCGAACGTGCCGATTCTAATGCGACTTCTCTAAACTAATCTAAAAATATGTTTTAAAGTAGTGCTGTCATTTTCTTCCTAGAACAACAAGACGCGAAAGTGAAGTTATAAAATTTCAAAATATTTATTTCTTTATCAACACAACAATCGTGTACAAATTTTAGGAATTCTCCCTCCCACTCTGCTCCCCCTTGTAGTTTTTATATAGAAGATTATTACATTCTAGAGGTATATTATAGGTAAAAAAACGTTTTAAAATATTGAATAACTTAAACTAAAGGGCACACATTTTTTTCTTTGGGTATCCACTGTGTGCATTCTAGCATCATATAATATGTAAGTTTTTTTAATTTTCCAATAGACTGCATGCAATAATGCTTTTAATGACTGAGGAGTGATTTTTCAATATTGTATTATTTTTTATGTTTCCTGTATTACAGCGTAAAAATCAAATATTTATAGTATAAAGTTGTTAATCTGACGTAATTGTATTTGCATAAAATGAAATAGAAACATTTTGATATAATAAGTTTTCTTACGAAATAGATCTCTTTTGTAATATATACAGAACTAGCGCATACCTTTTTAATGTGACGATTTCATTAATATAGATATTTCAAAGGCAATAGTGGAAATGAAGTCCTTTTTAAACCTCACTGTTCAACTATAGAAACGTTTACAATTTAATATTTCCAAGCGCTCGCAGATTAAAATATTACCCCTTAAGTGGGGAAAACACCCCAGTAAGATCGCCCCCTTCTTACTGTGCAACCAGTACCAACTAGGCCGCGCCGCGGTAAACCCGTGCCTCAAACCTGGCAAACTTAAATCAAACTGTAAAAATCTCAATTTTTTTATTGCATCATAAACAACCTCTTTTGTAGAAATTTAAAAACCTAATATAATCTGTGTATCATATTTTTTTTTATTTATTATAGTGATGTGGTTTTTTTGATTTTAACTATTAACGTAGTTTTTAATAGTCGACTGTTTTCGGAATAATTTTTTATAGTGTTTTTCAGTTTTGAATAAATAGTGCAATATGTGACTCTTTCTTTAAAAAAATCGAGTAGGCTATAACACACTCGCGCTAGGATAACTGACTGGGATGCTTATTAATAACTTTATTAGCTTTTTTCTAAACAACACTTATTTCTTCTTTACACGAATAATTGAAGTGAATTAAGAAAAAAAAAGAAAAAAATCTTAATAACTCAAGACAAAAGAAAACGAATGTGAATCAAAATAAAAATTACTCAAACGTGAAAAGAACAAATTTCTAAACATTTGTCCATAGATAGAGAAAACTAAATTAAAATAATTAACCCAGAAAATCCAATCTTTAGCCATAAATGTTGCAAAAAGCTCCCGAATTTGCCGAATTTCTTACCAAAATGGCGGGCGCGGAAACCGCAGAGCATTCTAACGTTTTTGTCTCGTGGATTACGTTTTTGCAAAAACAATTTAAGAATTTTATAACTATTTTTAAATACTGCACATACGAATGTCGCCATATTATTGTCCAATTCTTATTAATTTTTGTATTCGTCTAGACTTATAAGTGATATAGCTGTCTCTCAGACAAATAAAGAAATTACTAATTATAAGCTATAATATAAATCACTATGTCATGCATAAGTGTCCGATGATGACATAAGTACGTGTTCGGATAAACCTGTACAGTATTTTGTGATACCTGTAAATATATCTTTGAAACATTTTAAATAAATAAATACAAATACAAATTTTTATTAACTAATGTAGGTAACATGTATGTCGACAGGCTCTTAAAAAGCTAGGGATATGAATTTATCCATAAATTGAAAATGGGGAAAACCCCCGACGAAATTATATAAGAATAAGAATAATTTATTATGAACGCAACAACACCTTACAAAAGCAAAGAAGGAGTAAATTTCTAAAAAAGAAATACAATTATGTAGATTATTAACTTGTGTGGATACTTTGGCACCGTCCCATATACAAGGAACTGCTCAAAGAGCTGGAACCGCGGCTGAACAAGCTCAAAGTAACAAGCGCCGTAAATATGTGTCAATCTCTATAAACAACGAGTTTGCGGCGCTTGCAGTGGAGACATTGGGCCCTTGGTCTTCTGACACGAAACAATTTGTAAAGGATTTATCCGTTAGACTGGTCCACGCCTCTGGAGATGTGAGAGCTGGTGCCTACTTTGCTCAGCAGTTGAGCTTATGCATTCAGCGGGGCAATAGCGCTAGCGTACTAGGTACTATGCCTCACGGAAGCGAGTTGGACGGCGTATCTTTTCTATAAGATATAGGTATTTTTAAATGTGTTTTATAAATTTGTTGTTTCATGTACATACTTAATTTGAATATAAATGGAAAACCATAAAAAAAATTATGAAGAAGATACGCACAATGCTGTCAAGTGTTGCGGCGTGCACAAATGGGTTAGCACTTAGCTCATGCTGCGACGAATCACAGCGCAGGTTTTCAGTGTCCCCAAATGCCCAGTGACGCACGGACGCCACGTCAGGTACAATAATGAGCAGCATAATAATAAATAATTATAGTCGGTACAGTGTGTAGTGTAAATATACAAAGTGATAGTGTTATAGATAATACGTCAGAATATGAATATATAATCTCTAAATATACCAAACCAACTGTGTTATATAAATAAATAAAATATAAATAAAATAAAATATATTTATTTGCTCTAAATGTGGTCGAGTTACAGGTTGTACAGGTGAATAATTTGTATCACACATTTAGTCATTACTGACATGCAAAAATTGAATTATTAAAATTGAATGATTAAAAAATTAAATTATTAAAAATTATTATTACTATCAAATTAATCAAACTAAGCCTAGTCATATATTAATAACAACTGTCAATTTTAAATGCCTAACTAATGTCAATTTAATGTTATAAATGTCAACTTTAGTAGCAATTAATATCTACATCAGCTTGGATTTACTTTTACAATATTATTATACCTAGTTTATTTAATAATATAATATTAATAATCTTATGTCAATATTCATTAATACATTATATATAATTAATAGTAACATTATAGAATTAATACAATTTTGATTTAATTATTACAGTTACTTTTATATATGGTTTAAGAACTCCTGAATACTATAAAAGCCGTAGTTTAAAAGCCAATCATTTAACTGTTTGACGATGATTTTTGTTGGCAGGTTTAATAAATATTCAGGAATCTTGTTGTAGATCGTTATGCAGTTGTTAGAAGTCAAATATCTCATAAGCGGCTTAAAAAACCGAATTTATTTAACCGATTACTTTCATGTTACCTTACCGCAAATGTGTTGGGGTTTCTGGGTCAGTACGCTTCCATCGTCGACCTCATCTTCACTTAACATCAGGTGTGATTGAGGACAAGTACCAACCCGTCGTGCATAAAAAAAAAATCTCCCCAGGTCCCAATTTCACTGTGTTCATTTGTTATTTTCACATTTATACGTAGGTATATCTGTGTGTCGCTGAATGAGTCAAATAAACGATTCTTATTCTTAAGTAAGAGGGTTTATTACGTCCAATGGCGCCTTCACTGAGTAATTTAAGATTTCCTTTTAAATATAGTATAAACTATATGGCTGTGACCTGCACTCGGAAAGCCTAAAAGCTTAAATAATACCGAAATAGCTTTAATTATGGTAATTATGGAGAATTTCAAATTATGAATAAAAGCGGGCACTTTTTAATTATCGTGAATTCTGGAAAATAATCGTTATCAAAGCTATTTAGGTATTAATTTTATTTAGCTTTTAGGCTTCTCAAGTGCAGATCAGAGCAATCTTTTTATTTAGGCTGTATTTGTTTATTTACGGAATAAACCCGCTTAATATAAATATGCGAACACACACACATACACACACACAATGTTTAATGTTTGTATAACATTGACGATTGAAATGTAATCACAATCTTATAGATTTATTTAATAAAAAGCTGTCCGCCCGCGGCTTTGTCTGAGTGGAATAGCTTTATCCCGTGGGAACTACTCATTTTATCGGGATAAAAGTATCCAATGTCTTAATCCAGGGTATACTCTACCTATATACTTACTTGCACGGCATATTCAGGATGAAAGACTTACGACCGTTACGAGGACACGCTCTGCGAATAAGCCGCACTCACGCTGACATCAATGTCGCCCATCACTTTCTGAGCAACCGCGTTGTTCAGGCCTGGAATAAGCTGCCGGAAGAGGTTGTCTCAGAATCAGTGAATTCGTTCCAGAATAGATTGGATCATCATTTTCCTGCCCTTATCCCACTCTAAGTGGGGTCGGCACAACATGTCATCCTCTTCCACTCTCCTCTATCAGCCGTCATCTCCGTACTCACCCCTTTCACACACATATCATTCCTCACGCAGTCTACCCACGCCTTCTTTGGTCTTCCTCTACCTCTGTATCCCTCCACATTCATACTTAACACTCGTCTTGTTACGTGCCTTTCATCCCTCCTCATAATGTGCCCAAACCATGCTAACCTATTACTCCTCAGCTTTTCTGTTATTGGCGCCACTTTTAGACTTCCTCTGATATACTCATTCCTGATCTTATCCATTCTAGTCACACCACACATCCACCTTAGCATTCTCATCTCTGCCACATGCATTCTACTTCCATCAGTGTCTTTCATTGCCCAACATTCAGATCCATACATGGTGACAGGTCTTATGATGGTTTTATAAATTTTGCCTTTGAGTTTCAGGGGCATTCGTGGGTCACATGTAGTCCCAGAAACCTGTCGCCATTTCATCCATCCTGCATTTATTCTGTTCCTCACATCCTGGTCAATATTAATATAATATAATATTCCAGAATAGATTGGATAAATTAAAAAAAAACTAGTTAGGTACTATCTTTGTTTTACAAAAACGAGCCGATCGCGCAATTTACCAATGCAGTGTCACTTAGAGATAGGTTTAAAGTGTATAACATTCTAACCTTTTCGTCACAGTACATTTTTGAAAATCTAATGTATGTCATAAAAAACATAGCATCATTTAGGTGGACATAATCAGATCGTTCGCATGCCAGGCTATTTCACAATTAATAATGAAATATAAAAACCTTTATGTAAAATCAAAGCCTGATTTTAAAAGAGCAACCCTTCGAGTTTCTTGCTTGTTCTTCTCAGGGGAAAATTGCATTTTGAACAAGCAGCAGCTTAAAAAATGTAAAATTGACTATTTTAAGTGTACTCTGTGTACCTACAAAATAAAGCATTTTTGACTTTGACACCAGTTAATGAGAATTACACAAATTGAAATTCACCCTATATATACATACATACATAAAAAAGTTACGCCTGTTTCCCGTAGGGGTAGGCTGAGATAGACTTCCACTTGCTACGATCCTGACACACCTCTTGTGTTTCATTCACTCTCATAAGGTTGTTCATACATGCTCGTCGGTTCAGGGTACTCTTGACTTGGCCTTTCTTTAAGACGTCCCCGATTTGATCGTGGTATACGTTCGCCGTGGTCTTCCCCTAGCAACACTACCATCCACATTCGCATCGTATATCTCTTTCGTAAGTCTTCTTTAATTCATCCTCTCCACATTTCCAAACCATCTCAGCATACAATTTTCAATCTTTGTCACTACGTCTTCTTTCACACTGCTTAACTCCCTAATATCCTTCATTCTATCTTCCAAAGCCACCTCACTCATTACTTCTCAATGATCTAATTTTCTCAATGTATTGAATGCTCAAAAACTATGGCTCCAATGCCTTCCGATAGTATTTTTTTATGCACAACGGGTTAGCACTTGACCTCAATCACACTTGATGTTAAGTGAAGATGAGGCCGAAGGTGGAAGCGTACTGACCCGGAAACCCAAATATTTGGGGAACTGGCTATCTTATCTCTGACAACCGAAACACAACAATACTATTAACATTGCTGCTTGGCGCCAGATTTAGATAAGATGTAGCTAGCCCGGCGGGCATTTAAAATGCCCTACCACCAACCAAACCGAGTAGGTACTAAACATGTACCCCGCTGGGGATCGAACCGGCGACCTCCGATTCGTAAACCCTATGTTGTTTACATTGAGCCACGGAGGCGGTTAAATGTATGTAAGATCAGACTATCGGATCCGACTATCGGAAGCAAAAATCTGACTTTTATTCCCGGCCTTAGTTTAAAGGAGCGATTTCTCGTAGCAGTGACGAGTAAGTTACAGGCGAGCGTGGGCGAACTCGGGATATATACCTACCTACGGTTAAATCACCTTTGCCCTTCAGAAAGTAATCACTGAATAACCCTCGAATAACCTTTCCTTTGTGATGACGTTAATGAATTACGTATAGTGAAACTAGACATCTCTACAGTAGAAAAGAAATTTAATTATGACGTGTAATTTTGTAGGTATACCTACTTTTTCGTTTAAGATGAAAGTTTTGTTTACCCGACTGCCCAAGGAAGGAGGGTAATGTTTACCGTTGTATGTATGTATGTATGTCCGTTCCTTTGGCGCGCCTGTAGCCAAACGGCATGGCCGATTTCGAAGTGCATGGTCTCGTTCTGTTCCGTGGTCTCGTTAGATTGGTCTTGGTACCCGGAGTGCCATAGAATATATTAAATGGTAAAAAATCCAACATGGCGTTCGCAAAATACAGAATTTTTTGGTTTTTAAATGCTTAAATAGTTATTAACTAGCTTTCTAGAAACGGAGGAATAAGCGTGACGGATGAATAATAAAGCGAAAGGAAAAGTCGTACTAACCCAAGGATCTATATTAAGTAATAAATGAATAAATGAAATGAAATGAAATAACTAACCACCTACGTTAACCTGCCTCCATATACAAGAAAGACGCATTTGATAAATACACAAAATGAAGTAAAAAATTAAAACATTTTTTTTGTATTCCTTGCTGTCCCTGTTAGTAAGTATCAAAGTGAAATTGACAAAAGACTATATTTAATAAGATAGATATTTCGGTTTTACATTTTCTTCTTAGTACCAAAAATACATATAAAATACAAATGCTTAGTAGTATAGACGCAAATGGTTATTAACGTCGTTTCAACTTTGTATACATATTTTGATCTATAAAATAATAAAAAGAACAGGAACATCTTGGACTGGAAATAGGCTTTATAACTAAAGAATTTGTGAAACATAATAATAACTGTCAATCGTGTAAATGGAGTAGATAAATAAATGAAATAAGAATTGTTTGTCAGAAATGAATGATAAGTTTAATTTTAACTTTTTCATATTATTATTATAATTATACTAGTTATACAATAATAATGAAAATATATGCCCATAAGGCATAAAATGAACATAACATGTCTAAGCCTTAGCCTTAATATGAAACAAATCTTCATAATTATAATAAGCTGAATTTTAGGTGGTACGGTATTTAAGACAATCAAAGGTAACAAAGCTTTGTTAGCTGAAATGAACGTATATTGCACTGTGCTCTCTTTTTGTTAGACCAGTAACGTTGAATCCTATCTACCTATCACAATGAAACAAATCAAAAATGTACGAGTCCACTAATTAGGAATAACAATAATATAATAATATCTTAAGCATTTACGAACATTTATGATCAGATTGGAGAAGTAATTATACCGGATGAGATTTTTTACCGTAAGGAAAAAATAGGGCATATTAGGTAAGTGACATAGAAGTTATTGGCATAGGTAGTTTAATTTTTGTTTCAACACCATCTTCGACCGACTAACTACTAAAAAACTACCTATGCTAATTCCTTCTATTTTACTTAATATGCCCTATTTGTTTCCTTACCTTAAAAAATTCATCAAGTATAAATCAGTATTTTAATTTCAAGAAACAAACACAGACAGGATATACATAATTAGTTACCAACAGTTTAATGAGATAATAAATTCTAACGAACACATTTTTTTAATAACAGGTTAAGGTTAATTTATATAAATGTTTTAGGAACTATAAAATAATTTCAGTCCTATTAATGGAATATAAAAAAGTAGGTAAATTATTAGAACTTTAGTTATATCTTTTCTTTGTAGTTAGCTAGGTAGCTTAGTGTAGGGTAGCTTAGGATGGGTCACTCTATTTATGATATTCTTTAACTTCAAGAAGCCGAATGAGATTTTGTCACCATCGAAATAATTTTTGTGCAAAACGTTTTCTACGGAATGTAATTTGAGAATTATCACGTTACTTTATTTAATTTTTCGGGCCTATTTCGGCCCCTAATCGTTGTGTAATATCTTATTATAGGAAGGGGGCAATGAGACGCGTAATTACCGTGGAATCATATATTGATTACTGCCTAATACAAAGTGGGTCTATTCATTCTATCTATTTTCCAAGTACCTACACTACATCCCTCCACCCTTACTCACTACGCATAATTAATTAAACCACCACTTATTTACTAAGGGTTACAATTTATAATTAACGTCCTTATTAATTCTACACTGACGTTTGGGGCGAGACTGGGCCGGTACAGGGCCGGAAGGTGGCGTGGCGAACTCTTCACCACCGCTCTCCCCTGGATGTGTGTCTGCGCGCGGCGGCGACACCGTGACCCCCAGCTGTGCCTCGCCGCGCGCCGGCGACCTCGCGGCCTCGGCCGGCTCCGACCGAGCCCCCAATGGTGGAGACTACGGTAGCTGCGGTACGGGTTCTTTGTGGGGAGAATATCCCGGAGTGATTGGAATCGCAAGTGAACTTCTAGACCTACGCTTAAGCTGGTCAACGTGCCTATGTATCTGTTTACCGCTATCGTCTAACAAGCTATAATCATTTGGACCCGCTGATCTCACGACCTTACCCGGTAACCATTTATCTGCTTTTAGATACTGTCGATACCAAACGTCATCACCGACACTAATATTCCGCTCCGCCCCCCGCACCGCATCGACCTGTCGTCGCTGTGCCCGGTGTACGTTACCTTTCCTGTCTGGTCTTAGCGCATCTAATCGGGTTCGCAATCGCCTACCCATTAATAACATAGCCGGGCTAGCTCCCGTCGTTGTATGCTCCGTGTTCCTATAGTGCATCAAAAATATATATAACGCTCGTTCGATATCCGTTTTTTCTAACAATGCTTTTTTAATAACCTTTTTTAAGGTTTTAACGGCATTTTCAGCGGCCCCGTTTGACGATGGGTGATAGGGTGCTGTGAATATGTGTGAAATACCATCATTTTTGATAAACCGCTCGAATTCGCTACTGGTGAAAGGCGGACCGTTGTCTGTGACGATTTGCCTGGGGATGCCCCACCTACTCCATAGTTCGGTCAGCTTGCCGATAGTAGCGCTGGCTACTGTACTGGCGAGTTGAAATATTTCTAACCACTTGGAAGTAGCGTCTATCACCACTAAGTACGTTTTTCCTGCAATCGGACCCATGAAATCTAAATGCAGCCTGGACCAGGGTCTCGCCGGCCACGGCCAGGGCCGCGGCACGGCCCGAGGCGGCGCGTCGGCGTGCGCGGCGCAGGTGGTGCACGCGCGGCACTCCCGCTCCACCGCCTCGTCAATGCCCGCCCACCACACGTAACTACGTGCCAGGGCCTTAGACTTAACGATACCCATGTGTGGTTCGTGTATTAATTTCAAAACTCGTTCCTGACAATTTCCAGGAATAACTACCCTGTGTCCCCACATCACACACCCTAGTTCTTCGTACAGTTCGGTTTTCCTGTTGAAATATGGTTGCATACCTATCATTTCACATTTTTCCGGCCAACCGTCCCTAATATAACCCAATAGTCTAGACAGAATAGGGTCTCTTCCCGTTTGCTTTTTGATTTCATTATAATCTAGTAGTAAGCCGTCTTGTGCGAAGTGCAAATAGGTTTGTTCTGGAATTGTCTCCCTACTAGCTTGCCCGCACCGACGTTCCGGTAGCCGCGACAACCCGTCTGCACAGTTTTCTTCCGACCGTATATACTCGATTTCGTAATCGTAAGCCGATAAAATCACAGCCCAACGCTGCATCCTACTGGCGGTCATCGTTGGAATGCCTGTATTAGGACCAAAAATCGATACTAACGGCTTATGGTCTGTTTTTAAAATAAATTTACGGCCGTATAAATACTGATGAAATTTTTTTATACAAAAAATTATCGCCAATGCCTCGCGATGTATCTGTGAATAGTTTTTTTCGGCCGCTGTGAGCGAGCGTGACACATAGGCCACGGGTCGCTCGCCCCCGTCCCGCCCGCGTTGGGCCAACACACCGCCAACCCCAAGCGGGCTCGCGTCGTACGTTACAATTAATGGTTTCTTTGAGTCATAATGTGCCAGGACATCGGTACTAGTTAAAACCTGTTTCACCTCTGCGAATGCCCGCTCACAATATTTATCCCAGTTCCATGCTACGCCTTTACGTAATAGATTGTATAATGGAACCAATAGTGAACTAAAATTTCGGATAAACTTCGCAAAGAAATTTACCATACCGAGGAATGATCGCAACTCACTTACGTTTTCCGGTACTTTCATTTTTAAAATCGCCTGAATTTTTGATTTATCCGCTTTCACTCCCTCTTTTGATACTATAACACCTAAATATGACACTTCATCGACTAAAAACACACACTTACTTTTCTTTAGTTTTAACCCGTTCTCTGACAGTCGTTGTAACACCGCTAGTCTAGTGCTTGCAAATGTTCCCTTTTGGTCCTACCGCCCACTATGACGTCATCTAAAAATATTTGAATATTCGGAATACCTTGTAAAAGTTGCGTCATTATACGTTGGAAAATACCTACGCTAGATGACAATCCATAAACCAGTCTGTTGTAACGAAATAACCCTCTGTGCGTATTAATGACAGTGTATTTTTTGGAATCGTCAAGCTCCACCTGATTATAGGCTTGTGATAAATCAATTTTGCTGAAAAATTGGGCTCCGTTCAACCCTACTAATACGTCCTCGATTTTTGGTAGAGGGTAACGATCGACCAGTAACGTAGGGTTTAATGTCACTTTATAATCCGCGCATATCCGCAGCGTACCGTCAGCTTTATTAACCGGCACCAAAGGTGAGGCCCAGTCGGAGCACTCCACCGGCTCGATGACGCCGGCGCGCAGCATAGCATCCAGCTCGGCGTCGACGCGCTCGCGCAGCGCATACGGCAGCGGCCGCGCGCGGTGAAACACGGGCGCCGCCCCCTCCCGCACTCGTAGTGTCGCCTTGCCGCCCGTGTACCGACCCAGCCCCCCGCTGAACAGCTCCTTATGTCTGTCGAGCAATTTACATATTTCATTATCCAAATGTACGTAATTAGAATTACTGATATAATCTCCAGTAATCAGAGGAATTTTAACCTGCAATTCGGCTAACCATTGTCGACCTATCAATGATGTAGACCCCCCTTCTATTATAAACAATTCCAAAACCTTTTCCTGGTTTAAATATTTAACGTTCGTCTTAATAATACCTAACGGTTTAATTTTAGAGCCATCATAGAACTTTAAAATAGTGTCACTGTCTCTAATAGACAAATGTGAAAAATATTTATCATAAGTATTTTTACTAATGCAGGATATCGCAGTTCCCGTGTCTATTTCCATTTGTATAATTTTTCTCCCAATACAAATTGGTACACTTACTGCCCTATAGTTATTCAGTGTTAACAGGTTTAAGTTCTCCTCGATGCCCCCGTCGTCCTCCTCGCTGGTTCCGCGATCGACGTCACCGAAATGAAATCCTCCGTTGTCCGCTCCGCGGCGATATTTAGGTCCCCCTGGGACCCACCGTTCTGGACAGACGCGGCGCAAATGTCCCGTCCGTTGGCACTTGCTACACACGAACTCACGATAGTGACAGTTCTCGTAATCGTGATTACTTCCTCCGCAACCCGCACACTTCGAAAACCCGCCCGCGCTCGGTCGCCGTGACCCGCGCGCGCCGCCTGCCGGGCCAGCCGGCCCCAACGACGCTCCGCCCGCGCTGCGCCCGCGCGGCTGCTTGCGCGCTCTCTCACCGCTGCGTCCACGCCCCCCTGACGATGACGTCGCCAGCGTATGCAGCGCGTTAGTCCCCGGTGTCTCCTTCGTAATCTCTTTTCCTTCCACACTAGCCGCGTCTCTTTCTGCTGCTTGTAATGAACACGCTAATTTCACCGCTGCCGTGAACGTAATAGTGTCTTCCTCGGCGAACAAGCGCTGCCTAATGACGTCACTCCTAATACCGCACACGAATTGATCCCGTAAATTTTCAGTTAACGTAGATCCGAATTTGCAATCCCGGGATAATCTTTTTAATTCTGCTACATAAGTCGCGATATCCTCTCCTGCGCTTTGTCGTTTTTGGCGAAACCGATATCTTTCTGCAAGCGCCGATGGGGGCGGTTGTAAATGTTGCGTCATTAATTCCGAGGCTTCCTTATATGTTAATTGTGATGGCTTTCTTGGGCTGGCGAGGTTAACGAGCAATTGCTTCATGCAATGAATTCATAAGCATCGTTTCCCATCGTGGTTATCAGAGTAGGCAACTTCATTTCTTCCTCCACTGCGTTGACCTTGAAGTACATATCTAACCTGTCGGTGTACGTACTCCATTGTCTCGAGTTCACGTCGAATTCACGCAATTTACCGATCGACATTTTAACTATTTATGTCACTTGTTATCACCCGCGTAATCAATAACTTTTTACACTCGTCGCCACTGTAATATCTTATTATAGGAAGGGGGGCAATGAGACGCGTAATTACCGTGGAATCATATATTGATTACTGCCTAATACAAAGTGGGTCTATTCATTCTATCTATTTTCCAAGTACCTACACTACAGTTTAGCTTAACATTGCGGAATCCCTGCGCTAGGGAATACGATCCGACCTGCACCAATCCTCTGCGTGTTTTAAGTTTAGCGAGCAATTAAATAAAACTCTCATATAAAATACAAAACCGGTACTATACAATCAGCTCATTCATTTTAGCTACAGTGCCATCAGACAGACAAACATCATCTTGACATATGAGCAAAACAAGCAAGTAAGTACTTGTAAATTTTATTTAATAAATGAACTTTAGTTACCTAAATTTGGAACACAGTGAAACGTGTTTCTTCCTTAAGCGACTCAGGCGCAACTAAATGCAGCGTTCACAAAATACTAAGTAGAAAAGACGCAAATTGGCAAGTACTGAAGTGTGTGCTCTCTCTGTGACTACTCTGGCGCAACTGATTGCAGACTAGTACAGACTCCTCTGCTTTCTCCTTTCACCATACCCCGGTGTATGCGAAATACTAAACAGATAAGGCGCAAATGGTAGCTTACGCCCATTCAATTACAAAAGTTCAATAAAGATAACGCTAAAGAATTAAGTTTCAACGTCACTTGCGCCTAATCTAATATTTAATAGGTCTGGACATTAAGATATACAGACGCAAGTAACCAAATGAGTCTTTTCTACGTAAAATTGTAATAAAATAAAACTGATATTTTTATAAAATAATAGACTTTATTACCAATTGCTTCATTTACGTCTTTTTATTTATCTCAAGGAATATTATTATTTATTTCAGTGTAGAAGTAACCGTTAAAATACGCCTTTCTTACTAAGTTTTATTAAATACGCCTTTACAACTACAAAATACTTACCCTCTTATTCATAAAAAATTATAAGCCTGTTTTAGTTAAAGTTTGTTTTGTCTCTGTCGTTCATAAGGAAATGTTGTAATGAAAGAAAGTGACAAAATATACTTTAACTAAAACAAGCTTATAACGTTTGTAATTTTTTATGAATAAGAGGGTTAGTTTTTAACGCGCACCTACGTATTTTACTCTTACGGATTCTCTGAAATGTCGATATTTCAATTAAAAAAGAAATTGAGCAGAAGCGTCTTCTCTTTCTAAGTTCAAATATCACTTATGACTACATTTTTCCGAAAAATGTCAGTTGCGCCCTTTTTTCTTACAACGTCGTACGTAGTGTACAATATTCCCGTGAAGAGAATGCTAATCCTATTCTACATTTTCCTGGAACTAACTACAAGTGCATTAATATCATTTCTATTTCATAGGGCTTCGGCGTACAGAACTTTGTGAGCGCTCCTTGAGTTATGGCAGTATAATGTTTAGCATGCATGCATTTCCGAATTCCTGCGTTTTCATTTCATATAGGAAATTGCGATGGGATTAATGCTTAATCTTTGACAGAGACAGAGTTCTTTGTCTCCAACTTCAGGCTGGAATGTGAGGGCGCATGATGCATTCTTTCATTTATTATTACTCGATAACATAATAATAATAAATAAATATCCTTGGACATACACACAATATTATCTAGTTCCACTTTAAGCAACTATAGGCTTGTGTTGTGGATACCAGATGGTTGATATACTACATAAATACATATTTTTTTTTGTAAATAAATACTTATAAGTAATAAATGAAACATCCATAACTCGGGTACACGTGTCCGTATTCAACATACAAACATATGCCCCTAGCGGGATACGAACCCGCGACCATTTGGTATAGTGGTCAGGGTTTCTAACCACTACACTAAACAGGTTGTCGTCAGTTCCTTTCCCTTAGTTCAATCTTATATATAAGAAAGGTACAAAGACTGGACACATACACTAACCTGCATGTTAAATACAAATTTATCTTACGTCACCTCTATTTAATAGTGCTTTAATATGTTTTTTTTTGTTGAACTAGAAGCATGTTTTACCATAAATTCTGCTTTCTGCTTATTTATCAAAATAATTCTAATGACGTTGATTCAGTAAGACGCACCAGCTAGTAATAATTATAGATTCTAATAAAATTACGTATACCGGGTGCAAACGTTTAATTGCTAGACGATTATTTTCGAATTTAACTAACGCACTCAGAGATTTTAAATTATTTTTCATGCCGTATTTTTTCCGTCTCAGTTTACCATTGAACATAGAGGATAAGAATAGCAAGTAACTTTAATGTCATTAAAATTAATTTTACGTCTCTCAGTGCGGTAGTAATATAAAATATTGTACGGATTTTGAAACTAAGTCATACGATAAAGAAAGTTGCATAAAAAATTTTGTGAAATTATTACAAAAGAAACTTGGGTATACACTTAATTAAGCGCAAAAGAAACATCTCTAACTTGCTTTAAGTTAATATAACTATCAATAAATTGTATAATTATAAATTTCCGGAAGACATTCTCTAAATAAACTATTCCGTTCTCTAATAAACAAAATCCGTTGCATAGTTTGTAAATAAGCATACAAAAAGATACGAATACCGACTTCATTATATTACTTATGGATATGGATGATTGCAAATTGTAAAGAAAATGTAAGGTATGGGAGCAATATAAGACACAATTTAGAACTAATCACGTTTAAATATTTACAAGTTGTTTATGTCATGGTATTTAGAAGGTGACGTCGTTTCAATGGAAGTATAAAGTTTCGAAGTAGGTTCGTAAATTAACGTAAATCGTTTCCACCCTGTATACATACGAAGGTATAGTCGACAGAAAGACCTCCGGAACTTAAGTAGGTTAGCCGCGCGACGCTATCGGAAGTTTGAACGCAGCAAGCCTTATTGGAAGTATTTACGGTAGTCGTGTGGCCGCCTGTACCTATTCAGCCCAGTGTAAGGTCATGCCACTCTCAGGAATTACCACATAACATACATAGGTATGGCTCAAAGGGACTGCTATCCAGAGCCGTAACAACCCTTATTAAAAAAAAAAACAGGTATACCTATTTTTGTTTGAAACACTCTGGATCATTTTTTTTTCAGTATATTTAAGTCAAATCGACAATAAAACCGTATAGGTTCATAGTAACATAAGAATATATATACACAAACAAAGACTGTTAGAAACGGCGACAATAATTTAGTGATAAGACGATTATACAAATAATACGCAAGATGTGACTCTGAATCAGTGAAAGGTGAAGTGACATAACGTCCAACAGTGTGTAATAGTGAAAGTCAGTGTACGATGTGCGGTGGCTGAACGCGAACGCGCACCTTCGCGCTCGTTTAATTATAAAAACAAAAATCCAAAATCCGCGCGCAATTTGACAGCTGTCATTAAAAACAAAAAGGGGCGCGAAACCCGAAGTGAAGCAAGAAGGTTTTTAGTGAAGGCTGTATATTATTATGTGGTGCAAGAAGGCCGCCCCCGGCTCTCGGCCAATGACGCCGTCGGCTCCGCCCCCGCGCGGTATCCCGCCGCTCCTGAGCGTCGCGGTATTGCTCCTGTTTTTCAACATTGGTAAGTAGAATTTAGCTGCTTGTGTTTTATCCTTATCGTGTTATTAATCGAAAATATTTCTCCGCTAACTTTTTAACCGACTCCGAAAACGGAGGAGATTTTATAGCACTTTATTGCATAGCCAAAAAACAATTCCAGCGATCCTTAGCTATTTATAAAAAGATATACAAAAGGCGAGTTTATCCCTAGAAGAGATATCTTCCAACAAACCCAACATGAGATAATAACCATAGTGAAGGGGAACGTAGTAATTAATAATAATTGACTGTGGCTGAATTCGGCTATGGTTCCTAATGGGAAGTAGTTCGTAATGGTTTATTTTGTTTTTTTTATGCACAACGGGTTTGTACTTGACCGCAATCACACCTGATGTTAAGTGAAGATGAGGTCGAAGGTGGAAGCGTACTGACCCGGAAACCCCAACGCATTTGGTGGACTGGATCTTATCTTTGACAACCAGAACACGACAATGCTATTAACATTGCTGCTTGGCGGCAGATTTAGATAAGATGGTGGTAGCTAGCCAGGCGGATATTTAAAATGCCCTACCACAAACCAAACCGAGTACTTAAACATGTACCCCGCTGGGTATCGAAGCCGCGACCTCCGAATCGTAAACTCAATGTTGTTTACATTGAGACACGGAGGCGGTTTGTATGGGTAACTGAAAATGGTTTTGATTGAATTCGACTATGGTTCTTTGGAGAAAGTCCTAATCAAGAGCGACGTCAGCGTCACCAGTTAATGGGAATTATAATTCACCCTGTATAAATAAACAATGTACAGTATGTATTTTTTTTATTAAATAAATAATATACATTCATTAATAATAAATAAATATTTCGGATACCTACACCAATCATCTAGTCCCAAACTAAACTAAGCTTGTGCCATAGATACTAAATAACGGATAAACATACATAAATATTTATATAAACATCCAAGACTCTGGAATAAATGTTCGTATTCATCACACAAACATTTACCGATTCGAACCCGCAACCGTTGGTTTCGCTGATAGGGTCACTATCCACTACACCAATCGGTCGTCCATTATCCAATCCGTCGTTATTGTTGTGATTTTGATGATTGTTTCTTTTGTTTGACATGGTTTATCATCAGGGTGGCCCCATACGCATTTGGCGAGGGTTTGATGATGCTCTCCGGAGACAGAGTGGAACCTTACTGAAGTCGGTTGTTTTGACAAACTTTGGCGCTTCAATTTATTGGACCACGTGAATTTCTAACAATGTGAGTGAATAGGTACCTATAGGTAGCCTTCTATGGGGCAACTCTTGTCACATTAATCGAGCGCGAATAGCACAGATACAAAGCATAAGGACACTTTGTATTGTTGATTCATTGACACCTGTAGACCACCATCCTGTTATAACCGCCTCCGTGGCTCAATGTAAACAACATTGGGCTTACGATCTAGAGGTCGCGGGTTCGATCCCCAGCGGGGTACATGTTGAAGTACTCGGTTTGGTTGGTGGTAGGACATTTTAAATGTCCGCCTGGCTATTCCTGGATATCAATCACACCTGATATTAAGTGAAGATGAGGTCGAAGGTGGAAGCATACGACCCGGAAACCCCAACACACTTGGGAGACTGGCGATCTTATCCCTGACAACCGGAACACAACAATGCTATTAACATTGCTGCTTGGCGGCAGATTTAGATGAGATGGTGGTAGCTAGCCAGGCGGACATTTAAAATGCCCTATCACCAACCAAACCGAGTACTTAAACATGTACCCCGCTGGGGATCGAACCCGCGACTTCCGAATCGTAAACTCAATGTTATTTACATTGAGCCACGGAGGCGGTTATCTGAGATAAATGAGATGTGAGCTCTGGTGTCAAAAGAGCTGGCAGCTACCTCAGGCAGCATCAGCTTCAGATTGACGTCAAGTGCTATGTAGTGATAAAGTATGTCGATGTAACTAGTGTACCAAGTTTGCTTGTTTCACGGGTATGAAGAAAAGGGTAAAGGTTCATTCCGCCCGCGGCTTCGCTCGTATGGATCTACCCTATCGCAAACACTTCTCGCCGAAAATTAAATTTCCATCCACATCACCTGGATGAGTGGAAGTCTACCACTGTACGTTTCTCAAGAAACTTCTTACCACGTACGACCACCCTGTGGAACGGACTTCCGGCAGCGGTATTCCCGAACGAGTACGACATTGGAACCTTCAAGAAACGAGCCTACAGTTTCCTCAAAGGCCGGCAACGCATCTGTGACCCTTTTGGTGTTGCGTGTCCATGGGCGGCGGTAATTGCTTTCCATCAAGTGACCCGTATGCTCGTTCGCCGCCCTCTCATATAAAAAAAAAAAAAAAACACATTTTATCTCGCCCCATGGCCGTTAAAACATGCAAATCTACTGTATGAAAAAAAAAAAAATTCGTGTAATTCCGGTTCACCGGTGACTCCACCCCTGATTACGAACAGCTTTCCCCAAGGCAAAAAAAAAAAAAAATTTCGATGACCCATACAAAAACTATTCCTGAAACTAAGTACAACAATTTTCGCGTGGCGCTAAATTCACGAATCATGACGTTGAATCATTCAAGACCGTTCATTTGGTTGAGATTGATAAACTTAAAAGAGTACAGTCTGCTTCATACTATCTTACATGATTAATATCTAGCATGTCTGCTATTTAAGCTGTACCATGTATTTATACATACAACGTCACGACCTTTATCCCAAATAGGATGGTCAGAGATATCCAAAATAATAATAAACACACTCGCTTTTTGTATTTTTAACCGACTTCAAAAAAGGAGGAAGTTCTGTATTCGGGGCGTTTTTTTTTTTAGTATGTATGTACACCGATATCTCCGAGATTTGCCGGATGATTCACATGGTTCGTTTCTAGTCTTTACTTTTATTTGTATGTATAATTTTGACATACACATTCTACAATTTCTATAATAATAATTCAGTTTTCAAAATAATTTCAAATTAATATAATTTAATTTCCATGTTTCAATTTTGATTTTTCTTTATGTTTTAATTTTCAAAGCCGCAAGCTATATCGATATTTGAATAATAGATCCTACTGATTTTTGATTAAAGTAATAAAACGTTAATAATTTAGGAAGTTACGTCATTTAAAAAAATTTCCGGGACAAAAATTATCATTCACCTGGTCTAATGCATTTTGGCGGTGCATACAACGCATTGTTAAAAAACTCCAGTGAAATATACCGACGTATACAGCCGACTGTACGTAACATTAAATCACTGATTTGTTTGAATTTCCGTGCATTGTTTGATGGCATACCCATTGATGGACGAACGTGATAATATGGTCGAAGTGTAACCTGTGTCGTGGATTTGGTGGACGATGCAGTAATGAACTCTACAGGGTTATTCGGAAATGGGGTAACCCATTTATTAAACTGAAACGGGGTTCTTCATATGCTATAAGTAGAACATCTAACTATATTATAAATGCGAAAGTGTGGATGTTTATTTGTTTGTTTGTTATTTCTTTATTTGTTTGTTGTTACATCATTTGTGGGACACTGTATACGCTTTTATAACTTTATACCTAAGGATATCATTAACCTAACTGAGAAAAAATTTAAAGATCAGCTCAAAATAACATTAGCAAAAAAGGTTATTATAAAATTAGTGACTACCTCAATGACAAACACGCTAAGTAGCTTCGACCAGCTCCCCAAAATTATAAAATTGTATTAGTTATACAGGGCGTCCCAAAGTTATGGGACATGAAGGGGAAGTACCTTAAATATCGTAGATAGTGAATTTTGCTCAAAGAAGACTTTATGTTATTTTTAAAAGTTAGTAATTCTGCATTCATAGATTTTCTAAAAATTATTTGCTTCGGCTGGGAATCGAACCGACTCAAATGTGAAAAAAAAAACACCCTACTTTTATGATGCCAATCGAAAGAATAGCTAAAAAATAATAACTCTGCCTAAGTAACATAGTATTTTAAAAGAAAGGAACAACGTGAAATTAATCATTTTAATCAAATAAAAAACATACATGAAACTGCCGTAGTCAATTAAGTAGGTATTTTTTTGTAAATTAATTAATTAAATGCTCAAAATGTGATCCCTCTTGTCTTACGCAAATCGCCAATCTTTTAATGAGCCCGCTGCCTGTTGATTTTCTAATCATTTTATGGTGAACACTCGATGTGATATGGCACAATTCTGTTTGCAACTCGCCTACGTTCTCGTATCGCTTTTTGTATAGCATATCTTTCACGTATCCCCAAAAGAAGAAATCACTTTAGCAATAAATAACTTTCTTGAAATTTGACTCAATCATTTTATGTTGTTCCTTTCTTTTAAAATACTATGTTACTTAGGCAGAGTTATTATTTTTTAGCTATTCTTTCGATTGGCATCATAAAAGTAGGGTGTTTTTTTTTTCACATTTAAGTCGGTTCGATTCCCAGCCGAAGCAAGTAATTTTTAGAAAATCTATGAATGCAGAATTACTAACTTTTAAAAATAACATAAAGTCTTCTTTGAGCAAAATTCACTATCTACAATATTTAAGGTACTTCCCCTTCATGTCCCATAACTTTGGGACGCCCTGTATACTTATGATCCTGTGGGTTTCTTGCGCCGTTTCTTTTCCCACAGATGAATTCCCTTTCCGAAGCGGTAGTAGCATGGACATACCGACTGACAGATAAATGCAATAAACTTTTTTTATTTCAAGTAGATTTAAATTGACATTCAACAAATGATATCATCTGGGGGCACGGCAGTGCCCCCGCCAAGTCGAGCGCGAAGCAAACACTGCCGTACCATCCTTTACTGGAACCATTTCGCGGCATTTTCAGGCCCCTATTTTAGAACCTCTGGATAAGACTAGAACCCAGAAATTTTCGTCATCCAGTAAGCTATAATCACATACTTAAAATCCAAAATTTCAAGTCTGTAGGTCATTTAGTTCCGAAGTTAAGCGAAAGCAAAGTTTCGCATTTATGACACTCACTCACTCACTCACTCACTCACTCATGATCATCAAAATAGAACTAGTACTTCCCATAAACTCAGAGAGCTGAAATTTGGTACAGAGTTATGGTTCAATGGCCACATAAAGGGAAAACTATAAAAACTAGGATAATCGAAGATCTGGAGTACCTGGTGACCCTGATTATCGACATATACCGCCTTTACAAAAAATATTCAACTTGGTGGGCCGCTTCATTTGATGTCAAAAGTCGAAGGTCTGAAGTATCTGATGAAGAACCCTCAGCTGATCTCAGCTGTATTAGAGATTTGGTAATGCCCCCTTCTACTATTGGTACATAGAAAAATCAACTGTCATTGCAAAAAGCCAGCGTAGTGGGACACATCTTCTAATTTAATCGAGCCTATAGCATCCCACTGCTGGGCGCATGCTTCCCCTTCTGCTTTTAATACGAATATAAATAAAATTAAAGGAAAACTCTGGATAAGACTAGACTGGCTTTTATACTTATACTTACTTATACTTATTACAAGTTTACAAGAAGAAATAGTCAAACGATTAATTTTATTCTACTCGAACATTACACAAATTAAATAAACAAACGAAAATTTGGTCAAAATATAATGCATTGGCTAAGGCTAAGAGTGGCGGTGATACCCGCACGCGTCGCTAGATGGCGTTGACTGTATTTTAAAACGCGCTTACGTTTTGTTTTTCCGATAACCTTATATGGCAAAGTGGCAACCGGCCGCGTTACAGTCGTTTACGACATTCTTCTATTGCGCTTGAAAATGTTTGCTAGGGATTAGGAGGGATTATTTGCATTTCGTTGATTTCGCTGATTATTTCGTGAGGTTTACTAAAGTTAATTGGCAAGTTGTTATTATATTAATTCAAAGATTTAAACAGGTTAGGAATTATATGGTTAGTGACGGATTACTGATTATTACTTAATTATCAGAATTAAAAGAAGTTTCAATTGAATACTTTATTTAATTGTTAATTATTTAGTACCTACTTTTAGTTTTCTAGGTTTAATTTACAGTTAGGCAGTACTTCGAATCGCGTTCGTGTTTATAAGTACTTTTCTAGTATTCTAGTTTAGTTTATTTAGTTAGATATTACTTCGTTTCGTTTAAAAATATCATTAATTTAGCTGTATTTCAGTACTAGGTAGGTAGTACCTTTGGTAGAAAGTTCATTGATAATTAATTATATTGACACTTGTCTAATAATTAAGAGTTAACGTTTTGCTTATAGTTTGTATAGATTGAGTAGGCTGAGTAATATTTTCTTTAAGTTTTTTTTATTAAGACAAAAGAAGTCTTAAAGATATAAGTAGGTTTTAGTCTAAATATTATCGGTATTTCTGATTTGTTGTCCATATACTAAAGGTCGTTGAGTTTAATTGTGTTTGATTTCGCAAGATAATAATTATCGTAAAAAATGTCGATAATATTAAAAGACGACGATGAACTTAGTGGCTACCAAGTAGTTGGTATGCCCAAAGACGGGTCTTGTCTCTTCCATTCAATATCTTTCTTGGTGTATGGTAGAACTGACTCAACTTTCAGTATCAAGTATATTTGTAGAAATGTGGGCATATATATAATATGCCCACGTTTCTACAAAAAGAAGTGAAATCTCACCAAAAACATTCTGTAAAAAACTAGCCAAGTCTCGATGGAGCTGCTGATTATCTCTAAAAAGTAATGAAATCTATACAAAGTCGTGCCAAGTGTAAGGTTCCTTACTGCGATTTCTTTATTATTATAGTTAATGTTGTGTGACTTGGCCGTTGAAGGGTACACAGGGGTACAAAACCAGGTGCTCCATGACACCATTGCACCAATCTGTCGCCAGAACCGCTACGCATTGACGATGGAAAATTGCCACTTGGAAAACGTTGATTCAATAACCAGTCAATTGTAGGCTTGATAAAGCCACTAATGTATAAAGAACGTTATGTAAACGCCACACAGATTATTCGCTAATAGTTTGCCGTTGAACATTCTTAATAACATAATTAATAACATTAATAGCGGTTCTGGCGACAGATTGGTGCAATGGTGTCATGGAGCACCTGGTTTTGTACCCCTGTGTACCCTTCAACGGCCAAGTCACACAACATTAACTATAATAATAAAGAAATCGCAGTAAGGAACCTTACACTTGGCACGACTTTGTATAGATTTCATTACTTTTTAGAGATAATCAGCAGCTCCATCGAGACTTGGCTAGTTTTTTACAGAATGTTTTTGGTGAGATGTATCTTACGTTGAAATAAATGCTTGAAGTTTGAAGTTTTGAACTCATAACCTACTACATTACTACACAAATACTTTGTTTTTTTTTTATTACTTTCATGCACAACGGGTTAGCACTTGACCTCAATCACACCTGATGTTAATGAGGCAGAAAGGTGGAAACGTACTGACCCTGAAACCCCATCTTATTTGGTTGGCTGGCTATCTCATCTCTGACAACGGGAATAAAACATTGCTATTAACATTGCTGTTTGGCGGCAGAGTTTATTTGGTAGTAGCTAGCTAGGCGGACATTTAAAATGCCTTAACCAAATAACCAAATAAAAAAACCAAAGCGAGTACTAAACATGTACTCCGCTGCAGATCGAACCCGCGACTTCCGACTTTATTTACGGTCAGAAAAAATATAGCTATGTAATATATTTATTTCACATCACACAAATAATTTTGTACATATTTACAAAAACGAAATAGTGAATACACATTTACAAATTAAAAAGTAATAAATATATAAAACACACATTTACAAATTTGTCCTAGATCTTGCTGAAACGGAAGGGTGCCTAAGATGCTAGTGCGTTTCCTCTTTGGACAGCCATACTTCGCCTCTGAGCGAAATAGCTATGTAATCAGAAACATCTATAATAGAGATTTAGATCTGGTTAAGACCTAGAAATCCTTGCTCGTGTGACCTAGATTAACGCACGATATACATGTATTATGTTCTCACCTTTAATTTGACCTTAACCGTTCAAGAGCACAAGCATTTTATTGTCTGGATTGTAGGCTTAGTAAATAAATAATCTGAGCGCATAACCTGTATACATGTTTAAGAAAACTAATATTTTAGCAAAATCATCTGAATACGAGAATTAATTACTTGATATGCCAAGAAAAATTTATCTTATTCACTAATAACTATTTAAGTTTTTAAACACCGAAAAACCCGACAGTATATTTAGTATTTTGCGGACGCCATGTTGGATTTTTTACGATAAAATGTATCCTATGACACTCTAGGGATCAAACGACACTTCGCACTTCAAAATCGGTGGAACCGTTTAGGTTACAGGAGGTAACATAGAAATCTATATACATATAGGTATATTCACACATGCATATACACACACACATACACACACGCACACGCACACGCACACCCACACCCACACCCACACCCACACCCACACCCACACCCACACCCACACCCACACACCCACACCCACACCCACACCCCCACACCCACACCCACACCCACACCCCCACACCCACATCCACACCCACACCCACACCCACACCCACACCCACACCCCCACACCCACACCCACACCCACACCCACACCCACACCCACACCCACACACCCACACCCACACCCACACCCACACCCCCACACCCACACCCACACCCACACCCACACCCACACCCACACCCACACCCACACCCACACCCCCACACCCACACCCCCACACCCACATCCACACCCACACCCACACCCACCCCCACACCCCCACCCCCACCCCCACACCCACACCCACACCCACACCCACACCCACACCCACACCCCCACACCCACATCCACACCCACACCCACACCCACACCCACACCCCCACACCCACACCCACACCCCCACACCCACCCCCACACCCACACCCACACCCACACCCACACCCACACCCACACCCACACCCACACCCACACCCACACCCACACCCACACCCCCACACCCACACCCACACCCACACCCCCACACCCACACCCACACCCACACCCACACCCCCACACCCACACCCACACCCACACCCCCACACCCACACCCACACCCACACCCACACCCACACCCACACCCACACCCACACCCACACCCACACCTACACACCCACACCCACACAAATTCAGCTCAATCAGATACCATAGTTGAAAAATGGTTTGCAAAGTTTGAAAGAACTTATACGAACATTGCAACTTAAATAAAGCTTGTAATAAAATAAAAAACACAATTAATGGAGTTTGTAAGGTTTCTTCTCAAAAGAAGTCTGCTAAATTCCGATCGCCTTGTAGCTTGTAAATATTTTCAAGTGAAAAATGGAAGAATTGTGATTGAGAATACATGCTTGGTGTAGTGTTCACAAACCCTGACTGCTATATCAGAAGGTTGCGGATTCGAATACCGCTAGTTATAACTTTGTATTATAAATAAATAAATATCCCTACACACAGCGTTATTTAGTTCCACAGTTTAAATACATGTAATCTCCTCTAAAGATCGCATAAGTTAGACATGTTGGCCGGATAAAAACTAGTGCATTGTTTACTTAGGTACGTAAATATACCTTTTGCCTCATTGTTAGCCTGCCAAATAATTATTATTGTTTATATTCATTTCTCTTAGGCTTAGACACTGAGATGTATACAATTGTTTATTTCATTATTAACAAAGAACTTTACAAAACAAAAAGTTCAACACTAGGTTTGTATTATGGATACCAGATGGTTGATATACTACATAATTTAACCAAAATATGTCAATCCAGGTCCTAATCTATATTCCAACCAAGTTTCATCCAAATCCATCCAGCCGTTAGGTAACAAACATACATACACAAACTTTCGCATTTATAAAACTGGTTGGATAAACCTATAAAGCCCATGGCATTAGTTATTCCATTTCGATTAACGTAGTTAAGCAATGTCTGGCGCTGTCAGTCCTTGGCTGGGTGGCTTTAATACGAGTGTTAGGCTTCGGCGCGCACTTCAGTTATCTAGTTTCCATAGCACAAACTTTGCTTAGTATTTTTTCTCGTTAATCATATGTACCAATTCCTGCGATTTTCAAAGCTATATCCAAATTTATTTTTATTTGGAAAATGGAATATTATTTCAAGGATTCACATGAAATATTTTTTAATTTCTGGGCTAAATCACATAATAAAAAAAAAATTGAACAGAGCTCTTTTCATGTGCTTCCCATAATCATTTCTTAGATTCGCTGAAACTTTTATAAAACGGTTTATTTAAAAATTAACGCTGCCCAACTTAATGTGATCCGATAATACACACAAAGTTTAGCTAAATTTGGATTTGCCATTGCCAAAAAAAAATCAAAAAAATTATTGTATGGAGAAAACAGTCTTAATGAAATTCTTCATACAAAATGCCAATTTCATAGGTAAAGGACCTAATATTTATTTATTTTATTTGTACAGTTAAGCTCCATGTTTTAGGTATATCACAGCCCTAATCAAATAGGTCAGACTTAGTATTTTATATACGGTACGAGCGTATTTCTTTTACTATATTTATCGTCTGTTGTGTACATTCTCTTACAGTACAGTAGATTCTTTATTTTCCTTCTTGTATCAAAAGATACAAAACAAAAGTGGGTGGAAAAGGAATCACATTAATGACTAAAGTTAATTATCAGTCTCTTTGAAATTTTCGCCTCTTGCCCAGCCGAGAAGTGAGTATAAACCAGACGAATTATTCGATACTAATTATTATAAATATAATAACATTGTTACTGCCTGCGTCACCTAGGGGGAGAGCCTGGCAATCTGAAAAACAGGTTAATTTCCTAGTTCAGATGTCAGTCTCTCACAAGTGATATAGTATATTTGGGCCTGAATTTTGTAACAGTGCTGATATTTTCTTACTTGTGTGTGAAACAATAAAGATTATTATTATTATTATTAAACACATAAGAACCGTCAAAAAAAAAAAAAAAAAAAAAAATTACAATAGATATAAGGATAGATTATAGTTACACGTTGAGACCTGAAAAGGGATCTCTTCTTCTTCTTATTTTTGAGGATGGCAACCAGTCAACCTCACTGTCGAGGGGCATTACTGCCAGTTTCGAGTGAAAAATTTTATTTCTCTTATCTCTTCAGTTTATAAGTCAGTCTCAGTCAAAACAAGTAATTCGTCGTTTACTTGGCGTATACAGAGTCTAGTCACGGTCAAGTCATTCTTCAGTAAAGTGGCAGAATGCTTTATACAAAAGATTTTGGCGGCTTCTTGTGGGAACCCGAAAGCTCCGTTACGCACTTTAATTTACACTTCCTTTCACCTGTACACCAACACCAACGTTTGCTGCACAAATTGAGGGCTTCAATTATGAATGTCACACAACATGTTTGGTGTAGATGACGACCTGTTTGATGTAGTAGTTAGAAATTCTGCTGCTATACCAAAAGGTCGCTGGTTCGAATCCCGCTAGGGACATATGTTTGTATGATGAATACGGACATGTGTTCCCGTGTTATGGATGTTTTTCATTTATATGTGTATTTATTTATAAAAAAAAAGTATTTGTGTAGTTTATGAACCATCTGGTATCTATAATACAAGCCTAGTTGCTTAGTGTGGAACTAGATGGCGCTGTGTGTATGTGCAAAGATATTTATTAAAGTTATTTATTTATTATTTATCTCCAGCCGGAGTGTGGGCCGATGATGGTTTTGAAAAAAAAAATTATTAAACTACCTATGCCAATAATTTCTATTTCACTTACCTAATATGCCCCAAATGCAGCAAACAAAACTCATCTGGTATATGGCTATAATATGTGACGAGTTCCCTCAATTCCTCAGTAGCCCAGGGAAAATACGGTGTGATCTCGGAAAAACGCATAACCGCGATTTTCTTGAAACATTTAATAAAGTGTTGTAAATGTAGTAACAATTATTGTTAAAAATTAAGCATTTATAAGAAACGCAAGTACTAAGCAACTAAATAAGCTAAAGCTGAAAAATGTGTTTCTTTAAAAAAAATGCTCAATTAATGGGTATTCCATTAAATTCAAAACATTTAGGGAAACTATCGTTACAAAATATTAGTCCTCATTTTTATTTAATGCAGGTCGACGATATTTTCAGCTAAAACACATGCATGCCTAACTATAATATGCTTAATTTTTTATCCATCAATAAGTTAACTGTGTTTAACAAAAGTCTACCTAATTAAATATCAGTTAGTATTTATTGTTATGTAGACACAAATTAAAAATAAGGTGGTCTAAAAAAATCTAGACTAAGTGCTTGTTTTTTTAGGCTGTATTTCAAAATTACATCTCTAATATACGTCTATGAGATAGCAATTACATAAGTCGGTTCTGAAGTTCGATGTTTATTTTTTTTTGTTTATTTGTTTCAAAGCCAAAGTCAAAAATGCTTTATTTTGTAGGTACACAGAGTACACTTAAAATAGTCAATTTTACATTTTTTAAGATACTGCCTGTTCAAAATGCAGTTTTCCCCTGAGAAGAACAAGCAAGAAACTCGAAGGGTTGCTCTTTTAAAATCAGGCTTTGATTTTACATAAAGGTTTTTATATTGCAAAAGGGTTTTTATATTTCATTATTAATTGTGAAACAGCCTGGCATGCGAACGATCTGATTTTTTGTTGTTGATTGTTTCTTGCTCAATCATGGCAAAACAGATGAACGGATTTGGATGACACTTCGTATATACGTTGAACATACTCTGGATTAAAGCATAGGATTAGATTTAACCCGAAGTGAGAAGATTTTAAGCGAGGAGTTCCCGCAGGATAAACAAATTTCCACGATATAATTGTTCCACTCAGGCAAACCCTGTTTTGGTTTTATACAGTGTGGGATCTCATATATCCGTATACTTCAATATACCGTAAAAAAATACAAAAAAATCTAGATATTTTAATTTTTTTTAGAAAAAAATAATTTTTCCGAGTTCCTTACGTCAACAAATGGCTATAACTCTTGAACAACGAGAATCATTGAGTTGAAATAAATTCAGTTCTGACCGCGAATAACGTGACATGAAGACTAAATGAAAAACGAAACACGAGAGATCATCGTTAATTAGAAATAAAAAGTTTTTTTTTATGAAAAATTCCGAATTTTTTTGTAGTATTTTTTCATTTAATGCCAAATTTCTCAAAATAGTCATACCAAAAATAATTTATTTATGATACTACTTGCTATAAAAAAAAATCATGGTTGTATCTCAACTACTCTATGCTATTAGCTAGTAAAGTTACTCAGGAGATTAAAGATTTTTGTTTCAAATCAAATCATTTATTGTGAGTTTCACATTAATTTCACAAAATGTTTTCAAAATGGCCACCTCGTTGCTGTAAACACATAGCCGCACGAAGGTAAATTCGCTGGGTGGCCCTGTGAATCATGTTTATATCTTTAAATTTATTGAAACGAACACATCATTTTATCGTCTGTGGTTTAGCTGTAACACGAGTCTCAGTTAGTTTAAACTACATTCACAGGCACAGTTCACATTTTCTAATACGGAACGTCGAGTATAATTCCCCCTGATCCGGGCATACAGTTTAGAGTGTATTGTATTTATCCAGCTTCCCCTCCCGCTCCCGCCCCCACCCCCAAGCGGCAGGGAGCACTATTAGGGTTGCCACCGCATAACAAGGCCGGTATTATGATGTCGTCATTGTTAAAACCTTAAAATTATAAAACCTGACTATACGGTTTTAGATAGCCTTCTATGCGGTTCCTGTGTTTTTAACTCCGGATGCAAAACGAGAGATGTTATTAGTTTGATCGCTATGGGTGTGTGTGTCTGTCTGCCTAGCTCTTAAACGGGTGAACCGATTTAGATGTGGTTTTTTTATTTGAAAGCAAGTTTTCTGGCGATGGTGTGGGGTTAGGATTTTTAGCGTTTCGTCTATTTTTTTTATGGCCGACGTGTTCGTACTTGACCTCAATCACACCTGATGTTAAATGAAGATGAGGTCGAAGGTAGAAGCGTACTGACCCGGAAACCCCAACACACTTGGGGGACTGGCTGTCTTATCTCTGACAACCGGAACACAATAATACTATTAACATTGCTGCTTGGCGGCAGATTTAGATATGATGGTGGTAGCTAGCCAGGCGGACATTTAAAATGCCCTACCACCAACCACCAACCACCACCACCAAGTGTCAATATGATTTATTTTTAATTTGATTTGCCCGTGGTCCGATTGATAGAACCACAGGCAATAACAATTGCCCATGGATCGAACAGTAGAACTTCGCGATCGGACCACTGACATATGACACTCCCGAAAGTTATACGAATTTTGTAAGAAAAAAAGAATGAAAGAAAAAGTAATTATTGCCAACAAATACAGCTATAGCTAGTCGCTTATATAATTATATATCGCTTATATAGTTATAAGTAGCTATAATTATGCATATTTAAATGTATTTGTGGCAAAGGGATTGGGCGTCAGCATTTGCTGCCATTATGTCGTATGACACTTAACAGCGCTGGTTTTCAGCTTCACCCCTCTTTCATAGTGACATCTCATTTGCCCAAATCGGCTGTAGCGTTTAGGCCATAGGGGGTTACATATACAAACGTGTAGATCACGACTTGAGTAACATACGGGCTTAAATCCAAAGAGGTGGCAGCCCTACGCAGTACGCACACACAGTTATGCGGGTAGCTGCAAAAACGTTATAGGAATGTTGGAACAACTGCTTGCGTAGTGAACGGCTGAGGTTTAGGTGTAGTGTTTTTATCATTTGGTTATAGGAAGCTGTAGGTATGCGAGTTCGATTCCAGTCAGTACAGATACAGTCAGGTTCAACGTTGTAGTCACAGACCAAGTTTAAATGATTATTAATTTTTTCGAGTACCCTCTTTAGATCTATTGTACAAATTAAAGGTATATTATTTTAATACGCTTCTTTTGGCTTCACTTGTAGCTGACTACTAACAAATCTTGGAAGTAAATTTTAAGCTACTTCTGATTGTCGAATTGAAATGAAACGTGGTATGTATAATGTATATGTAGTTTGGATGGTAATACTATAATTTAGTATTGCCATCAATAACTTGGTTTTGAATGCTAAGAAAACAAAATGCATACATTTCCGCCTTCCAAATGTAAGAAAAATTGATAGTAATATTGTAATTGATCAAGATAAAGTGGAATTTGTAGATGCAACAGTCTTTTTAGGAATTACGCTTGACTCCAAGCTTCAGTGGGGACCACATTTAGAATCTTTAGCGCGTAGATTGAGTTCCGCAGCATATGCCGTCTGGAAGATTAGACAGTTAACAGATGTGGCTACTGCAAGATTAGTTTACTTTAGTTACTTCCACAGTATCATGTCATATGGTATTTTGCTTTGCTGCTGCAGCAGCTGATACTGATACTGAACAGGTTCAAAGAAATTAATATTTTAACTGTTCCTTCACAATTTATTTACGAGAATATTATGTACGTACGAAAAAATATTTCTGCATTCGCAAAAAATAGTGATAAGCATAACTTAAAGAGATATAAGGACAAATTAGCCACCCCTATGTTCAGACTGAGCAAAGTTAATACATCATTTATGTGGGACACTGTATACGCGTTTATAACCTTATACCTGAGAATATCATTAATCTAAATGAAAAACAATTTAAAAATCATGTCACAACAACATTAACAAAAAAAGGTTATTACAAAATTAGTGACTACCTGAATGACAAAAACGCTTGGTATACTTCGCCCAGCTCCCAAAAATTATAAAATTGTATTAATTGTATAATTTTATATATGTAAAAAAACAGCAAAGAAAAGAAAATGATCCTGTGGGTTTCTTGCGCCGCTTCTTTTCCCACAGATGATTTCCCTTTCCGAAGCGGTGGTAGCTTGGACATACTGACAGACCGAAAAATGCTTAGCCCTATTTTTATTTCCAATAGATTTAAATTGACATTCAACAAATGATATCATGTATCTTACATTGAAATAAAATGCATGAAGTTTGAAAAGTTTGAAGTTCTCTTGGAGCTGATTTGATGATGGAGCCAGGAGGTTTATGGTGGGCTTACATTATTTTTGCATCTTGACATATTGCACTTGCGCCTGGAGGTGAAGGTGGAAGAGGAGGAGGTGGAAGGTCCAGCGTGTTTTTAGTTTTGTTTTTAAACATATTATTTTTATTCTGTACAAATACAAACTTACATACACATAGGCTTTTACCTGTTCATAGTGTTAATTATGATGTCAATACAAGAAATAAAGATAAACATAAGTCGCCTCCGCAAAGTCAGTAATTCATTTAAAGGGCTGTGTAGGCTTTTTTAATAACGTTCCTGTTGATATACATAATCTTCCTCGCAATAACTTTAAAGAACCTAACATACTAAAATATCAGACTATTGAGATGGTAAACAGCCCTGGACATAACCAGCTCGTTCGCATTTCTATTTCACAATTAATTATGAAATTGACCTTTTTGTAATATTATAACCTTTTTTAAAACTCAACTCCTCGAGTATCTTGCATGTTCTGGAAAACTGCATTTTGAACCGCTTCCGTGGCTCAATGTAAACAACATTGGGTTTACGATTCGGAGGTCGCGGGTTCGATCCCCAGCGGGGTACATGTTTAAGTACTCGATTTGGTTTGTGGTAGGGCATTTTAAATGTCCGCCTGGCTAGCTACCACCATCTTATCTAAATCTGTCGCCAAGCAGCAATGTTGTTGTGTTCCGGTTGTCAGAGATAAGATAGTCAGTCCCCCAAATGTGTTGGGGTTTCCGGGTCAGTACGCTTCCACCTTCGACCCCATCTTCACTTAACATCAGGTGTGATTGAGGTCAAGTACCAATCCGTTGTGCATAAAAAAAACGAACAAACAGTAACTTAAAAAATGTAAAATTGACTAAACTACAAAATAAAGCATTTTTGATTTGATTTGATTTGATTTCACTCCCTCATATGCCTATGTTTAAGGGCTGATGATGATGAAATAAAGAACATCAGCAGCCGCATCAGAGGAGAACCTCAAACGACGCAAATACCTGTCAGAGATGGGTTTTTGCTGGAAACCACGAAAGACAATAAATTGAATGTCGTTAGTATAGAGCGTATTATTACAAAATTAATGGTAAACAATTATGTATAGTAACTTTCACACTTCCATGCCATTAAAAATATTATCATCTCCCCTCCAGTGGGGTGACCAGCCGAGGAGAGTCGTTCAGACAAGATGGATGGCAGAAGGGTGCATATGATTACGGGGGAGGTTTGGGAAACGGTGATTTGATTGATAAAGAGGGACAATGAACTGGATTTTGGGATAAAGAACTCAAGATATAAATTACGTGCGTAGAGTAAAGTTAATGTACGAAGTCAAGAAATATTTGATGAACGGTTGGGTTATGCACAGCGTTTCTCACAGGGTAGGCAGAATCAAATCAAATCAAAAAATGTTTTATTTCGTAAGTTATAAGAATAACATTTGAAATCGTCATCACATACAGTTATCGCTCATTCACTAGGCAGTCTCCCCAGAGAAGAACAAGCAAGAAACTCCGGGGTTGCTCTTTTTAAACGAGTTAATACAAATATAATTTGAAATAATTGTAAAATTTTGTGATTCGACAAAGAAAAATAAGAATATATACTGGATATTGCCGAGCGGCAACCATCCAAACCAACCACAGATTACCCCCCAACCAACCAAAGCATTCTTACCATTTAATGGTTTCCGTTTAATGGTTGTTTTAAATTTATTTAAAGGCAAATTTTGAATGTCTACCGGAACCTTATTATAAAAGCGTACCTATATATTGTCCCTTGAATGACTCAGGACTTTGTGTAGGCGACTGCTATGGACAGCAAGTTTATTTTTATATCTAGTATTAACACTGAGTATTTCATAATTTATCCTAAACAAATGCAGATTCTTTCTTAACTTAGAACGATAACATTTGCTTTTAAAGGAGAAAAAATACAAGTACAAAATACTATTGTAGAAATTTTTTCATTTGTTTAGAATATTTCTGTTCATATCCGTATGGTGCAGCTGTCCCGACAATGCGTTTCGAGGAAAGGTTATAATTTTCTATGATAGGCACTGCCTGTATGAAGGGCACGCCACTGCTTGTCAGTGTTTTTTTTATGCACGATGGGTTTGTACTTGACCTCAATCACACTTGGTGTTAAGTGAAGATGAGGTCGAAGGTGGAAGCGTACTGACCCGGAAACCCCAACACATTTGGGGGACTGGCTATCTTATCTCTGACAACCAGAACACAACAATGCTATTGCTGCTTGGCGGCAGATTTAGATAAGATGGTGGTAGCTAGCCAGGCGGACATTTAAAATGCCCTACCACCAACTCCACAACTAATCTAAATCTGCCGCCAAGCAACAATGTTAATAGCATTGTTGTGTTCCGGTTGTCAGAGATATGATAGCCAGTCCCCCACATGTGTTGGGGTTTCCGGGTCAGTAGAGTATAGGTATGTCACAGAGTATACTAAAACCAAAATATAACACAAATTAGCCTCAGCAATGACACCGTAATGCTAGAACACACAAAGTGGAATGCAACTATTTCGATATTGTAAAACTGTGAAAATATCTTTATATCTATAGATATCAACCATCTGGTATCCACAACACAAGCCTATAATTGCTTACTGTGGAACTAGATGGCGCTGTGTGTATGTCTAAGCATATTTATTTATGTATCTTCACCTCACATATAAACCGTTCATCGCACTACTATTATCATGGATTAGATTAGATTTATTTAGTTCACTTTTACAATATCAAGTCATACATACAGTTCCGTAAAAACTATACACATACATCTTAAAGATTTGTAGAATTACTAGATTATTTTAATATAAATATAATGTTAAAATATTGTTAAGTCACAAAATGAACAAAATAAGATAGAAATTAAACATCTACATATTATTATATGTATGTCAAAATTAATTAATAAAGTATAAGTATTTAACCATTGTTACGTCAACGTCATACTATTTTTGAATAATCATAATGAAATAAAACAAAATAAATATACCAAGTAACAAACTGCTCCGGTTCGAATGGTCCAATTTCAGAGAAATCGCCATTATGCGCTGCGCATAAAACCTATCTGGAATTTATTGGCTACCGAAAGGTACTATAAACGTCCTTACTTTAATAAAAGGATAACGTTTCCAGCAAAAGATTTAACTGCATAGGTATTTCTTCGAAAAAAATGTTGGCCAAGCGTCGATAGTTTTGCTCATTTCAGCAGACGACCTATTGTCGCTCTGCCTTTAAAACGAACTAGCATATTTCGTACCTGTTTAGAATATTTGTTCACATTTCGAGGAAAGCTTACAGACCTTGCAAAAATCTGAACTAAGCATTGAATTTTCATACATTGATAGTACCAACTTAAAGCATTTATTTCAACATACATGATATAATTTGTTAAATGTCAATATAAATCTATTGGAAATAAAAATAGGGCTAAGCATTTTTCGATCAGTCAGTATGTCCAAGCTACCACCGTTTCGGAAAGGGAAATCATCTGTGGGAAAAGAAGCGGCGCAAGAAACCCACAGGATCATTTTTTTTTCTTTTTTTTATATATAAAAGTATACAACTGATACAATTTTATAAACCGTTTTTGTCATTCAGGTAGTCACTAATTTTGTAATAACCTTTTTTTATTAATGTTGTTTTGACGTGGTTTTTAAATTGTTTTTTTTATATAGCTTAACGATATTCTCAGGTATAAGGTTATAAAAGAGTATACAGTGTCCCATAAATAATGTATTAACTTCGCCCAGTCTGAACATAGGGGTAACTAATTTGTCCCGTGGACCCGTGGTCATCGGACACGCAGAAGTTCGTCAACGATCTGTCAACCAAATTGGTTTTGGTCTCGTGTGATCCTCGGGCTGGCACATGTCAAACTGCAAATTTCAAACATTTATTTCAATGTAAGATACCTACATGGGGTCTATATTATAACGCATACATTAAATACTCCTATTTTTAACTCGCATAACATAATCCGCATAATTTTAAAACCGCATAATCTTAATTTCTATAAAATGTGAACGCATAATCTTATTGTGCATAATATTAATAACAATAACAAAGCATAAATTTAATAAGTATAATGTTAGTTTTCATACTCATGAAAAATTCGAAATAAATTGTGAGAGACAAGTAAAGCTTTTATATTAATGCACAGCTAATAATGACTAATGTACATTATACCTAGTAAGTCATTTGTTTTAAAAGGCGGGAGCGAAGCGAGCCTAACCAACAGTTTCGGGGTGTATGTGTGTGTGTGTGTGTGTTTGCGTGTTTTTAATATTTCTTATTTTGTAACCGGTTAGGATACGCTTATACCTAAACGGCCGAAAGGACTACTCTACAACAACATTAACCATAAGTTACCTAACAATACTTCGCATAACATACATAGCTATAAAATACACCTATAAACCATCACATCTGAATAGGAAATCCCTAAAACGGCTTTACTGCGGAATAAAGCTAGCGTGTAAAATAACGCTGCCATGGCACTTGATCCAAAGATTTACTTTTATATTTTACCATTTTCAGTGGTTTATCTACAGTCGTGTTCATAAGTGCATATCCAGTGTCAGCTAAAATGATTTAGATTTTATCGAACCTCTTTATTTATATCGGTATTTAAGAAAGTATTCACACGACACTAAAAAGTATATTATACTACTCTGTGTAAAAAGTATCGGGAATATGTCAATAAAAAGACCCGCGTAAAAGAGGTCGTTCTAATTTTTTTACTGCATGTTGGTAGCACTGTACTGATTTAGCGCGCAAAATTTGAGCGGGATCTGTCATTTAATTTGTTTTAAACTACACTTTTTGTTGGTCATAGTTTTGAGTCCTCGGCGATTTTTACAATGGAAAATATTGTTGAACAAAGAGTGTGCCTTAAATTTTGTGTTTCAAATGATATTTCATGTGGTGAATCACTAAAAATGTTGCGAAATACCTACGGCGAATCGTGTATATCGAAAACAAGGGCTTATGAATGGTATAAGGCTTTTAAAGAAGGCCGAGAAGTAGTAGTAGACTTGCCTCGTTCTGGTAGACCTTCAACCGCTACGACCAAAGAAAACATCGACAGAATCAAGAAGCTAGTGCTCGAAAATCGACGTATGAGTCTGAGAGAGTTGGCTAGTGAGGTGAACATATCTTTTAAGTCCGTCCACAACATTCTCATTGACATTTTAGGCATGAAACGCGTCGCCGCTCGACTAGTTCCAAAAGAGCTCAATTTTGTTCAAAAAGCGCAGCGAAAGCATGTCGCTGAAGACATGGTTTCCCGAGCTTCTACGGATCCGACCTTTATGAAACGTATAATAACTGGCGACGAGACATGGGTTTATGAGTACGACATGCAAACAAGCCAACAGTCTTCAGAATGGCGTCTCGAAAACGAGCCGAAACCCAAAAAACCGCGGCAAAGTCGCTCCAAAATCAAGGTGATGCTGACAGTTTTTTTTGACTACCGTGGTGTGGTTCACTCCGAATTCCTTCCAGAGGGAGAAACAGTGAATAAAGAATATTATTTAGGCGTCATGAAGCGTTTGCGTGAGAGTATCCGCCGAAAACGTCCAGATTTGTGGCAACACAACTCATGGATGCTGCACCATGATAATGCACCATCACACACAGCCATTATAGTGAAAGAGTTTTTAGCGAAAAATTCAACAAAAGTTCTCGACCAAGCACCGTATTCACCTGATATGGCTCCGTCTGACTTTTTTTTATTTCCCAAGTTAAAATTACCACTTCGAGGAAAACGTTTTGAGTCGATAGAAGTCATAAAAGAAAATTCGCTGAATGAGCTAAAGGCCATACCGCAAATAGCCTATGAAAAATGTATGGAAGACTGGGTGAAGCGGTGGAGATGTTGTATTGCAAGCGATGGGGCCTACTTTGAAGGCGATAAAATAAATTTAGATGAATAATTTGTATTTTTTGTTTTATTGACAAATTCCCGATACTTAGTACACTGAATGTATGTATATTTGTAGTTATTATAACAGTTAAGCATTTGAATCTCAAAAACCGGTACTCAGTTATTAATTGTACATAAAAAAAAAATACGAAAATATGGAGCCTATAGAGACTATGGAGTCTCTACGGCAAGCCTATGGAGCCTATAAAATCAAAATCAAAACAAAAAAAATGCTTTATTTTGTGGGTACACAGGGTACACTTAAAATAGTCAGATTTTACATTTTTAAAGCTTGCATTTGGCCTGTGTTTTAATTGATTGCTACAATACTCTGTGATTTATCTGCTATTAATTCTTAATTTTACCCGACTGCCCAAGGAAGGAGGGTAATGTTTTTCTAGTGTATGTACGTATGTCCGTCCGTTCCTTCATGTAGCCTAAACGGCTTAACCGATTTCGAAGTGCGTGGCGTCGTTAGATTCGTCTTGGTATTTTATGGTAAAAAATCCAATATGGCGTTCACAAAATATAAAATATGCTGTCGGGTTTTTTGGTTTTTATATACCAAAAAAAAATATAAAAATCTTTATTTCAGTCTAAAATAATAGTGACTATGAACAGCGGATGGAGTCAACCTAGTAAGCGTAATAAGTATGCTTGTGGAAGGTGACCCCGCTCATCCTTATCGCTAGCTTACATGGACTGTTTAAAGTAACATATATATATGTCGGCGTAGGTGTGTTCGGAGGTGGGCGTTGTTAGCGACCGGGACGGTGCCAGTCGCGTGGTAAAGGGTGGCTCGTGCAATGGCGATACTATTGCAAGCTACCATAGGCAAATCGACAACGTATTCACATTCGATTATGATCATGAAACCTGAGATGCTTACTGGTGAATAGTAAACATTTGCACGCTCCTCATGCCATACAATTTGGCCCCCGCGTGCAGTCTGCGGAATTCAACCGGACCTGGTATTCAATTCCTCCTTGCTCAAATCCCATGATCAACTTCTTATTAGCTAACGACTCACCGGATTCTTCCAAGCGTCGGTGAGAATAATCAAATCACTCACAGTCGTGGATGTGTTCAGTGGAGCTCCGACTCCTTTGAAGGCTGGTAGCAAAGTGTGTCCCATTTTCGATGTGAACACCTAATATAACTGTTAACGTCGTCACCGCGCCATTTCCGGCGATACCAGCGCCACCAAGTTTAGTTCCCACAGCAAACCGCGTATTATGATAGTCAGTTGACCGTTTGAATAATGAATTCTATCGCTAATTTATCACTATCTGCGACATACATATAGGTGCAGCATGCACAGCACACATGTCACCATATACATACAACATTGTACAATGATAAATATATTTATTTAAAAACAGTAACAAATAAAGAGATGTAATTTAAATATAAACTAGAACAAATGTAAAAAATTGGGGCCGCGAGGCAAGGTACCCAAAACGCTGGCGGCGTTTTCTTCTTGTATGCAGATACTTAAGCGTTGGGCGAGGAAACAACCAGCTCTCGGGTCACCGGTGACATCGACTAAGCGCTTTGAAATATCAAAGAAAAATTTAAGAGCGCCCGGCCCCCAAGGACCTAAAGTTTCGACTCCGAAAGCTAGGAAAATGTATTCGGAACCGATGTCTCTATATTTGTTAATTTTGATGTTTTCCGCCGTCTCGGCGGCTGCACCTGGCCTCCTTGAGGTTCCTTGGAGGTGAGACGGGGCAGCACAAGTGGCATCCCACACTAAGGCCCGACCCATACTCCAAGGAATCAAGGTCATTCCGTCCGGTCTCTTGCCGTCGTCCCGTAAAATACCATTCGGTTCAAGAACAGCAGGTAATATTATACTTATGTATATGTACACATCTGAACAAAAGGCATAATTTAATAAGATGATAATGAGCGCTTTTGAGTAAGTGTAGATGTTGCTTTTTTGGTGTAAGTATGTGTGTGTGTGAGTGTGTAAATGCTGAAATAGTTATTAGAGATACAATACACATACATCGTTATATCTACAAATTATATATATAGAATATATATAGATATCTACAAATTATATATATAGAATATATATAGATATCTACAAATTATATATATAGAATAGAATATTCATCATTCTAGTGCAGTGTCGTCGCAAATCAAAAAATACTTTTTATATTTTCGCTGCCTTGCCACACCACCGATCGTTTCCAAACCCCCTAGTCTCCAGGGAGCTAGTCGTTATCGCGTCCCCACCGGGGGCGTATTTATCTAATATCCTAAGCGGAACTGGGCGCACATTACGGGATATTTTGATTGACACTTGCGCCCCACAGATTTCGCTGAGTTAGGGCTTTTTAGGGTTGGTTCTGTCTTGTATACGAGAAATCAATCAAGCCATACATAATTATTAAAAGATACATATTAACCTTTAGGCGGACGCTGGCACCGATCGGTGCCAAAAAAACTTTTATACCGACAACACTCGCGGACACCGATCGGTGCCAACGGACACCCGACTTTCAACTCTCAATTGTAATGATTATAGAGTTCTAATTCCTTTGGACTGTGTTTGAACTTGTTCTCTATTAAATTCCGCATCCAATAATGTGCGCCATGTCATGTTAGCTAATTTAGTCTGTATTTGCGAAAATATTTTTTTTCTCTTTGGGTGGGAGTGTAGGCATAGAATTCCAACTACTGTTTTTTATTAGAACAGGCTTAGGAACCTGCCATAGAGCTTCCAATTCTCATAACAATTTATTGAATTACCCGTTTTTTAAGAAAAACATGAAATAAATCTGTACTTTCCGTAAAAATACCAATTATATCGTGGATATAGGTATACCTACATATTACAACTCGTAACATTTTTCTGATTTTTTGTATTATAGCTGTAGTAGTGTTCATTCATTATATCCATAGATAATATATTCCCGTAGCTATTGCTTTTCACAGATTACAAATACACCCAGTAGAAGAGTATCTATAAACGTTTTTAACACCGCAGGTATTTTCGAAAATTTGACAGGCGCGCCGAGATACTTGACCCGCGGAATTATAAAAAGGAAAGAGAGGACACAGAGGTTAAGATCGGATAAGAAGTTCAATCATCATCATATCAGGCACAGGACTTCCACTGCCCCCCCCACAGAGTGACCGGTAGGAAGCGGCCTGCTTCCAGCGATTTCCAGCGCTCTTTATCAGGTCGTCGGTCCACCTTGTGAGTGGACGGCCTATGCAATTTTTTTTTAATATTTAAAATTAAACTCGGTGATACAAAGTCATAAATATATTTATTTCGTAGGATAAAAATTATCGCTTGAATACTTTATATTTTTTATCTTAATATTAAAATTATTGACATTATTGCTCATTCGCAAAGCAGATTCCCCAGATAAGAACGAGCAAAAAACTCAAGGGTTGCTCTTTTAAATAAGTTTGGGTTACAATTATATTAAATTGTATAATTAGACTGATTATCGCCGAGCGGTCTATGTCCATGCTTGCTTATCATTTATTTTTTAGCCTTTGGTAAATAATGTCTGTTTTATGATGGTTTTGAATTTAATTAAAGGTAAATTTTGAATGTCCACTGGTACCTTATTATAAAAGCGTATACACTGCCCCTTAAATGACTTGGTGACTTTGTGTAAACGGCTGACATGAACAGCAAGTTTATTTTTATATCTGGTATTAACATTACGTATATCACTATTTTTCTTAAACGATTCTATATTTTTTCTTACATACATTAAGTTTTCGTAAATATAATGCGATGCTAATGTTAATATATTAATTTCTTTAAATTTATTCCTAAGAGACACTCTGGGGCCCAGTTTGTAAGTCTATATTATTGTAATACGTTCTTAGCTATGTTTGATGGAAATCGATTAAGCCGTTTCGTACATATTTAGCCTTTTGGTGTAATCTATACCTGGACGAAATAATCATTTATTCCATCAATGTTGTCGGGGGTTTACTATAATTTAGATACATTTATTTGTTAGTATTTGTCTCTACGAAGAAACGATACGAATAGTTTTTTTTCCATTCTTTTTAAAACGACGACCGATTGGTGTAGTGGATAGTGAACCTATCAGCGAAACCAACGGTTGCGGGTTCGAATCCCACGAGGGGTAAATGTTTGTGTGATGAATGCGAACATTTATAAGTGATAAGACTTGTTATCATCAAAAATTATTGTAAATTATTTTGCGCAATAAAGAGTATTTGTATTGTATTGTATTTATTCCCGAGTCTTGGATGTTTATATAAATATTTATGTATGTTTATCCGCTATCTAGTATCCACAGCACAAGCTTTGCTTAGTTTGCGACTAGATGATTGGTGTAAGTGTCCGAAATATTTATTTATTTATTATTATTATAAGTATTTCGACAATTATTTATTAACTTGTAAAGCCTACTTAACTGTGATATAGTTTTCGTTTTAACTTCGTTATATGAAGGGTGCAATATAGTGTGATTCCAGTTTACTGGTGACTACATTCCTGATTACGAACAACTTTCTACTTCTTCTTTTCGTGTCGAGGCAAGTTTTAAATTTTATTAGACCAAAACTTAGCCACTCTAACAGCACTGTCTGTGGCGTTAAGGAGGTCGTCAAAGGTGCAGCTGTCTGGACATGCGGGGCAAGACAATACATGATCCATTGTCTGTGGGGAGACTCCGCACTCGCATCGATCACTCCCGCCATCGAAGAAGCCCCATCTGCACAGATTATCTTTGCTGCAGCCAACCTGAGTTCGAAGCCGATTTAAGGATTTCCATGTTGGCCATGGCAAATCGTGTCCAGGAGGAAGAGACTCCTTGAGCGGGAGGAACGACGCAAGAGAGTATCTTTGCCGCCACAGGCTGCAGCGAGCATCCGAAGCCACACCTTGTACGGGAGCAACGCACTTCAAAAAGCTATTACGACTCTGGAGTCTTTGGGGCACTGTTGAATACTTTCTACTAAAAACCATAGTTGAATTCAATCAAAAAATTGACGATTTTGATTGACGATTCTAATTCGATTCATTCATCGCTCCATCACGAATTCACAATAGGTTATTGTTTTCAACTTGATAAGAGCCGATTGATATTAAGTTTCATTGAATCGTTTGCTAAGATTAGAATTATCCCATGGAGCAAGTGCTTCTAATTTTTTAATCTGTGTAACTATACATAAACCGTATACAGAGTGAAATTTAATTCGTGTAATTCGTGTTTATACCATAGTCGAATTAGATAAAAATAATGATTACCCACATAAAGTAAACCATTCTCAAACCACTTTAAATATGGAAATCCAAGAATTTTAGACCGAATTCGGCTATGGTTTCTAGTGGAAAGTTGTTCGTAATCTTTTTTTTTATGCACAACGGGTTGGTACTTGACCTCAATCACACCTGATGTTAAATGAAGATGAGGTCGAAGGTGGAAGCGTACTGACCCGGAAATCCCAACACATTTGGGGTACTGACTATGTTATCTCTGACAACCGGAACACAACAATGCTATTAACATTGCTGCTTGGCGGCAGATTTAGATAAGATGGTGGTAGCTAGTCAGGTGGACATTTAAAATGCCCTAGCACCAAAACCTACTACTTAAACATGTACCCCGCTCAGGAGTGGAGTCATCAGCCGGACTGGACTTCCATTCTAATGGTTTTAGAATGGTTTACTTTGTTTGTTTGTAAAGGTTTGTACAATAAAGGTTGCTTTATTGTACAAAAAGGCAATACATTAATTTTGCATTGATACAGAATTTGAGTACAATTACAATACAATTTTACTTTGTATGTTTAGTCGATTTTTTTTTATCCAATCTGACTGTGGTTCCCTGAGAATTTATCCTTTAATCCTTAGACATACACATAGCGCCATGTAGTTCGACAGTAAGCAACTATAGGCTTGTGTTGTGGAGACCACATGGTTGATATACTACATAAATAATTTTTTTTTAAATAAATACTTATTATAAATGAAAACATCCATAACTCGGGTACAAATGTCCGTATTCATCACACAAACATATGCCCCTAGCGGTATTCGAACCCGCAACCGTATTGACCAGAGTTGCTAACCACTACAACAAACAGTCGTCGAATTGTTGCTCGTAATCAAGAGTAGCTCCACCAATTAATGGGAATTACACGAATTCAAGTTCACCCTGTATATTTTTGCCCTGAATTTTTTGACGTGCCCAAAACCAACTGTTTAACTGGCAGGGGACAATTGACCCCAACAATTTGCACCGTACCTAAAGCTTAATATTTCTTTTCTGGTCAGCCTCTAATATTTTTGAATCACCTATACTGTAATATTCCACACGATAAGGTACAAAAATAAAAAAAAAATCCCCACCTTACGCGTAGGTACCTAACGTACCCAAAAAAAAATTTTTTTCAAGGTTCTATTTTACCTTTTTGTCGGCGTGATTAATACCTATGCCAAATTACACCTTTCTAATAGTAATAGCCTCTGAGCAAAGCCGCGTATAGACAGACATGGCAAAACTATAAGGGTCTTTTGTTGACAACGGAACCCTAGAAAGATAACTACTTTCGTTATTGTTTTATATCTACTTTTATAATTTATTCTGGTGGAATATGAACATGAGAATGCCAAAAATGAATGAAATGAATTTTTTTATGCACGACGAGTTCGTACTTGACCTCAATCACACCTGATATTAAGTGAAGATGAGGTCGAAGGTGGAAGCGTACTGACCCGAAAACCCAACACATTTGGGGGACTCGACTATCTATCTCTGACAACCGGAACACAACAATGCTATTAACATTGCTGCTTGGCGGCAGATTTAGATAAGATGGTGGTAGCTACCCAGGCGGACATTTTAAAATGCCCTACCACCACCAAACCGAGTACTTAAACATGTACCCCGCTGGGGATCGAACCCGCGACCTCCGAATCGTAAACCCAATGTTGTTTACATTGAGCCACGGAGGCGGTTAAATTTACAACAAATTTTAATTTTTAATTTTATTTATTTTTGGAAAACTTGCAGCTATAATAATGCTATGGATAACAATAATCGGTTCTGACAAAGCCAATTACAAGTATATTATGGTTTTACAATGGGGTTACAATTACAAGAAATGGTATGTCCACAGTTAGTAATTGGTTACAATAATGCAAATGGTATGTCCACGTTGGAAACTTTATGAATCGAATGAATGTTTCTCTCACGCGTACCAGCCCTATTTTCACCCCCGCTTTTATAGCTACCCTCCCTCCCCCTCACCCTCTAACACGTACTCTTAATACAGTTTTGTCTCGGCATTTCGATACTCGTTTGTTTCACGACATCTCGCTAACTCAATGCGAGACAAATTCGAGGAATTTCTCCGGGAATTGAGACGGAGGAGCACATGTTAAAAGTAGCTTTTTTATTATCAATACTAGGTACTTCAAACTTCAAAATCAAAAAAATCAAAATCAAAATATTTTTATTTCATAGGATAAAATTATCACTTGAAAACGTCACTATTAATATTAATATTACATTATAGTTTAAATTTACTGCTCATTCACAATTGCTTCAAGCTATGTTACCTTGAAAGATACGTGATATCTTGTTGAACGTAAATTTAAACCTATAGGAAATTATAACCAGTATGTCCAAGCTACTACAAAAGGGAAATTATTATTATTATAGACGAGCAGCATAACTGCTGGTATGTCTATGTCACAGTGTTGGATGAGTTCACATTGTTCATTATGTTGTTATTCAGTCAATATTTAAATTATGTTATGTATATATTTCGCAGTAGGTATATGTAATATATTTAGTGTAAGTTTATTATTCAGTTATCTTTTCTTTTTTTATTTGTTTTATTATTCGTTATATGATTTTTTCTTTTGCACACAATAAACTGCTAAACCCCAAATTTACTAAGTTTCCTATTTCAATGCTCAGGTTGACTGGAAGAGATCTCTTAAAGAGATAAGTCCACCTTTGTACGTGACCTATTGTTTGTACTCTGTTATTGTAATATTTTGGTGCAATAAAGAATATATATATATATATTTAAGTCATCACTAGTTTTTTTTTAAATTTATACAATCTATTCTTGAACGAATTCACTGATTGATTTGCACGGGAAAAAAGCAACGATGAAACCCACAGGATCATTGTTTTATTCTTCTTTGCTCGCTAGCTACAGCTTAATATGATTACTCATTCATAGTCATAGGAGAAGATTCATAATCGTGCAAATGAACGTGTGTCCCGAAATTAAGTTCTCGCGCAAATGAACCATCGCGCAATTAAACTTTCGAGCAATGGTACTTTCGCAATATCGTCTTCGCGCTATCGGCTTTCGCTATTGCGTAGTACACCCGGTTTCCAGTCCAAATGACCAGTGATAGATAGATAGATAAACGTTTATTTATTTCAGTTCAGACAGTGACGCACGGACGCTACGTCAAAATAATAAATAAATTCCTGCAAAGGGGTTCAAAATTTTTTTTGGAAGCTGGAATATCCACCTGCCGAAATTTTGAAGAAAAAATCAATATGGTGGCGCGGGGTTTTCCCGCAAAGATTCTATGCCCTTTGTCAAATTTAATAATGCATTATAATCTCTCATTCTTACTTTTCAATATTATTTAGCACCCATAGTTATTCTCAATACTTATGTACTCGTATTGATACGACGTACTTAGTTATTATTTCAATTTCTTTCTTTGCTTATTTCCATCTTTCTGTGCTTGTTATTCATTTAATATCGATCAGTAGTTATAGTACTGTCAACTGGCTTTAAGGCCAATTAATAAACCATTCTCAAGATTGAGAACAGTCTTGTAACCGGTCTCAAGTAAACGTGTTGATTAATAAACCGGACTTGAGACCTGAAAAGCACGTGCACACTCAAGCAGTGCTCACTTGAGAGGTGCGCGTATTTATAAACGAAACTCAGGACTATCATTCATTCGCCGCTGAGGCGAATACTTGAGAAGTGATCTCAGCTGAGTAGACCTCAAGATTGGTTTATTAATACTGGCCTAAGTTTTCTCTTTCTGTTTATTTTGTTCTACCCACGTATTCCTAAACCTGCTTTTCTCAGTATTCCTGTCAATCTTGACTTTGGTATAATTTCGTTTCGACAAAATATACAAACGATGTCATGCTGCGGGCTGATGTTAAGTGATCACGAGGCCGAAGGTAGACGCCTACTGACCCGGAAACCATATCTTATTTTGCGTCAGAGGTTAAAAAGTTGTCACTCGTAATCGTATCACTGAATCCCAAGAAGTTATGTGGCGTGTCATGTCCAGTAGTCATCAGTCCGTAAACGTCCCACTGCAGGGATATAGACCTTCCCTCATATATATGCGGGAAGGATCATATCAATGCGGGTTGGGGACTTCAATTGTCTTCGATTTCATTTTTATTTCTCAGGCTCGCAGGTTTCCTCACGATGTTTTTCTTCACCGTTTAAGAGCAGTCGGATAAATGCACATACGTAATTAAATGTGCCTGGCCGGGGATCGAACCTGGACCTCCCAAATTGGGAGACTGTATCTCCTCCACTGAGCCACCGACGCTATATAGTGGACTAGATTGATGAAGCACCACTGATTTTAAAAATATTCATTCAAAGTGGTTCGTTATAATAAAGGAGGCAATGATATCGAAAAAAGCAATTTGCAAGTACAATTTGTATATTCATGTTGTGATTCAGTTATTAAGATGTGTCATCTGTCCACCCCTCTACCTACGGATAATATAGGGGATTATTACGGGAGGGGTGGACCCTCTTCCTTTAGCAAAATGTCGCTTAAATTCTTTACAATTTTTTGTGATGACTCGACTACGCTCCCAATAGGGATGGTCCCGATATAGAGAAATCAAATCTTACCGAGTAGTAATAGCATGGCGACCACTGAAGGTTTCAAATCAAAATAGTATGACGTTGACGTAACAATGGTTACATACTTATACTTTATTAATTAATTTTGACATAGTTACATATAATAATATGTAGATGCTAAATTTCTATCTTATTTTGTTCATTTTGTGACTAAACAAATAATCTAGTAATGTAATGTATGTGTATAGTTATTGCTTTATGTTTGACAATCACTTTTACTTAAAAAATCATAAATTTACGAAACTGTATGTGTGACTTAATATTGTAAAAGTGAACTAAATAAATCTAATCTAATCTAATCAAATCAAATCAAAATCAAATCAAATCAAAAATGTTTTTATTTCGTAAGTTATAAGAATAACATTTGAAATCGTCATGACATACAGTTATCGCTCATTCACTAGGCAGTCTCCCCAGAGAAGAACGAGCAAGAAACTCCGGGGTTGCTCTTTTTAAATAAGTCAATACAAATACAATTTGAGATACCTAATTGTAAAATTTATGATCAAAAATCAAAATCAAAATCAAAAATGCTTTATTTTGTAGGTACACAGGGTACACTTAAAATTGTCCGATTTTACATTTTTAAAGCTACTGCTTGTTCAAAAGGCAATTTTCCCCTGAGAAGAACAAGCAAGAATCTCGAGAGGTCGCTCTTTAAAAAAAAAGGTTTTTATATTACAAAATTATTATTTTATATTATAATTCGGTTACGGGTTCACACCGTGTTTCTATTGCTGCTTTGGATCAGAGACTAATTAAAAAATTAAGATATTTATGCTGTAGACACATCCGTGGACGTAACCAACTCGCTCGCATGTCAGGCTGAGGATGGAGTATGATCCATAAACCACTACGCAAGCTCAGAGCAGATTTGTGGATTCGAGTCAGATAAGTGGCCACCTGACAGATCTGGTTTTTATATTACAAGCGTATACAATTTATTTCATTACTAGCTTTTCGCCCGCGACCTCGTCCACTTGAAAGATTTCATCAAGATCGGTTCAGCAAAAAAATTTGCCTATATGTTAAGAAAGAAGGAAAGAAAATTATTTATTTGTTTGATTTTGGGTATACAGATAAAGGTCTTATTTTGTAGATAGGTCATCTTACCTCATATATGTTCTGTCAAATACAATTAAATAACAATATAACAATATGTCAATTTAACTAATTATTAATAATGTCAGATTCTCATATTAAATTACAATTTATATTATTATTATATATCCTTGGACATATACAGACAGCGTCATCTAGTGCCACACTAAGCAACTAGGCTTGTGTTGTGGATACCAGATAGTTGATACACTACACAAATACATTTTTTTTTTTTGTAAATAAATACATATATAAATGAAAAACATCCATAACTCGGGTACACATGTCCGTATTCATCATACAAACATATGCCCCTAGCGGGATTCGAACCCGCGACCTTTTGGTATAGCAGCAGAGTTTCGAACACAATTAGGTGGTCTTATCACTAAAAGCAATTTCTTCCAGGCTCCTAATCTGTTTACCCAGCAACTTTCATCTAAATCCGTCCAGCCGTATAGACGTGAAGAGGTAACAAACATACATACACACAAACTTTCGCATTTTAATATTAGTTGGGATTAGATTTTTTTTATTCACAACGGGTTAGCCCTTGACCTCAATCATACCTGATGTTAAGTGAAGATGAGGTCGCAGGTGGAAGCGTACTGACCCTGAAACCCGAATATTTGGGGAACTGGCTATCTTATCTCTGACAACCGGAACACAACAATGCTATTAACATTACTGTTTGGCGGCAGATTTAGATAAGATGGTGGTAGCTAGCCAGGCGGACATTTAAAATGCCCTACCACCAACCAAACCGAGTACTAAACATGTTCCCCGCTGGGGATCGAACCCGCGACCTCCGATTCGTAAACACTATGTTGTTTACATTGAGCCACGGAGGCGGAGGAACTGTATAGTTGTATACTTAAAAAGAATAGAACAACTATCCTTTAGGTTTCGTTCGCCGCCGCTTCTTTTCCCACAGATGATTTCCCTTTTCGAAGCGGTAGTAGCTTGGACATACTGACTGACAGATAAATGCCAGCCCTATTTTTATTTCCAATAGATTTAAATTGACATTCAACGAATTATATCGTGTGTCTTATGAAATAAATGCTTGAAGTGTCCAAAGTATTAAAATAGCCTAACCTAACCGCCTCCGTGGCTCAATGTAAACAACATTGGGTTTACGATTCGGAGGTCGCGGGTTCGATCCCCAGCGGGGTACATGTTTAAGTACTCGGTTTGGTTGGTGGTAGGGCGTTTTAAATGTCCGCCTGGCTAGCTACCACCATCTTATCTAAATCTGCCGCCAAACAGCAATCTTAATAGCATTGTTGTGTTCTGGTTGTCAAAGATAAGATCCAGTCCACCAAATGCGTTGGGGTTTCCGGGTCAGTACGCTTCCACCTTCGACCTCATCTTCACTTAACATCAGGTGTGATTGAGGTCAAGTACCAACCCGTTGTGCTTAAAAAAAAAAAAAAAAAAAAAAAATAGTAACGAAGAAGCCAAAGTATTTATCTTATTATTTCTTTGTTTCAGGTGCAGTTCAATCACGGCGTCAAGAGCCTTACTTTGGCCGCTTGATTGGTCGATTAAGTCAGTACGCGCACGGAATACGCGGCACGGTGTACGCGGTTGACGAGAATACGGTGTTTGTACGCAATTTTGCGTACGATGGAACGGGCCCAGACGCGTACTTTTGGGTCGGAGATACGCCGCAGCCATCGCCTGAAGGGGTCTTGGTTCCGTATCCAGAGGATTATACCACCAGGTAAGGGTATTTCAGATTTCACCGCCTCAGTGGCTCCAGTAACACAGGTCGCCAGTTTGATTCCCAGCGTTAGGGGGCCTCTACGTCAATTACGAAAACGGACCAAAGGCGTCCGCCATGCCTTCAAGTGCCGACAGAAAATTTTTCTCCAAAGTCGATAATTCACGCCTGAGTTGAGTGCATTTGCGTTTAACTGCGTTCATTGCTAATAAGACATGCTTTTATCGCACATATTGCAAGGTGACCACGGACGCCACAATGTTATAGATATTTACAACAATGAATTAACATATTTTTTGGTAGCTATGATACGTGATAATTACATTAATATTTATTTGAATATCACATGGTATAAAAGATATTGCAATTATTTTGAGCGCAAATTAATCGTTTAGTGGTTGGTGGTAGGCCAATTTTAAATGTCTGTGCCGAACTACCACCATCTTATCTAAGTCTGCCGTCATGCAGCATTGTTGTATCCGCTGTATGAGATAAGATAGGCAGTCTGAACGCACTTCCTCTTTCTCTCAAATCAAATCAAAATATTTTATTTCATAGGATATAATAAATAATATAAAAGAGCATTACCTCTCCCATCTTTCGTGATATTAGTATGTGTATGTAGGTTTATAGTATATATATATATATTTAAATTATGTTATGTATACAATTTCGCAGTAGGTATATTTAGTGTAAGTTTATTATTCAGTTATCTTTTCTTTTTTTTATTTGTTTTATTATTCGTTATAAGATTTTTTCTTTTGCACACAATAATTTACTGCTAAACCCCAAATTTACTAAGTTTCCTATTTCAATGCTCAGGTTGGATGGAGGAGATCTCTTAAAGAGATAAGTCCACCTTTGTACGTGACCTATTGTTTGTACACTGTTATTGTAATATTTTGGTGCAATAAAGAATAATTATCACGTGAAAACATCACTATAATATTAATATTACATTTTTTACTACAAATTTTGAACCGCCCGCCCGCCGCGCTCCGCCGGCCATGTTTCCTCGCAAGTATGTTGAGGAACGTCGCAAAATATACGTGCGTATATTGGTTAAACACACTCGGCTCTATTACGCCCTCGCCTTCGCCTTGTGCTGAAATTCTGCCTCGTATGTTATAGACAGCATAACGCACTTATATCGTAATGACATCAAAATTCAATAACCTCTGCACCGAATATTCTGTCGCATCAACTAACAAAACGCTGTACACGCCTCTTTTACAGTCGGCTAAAAAGAATTGCACAAATGTTATACAAAAATCCTAGACGGATTTATTATTACGGTTTTTTTGCAAGTTAATTCTGATGTCATTATAATAAATAAATAAATCATATTTTTTTTTATGCACGACGGGTTCGTACTTGACCTCAATAACACCTGATGTTAAGTGAAGGTGAGATCGAAGGTGGAAGCGTACTGACCCGGAAACCCCAACACATTTTGGGAATTGGCTATCTTATCTCTAACAACCGGAACACAACAATGCTATTAACATTGCTGCTTGGCGGCAGATTTAGATAAGATGGTGGTAGCTAGCCAGGCGGGCATTTTAAAATGCCCTACCACCAACCAAACCGAGTACTTAAACACGTACCCCGCTGGGGATCGAACCCGCGACCTCCGAATCGTAAACCCAATGTTGTTTACATTGAACCACGGAAGCGGTTAGAAAAAAATTAATAATTAATAAATAAATAAATAATAAATAAATATCCTTAGACATAGGTACACAGCGCCATCTAGTTCCACAGTATACATTACGTAATATGAATACTCTACAGACCCATTGTAAAGGCACTAACCTTTGCGATCTCATTAGTAGTTGGTTGTTAGGTAAATGGGTAAGAAGTACTCACGAGGAGCGTCTCCCATGGCAACGCCCGAGACGAGCACTAATAAGAGGAAAGAATGATATGGAACAAAGATGTTCAAAGAAAATACTACCAGCAGTGTGGGGACCTCGACGAAATAAGAGGGGTGTTGTGTGTTTGACAGCGTTTGCTTTTAAATTTAATTACGTATGAGCATTTATCCGACTGCTCTTAAACGGTGAAGGAAAACATCGTAAGGAAACCTGCATGAATGAGTAATTAAATTTCTAAGGCTTGTCAAGTCCCCAACCTACATTGGGCCAGCGTGGTGGACTTATGGCCCTCATGATATAATGGTATAATGCACTATACGAGGGATGGCCTATATCCCTGCTATAAATAAAAGCTAAAAGCTAAAGCTGATAAAGCTATTCAACGCAGGCGAAGCCGCAGCCGGAAAGCTAGTTTAGTAATAAAATATAGACTATTAGATAAAAATTTGGTACCACTATCAACTCCTGTAACTACTTTCAAAACAATCGATCAATAACTTCTATATATTTATAAGTATAAAGAAATAGTGATAAGCATAACTTTTTGAGATACAAGGACAAATTAGCCACCCCTATGTTCAGATTGAGCAAAGTTAATACATCATTTATGGGACACTGTATACGCTTTTATAACCTTATACCTGAGAATATCATTAATCTAAATGGAAAACAATTTAAAAACCATGTCAAAACAATATTAAAAAAAAAAGGTTATTACAAAATTAGTGACTACCTGAATGACAAAAACGCTTGGTATACTTCTCCCAGCTCTCAAAAATTATAAAATTGTATAGTTGTACACTATATAAAAAAAGAAAAGAAAATGTTCCTGTGGGTTTCTTGCGCCGCTTCTTTTCCCACAGATGATTTCCCTTTCCGAAGCGGTGGTAGCTTGGACATACTGACTGATCGAAAAATGCTTAGCCCTATTTTTATTTCCAATAGATTTAAATTGACATTCAACAAATGATATCATGTATCTTACGTTGAAATAACGTTACGTTTGAAGTTTTGAAGTTTATGAAAAATTTCACTCAGGGCAAATATTTAAATAAATAAAAATAATTGGTGTAAAGCAATAAACTAAAAATCTCACTTAAATAACATAGACATTGCCTCCAATACTTCCCGCCACTAAATAGATGTATTTTTAAAGCCACAGATAAAAAAGCTGCGATGACAGTCTCCCCTCCTCCCAAGGAAGTCGTTACCATGTCATCCACCCTCAACGATTATGTTTATATAATTGGAAGCTATTTGTGTGTATTATTCATATTTCTGTCCGCTAATGGAACGGCCTCTCAAATTACAAAGCTCGCCGCCCTCTTGGTGTATATTTCTTTTTTTAATTTTGGCAAAGGAAATGTCTTTTTATTATGCTTAATATTATAATTGATTTTAATTAATTATTCTTTGTAGGCACAGTTTACAACAGATGTAGATATCTGCGAACACTGTTGTAGTGACGACCGATTGGTGTAGTGGATAGTGACCCTGTCAGCGAAACCAACGGTTGCGGGTTCGAATCCCGCGAGGAGTAAATGTTTGTGTGATGAATACAAACATTTATTCCCGAGTCATGGATGTTTATATAAATATTTATGTATGTTTATCAGTTATCTAGTTTCCATAGCACAAGCTTCGCTTAGTTTGGTGACTAGATGATTGGTGTAAGTGTCCGAAATATTTATTTTAAAAAATGTTAAAAATAAAATTATTTGTAAATATCTTTTGTTACGTCAACGCAAATGGAATTTTTTGGTGGAATGTCCCTTAGTCGCCTTTAACGGTACCCACGGGAGAGATGGGTTGATTCTATACTTTTTACACGCCGAAAACACACGTTAGCAGTTTTAACACGTTTACGGTTACTGAACCAGACACAATAGAAGTTTTATTGTTATTACGTATATAGGCGTTCAAAGTCCGTCAGCGTGTCAACCATTTTAAAAATTCGTCGTTCTCAAGATTGAGATAACTAAGTTGATGCTTGAGAATCTGTTGCATATTACAAAAGTATCAGAAAAATAGTGTTGAAACCGAGAAGCGATCTCAATCTCAAGATCGATTTATTAATACGGCCCCTAATGTACGAAGTAGCACATTTTGCGCTGCTATGCCCGTCCTAATATGCGTTCACCTGTACCACCCTATACATCAAAGCTATAAATACAAGGGAACAGACTAAATAGATTATTTCATCGAAAACACCTTGCTTGCCGTGTCAATGCTATTACAATAAGGGCCTCCACACACATGGCTCTCTAAAAACGACGGATATTATATGTTTGGCGGCGTTGTATATCAGTAATAAACATAAATACTTAAAACATATTTATTGTGCATAAAAATATTACATATCAATGCAGTCCTGGCTCCAGACTCAAGGCCATCAGGACACAGTTCCTCTCCACACAAATTGACAATTAAACAGTGCTAATGCCTTTAGACAGTGAGTGTGAGCGTCGATGATTAGCGGTTAAGACGCGGTCTCCCAATCTGGAAGGTCTGGGTTCGGTCCCCAGGCAGGCCATGTACCAATGAGTTTTAAAATTTAATTTAATTACTTATGTACGTTTAACCGACTGCTCTTAAACGGTGAATGAAACCTGCATGCCTGAGAAATAAAAATTATAAGGCACGTGAAATACCCAACACGCATTGGGCCAGCGCGGTGGACTATGGCCCATTATACGAGGGAAGGCCTATATCCCTGCAGTGGGATGCTTGTGGGCTGATGATGATGATGAATGCCTTTACAGAAATTACAAATTAATATCTTCCAATATGGAGTACTTAACACTTTGCAGGACCGTACGGTTATACCAGGGGTTGATCAGGTTAATAAACCGACTGAACGGCAATTGCCGTAAGTAAAAATAATGGGTTAGAAGCCACTACGGGTATTACAGGACCATGATGATATAAATTTCTTAAAGACCAGGATTTACTGTCAACCCACAATTTACTCTCATTTTTCTACTTTCGATATTAGTCGAGAAATGTAAGTTTGTTTGCTTATCTCGCTCAGACACAAATGTATGTCGTGCACAGTGACAGTACGGGTATTGCCATTGCATTTACTATGGCGCGCCTAAGTACTATTTTATTCCAGTACAAGCACGCCAACGTATTTAAATCCAGTGTTGTGTGCTAGTACAGCTGCTCTTGCCGTAAGACTGGTCTGGCCGTATCGACAACACTCAAGACCGAAACTTTAGGTAATGCTGTTAGTACGGTAATTAATGACCGCACCGGACTATAATAAATAAATAAAAATCTTTTATTTCAGGCCAACTTTGCCCATTTGCTAGTACAAAAACTTATTATCTATATTAAGAACAAATTTATTAAATTATTATTATTATTTGGTCGAATCATCGATTCACCGATTCACCCGTCTTCTTACGTGTAAATCGATAAATCGACCAAACACGACAGAGTCCATTCTCTCTGATAACATCTTTAAGATACTATTGGCGCTCCCCTGCATTCTTCGCATAACCGAGGCAGTTTTTTTACGCATAATTGTATAAAAATCATATGACCGTACTAACTTTTTAAATTATTATAGTTTTGACAGATTATGGCTAGTACGGCTATATAGATGTGTCGTAATTTTGTATGGAAAATGTCAATGTCAGTGTAGTGTTGTACAAAAATTTTGAATGTGTACTACCGCCCTGCAAAGTGTTAAGATACTTTTACACTAATGCGTGATACGATTTGAGTGCGGTTTGGTAGTTTCGCCGTGTCCGTCAGTCTGTCTGCCCGAGGCCTAGCTCAGAGGCTCTTAGCATTAGAAAGCTGTAATTTGGCAAGGCAATATTAATCACACCGTCAAAGTGGTACGTATAATATAAAAATGGTTTTTCGGGTACAGTCGCAGAATGAAAAGTTTGTCAGTTTTCAAATACATTAATTTGACACTTAGCAAGTACATGTTATATCTAAACTACGTAACACCCAAGGTTCTTACTTCGTACATAGCAATACCCACCGCCGTCACACACTAACTATCACACACACAGATACTCACAACACACATATTTTGTACATATTTATAGATCTATAATTTTCATATTTTCATTTGGCTTATGATTGTTTGGTTTCTTTAATTTCACTTTCAATACTATGTAATTTAGACATATTAACATAACGACTCGTATATCACTCAGGATTTGATTTGTTTTTATTGATATTTATATAATAATATTATTAATTAATAATGTAATAGTACCATTTAATTAAAACATTACCCATTCAATTTTAAGGGTAACCATTGTCAGTAACATAATAAGAATCTTTAATTGGCATAAGTTTGGTATTAGTTTTTCCGTATAAGAATTTGTAATAATGATAAATATAAATAAATAAAATTCCCAGCTGAGTGAGCGGAGTCCCTTAGCCCCAGCAATAATTCCGACAAATCCATTAGGCGAACAAAAGGCTGGAAAAGTCACAATTAGACATGCGATTATTGATCGGGCTGGAAACGGGGGGTTGACGAACTGGAACCGCTAAAAGGGGGGGAGGGGGGTAATGTCGACGCATTGATAAGAACTGTGGTCTGTCAATCCCTGATTTCAGACATGGTAACGATTTACTTTCATTTCACTCATATAAAATTTTGTTCAATTGTGTAGCCAACTTATTGTATTCTTTATTGCATAAGAAATACAAACAGATTACAGTCAGAACATATGTACCTACAATAGTGGGTTTATCAATGTAAAGATCTCTTCCAGTGAAACCTACTGGAGGTTATTATTATTATTAAATTCCTTATCGCACTAAAATATAAAATACAAAGAACATATAACATAAATGATGAAGTGTACAAATAGCTATTTCTTCCAAACAATCTCACTTGAAGAAGCTTTTTAATAAGTAGTTGGATAGTGCAAAGTAAAAGGTGAATAACTTTAAATATGAGCAGGTATAGTAGAATACATACAAAGACAAACACTTACTAAAATAAAAAAAAAACATATAAATAACTACAATAATAAAATACACATAAATATATATATAACAGTACATATAATTCATTAAAGAGATACCTAATTAATATTCCTTTAGGCGCAGTTTAAACACTGCAAGCGATTCTGCGTGACGAATATTTTGTAGTAGTGCATTCCACAACTGCGCATCCTTAATGCCAAAGGATCCCAAGTAATAATTTGTACGGCAGCTGAAGGTTATGAGGTTAGAAAAGTTACATGAGATGGGTACAAATAACCGCCTCCGTGGCTCAATGTAAATAACAATACAAAGTGTATAACATTCTAACCTTTTCGTCACAGTTACATTTTTGAAAAAAATATAGCATCATTTAAGAAAAATAGTGATAAACATGATGTCAATAAGTACAAGAAATAAAGATAAACTTGCAGGTCACATAAGTCGCCTCCGCAAAGTCAGTAATTCATTCAAAGGGTTATAATGTATACGCTTTTTCAATAAGATTCCAGTTGATATACAAAATCTTCATCTCAATAAATTTAAAGATACTATAAAACAGAAACTTATTAACAAAACATATTATAAAATATCAGACTATTTAGATGATAATCACCCCTGGACGTAATGAGATCGTTCGCATAACAGGCTATTTCACAATTAATAATGAAATATAAAAACCCTTTATGTATTTTGTAGGTACAAAGAGTACACTTAAAATAGTCAATTTTACATTTTTTAGCTAATGCTTGTTCAAATAAATAAATAAATATATTTCATTATCAATTGTGAAATAGCCTGGCATGCGAACGATCTGATTATGTCCAGGGATGATTATCATCTAAATAGTCTGATATTTTATAATATGCTATGTTAATAAGTTTCTTATAATAGGTATATATGTGTATATATTACATAGGTACTTAACCTAGGAAGGTATATAGAGGTGCGTCATACACTGCATTTCACACAGCCTGTAATGTAATAAAGAACACATTTTATTTGTATTATTTAAATTATATTTTTGATAGACTATGTATTAATGTAATAATTATTGTTAATTGTAAATAAATAATAAAAATTTAAAATTTTTATCTTTCCAGGGACCCCCCAATCCTCTCCGCCCACAGCTATTCCGACATCCTTTTGAGGCTGCCGGGGGGCAAGAGGCTGAGGGATATCAAGTGGCTCAGCGTTTGGTGCAGACGTTTCACAGTAAGTAGTGTTCATTTGTTACCTCCAAGATTAAGTTGTGTAACTCTGGAGGTAAGTTTAGATAATTCAACATAATTGCCAGAGATCGTAAGGAAAAAATAAGGTATATTAGGTAAGTGAAATAGAAGTTATTGGCATAGGCGACCGGTTGGTGTAGTGGATAGTGACCCTGTCAGCGAAACCAACGGTTGCGGGTTCCAATCCCGCGAGGGGTAAATGTTTGTGTGATGAATACGAACATTTATTCCCGAGTCATGGATGTTTATATAAATATTTATGTATGTTTATCCGTTAACTAGTATTCATAGCACAAGCTTTGCTTAGTTTGGGACTAGATGATTGGTGTAAGTGTCCGAAATATTTATTTATTTATTATTTATTTCAGTGGTCGGAGTAGGTAGAGCTGTTTTTGCTACTTGCGACATGCGGGCATAACATGGATATGCCAAATATTTCCCGATCCCGGAAATTCTCGGAATTAAAAAACCATTGCTACATGCGGACATAACATGGATATGCCAATAATTTCCCGGAATCCCGGGAATTCTCGGAATTAAAAAACCATTGTTTAAGTAGTTTTTATAGGAGTGGGTAGAGCTATTTTTGTTATTTACTGCTTTGTTAGAGAAAGACAGAAAACATTTTCTAAATATTAACTACAAGAAAAATAGTATCTGTAGATAATTAAAAAAAAAACTCTTTACATCCTTTTTTATTCTGATGATCGACAAATTTCAAAATCCCGGTATTTCGCAAACATTGATGTTAACATCAATGTTTGCGGTCATTCACCCCAAACAACTCCGACCACTGTTTATTATAGGTAGTATTTTTTTTTTTTTTTTTTTTTTTTATTGAAGAGGTGGGCAATCGAGCAATAGGCGCACGCACAGTATATTTTTTTCTTTCAAAAACGCACGCGCCGTCCTTAGGTTGATATGTGACTGCACTGATTCTTAGGGTTCATATCGTGCGAAATTTATTTGGAACTCATTTCTTCTCCAATTTTCCTCTATTTATTTAATTTAATGATGTAATTATGTGGAATAGGCTACAAACGCGGCCGTCAAATGACACAATTAACGCTTTATTCTAAGATAGTTTTGATAAATATTTATAAGGTACTTATGTGTGTATTATTTTGTTATGTATGTGGTATCCATCTATATATATATATATATATATATATATATATATATATATATATATATATATATATATATATATAGCTATTTATATATATAATATATATGTATAAATGTATGGTTTTAGTTTTGTTTATTAAATAAGTAATTGATTATGTAGGTATTTCATATCTGCATCCGTATTTTGCACAACCTGCCTGTTCTATAAAGTTAACTCCTACACCCAAAGGTTGCCTGGAAGAGATCGCTTTTAGTGATAAGGCCGCCTAATTGTACTCTTATCAGTATTGTGTTTTGTAAAATGTATGTTCTCCTTTTAGTGTATTTGTATTGTATTGTATTGTATAAAAAAAAACGACCTATGCCAATACCTTCTACTTCACTTACCTAATATGCCCAATTTTTTCCCTTAATCGAACTCGCCAGTATAATATTACTGAGCGTCGGTGGCTCAGCATTTAAGACGCGGTTTCCCAATTTGGGAGGTCCGGGTTCGATTCCCAGGCAGGCCATGTACCAATAAGTTCTTAAATTTAATTTAATTACTTATGTGCATTTATCCGACTGCTTTTAAACTGTGAAGGAAAACATCGTGAGGAAACCTGCATGCCTGAGAAATAATTTTAAGGCATGTGAAGTCCCCAACCCGCATTGGGCTAACCCGAAGACCTATCACCTGCAGTGTGATGTTTGCGGTCTGAGATGATGATACCTATATTGCTGCAAAATTAAACCATTTAAACCATTTATTTCCACACACCAAAAAAAAAACACAACAACATACAAGAAATCAAAACAGAGGAAATCAAGGTCCGCATCCCACAAACCGCTCTCGAGACCGAGATGGCCACCAGCTCACGCTTGAGAACCTGTTTCATATTGAAACAGTATCAAAAAAATAAATAAAAGAAAACTATAATATCGAGATCGAGACGCGATCCCAGTCTCAAGATCGATCCACCAACACGGCTCTATCACTAACTAGGTACTACAATGAGTGCGTGTGTGGGGGACAGTCTCAGTAAACACTGAGTGACGTGAATCACTCAGCACTGGTTTTCAGCCTGCCCTCAATTACACCAGTTCATTGGTGTTAAAACAAGAGTCTGGAACCAATAGGAACGTGGTATTAAAAGCTGTGTTCCTAATTAGATTTCCTACAAATAGCGTAATAAGCGTTTAAGCTATCCGAACTGTTGTAAGTACTTTCGGAATATTCATCTTTTATACTTCTACCAACACTAGTAGCATGAGGGGCGCGCCAAACGTTTATGTCGCGCGAGATAATATTTATATAATATAACTTACGTCACGTTTTCGCTTCTTAAAAGCATATTAATAAAAGAATGCAGTCGAATTAATCATCTCCCGTTTGGAAATCGGCCATCAAGTGTAACAATTCTGAATGGCATCGAACTGAGCATGGTAAAGGGAAATTGTTTCTTTGAAGATTATTACCACAAATGAGATTATATATGTATTTATTTACAAAAAAAAATGTATTTGTGTAGTTTATCAACCATCTAGTATCCATACCACAAGCCTAGATGCTTACTGTGGACCTAGATGGCGCTGTGTGTATGCGTAAAGAAAAAAAAAAAAAAAAAAAAAAAGAGATAATAATTCCCGTATTACTTTATTATTACGTTTGTTGCTCTGATTATTTATTGTGGTTGAAATTTAACAGAGTTTGCTTGTGAGATTGAAATAAGGCGCAGGTTAACATAAAAAAAGCCGCCTACATTACAAACACTATACCTAACCATTGCACGTACTATTCGGCTCCATGATCATTACATTATCATCCGACTTACATTATACAAAATTTTCAGATCACATAACCACCAGGAAGTGGGTCAAATTTAACTTGTACGATCTCACCTGTAGGTACAAACAAAAAATAAACGAGGCAAGGTAAAAATAAAACTTTGCAAAGAGCCACCATTGCGATTCTTGCTATTCTCCTCTTGTGAGTCAGCTTTGTGATTGAATGCTAATTGAATGTCATGTGACGATATCAGATGTTATTTTTATAACGTGAGAAATAGAACATGTTTCGTTATATTTGAGTTATATGCTCAAATATAAAAATCTATTTTATTTAGATTTTCTTTTACGGGACACAAGCTCGTCGAGCGCGGCTTGACCTGCGTGGAAACAACTTAACGTGGTTTAATTTTTTTATCCCGCGAGAACTACCCATTTTATCGGTATAATTTTTTTTTAATCCAGCGTATGTTCTACCTATATACCTATCAAAATTTCATCTAAATCCGTTATTCCGTTTCGCCGTGATAGACCAACAAACAAACGTCCAAAATTTCACATTTCGCTACGCACTGCGGCTTCGTCTGCGTCGAATAACTTTATCGCGGATAAATTTAATTTGTTTATCCCGCGGGACCTACTGACTTTATCGGGATAAAAAATATCCTATGTTTAATCCAGGCTTATTTCATCCAAATCCGTTCTTCTGTTTCGCCGTGATTAAGCAACAGACAGACAAACTTTCGTATTTATAATATTAGTTAGATATGTAAGTTATCCTGTTGAATAGTTTTATATTTATTTTATGTATTTTGTAAAATGTTTATTCTTCTTTTGTGCAATAAAGTGTATTTGTATTGTATTGTATTTAAAATTAAACTCAGGTATAGGTTCTTAGATGTTTGATGGAATTGGGTTAAGCCGTAACGAAGGTATTGGGCTTTTAATACAGTTGGTTTGGTCTATCTGAATTATATAATATGTTTCCTTGAGGGATTTCTAAATTTTCAATTTAAGTTGTGTTGATATTATTGTAACTGCCTTAAATATATTCTTTGGTGGCAGCAACTAGGTACTCTGGTGTAATCCCTCGCAGAAAATCCCTCCCGGAAAATCAGCAACTTTGCTGAGTGCCTACTAGTGTTGCAAAAAAAAAAACCAGTTTTTTTTTCTAGTGAAAAAGATTAATACTTAACGTTCATATTAGAGTTTTTTATTTATTTATAAACCTACCATACCTTTTTGATGAAATAGTACCAAGTTTGCATGAATATTTTATATTCAATTTGCGCACCGGGAAATTCACCTTTCGATTTATGTTTGTGCGCGCAAAGTTGGCGGAGCGCGATTGAAGCTTGACTTTTCTTGACTGATACAGAGAGTAAATATCAGATATCAATAAAACATTTAATTTCCTATAGTTCATTTCATAAAAAAAAACCCAATTAAAAAAAACTAAGCGTACCAAGTTTTTTTTCAACATTGTGAAAAAAAACAAAGTCGTTTTTTTTCATGTTACATCACTAGTCCCTACCCTTTCGTCTCTCTATTGGCTAGTTGGTAGACCGATGATTAAAGCAGTTAAATAAACGGCAGGTTTAACGAACGCGGCTGTGTAAAAAAAATATTGTATTTCTGTGAAATTCTGTAAATGTAATAAGATAGTACGACAGAATCGCATCCAAAAACAGTGCGATAAATATTTCGCTTGAAATTTTTCATTCAAATATGTCATTTGAATGAAAAATCGTTTTTGATATTTTCGATCCCTAGAGAGAAACTGATACAATATTGAATTTACAGTCGAGAGGATATCAATGTTTCGTGAATGCGTGTTCGTACCGAAATCAATAGTCAATCAAACAGATTAAATTAAAAGTACGACAGAATCGCATCCAAAAACAGTGCGATAAATATTTCGCTTGAAATTTTTCATTCAAATATGTCATTTGAATGAAAAATCGTTTTTGGTATTTTCGATCCCTAGAGAGAAACTGATACAATATTGAATTTACAGTCGAGAGGATATCAATGTTTCGTGAATGCGTGTTCGTACCGAAATCAATAGTCAATCAAACAGATTAAATTAAAAGGATTAAATTATCAACTGAAAGCGATACAATTTTTAACTTAATATTTAACTGACTTATTGAAGAAGAACGAACACGAAACTCAAGGGTTGCTCTTTTAAAGTAGGTTTAGTTTACAATGTGTACTTCGACACACTTCGAAAAATACTGTTTTTAAATATTGGCAAAGTCAAAAAATTCTTTATGCTGTACGCTCAAATATTTAGTCAAATTTTACATACAGCTACTTCCAATACATGCTATTGCTTTTTTTATTTGCTACTGCATCAGTCTACGCACTGTATTATCTTTACATGCTCTTGTACTTCAATTTGTTGTCCTGAAGCATGTATTATTCAATCTTTTAGTTTTCTCTCAAATCGTCTGTTTTCAATAACGTTATATTATATATACATACTACTACATAACGGAAGATGTATAACGCTAATGTATCAAGTCGGTATCCGTGACAGGTCGGACAAAATATCGATTACAAGTAGCGCGCGTGCGCGACCGTTCCCGCCAAAACTTGCAGTTTCGCGCGCTTTCTAATTCGATTCATTCATCGCTCCATCACGAATTCTCAATAGGTTATTGTTTTCAACTTGATAAGAGCCGATTGATATTAAGTTTCATTGAATCGTCTGCTAAGATTAGAATTATCTCATGAAGCAAGTGTTTCTAATATTTTAATCCGTGTAACTATACATAAACCACACAACCACAACCAATAACATAAAAAATTCATTGATAGTCCTCTTATATGATTTCTAAGTTATTTCTGAGCAAACAAATGGCATGTATTTTTATTTATTTAATTTTTTTATATATTTAAAATATATGATAAATTTGTGTGTGTTATGTAGTCAATAATATATTATATGTTTAAGTGCAGTTAAATTATCTAGTTATACTTTGTAGGCTTAGTTATATTTTTTACCAACTATAAAATATTGCTTTAAAAGTGTTGCTATTATTAGTGCAAACCTCACTTACTGGTAGCTTGTATCTTTACCCTAAGGTTTGCCTGGAAGAGATCGCTGTTAGCGATAAGGCCGCCTTTTTGTGCGCTTAATGATGTACTCTGTATTCTTAATGTAGCTTTTGTTAATTGTGCCATAAAGAGTATTTGATTGATTGATTGATATAAACCGTATACAGAGTGAAATTTAATTCTTCTAATTCCTGTTTACTGGTGACGTCATTCTTGATTATGAACAACTTTCCACAAGGAATCATTGTTGAATTCGATAAAAAAAATTTCATTAGCCATATAAAGTATAAACCATACTGACACCACCATTAGTATGGAAATGCAACAATTTTCGGTTGAACTCGGCTATGATTCTTATTTGAATGTTTTTTTTTTTCTATCTTTATTTATTTATAGGGGGTTTTATCTATAACAGCATATGCCACCCTCATAGGTAATCTAGGCTTAGGACACCTTATCTTCTACTTATACCTAGCTTAACAATCTAAATATATATAACTCAAAGGTGACTGACATAGTGATCTATCAACGCCCAGCCCAAACCACTGGACGGATCGGGCTGAAATTTGGCATGCAGGTAGATGTTATGACGTAGGCATCCGCTAAGAAAGGATTTTGATAAATTCTACCCCCAAGAGGATAAAATAGGGGATGAAAGTTTGTTGTTTGTATTTTGATAAAATCTTCCACGCGGACGAAGTCGCGGGAGGAAAGCTAGTTTTATATAAAGTTCTGGCTTCGCTTGAATTAGGGAGAAACAAGATGCTATTGGACCAACCGACATTGCCAACATGTCTGTTTCTAATTTGAAACCTTTCGGGTTTCGTTCGGACACACTCCACCATAACATGGTGTACATCCTCTACGATTCCACACTCTTCACAGTCTGGGGATGGTACTTTTCTCATAAGATATCCAAAATTATTCAATGGAATGTGTCCGGATCGAAGCCTTAAGGCTGTAACTACCATGGTCCTGCACATGTCGACATCATCGAACCTACCAACATATTTGAATGTTGTTGGTAATTAAGAGTGGCGTACCAGTGAACAGGAATTACACGAATTAAATATTCATATTCATTTATTCATGCTTTCATGTGTACATTAGGTCTTAAAAAATCAATAGCCCATACATGAAACCCGGTAAGGGCACGGCAGATTCTAAACAATTAATTGTATTTACTATTCTAATTATCACAACATTATGACGACCGATTGGTGTGGTGGATAGTGACCCTGTCAGCGAAACCAACGGTTGCGGGTTCGTCTCCCGCGACGGGTAAATGTTTGTGTGACAAATATGAACATTTATTCCTGAGTCATGGATGTTTATATAAATATTTATGTACGTTATCCGTTATCTAGTATCTATAATACAAGTTTTGCTTAGTTTGGGACTAGATGATTGGTGTAGGTGTCCGAAATATTTATTTATTTATTTATTATTATGTTTATCTATTTATTGTTAATATAAATATTTTATAATACTTTTATTATGTAGATCCAAACGTCAACGTCAATCACAAAATCATCAAGAATTTGTTGACCGAAAATTGTTGGACTTCCACACTTAAAGTGGTTTCAGAATAGTTTACTTTGTATCGGTAATCGATTTTTTTTTATCGAATTCGTTTACGGTTCCTTGGGAACAATTGTTCGTAAGCAATAGTGGCGTCACCAGTTAATGAGAATTGTATGAATTCAAAATCACCCTGTATACACAGATCACCCATACGATAATTGAACCGCCAAAAATTGGTAAAACAACCGACTTCGATTAGGTTCCATTACTATTATATCTTTATTATTATATATTATTATATATTTATTTGCTCACCAAAATCTATCCAAAATGTACATTCAACTTATATACTATTACAAAGTAGATAAATATCAATTGTAACATTTTAAATACAGGTAAGATCATGGTGGACTGATACCTGAACTAGGATACATCCTGTGTCTCAAGTTATCAGTCCTCCACCCCTAAGATGACGTAAACAAAGGGTACCTTAAATTATTCATACTAAATAGTAACAATAGAAGAGTAACTTATCTAAGTAGTGATGCGCACGCATAGTAAGAGTAGATGAATCAATAGACATATGTACACGTATGTATGTGCTACATGTGTGTGTTGTATCTCAGATACTATCTCAGATCATCATCAGTGGAACATCAGATCTTCACCATATATATACGGGCCCACCCTGGTAATAAACCCTCACACAAAAACTATCATTAAAATCGGTTAATGAGTCGAGCGCCCCACTCGATTTCAAATTACAGCGGAGCTTAATCGAGAAGGCATTTTCTATCGAGAGGTTTTAAACGCCATCGAGGGAGTTTGTCAAGAAAATCTTGGTACGCAGGTGATTTTCAAAAATCTTCGGTGTTATTAATTTGTGGAGTCTTTGAAATATTGGCTGAGATATACGTGTGCACGGCATTGTGCGATGACAATGGGCTTCGATATTGCGCCGGCTTTGCATTTCTCCAAACATCCTCAATACGTTGTGTAAGAAAATTTGAAATAAAGAACGAAAATTATTTATAGTAACTAGTAAGTAATATAAGATCTCTTGTAGATAACTAGTCCAAAACAATCTGCCTGCAGCTAGGGCGTACAAATATTTAACAAATTAGAAATCATTTAAGAAACACTAATTTCTCGCTAGCTCTTCTCAGTAGTGGTCGCGTTCCGAGCTAGTGGTAGTTTAAAAAACAAATGACGTTCATAAGTGCATATTGTATTGCCTACATGAATAAATGATTTTCATTTCATTTCATTTTATATACATTATCATGATTATTTCGAACACAAATGTATTTTACGGGGTGAATTTGAATTCGTGTAATCCCCTGACGCCACTCGTGATTACGAACAACTTTCCCCAAGGATCCATATTACCCGCCTCCACACTCCTCCCACTATAACTCCTGTAAGCCAGGATCAACAGTGGTACTCTGCACGGCGCCTACTGAAGGTAGACGGTGCCCTACGTGTCTCTATTGCTACCTTGGGCCCCAGACTAATTAAAGAAGAGATAAAGGTGTGAAGTAGGAAAGAAGTTTCCCCCCCCCCCCTCGGCAAATGGGAGTGTAGCTAAATGAATTCAAAATCAGCACTAAGGCTTAACCTATGGGGAAGTTTGGGAGCAAAAGGCTACCGTGAATAATAATGCCAATAGTAATAGTGGCAAAATTTCCTAAAGGCTTGGAAATTATGTCGGGTCGCCACTAAATCGGTGTAGAAGACCGGATGGTTGTACGATAACACTTTATCCAGCATGACCCTCCTTTCATTAGACCAGCGCGGGCAATCCCACAAAATATGATGAGCAGTTATCTCTGTATATCCACATTCACATTCAGGGGACCCAAGGATCCATAGTCGAATTATTACCCATATAAAGTAAACTATTTTGAAACCACCTTTAGAATTGAAGTCCAACAATTTTCGGCTGGTGATTCTACTCCTGATTACGAACTTTAGAACCACAGCCGATTCAGCCGAAAATTGTTCGACTTCCATACTGAAGGTAGTTTCAGAATGGTCATTTTATTTATTTATTTTATTTTAACACTTTATTGCATATATAAGTAAACAAACGTACATTGAACAAACATAGGACAGAAATTACAATACACAATAGGCGAGCTTATCTCTGTAAGAGATTTCTTCCAGCAAACCCTCGGAAGGAAAAATGAAATTAAAGTTTTTTATTGCAGACAAAGACCGATACATTAACAAAACATCACTGTTATAGGAACACAATTGACAAAAGATAAAACATTAAGATTTATAGCAATAATGGTTTGAATATAGGATTATTTTATAAGACGAAAAATAATATAGATATTAAACACAATAAATACATAATATAAACGCCTGTATACTAAAATACATATTAATAAATACCTACGTAGAATATATAATATATCAAATACTTATATAGATATCTATAAATAGGCTGACTGAGTTACTGAGACAACTTGAGATAGTGTTCCTTTAGCCGAGTTTTAAAAATAGGTAGGGATTAGCTATCGCGTATATCAGTGGGAAGTGCATTCCATAATCTGACTGCATGCATCTAGTTTACATTGGTAATCGAAAATTTTTTAAACGAATTTGACTATGATTCCTTGGGAAAGTTGTACGTAATCAAGAGTCGCGTCACCAGTTCGATATCACAAGGAAAGTTACACAAGTTTGAATTGGAATCTATAAATTTGGCGCCCAATGTGGGACTCCGATTAGGTTAGATGAATATAAATTCGTTGAGTGCTCTATAGTACTCTAGTTATGTTGTAAAGCTTACAATGTAAATTTTCCCAAAACTATAGATTTCTTATCGCCTTTATAAAAATATTGAAATCAAATTCTTAAGCCAACATTATTATAACATTAAAAATATCTTCGGCCCTTATCGAGTCTCGAGGGTTAGAATTTTTCTTGGAATTTAAATTTTCAAAGTATCTTCTTAAACCGGTTGCTAGGCAACGCATAAAATGGGATAAGCGTCTCGGCTTAAATAGAACACTTTTCTATGAATAACATTTATTCAAATCTACTTATTTTATTATGAACCCAACTTGTGCCTTAAGACTTAAATATATTCAAATTTATTAATTTTAATTAACAACGTTTAGGAAAATCATCTATCTGTTCATCTACTGCAATGCGGTACTGAAGTAATAAAGTCTAATGACAACATTTGTTTAAAATAATAATAAATATCTTTGCACACACACACACACATCGCCATCTAGTTTCACACTAAGCAACTAGGCTTGTATTGTAGATACCAGATGGTTAATAAACTATACAAATACATTTTTTTTTGTAAATAACTACATATATAAATGAAAAAAATCCAAAACTCGGGACCGTGTAAGTTTCATCATACAAACATATGCTCCTAGCGTGACTCGAACCCACGACCTTTTGGTATAGCAGTCAGAGTTTCTAACCACTAACCCCAACAAGTCGTCCATGATATACCAATGTTAAGATTTGTAAGTTCTATAGTGTTTAATGACATAATAATAAAGAAATTATAGTTTTTTTTATTTATTCATACAGAATCAATAAGAAATTACTAATTGTAATCCAATTACAGGTTCTTACTTCGTACATAGCATTAATAAGTCTATTGTAAGGGTGGAAAGCCTTAAAAATAACACTTTTCATGGTCACACATAAATTATCAAATTATTCTATTCTCTATTGTTGTACGAAGCGACTTACATACTTTACCACTTGTGATATCTTGTTAGAGAGTCAGAATTAGCTCATTCTTGAGCACTGGATATGTTTGTGGAATCAGATAACTATGAAATCAAATTTGGCGCCCAACATGGGACAGAGATGCAAGAACACTCGATTTGATGATTTACCTTTCTTTTTTTTATTAAAAACTGGTTTCGCGTTTGACTACAATCTCACCTGATGGAAAGTGACGATGTAGCCGAAGATGTATCACGCGCACCCAGTAAATGCTATTCACTCTAGACTTGAAGATCCGACGCGGGCAGTGAGTTCCATACCTTAGCAGTCTGCATTATAAATGATGAAGCAAAGCGCTTAGTGCGGATGTTCGGTATGTTGACAACATATGGATGGAAACCCTCCCCGCGCCTGGTTGTCCGAGGATGGAAGGGGGGCGGTGGAATAAGATCTTTGTATTCTTTGTAATGTACCTACCTTTGTAATCTCGAATAGCTGGAATAGTTATAACATAATAAATACTAAACAACAGGGAAAAAATCAATCAGTATACCTTCAGATAAATCTTTCCATTTCCAGGTAAACTTCGGTGATGTCTTCATCCCAGCTGGGTTAGACCCGCCTCGTCCGCGAGTACTGCCAGAATTTAAACGGCTTGCCCACGGACTCCGATCAGGGAATATCAGCGTTTTAGATGCGAAGACGTTCTACATACCCAACCTGCATTACGATGGTGCTGGTCCTGACGCCTACTTCTGGGTCGGAAATGGGTCTGAGCCGAATCCGTTTGGGACGAAGGTAAGAGTATTGATAATATGATTCGAAAGTTTACAATGCTATGAAAATAAAACTCGATTAAAGACCATATAAAATAATTTTACTTAAGTTTTTATTGCCCAGCAGTGGGACACGATAGGCTAATTAAAAAAAAAAAAAGTTTTTATTACAATGATTTAGTTACTAAAACCGCCTCCGTGGTTCAATGTAAACAATATAGGGTTTACAAATCGAAGGTCCCGGGTTCGATCCCCAGCGGGGTACATGTTTAAAGTACTCGGTTTGGTTGGTGGTAGGGCATTTTAAATGTCCTCCTGGGTAACTACCACCATCTTATCTAAATCTGCCGCCAAACAGCAATGTTAAATGCATGCAATCTTATCAGAGATAAGATAGCCAGCCCCCCAAATGTGTTGGAATTTCCGGGTCAGTACGCTTCCACCTTCGGCCTCATCTTCACTTAACATTAGGTCTGATTGAGATCAAGTCCTAACCTGTAGTGCATAAAAAAAAATATTACAAAATTCTGAATATGAGGATGATAATCATTCTGGTTATGCACCAGCTCATCGCAAGCCAGACTATTTCACAATTAATAACGAAATAAATTCCTTTTGTATTATAAAAGTTTCCCAAATAAGATGGGGTTTCCGGGTCAGTACGCTTCCATATTCGACCTCATCTTCATGTTATTGTGGTCAAGTGCTAACCCGTTCTGCATAAAATAATAAAAGAAGTGAGAAAACTAGGATTAGCTCCACACTTGGTAAACCAAGTATCAATATCATTTAAAAAAAAAATCATCATCATTAATTTATTTGAAGCCGGCGCAGTACGTCTTTTTCTTCCAATCTCCTCCATCATCCGTTACCTCATCATTCACGCCCTTTTGGTAGGTACCAATAAAATCAATTCAAAATCGACAGGTCCTCAAACCTCTCTGTTTCAGAATCAAAAATCAAAATCAAAAAAATTATTATTTCGTAGGAGAAAAGTTATCAGTTGAAAACGTCACATTTTTTATCTTATTATTAAAGTTATTGACATTATTGCTCATTCACAAAGCTGATTCCCCAGAGAAGATCGAAGGGTTGCTCTTTTAAATAAGTTTGTGTTATAATTTATTATATTATATTGTATAATTAGACTGAATATCGCCGAGCGGTCTATGTCCATGCTTGCTTATCATCCAGATGGTCAGAAATTTTATAATAGCCTTTGGTAAATAATGTCTGTTTTATGATGGTTTTCAACTTATTTCATTGTAAATTTTGAATGTCCACTGGAACCTCATTAAGTCATTATAAAAGCGTATACATTGCCCCTTAAATGACTTAGTGTAAACGGCTGACATGAACAGCAAGTTTATTTTTATATATTGTATTAACATTATGTATTTCACTATTTTTCTTAAACGATTCTAGATTTTTTCTTACATACCTACATTAAGTTTTAAGAAAGCTTAATGAAACCGTTTAAAAAGAAAAGCACGTGGCTTGCATGTTCCGTATCACGTGAGCGTTTCTGTTATATATTTCGAATGTTGAATCGTGGAACTTGTTCCGGGAATTAAACTTTTAATGTTTTGAACACCCAAACATTTATGTTGTGGCTACCCCACCTGTTGATTCGATCACGACCTTTATTCGAAATGGAATAAAGGTCATGAATGCTGTAAAAGTTTTAACTGGATAATTTGTTGGGTAGTTGTTGAAGCATAATTACTTTGGCATTACAAATGCTAGTCTTCTAAAGAAAATACAAATAAACATAAAGAACATAAAACATGTTTATTGCACACAAAAATATTACATAACAATGTAGTCCTGACTCCTAAACTACGTAAGACCATCAGGAGACGTAGGAGACGCAGAGTAACAATTAAATTGTGCTAATGCCTTTAGAGTATTTACTTATACCTGTGACTTATACAAAATAAATTACAAATTAAAGTCTTCCAACAGGTTAGGTTATTTTTAATTATTCTAGTTCTGTGGGAGATAAGGAACTTTAATCTAAGCTACTAACAATAGATTATTACCTAGAGAAATGAAGTAAGTGTAAGATCTGCAACCGTATCCCGTAGTAAATTTTGTGTTCAATTGTTAAAAATTTGCTGTTCAGCTCGCTAAATTTAGTTCCATGTAAGCGCCCTAGAAATAAATTATGGTAAACCGATACTTCTACTTCGCTCACGTGGTACCAGAAAAGCGAGCGGAACAGCAAATAGCTACATCTAGATGGAGGCCTTAAAGTTGTAATTTTAGGATTGTTTATTTCGCCTTAACAGGGATTATCAAGTACATTTACAATTAAAATCAATCTAAAGTTCTATTGCTTACAGATTTTTTTTTATTTTCTTGGGGAAAATAAGAACTACTTTACAAAGTATCAAACTGGGAGCAACTTAGAGATGTCCACTGATAGAACCCATTTAAAAGTTAATTAAAAATTATACCCTGCAAGCAGAGAACAGTTGGAATAATGAATCTAATTATAAGCAATCAATACCTTCCTTGCATTGCTAATCTAAACACAACCGTGTTACAACAGTATTAGCTCAAATAATTACACTCGATAAAATAGTAGCTCGACTGTCACAGCAGATGAATTCTTTAATAGAAACTGCATAAGCCAATCACAAAATATTTTTTGGTTTCCTTCTAGGTCCCCAACGAAATGGGCTCCCTCAATCCGCTTCGGGGCTACCAGGGTGAAGACATAGAGATCCAGCTCCCTGGAAAGATGACCGCGTATGATATAGACTGGCTCGCGGTGTGGTGTGTTGAATACCGTCACAACTTCGGGCACGTATTCATGCCGAAAGGGCTGGATGTACCACCAGCTCTGGGACAGACGAAAATCACTGTGAGTTGAAGGGATGGAGAGATTTCTTTTGGTGAGAGTACGGAGGTGAGGTAGGTCGCGAGCTCGATCCCTCCAGTTGAAATATGAAATACTCTGGTTGACATTGACACTTGGGTATACGTTTAATACCGCCTTTCTCTAATTCTGCCGCAAAGTTGCCTTGTTAACACTGTTATGTTTTGGCTGCTTTATATAATGGAAGTTGTGGATGAACGTGAGCGATTAGATGAATGAACTGGAAACTCAAAGAGATTTTTTTAATATAATGATACAATTTGTTTTACACAAATGTGGATTCGTTGTCAGCCGCTCGGCTATATGTCTACCGCGGCATTGGCAGACGCTTAAACTAAATTTATACTACTCTGTCCTACGTTTAAAATTCACTAATCCCGGATATTTTTGTGCTGTCACATCGTTTAGAAATCATAACCTTAAACAATTTTAAACATTATTACTTGTTATATTATGTAGACATTGGTGTCGATTCGGATGTACACCAACTAAACTAAACTAAAACCAGTTTTAAAGTAGTACTGTGTCTTTCTCCCTGGAACAGTACGATGCGACGGCTCCACTCTAAAACTGGTTTTAGTTTAGTTTAGTTTAGTAGGTGTACATCCGAATGGACACCATTACAATGTCGTATATTCTCTAAACATAACTAAAACCAGTTTTATAATAGTGCTATCGCTTTTTTAACCGACTTCAAAAAAGGAGGAGGTTCTGTAATCAGACGCGATATAGTTTAGAGAATGCACATCAAAATTGATACCATTGTAGTAGTGATGTCATGTTGTCCTTTTCGTGTGCTCGCACTCAAAAAAGGATAGACTAGCCTAAAAGTTTCAAGCGTGTGTCAATTGTTTCTCTTTTGTATTGGGACCTATGAAATTGGAGTTTTTTATCTTCGTTAATCATATGTACCAATTCCTGCGATTTTCAAAGCTCTATCCAAATTTGTTGTTTATTTGGAAAACGGAATATTATTTCAAGGTTTCACATGAAATATTTTTTAATTTCTGGACTAAATCACATAATAAAAAAATTTTGAACAGAGCTCTTTGCATGTGCTTCCCATAATCATTTCTTAGATTCGCTGAACTTTTATAAAGCGGTTACTTTTAAAAATTAACGCTGCCTATACTTAACTTAATGTTATCCGATAACACGCACAAAGTTTAGCTAAATTTGGAGTTGCCGTTCCCAAAAAAAAAAACAAAAATGTTTGTATGGAGAAAACAGTATTAATGTAATTCTTCACACAAAACGCCAATTTCATAGGTGAGGACCTAATATTTTGTCGCTCTTCAGTAAGCACACTTTTGAGACGATGTCCATGTTTCAAATTATTCTACATCGTCAAAGGAAATCATTAGAGAGTGTGAAGTGTATTCAATTTCCATTGGTGGATATTCATTGACCAACTCTCCTATAACAAGTGTAATACATTCATACATCTAGTATAGTCTGATTTATAATTTCATTTAATTCTAACAGCTTTTAAAGTTGCGTTGCGACAGAACAGAAGACAGGTGTCATAAAGAGCTGTCATTAACCTTTTCATTACTGCTTTTTATAGACAATTGTACTTCTAAATCTGTGCTAATTACCTACCTACTATTTCTACAGTTATACATATAATAAATATCCTTAAGACATACACACAGCGCCATCTAGTTCCACAGTAAGCAACTATAGGCTTGTGTTGTGGATACCAGATGGTTGATATACTACATAAATACATCCGTATTCCTCACACAAACGTATGCCCCTAGCGGGATTCGAACCCGTAGTCTAGTGGTATAGTGGTCAGAGTTGCTAACCACTACACCAAACAGGTCGTCATATATCAGTTAACCTCTCTGTCCTCTCTTTCCTTTTTTCTTTTCCGCGGGTCAAGTATCTCGGCGCGCCTGTCAAATTTTCGAAAATACCTGCGGTGTTAAAAACGTTTATAGATACTCTTCTACTGGGTGTATTTGTAATCTGTGAAAAGCAATAGCTACGGGAATATATTTTCTATGGATATAATGAATGAACACTACTACAGCTATAATACAAAAAATCAGAAAAATGTTACGAGTTGTAATATGTAGGTATACCTATATCCAATTGGTATTTTTACGGAGAGTACAGATTTATTTCATGTTTTTCTTAATATGTATTGTATTAGGTACACAATTTTATTTATTTGTTTTCATGAATTCGAGGCCAATCTATTTTACAGTGGGTAGGTAATCAGTAACCGTGGCTCAATGTAAACAACATTGGGCTTACGATTCGGAGGTCGCGGGTTCGATCACCAGCGGGGTTCATGTTTAAGTACTCGGTTTGGTTGGTGGTAGGTCATTTTAAATATCCGCCTGGCTAGCTACCACCATCCTATCTAAATCTGCCGCCAAGCGGCAATGTTAATAACATTGATGTGGTTGTCAGAGATACGATAGCCAATCCTCCAAATGTGTTGAGGTTTCCGGGACAGTACCACCTTCGACCTCATCTTCACTTAACATCAGGTGTGATTGAGGTCAAGAACCAACCCGTTGTGCATAAAAAAAACAGTATTTTTTTTTCTATAGTAATGGAATCAATTTATTAGTCTGGCCACACCAAGAAATCTCTGAGTTCCGTGTAATTAAAATCAGACTATAGCAATAAATTTCATTTCAGTACATGCGTATGTTTGTCCAAATTCTTTTTCCATGTGCTACCCTGGGATTTGTTTCAGCGCTGCCTTATGGATAAATGTGTTTTGTGTGTAACCTCCAATATACAGCATGATATCAAAGCAGTAGGTCGATTTTTCTACACAGCAAATACAACGCATCGTCTCCTTTTTTTGTATATGTTCCGTGGATTTTTCGCAAAATATACCGGATGAGTTTTTTTACCATATATATGCCTATATATGCCTATTTCGCAAACATTCTGATAATCATAATTTGAAAGAAACAAAAATAAAATTGAAATTCCACAATTTAGACTTAGCAAGGTTAGCACATCCTTTGTGGGATACAGCATACGCTTTTACAATAAAATACCAGAACATGTATTGAGTTTAACAGAGCAGAAATTTAAACGCCACATTAAAGAAACTCTGTGTAAGAAGGGTTATTACAGGATAGATGATTATTTAGGCGATAAGGAGGTCTAGTGTTAGCTGGTCGTTATGTTAATTGCTATTGTTTTGTAATATGTAATATAAAATGTAATATTATTGTAAAGATGGAAACTAATTGAAAAGATGTGTTGTTGCGGAGTTTCTTGTCGCTTCTTCTCCCTAACCATAACACCTTGTGAAGCGATGTAGATTAAAAAAAAATAACATGTTAACTTTCAATAAGTGATATTTTTGTATCCTAACTACATTGAATAAAATATTGTTGATTTTGATTTTACCGTAAGGAAAAAAATAGGGTATAATAGGGAAGTGAAATAGAAGTTATTGGCATAGGTAGTTTATTTTTTTTTTTCAAAAACGCACACACATATAGGGCTATATTATCTGCGACTGGAGGGATTCGTAGGGTTTCTATCATGCGAAATTTTTTCTCCAAATTTTCTTTATTTATTTAATTTAATTATGTGGAAACACGACCGTAAATTGACACAATTAATTTATTCGTTGCTGGTTTTGAAAAAAAAAAACTAACTATGTCAATACCTTCTATTTCACTTACCTAATATGCCCTATTTTTTTCCTTCCGGTAAAAAAACTCATCCGGTATAATTACTTCTCCAATCTGATCATAAATGTTCGTAAATGCTTAAGATATTATTATATTATTGTTATTCCTAATTAGTGGACTCGTACATTTTTGATTTGTTTCATTGTGATAGGTAGATAGGATTAAACGTTACTGGTCTAACAAAAAGAGAGCACAGTGCAATATACGTTTATTTCAGCTAACAAAGCTTTGTTACCTTTGATTGTCTTAAATACCGTACCACCTAAAATTCAGCTTATTATAATTATGAAGATTTGTTTCATATTAAGGCTAAGGCTTAGACATGTTATGTTCATTTTATGCCTTAAGGGCATATATTTTCATTATTATTGTATAACTAGTATATGACCAACTTACAACTATGAAACGGCAAAAAGTAATATTCCATAAATTTTGTAAGGTTCTTTGGAATCCTTAAAAATTTTACGAACGGTCAAACTTCTGTAGGATTATTATTGTGTTTCTTTGTTCATTCTAATAATTTTCTTTACAGGGGAAACGGAAAAAAGCCTCAAAACATAGTACAGCTGCTAAAAAAGCACAAAAACTGATAGTGCTACCTCAAAAATCTGTTGAACCTAGTTGGTTTTCTTTTGATTGGTTTCCTTACTAATGCGTTTTACATTACGGCGGAGAATTTAAATTTGAAATAGTTTTTTTTTTGTAGCCACAAATCTTTATTTCAACAATCTATTGGGGATTTTTCAGTACCGATAAAAGGACACACTTGTTTCTCAATGAATCTTTTTTTTTAGGATTTTTTTTCCCAAATTCCTTCAGTTTGCGGTATAATGAATTTCATTATCTATTATTATTAATATCCGTCTTAATAATATACCGCATGTAACACACCCTGTATATCTTTGGATACTAAATATTTCGTGTGTTACAATAATGTAGCGCCATCTAGTTCCACACTAAGCAACTACCGATAATTGATAAACTAAACAAATATATGAACATCCAATAACTCGGATACATTTGTCCGTATTCATCATACAAACATATGCCTAGGATATACCAAAAAGATTGCCAATTTAAAATTACAATCATTAATTTTAAAGATTTTTCAAGGGTAATATGTGGAGAATGTTTTATTTTCTCAAATTTTGTTATATTATTCGTTGCTTAGCCATGGCTACAGAAAGTAAAAATTGTTTTAAATTTGAATTTTCTGACATGTGAAATCGCCTTTTAAATTTTTGTACTTATTGAAATTAACTGTATTACATCAACTGATTTTGTTACCATTTTTATTATTGGATGGTTTGAAACTGGCAATAGCATCAACAAGAATTTTCTTTGTGTGGCGACCGTTAAAATAATTCCTCCGCCAATAAAACTTTGCAGTACGATTAAGTGATGTATATGTATTCAGTAAGCTACGATGGACAAATTCCAATGGTCGATAAAATACACTTTTGGATTGCTTTTCAATAGTTATCAAACCCTGCTTACTCATACTGCAACGTTTCACTGGTGGAGGAATGAATTAATCCCTCCACCTTGACTATAAACGCAATAGTTTTTAATTAAAATATGAAGTACTAACATGTTAAAACCGTGTAGTGTTAATGACTGTTGGTAAACCAATAAAGAGAAAAAAAATGGTACGCAATCAATCAAAACGTTAGCAACAAAACAAGTAAACATGTTGCATAATGTTGATTGGCACATTAATATACTTAATAATGTTTTGTTATCATAGTTTGCTGTGAGATAAAGTACGTCCGCAGCGTAGCGAAGATCTATCAGAATTGCAAAACATTAAATATGTTTTCGTCATGGTGGATGGGTTGACAGATCAGAGTAGAGCCATACAACGATATTAGCTTCGGCCAATAAACTTTTTTTTTTGAAGTGCAAAGATTTATCTCCGTGCCTACGAGATCAGTAAACATAAGCTTGATTCATTAATGGATTTCTGGATCCAAATAGTGCAATTGCAATTCGTACAAAATAAACTTCTAAGACTGAAAATTTATTGATTTGGTTGTGTTTAATAAAAGTGTTTGTCATTAACTAACGTATTTGCTGTATTTCCCTTCTGCTTTCCTTGGGATTTGGATAATTTTCACAGCCTGCTTGGTGGTATAACCCTGTGAGTATTCTTAATACTTTGACCCGTTAAATTATCAATCCAAATCGCACTATCGATTTTCCTTCTATGGCGACCCGGACAATACTTCTGCCGTAAAACTTTACAGTGTGATAATTTGTCAGTCCTGACTATAAACTCTACTGTATCATACTGCACAGTTTCACTGGCGGAGGAATTAATGTATACCTCCACCTAATTCTCGATTGTACTATACGTTGGATGACCGATTGTATTGATTTGCGGATTGATGGTGTAAAGGGCGCCTTGTAATAACAATAATTAGTAAAACAATAACATAATGGCGTGCATCGACCATACGGGCAACATGGCAATATCTGTATTTTCTATGAATATTAAAATTTGGCAAATTCGCACTGTTGTCACGATAATAAATAATAAAAACCATTTTTTATATTTTTACTAATTAGCTATTCCGAAATTATTGAACATTTACAAAAAATGACTACAATGAAGCATGCAGTTTATCATTTAAATTTGTTTTTTTTTTTCAAAAAAGTTGGAAATATGTCTTGATGATGACAGAAATGACGACATTACTCGCCTATTTAATAAAAAAATGACTGGCATTAAGCATTTATGGCGTAATCGCTTTCGCTATAAATGCCCATTAATGAAGTTAAGCAACATCTGATGATGGCCACAGGGAGTGAGAGGAAGCTGTGCCCAACAGTGGGCTCTAAGACTGGATGTACTTGGTTCAAAAACAAAGCATTTCATTTAAATAATTATGAAATTAAAATTGTCACATGTAGTGTATATACAGGGCGTCCCAAAGTTATGGGACATGAAGGGGAAGTACCTTAAATATCGTAGATAGTGAATTTTGCTCAAAGAAGACTTTATGTTATTTTTAAAAGTTAGTAATTCTGCATTCATAGATTTTCTAAAAATTATTTGCTTCGGCTGGGAATCGAACCGACTCAAATGTGAAAAAAAAAACACCCTACTTTTATGATGCCAATCGAAAGAATAGCTAAAAAATAATAACTCTGCCTAAGTAACATAGTATTTTAAAAGAAAGGAACAACGTGAAATTAATCATTTTAATCAAATAAAAAACATACATGAAACTGCCGTAGTCAATTAAGTAGGTATTTTTTTGTAAATTAATTAATTAAATGCTCAAAATGTGATCCCTCTTGTCTTACGCAAATCGCCAATCTTTTAATGAGCCCGCTGCCTGTTGATTTTCTAATCATTTTATGGTGAACACTCGATGTGATATGGCACAATTCTGTTTGCAACTCGCCTACGTTCTCGTATCGCTTTTTGTATAGCATATCTTTCACGTATCCCCAAAAGAAGAAATCTAATGGTGTGAGGTCCGGGGATCTGGCCGGCCATCTAATCGGTCCATTTGTACCAATCCATGTAGGAAAACATTCATTTAGAAAATCTGCTGCTCTCCGACTATTATTTGGAATGATAATATCGCTACTTTTCGAACGTCGTCGGCAATAAATAACTTTCTTGAAATTTGACTCAATCATTTTATGTTGTTCCTTTCTTTTAAAATACTATGTTACTTAGGCAGAGTTATTATTTTTTAGCTATTCTTTCGATTGGCATCATAAAAGTAGGGTGTTTTTTTTTTCACATTTAAGTCGGTTCGATTCCCAGCCGAAGCAAGTAATTTTTAGAAAATCTATGAATGCAGAATTACTAACTTTTAAAAATAACATAAAGTCTTCTTTGAGCAAAATTCACTATCTACGATATTTAAGGTACTTCCCCTTCATGTCCCATAACTTTGGGACGCCCTGTATATGTTATTTTGAGTTACGTATATATTTTATTTATTATCCTGAACAATATTGAAACCATTTGACATCAGAATGTGTTTCAGACGAGCTCAACGACTTCTCAGACGCCTTACAGCAATTCTAATAATTGTAAGGAGATTTTGGATAGACGATTACAGGTCCGATGGGAGATACAGGTAATTACAATATTGATTGTTACATTTTTCTATCGCTTAGATTTCACGGTCTAATCATGGACGTCGTGAAAATCACATAATGTTATATCCCGATATATTTCAACTACAAAATCATATGTATAAAGAGCAGCAGGCTATACATAATCATTGAATAGCGTAGCCAGTAGATATGTCATCGGTGATTTGTTTATTGTTCACAAACTGGATAGTTAGTATACCAACGTTCGCCGAATGTAATTTTTGACCGCCTCCGTGGCTCAATGTAAACAACATTGGGTTTACGACTCGGAGGTCGCGGGTTCGATCCCCAGCGGGGTACATGCTTAAGTACTCGGTTTGGTTGGCGAAAGGGCATTTTAATCGTCCGCCTGGCTAGCTACCACTATCTTATCTAAATCTGCCGCCAAGCAGCAATGTTAATAGCATTGTTGTGTTCTAGTTGTCAGAGATAAGATAGCCAATCCCCCAAATGTGTTGGGGTTTCCGGGTCACTACGCTTCCACCTTCGACCTCATCTTCACTTAACATCAGGCGTGATTGAGGTCAAGTACAAACCCGTTGTGCATAAAAAAAAAGATTGGAAAATGTCTTCTCATTTCATCTGCCATAAGAAATACACGATGAAGCACCGTTTTAAAAAAAACTGTAGCAAATTTTTATATGATATTGTTTCATCAACATTCCTCATCATCATCATCATCCTTGTCCACTGATGATATATAAATATATTAGTTTTTTTCTGTAGATAAAGTAAAATAAATAATGCTTAATATTTAGATATAAGCATAAGCATATTAAGAATGCACCTAAATGAAATATATTAGAAAGTTATTTACATCGAATTTAGAAAAAAAGAAAATATAAAAATAACATAATATTTACATAATTACAAAAAATGTATAGCTGCATTGCCCCGCTGAATTGCTAGGCTTAATCTAACACGAATAAATATGTGATTTTCACGAATTACGTTAGCCAATCCTATTGCTATAAAGAAACCTATTGCATGAACATGAATATTTTAATTTTTATATATTCACATTGCATCACAAATAATTAGTTGTAATCTTTCCACAACCAAGCGAGTGAGAGAAACGGGAAGGTAATAATTATCTACATTTAAGTGCTTTATGTGTGTTATTTATTACTCCATTTTCAGTAAAAAATCAGAAAGACGAGTTAATAAAAAGCAAAAAGTATTTTTTTCTGAAATTGGTATTTATTGTATCAATTCTGATTTAACACTTCATTACTATAAACAATTACTTACCATGGAAGTATATCGTAGCTATGCCTAAACTCGTAAGAGTAATTATTTGTCGTACTTGGATTCTTGATTAACACGTTCAAGGACACGAGCCGCCTACCGACTTTCTACATGAAAATGGACTTTGTGCTCACGACGTTAGAACAACAAAACTTTAATTGTTGTCCAATCATTGAGAATTGACGGTATGCATTAATTCCTCCGTCAGTGAAAGTTTGTCGTATTAAAAAGTAGAGTTCATAGATTACTATTGACAAATAATTCAAAAGTAAATTTGTCTGTTAATTTTCCTTATTGTTCTTGGTGTTTAATCTCTCAACGTGTCTTATCGAAGTGTTAAATCTTAGTAAAACAATGAAATATTATTTTAAACAAATCCTTATTCGACCAAATCACAGCTCAAGTTATCTGCAAGAAAGTACTATATTTCTTTAAACCAGGGCGGATGCAGAGTTTATGGGTCTTAAATTCTCGTGGTCTAACCTGGACAGGCCTCAAAATAAACAACTAAGTTTACCTAAAAAGCATTAACAAGCCATAGTATGAGTATTAAATATTTCGTGTATTATCACAAAGACCTAGGACCTTCCCCTGGATCCGCCGTTGGTTTAGATTGGGATCTGCAGTGGATTCGTAGATTGAATTTTGGATTACTTAAGCATCTAAGAACCACTTTTTCGGTTGACAATATCCATTTGCCCCAAATTTTGCTTTCCAAAACAATAATAATTCAGAATGCCTCCTTTTTCAAATTGTCTAATTCCTAATAGGATTGTTTTGATATAATTTATAACCACTACCAGTACCCCGTATTAATATCGAATTGCCAGTAGGTAGGTATAAGTATTAAATGTTTTTATCTCCTTTTAGGGTGACCAAGTTCTAATAACCCTGTCAACGCGCCTACGCAAGGAGCAATACATGGCGTTCGGGCTCTCTGGCGCGGAAGGCAGAGCCGCCATGATCGGGGCAGATGTCGTGGTTGCTTACTGGGACACCAGGTCAGACAAATGTTTAAAATAATATATCACTTCTACTATTCCACTGAAGAGACTTCACATAGCCAAGCAATTTTGTAAATTCTGTTGCCATGAAACGGTATTGTTAATTATACCATGATCGATTACCTTTTGTATTAATAGAAACTTGTTTTAAAGGTCAACCCTTTGAGTTTCTTGCTTATTCTTCTCAGGAGAAAATTGCCTTCGTGTTTCGATAAATGTTCGAGATTCTTGATTAAAGAGGTTTTAGCTTCTGCACTTAGAAATTAATGACATGCATGCCAAGTAATACGTGTGATCCCTGAGAGGAATATGAACATACATAGTTTCATGATTATGAAGATGATGAGACATGATTATGTCTCATCATCTTTGTACAATAGGTGTTCCGTCACAATGTAAGGGGAGTTTGGGGTTCAGTGTGGATTGTCAGAGATTTATACAGACGCCACGAAAAATGTTTAAACTTTGGAAGCAATAATATATTGTATTTCATTCTGGCGTTCTTCGTTAAAATATTGACTGGCCACATTTAAAATTCCGTGATCGAACCTATAATTTTTACGTTCCAGAACAAATCAACCAAGAGCGGTGGACTACACCTTAACCCATCTGGCTCAATGTGATGGCGAGAGAGGTGTTTGCCCTGACGCGAGGCTGGGTGGCAGCAATGACGTTGTATTAGGTATGTCGATAGAGTCATCGAATTTTATGAGATTTATTCAAATGGAATAAATGACACATAATGTGTTATTATTATTTCATTTAAGCAGGGTTACAAAACCCTACTAAAAGCACTGTGATGTCGTCAGATCCATGCTATTTCTTAAGGCCTAAAACTTTTCCATCCTCTAGTGTAGCAAATGCTCTCCACAGAGTAGCAGCTTCTAGTATAGATGAGTGGATCGTAAAGAACGTTTATGGGAGTTTTATATTAGGGCCCGGCTAGCTCAGACGGTCGAGCGCTATTAGGCCCATATTACAGAATGTTACTCAAGTAGAGATCTTCGCTTGAGGACGGCTTTAAGCTCTATATATCTTATATAGCGGCACCTCTTTCTAATTTTGCTCAAGTGCAAATCTACGATTGAGCAACATTCATAAATACGGGCCTTAATTTCAGGGTCCCACGTTGGGCGCCATTAAACAGAATTAAAACAATTCCAACTCATTTATTCTAAAGTTGCATGTGAAAAAAGAGATACAGATGTCCGAACAATGCAATGCCCAATGTAACTGGCTTATTAGGCGTACAATATAATTATTTAAATTTAGACATGTTCTATCTAAACAAATTAAAATAAGCCAGATTTAAATAAAGCCATTCAACATCATGTTGTGTATATTATACTTTTTGCTTTTCATAGTATCCGGCCAACAGAAGAACGGGCTCACAACAATAACCTATCGTCGCCCGTTGGCGGCTAAGGAATCTAAGAAAGACAAGGAAATATTCAATTCAAGGTCACAGTCCGTGATAGCCGCCTTTGGACCTCTAAATTCGAGATACGAGGCCAATGCGCACTCCTTCATGGATACCACGAGGAATGATGTACAGCTTGATTTTGGTGCACAGGTGAGTCCCAATCTCATTACATGTAATGCTGCTGTTTCTAAATTTCAATTTCCCGTTTTACCGCATGAGTTTTTTTAACGTAAGGAAAATATAGGGCATATTAGGTAAGTAAAATAGAAGTTATTGACATAGGTAGTTTAATTTTTTTTTTCAAAAACGCCAGCGCTCTCTTTGATTGATATGCGACTGGCGGGATTTGTAAAGGGTTCCTATTATTCAAAATTTATTTGGGCCTCATATTTTCTCCAATTTATCTTTATTTATTTAATTTAATGGTGTAATTATGTCGAATAGGCCGCAAAAAATGTAATTGACGACCTGTTTGGTGTAGTGGTTACTTTAGTAACTTATTAGTAATCTGTAGTAGTGGTTAGAAATTCTGCTGCTATACCAAAAGGTTGCGGGTTCGAATCCCGCTAGGGGCATATGTTTGTATGATGAATACACTCATGTGTTCCCGAGTTATGGACGTTTTTCATTTATATGTGTATTTATTTACAAAAAAAAAGTATTAGTGTAGTTTATCAACCATCTGGTAACTATTATACAAGCCTAGTTGCTTAGTGTGGAACTAGATGGCGCTGTGTGTATGTGCATAGATATTTATTATTATTATAAACGCGACCGTCAAATATTGTAAATGTAATTAACGCTTTATTCGATGATAGTTTTGAAAAAAAATATTTAATTACCTATGTCAATACCTTCTATTTCACTTAGTTAATATGTATTTTTTTCCTTACGATAAAAAAAACACCGGTATATAAAATGTAATACTGGTGATGTGACACAGTTGGAATTCAAGCTGGTGAAAAGCTCGTGTAAGATGGGGTTGATATTTTATTTCTTTTAATACAGAATCAACAGCGTCATTATAAAAACTTGTTATGTATCTAAATAAAATGTTTTAAATTAAAAATAACACAATTTTTAAGAAAAATCTTTTCGCGAGCTCTGTACGGGGCACGATACGATATAGAAAATGCTGTACCAAAATTATAGTCAAATGTTTAAATCAAAATATTTGCCCTATCGCCCTAAATGCCCTACCACCAACTAAATCGAGTACTAAACTTGTACCCAGCTGAGGATCTAACCCGCGACCTTCGATTCGTAAACCCTTAATCTAAGGCCCGTATTTTAGAATGTTGCTCAAGCGTAGATCTGCGCTCGAGTATAGTCAGAGAAACTGTTATACTTGTTACATAAATCGTTCTTTTTTAACTGTCCTTAAACGCAGATCTCTGCTCGAGTAACATTCTGAATTACGGGCCCAAATGCGATGAGAAGCAACAACCGCTTCCTTATTATTACCCGTCTATACTAGTAACAATCTCACCATAGGCTCCACTGAAAACCAGCGTTGTAGTGGTTCTTCTTCTCTCGACTACAACAAATGCTGAGTTGGGGACCTGCAACTTTGCGACACCGAAAACTAGCCAACGCATACCTACTTATATTAAGTTCCACATTTTTAAATTATGTTATAATAGTATAGGTAACAATTAAATGTATTTTATAAGTGTCGCTAAAAATTTTTTTTTTTTATGCACAACGGTTTGGTACTTGACCTCAATCACACCTGATGTTAAGTGAAGATGAGGTCGAAGGTGGAAGCGTACTGACCCGGAAACCCCAACACATTTGGGGGACTGGCTATCTTATCTCTGACAACCGGAACACAACAATGTTATTAATATTGCTACTTGGCGGCAGATTTAGATAAGATGGTGGTAGCTAGCCAGGCGGACATTTAAAATGCCCTACCACCCACCAAACCGAGTACTAACATGTACCCCGCTGGGGATCGAACCCGCGACCTCCGAAACCCAATGTTGTTTACATAGAGCCACGGAGGCGGTTAAATTAAATGGATCAAATAAAGTTTTCTTGTTCTTATTCTTAACAATGGGTCGTGATTCCAGAACGACAACACCTGCGTCGGCCTGGCCGAGACGGACGCCAGCGGGCCGGCCCCGTGGGCGGCGCGGGTGGTGGCGGGCGCGCCCAGCCTCACCGCGCGCATCGGGCCCGCGGGCGGCGCGCGCGGCTACTCGCCCGTCACAGGTCGCAGCAGCCGCAGGGCCGCGCCTTCTCTAACGACAATAGCTTCGGACGGCCGCAACTCCCGACTTGTTCTTTTACAGTTTGCTGCGTCAATTATAAACCAATCGTCATTATTTTACTTTTGTTGTGTGTATTTGGATATCACACGTTATTACGGGACGCAGGGAACGTCTGAAGTTATGCAAATAAAGGATTTTTAAAGTCTGACGTTACGGCCGTCCGAAGCTATTTTCGCTAGAGGGTAGACCCCAGACGTGATACAGGCAGTCGTGGCGGAGTCGCATTCGCAATGTCAAGGGCTCTCCCGCCTAACTCAAAGCTGTAGCGATAACCATAGCAATATACTGTCTGTCTTATGACAAGAAAAAACAGTTCCCAAAGCAATTGATTTAGGCGGTCTGACTGCTGGCCCGGTCAATCCTCGGATGAGTGACCACTGGTAGCATTTTAATACGAGTGTTTCGTGCTTCGGGGGATACGTACAAAAATTCCGCTTGTACACTCCTCCTACTGTTAACTCGTATAAACTAGGATCAACGATCATAAGAAGGTAGACGTACGTGACTCTATTGCTACCTTGGACCCCAGACTAAAGAAAGAAATAGGGTGTGTAAGTAGGAAAAGAATACGTCAAAAACGGATACGTTAAATAGTCGGTCCCGTGTTTTCCATTGAATGCAATCATTAAACCGAGTCGGTCCTATAGCATGGCTTAAAAGCACTTACTATGGTGACCACTAATCTGACAAATACACCAATCTACACTGGGCCCGCGTGGTGGTTTTTGGCCCATACTTTGGAAACAGGCGTTGTAGTGAACATTGAATCCATGTTGAGTTGGAGACTTTTTGACCCCACCGTGCTATACCGACAATTAGATAGCAAACACCAAAAATTTACTTTTTATATATGTCTCAACTGTGCAATACTTGTTTCTTTCTTCCTTAATGTTAAGAAGCATTTTAATATCCAGACGAAAGCGATTATTTAACGGATAAGAAGAATGATGATCCTGTGAGTTTCTTGCGCCGCCTCTTTTACTACAGATGATATCCTTTTCCGAAGCGTTAGTAGCCTGGGCATACAGACTGACAGATAAATGCTATACGCCCTATTATATCCAGTAGATTTTAAATTGATATAGAGTTAAAAACATTTGAGTACGAACGTTAGGGCCATATGAATGATCTCAAAATTAAGATCGAATCTCACTCTCAATACTATTCCTTAAATACACAACTGGTTCTCAAGTTTTATTAACGAACCATCAATACTAGAAGCAGAAAGAACATAAAAATTTAAGTAACGTAGCCAGTTACTCAACACAAGTACAAGCCACGTTAAAAAAATTAGTACGTAAATTAAATGTGCCAGCATTTAGTATTTTATAACAATTAGTAGATGACCCTGGGATATCCATGAGTCTCCACTCCCTATACACGCACTGGCTCTGTTAAGATAAAATCGTAATGTCACGGATGAAGACCAGTTACCAGCTGCTGCTCCTCGTCCCTTTCTTCACTCCGCACTAGTCACTATCGCCCAGACATTAACACTAGACAGCCGATGTACTTCCGCGACGTACAATCAACGAGGATTTTCTTTATATGGCAACCCCGACAATAATTCCTACGCCCGGTAAAACTATTCAGTTTTTCAAACACATCTAAGACAGGATATCGTAATACAGACAACTTTATTTCTATAAGTTTTTATAATTCTCGATTTAATTTCACTAATTCCACACACAACTTACAATGCACTGTAAAATAATTAGTAATTTTATAAAATCACAAAACAATAGTTGTATTTTTAATGATTTGAATACCACGTTAAAAGGCTTTGGGTAATTTAAAAATAACCCAGTACTTTTCCATTTTTTTTCTCTTTATAGGTATAGGTTACGATGGCCAAATAATCCCAAGGTCAATAAATTTACTTTAGAATGATTTGTCAGTCGTACGTAATCTGTAAATCATACTGCAAAGTTTCACTGACGGAGGAATTAGTGTATCCACGTCCTCCTTGATTGAACTACACGCGGGTTAGCTAAAGCATATTTTGATGAATATTTTTTTTGTTTGTTTATTACGCGATGTCGTTGCCAATTGTTTACCGATTTAGTTGATAATTTTATATTTGAAAAGGCTTACTGTCAGAGTGGTCTATATAAATTGGTTAAGATCTGATAATATGCAATCCGGAGAAAGAGAATGGAATCATATTGTACTACCATAGAGTAATAACACTACACCGAAGTACTACTGAAGAACTATTAATTTATGCACAGTTTTTTGGATATAAATTATAATCATAGATAAATTAGTTTCTGCGTAAACGGAAATCAGAATTCCAGCAACACGTGACGCCAAAATGCACCCTTAAAATATTGAATAACTCTTAAAACTACAGTGGTACATAATTATTTTTCCTTTGGTCATTATTATTGCACAATTTTTTAACATTATCAAAATACCTGAATTCCACTTTGTGCATTCTAGTATCACGTATGTTATTTGATGAGAAGTGATGGAGTTTTTTCATGTGATTGTACGAAAGTTTTTAAGTGCATCTGTTTATATTTTCATGCAGACAATGACATAATGAACGGATTTCTTCTGTACGGTAACTATGACCCTGTTAATATATTGTATGCGAAGAGTATGCGTGCGCAAAACGATGTAGATACTGTTATTGAATTCGGAATACCGAGGAGCAAAGCCGGTAGGTATCATGAACATATTAAATAATTAAAGTATCCCTGTTGATTTTGCCGATGCTTTATGCTTTTGCGTCCACTGCTGAGATAATGTAACTAAAATGTAAAACTAATTGCTAAAAAGCGGGAAAAATACAGATTACACCGTTAATAAAATTGTAGGCGACCTTCGACAAAGATGTTATTCAAATTAGTGTCAATAGATGGCGTTGTTTTGAACGAGTTGAACAAAAAACTATTATGAGAAGACTTGTTATAATTTTGTGTTTGACGGCGTTATATGTTTGTTTGTGTGTGTGTGTGTGTGTGTGTGTGTGTGTGTGTAGGTATTACAGATTAAACGACATGTTCTTTGCTAGGTTTGATTAAAATCGATTAGCCGTTTTAAAGACATTTCGCTTAACACAGTTTTTTGGTGTATTTCATTGATATCATAGTCTTTTTTAGTCTAAATTTTTAATGTTTTTTTATATTTAATTTTGAAGACGGGGATAGGTTCTTAGCCTTGATCTCGAGGGTTGCTCTTATTAAATATTTATTAAATATTTAATTCAAAATATACAATGTAAGTACAAAACTATATCGTAACTCACGAAATGAGTTTGATTACATTTCATAAAAGTTAGGTAGGTACTATTAGTAATATTTTTTTAATCGAATAATTTAAAAAAAGCGCCAACTAGCGACATTACTTTAAATTACGTCTGTGGCCAGCCAAAGGATGATAGATACTTCGACTATAAAAGCAATTTCCCGTCACGAGACCCACTGCGCAGCCACTAGTTAGCCATAGTCGCTTTACTAGTCCAATCAACAAGGATTTTGCTTTCTTTGACGATTTTGATGATAATTCCTCTGTCAAGTAAACTTTTGCACTGTTATACCATGACGTTCAGGTCCCTAATTTATTAGTATGTTCCAGGGCCCTTCTTATTTTTTTCGAAGTATTAACTAACAGACGTTCCTATTTAGCTCGCGCCGACCAAAACGGAACATGTGTAAGGTGGTCGGTCATACCCATATGCATCTCTTCCACACAAGCGTTCCTAGAGCGGGATGTATCCCTAGCAATAGTTTCTTTTAGTCGTTTATTTTTTGGTTTTTATGTTCTATGTATCTAACATTTCATTTTTACTAATATTTACATGTAGGTATAACTGTACCTACATGTAGGTATAACTGTACCTACATGTAGTTAAATATTAGTAAGATATACGAGTAAGTTACGTAGTATGTGTGTAACGTTAGATCTTACTGAGCGCTTTATTGGACCACTACTTTCTGCAATATTCTTTATTGCACAAGAAATACGAACAGACTACAGTAATAAAATATGTACAAAGGTAAGCTTATCTGTAATGAGATCTCTTCCAGTCAACCCTACTGGAGGTTTAAACGTTACACGGAGGGGGAACGAATAAAAAATGTGAAACCAAAAAATTATATCCGCCGTTAATAATAGATACTTATGAAACAAATACATTTAATAATAAACTACTAAAAATATTATAAACAACTAAATACTTATAAAGAACCGGTACAAATACATAATAAAAATCAAAATTAACAAATATAGAGACATCGGTTCCGAATACATTTTCCTTGCTTTCGGAGTCGAAACTTTAGGTCCTTGGGGGCCGGGCGCTCTTAAATTTTTCTTTAATTTTTCAAAGCACTTAGTCGATGTCACTGGTGACCCGAGAGCTGGTTGTTTCCTCGCTCAACGCTTAAGTATCTGCATACAACGAGGAAACGCTGCCAGCGTTTTGGGTACCTTGCCTCGCGGCCCCAATTTTTTACATTTGTTCTAGTTAATATTTAAATTCCATCTCTTTATTTGTTACTGTTTTTAAATAAACGAATTTATCATTTGACGCTGGTTAAAAAAAAATGCCTAAAACTTGTACCAATAACCTCTTTTTAATTTCTATATGGGAGAACCTGTTATTAGCCGTCAGGTATAATTTTCCATTGTTATTTGTGATTTAACATGGCTGTTGGTTTTCCTTAACATAAATAAATTTAAAAAAATATTTGTCAATCGTAATCCATACTTCATCAAAAAAAAAAAAATCATATTTATATTATATATTATTATTATTATTTTTTACTTCTACAAAATTTCACTGACGAAGGAATTAGTCTATACCTCGCCATCTCCTCGTTGATTGGTCTAGGTATATTCCAGCCATACCCGTGATATTTTTAGATATTTGTTACGTACTAATCATTTATCTGACCTGTATAATTTTATTACTCTCCAGGGCATCCGTCTTGGGGCATCGCCTGGTATATCAATGATCAACTCATCCCTGAGATCTACGTGGAGAGGGGCAAAACCTACACTTTCATTGTTGAAGGAGGCGACGATCGGACTAATCCTGCTAAGTAAGAATGAAATAAAATTAAATAAAATTGCTATACACCACCGTACAACATGATCTTTATAGAATACACACTTATGGTTGTTATTGAAAATTTTTGCACTGACGTACCCTACCCTCGCTTTCTCTCGCAGGGCACTAGCTGAAAATCAGTGTCTTACCGCTATAGGTGAGGATCCACACTGAGCGATGGCCCATTTGTGGTACAGATACACATACAACTCTATTATAAGTATGCCTGACCTATTAACAAATGAAACCAATGACAATTCTTTTATTAAAAAATTGAAGCAATTTTTAATTATAAAATGTTATTAAACAATTGACGAATATTTAAATGATAAACTAATTATGAATTAATGTTTTAATATAAAAAAGGTAATTTAATATAAATATGTTATAAAGCTCCGTAAAAATCGTCCTCCTCTCTCCAAATTGTTGTGCCCGACAGGGTCCATAATGAACCATTGTTTTTTTTAATGACCACCTGTACACACATTATGGCATGCAATAAAGAATTGAATTGAAGTTGTAACAGTTGTACTTAGTTTTTGTTTTTACTTTTATTACTGTGAAATAAGGCTACATTTTGTTTTTTTTTTTTTTTAATTAGAATGGGATCGCTCTTGACCTTAATCTGGACTAATGTCGAGATAAGGTCTACGATGGAACGAGCTTTCCCAGAAGATGCCTATTTAACCTGACTTTAAAGAGCTGCGGGTTATATGCGATTGGAAACACAGACAGACAAACACAAACAGAGAAACACCAAGCAGAATGATTGTTGCTTCGAATATTTTTGTATGTGTTTCTGTAATATGCAAATAAACGCTTTATCTATCTATCTATCTATCATATACAACCACTATACAACTATCACACTCTGACACGTCCGCGCGACAAACGATGTCATGCTACGGGGGCAGCTATTCTTACTGTATCATTCCTCATTGCCACTTCAGGTTCCATCCGTTCTACATAAGTGACTCGTCAGAGGGAGGTTTCGGTCAGAAGAAGGAGGAAGACCAGAGGAAGCAACGGGTATTCGCTGGTGTTGCTTATGATAATGAGCAATATCCGTTCCCAACAGCTGGTAAGTTCTCTTTCATCCTGCCAACTCCTTTCATCCATTTGCAATGATTTGCACTTCGATTAGCAAAGTCAAGCAATGTGGAGCGGTGAGTCTTTGGATGGGTGACTGACTACTAGGGCATTTTCATAGAACTAGCGGGGGCAGAGTGAATGGTGACTAAGCCGACCAATCAGAGAGTGAATCCTACATCGCGCTAACGAAGTTTTCTCAAGACAATGCATAAAGGCAGAACGCCACTAAGAACTGTTGGACCGCGGTCCCGCCGTTTTCACCCATGTCAAATACTCCCACAGACTTCCATACTTCAGAGAGGTTAAACAGTCGGTCCCGTTTTTTTTTCAATTGAAAGCCGCCTCCGTGGCTTAACGTAAACAAGAGGTCGCGGGTTCGATCCCCAGCGGGGAAAATGAGTACTCAGTGTGGTTGGTGGTAGGGCACCATTTTAGGTATCTAAAATCTGCCGCTAAACACTAATGTTAATAGCTTTGTTGTGTTCCGAATAAATTGTCACAGATATGATAGCCAATGCCTCAAATAAGATGGGTTTCCGGGTCAGTACGCTTCCACCTTCAACCTCATCATCACTTAACATCAGGTGTGATTGAGGTCAAGTACAAAAACCCGTTGTGCATAAAAAAAAAATTGGAACTCTTCCTGTTCTCTCTCTCTTTCTGTAAAGCTTTTGTTTATTGTTTAATCAGTTCATAAAACCGTTAAAAAGATTGGACGTATAATTTTCTATTAATATTGTTTGAACTAAAAAACCCTACCACCCACCAAACCAACTTAAACTTAAAAAGGGCGGTTAATTTTGAATTTAAAATATTATGATTTAACCGAAAAAGAAACAAACTAGGAGAATACTGAAAAAAGAGAACCAACGAGTCGCATGGCGTCTCGTTACAATATCAACTATGTATCTATAATACAAGCGTAGTTGCTTAGTATAGAACTAGATGGCGCTGTGTGTATGTGCAAGGATATTTATTTGTTATTATTTATTGCTTAACTATGACCCCCATCCCCAGTTGGACGATACTGCGAGTGGACGCACAAGACGACCGACCAGGCATCAGTCTCTGCGACCTTCGAGGATTACATGAAGACTCTCCAGCTGGAGTGCAACGAGGGCGAACCGGCCATTCTTAACTGGACTGTCGCGCACGAGACACCTGACTTAGTCTACTATCAGGTGAGACATTACGACGACCTGTTTGGTGTAGTGGCTAGCAACTCTGCCCACTATACCAAAAGGTTGCGGGTTCGAATCCCGCTAGGGGCATATTGTTTGTGTGATGAATACGGACATGTGTACCCGAGTTATGGATGTTTTCATTTATAATAAGTATTTATTTACAAAAAAATATATTTATGTAGTATATCAACCATCTGGTATCCACAACACAAGCATATAGTTGCTTACTGTGGAACTAGATGGCGCTGTGTGTATGTCTAAGGATATTTATTTATTTATTATTACATTCTAAGCCATTTTAAAAAAGGAGGGGCTCAGTTGAAAGATTCTTTATTTCTCTTAAAGACAGTCACTTACGTGAGAAAAAAGATAATTAAATAATAGTAGGTAGGTAACTAAATTAAATCGTTCGCACTCGCACTACACAAAATCACTCTCTGTTTCGCACTATCTACACAAAGCGCACAAATGCTTAAATAACACTAAGTAGGTACCTACAATCCATATAACTATTTTGTTTTTGCCATATTTACAGTTAAATGTAAGTGAATTTAGTTATCCAGGAATTACCTAATATAACATAGCATTTCTTCAAATACCTACAATGAATGTGTTAACTCAATGCAAAGCTTCCACGGATAAGGATAATACTCCATATCCGTGGAAGCTTTGTTGGCTAATGTACGATTAGTGTTATTCCTCTATGTACGATGCATACTGTAACAAATACCTACTTCTGTAATATTTTATAGCTGTTTGCTTTCCTTTAAATATTAATAAATAAAAAAAAATAAAAAAAGTGGAACATCCAAAATTAGGGAGTAAATATTACACATTAATATCTATATTATATTGTAATTCACCAATACGTGTTGAAATAATTTTTCTTTGTATTGGTTGTATGAAGTTATTTTTTTAATATCTGAGGGTAAATTGTTAAAAAGCTGTGGTCCTTCGTAAGTAAACATGCGCTTGCCATAATTCGTTCGAATCTTGGGCAATACAATGTAGCTAGCTCGCCTTGTGGAGCGTTTAGATACTTGGTTGGTTTGGGTGAGTACGATTGATGTGTGAATGTGTTTGTTTAGTATTTTTCAAATAAGGGTTCTCAATTCGATTGTATTATATTTGCACGATTTTTATGATGGTATAATGCACTCCGGAAATTGGTAATAGAACCTTACTGATGTCGATTGCAGCACTTGCAACTATATCTTTTTCTTAGTGAGTCAGCGACAAAAAACATCAAATTCTTGAGGACCAGATGGTGGCAACGCGTACGGCATCGTCTGTGGCATCGTAGAGGCCCTGTAATTAATGATAGACTACCTACGCATAAGTCGGAGATCTCTGGTTACGCAAGTAATCCTTAACAATCTGTTCCTTATTATCTTCCAGTGCTATACACACAACAATCTCGGGTGGAAAATCCACGTTGTTGACCCGGGAACGCCGGTGCCATTCCCGATCGACCAAACAGCGAATATCAACTCGGCGGCGAGTTTCCCGCCGCTCGCCGTCCTTCTTGTCACTCTGTCAGCCGTCCGCAAGATGGCGTCGAGATAAGGATGCGTTCCAGTTCACGCGAGCTCTACATTTAAATGGATTATTCGCTCTATTTTTAAGATTTGAAGCAATTAAAATTTCACGACAGTGAAATATAACATTTCTATCCAATTTTACAATACCTAATCGTTATACTTGGTATTTGAATTATCTACAAAAACTAAACAAAACTGTATTTCTAAGTGTTGCCATATATAAGATATCTATCATTTATCTTATAGACTAGAGATTAATGCTGTTAGATTTATCTTCTCAACTGGAGGCAAATAAAAAACAGCAAGTAAGGAGGATTTATGTTTATTTGTAAAATAGAGCGGATTCATATAAATTGTGTTCAAGTTCATAATTTTGACGATGGTAGAGCTCGGAGTTTTTTATCGTATACATTGTTTTATATTTGGGTAAATAATGTCAATCTACAATATCTACATAATATCAATATATCATATCAGTGAAAAAGTGCATTTGTGCATTTATATCTATACAGTTGAGACTACGAAATAGGTACTGTGAATTGTCTAGTTTACTGACATATTTAGTTCGTAACGCGCACATGAGCATTGAGGGTGTATTACAATGAGCCTACAATTATCAGTAGATAATAAATAAAATGACTCACATAGATTAAATATTCAGACGATAAAATTGTCTGTTCCACAAAGCTCATGGTAACTTGCTATAAATTATTACTTATAGGATATATAATATTCCTTATTTAAAGGGTGGCAAGAAGGTGATCAATGGAGAGTATACCACTCACACACTACACTGTGATCGCAGATGAAGAACCAGACCACGAAATTTAATTTAATAATTATTATAATATTGTATATTATATTTATTATAATATTATAATTTTTATTTTTAATTGATTAATTAAAAGTAATTATTAGATCTTTATTTTTGAAAACAAAAGAAATATATTTATTTATTTGGAAGACCAACAGCATTTGTAGTAACTTAGACATGTATGTAACAACAGTAAGCCAATTACAGGTCCTCACTGATAATAACAAATTAGCATTATAATATCCAGTACAGCACTATGGTGACTTACGTGTAATATGTAAAGAACATATTTATATATTTCTTTTGTTTTCCGCACCGTATAGTCGATTTTAGTTCAAGAAAACTTCAATAATAGATAAATCATACACGACTCTGGAGTCGAAACCGATGATCGAAACGATAACCTTTGAAGTAAAATTTGTTGTCGTCATATGGTACCTACGTTCCCTCCACTCACCGCCTTTTTCCCACACAGAATGATTGTGTATACAATATGGAACGGATTGAGAAAAATAATGAGAGTTGAAGTTTTAATATTTTATATAAGGACAATAATAATTATGCCACAATCGCTATGGAATTATTGACAATAAATAAATTGGAGGATTAAATTGACAATTATTATTAGATTATTAACTTGTAAAACGTCCTAGCTAAATAATTGACAATAATACTGTTATAGGATTATTAAAGGTTTTCCTATTATTGTAATATAGATGATAGATTTTTAATATCTTTTTGTTATGAATGTGTTATAGAAGTATATTCCAATGTGCAAATCGAAATTCAGTATTTTAATAGAATAAATGCCTGCTTAATTCTATTATTCTTCAATTATTGCTTTTGATAGATGAGTAAATACATAACTGAGTAGATTTAAGTATTTGACTCGATGTTGGAAATATTACGGGCTCTTTGAAATCGATTGTAATAGTTTATGTATGAAAATATGACAATAAAATATTGCCTATTGATAATAATATGTATCGTAAGTATATACCAATACTTATTGTAATTATTTAATATTATTATAATTTACTAAATAAGTGAAGTGTTAAGTGGAATTGACTTACAATTACAAATGACAATAAACATGTCTACTGAAATAGGCTAAGAAATTATTGTATATTTCGTAATGATATTTTTTTTAAATTGGCTTTTGCCATTTTTCATTTTACATGGGTACCTACCTATAGTTATTATATCGATGGGGTAGTTATGAAATATATATCAGGCTTCAAAGTGTTATACTAGTATTAGTAACTTAAAGCAAATGTCCTAGAAGTACATATAAAAATAAGTCAACTAGTAAGCACTCTTAAAGGGTTAAGCGACTTATTAATATCTTCATTATAGAAAACAATATTATGCAGAACAATATAAAGAAAATAATTTGAAAGTCAATTTGAGTTTGTTAATTACTGGGATCAACTGGGAAGTTAATATATAAAATGTACGATCACTTTTCACAAGACACCTTTTGTAACATCGCACTCATCGATTTAAATATTCTGTCATTTCTAGTTTCTTCCTTATAGTATTAAAAAATGCGCGAACAATTACGAAATTGATTTTAATGAAAACAATATTGAGAGCTAAGTTTATTAAAACAAAATGAAAAGCTTAAAATATTCATTTCTACAAGATGATTAAGTTACAGATTTTATTGATCCCTTTGCTGTGGGTGTTTTCTAGTGTTCATATATTATATTTTAAAAAATCTTTAATGGAGAATTGAGGACAATAAAATAGCATAGTTAAATTCATAGATAACTTATATACTAGGAAAATTGGTTTCTGAAACATTTATCATTATATCATAATGTATAAGGACAATAAAACTTAGCAAATAATTAAAAATCATTTGACACTTTGTAGTTGTAGATGTTGATGCACAAACTTCTGTTAAATGTAAGAAATTTATTAGTAGTTATATAACTTTCATAATTAGCCGCCTTGTAACCTGGGTTAGGCATGACAGATATTGAAAACCTTGCACCAAATTACTATTTCGCAATAATGTTAACCGAAATGACTGGCTGATTTTGGTTCACAAAACGAATCCAGATTAATTAGCACACTTTTATGAAATTAATACATATTTATAGTTTTATTTCTCCATAATTTAAATGAAATACATCGTAATTGTTAGACCGAATCGAATATGTAAAAGAATGAATAGGTACAAACTAATGTAATATCATTATAAAATACGAAATGATCACTCGAAATCGTCAATTAAGTTACTTGAAGGCCGATTTCCCAGATAAGAACGTGCGATACGCTCAGGGGTTGCTCTTTTTTTTCAATATTTATGACTAAGTAAACAACGGACTAATATAGTAGCTATCAAGGTATTAATAAAAATATAAATTTTTTACTAATAGCATTTTAACATTTTGTAAAATAGATTAAAATGAAATCGATTTATTGTTGAACAATTAGTGTGCGTTTTCTAGTAGAAAATTTGATAAGCTTGTTTTAGCTCTATAATTGTTTTGGGTAAAGGAGCTGGGGCAAAAGTCAAACACCTAAAACCCGTACATTTATGTTTGCTACTTTAAATCAGCAATATTTTCTTTTTCAAATATTTTTAGGTTTCATATAAAATAAAAGGGCGAACGTTGTGATATCGCTTTCACAAAAATCCACGAAAAAATCTTATGCCGTGATTATTATTAATGATAATTATCTATTTAATAGTTAACCATTTTATTATTATATCTAAATCTTTTTTTTTTATTTATTATTAATTTCACAGGATCTTCTATGCATAGATAGTTGCTAGGCTACGCATAAATAGTTATAAAACACTAATTACCTCGGAACAATCAAAGATAATCTATGTTTGAACAACTTTGTTATTTTTATTATACAATCGGAGTTATTTTTGTTGTTCTTTAAATGTGTTTATACATATATTTGTCTTGTCCTGGAAGGCTCACTGCAACGAAGTAAGCAAAAAGATCCATTTCTCGCTTCACTCTCTTAAACGCCTGCAAAATTTCCTGCCATTGAAAACTAAAATTACACTTGCCCAATCGTTGATCTTGCCTATCTTGGACTATGCAGATGTGTGTATGTTGGATGCCAATGAGGACGTGCTAAATAAGCTTGACCGGCTACAAAATCTATGTATAAGATTTATCTACGGTTTGCGTAAATTTGATCACGTCTCGCAGTTTAGATCCGACCTCAGGTGGCTTCCTATTCGCCTGCGCAGAAACAGTCATATACTATGTGTTCTCTATAACGTTTTGTTTAATCCTTCCTGTCCAAACTACCTGCGAGATCGCTTTAGCTTTCTGCGGTCTCCCACTAGTCTCTCCCGATCACACATGTCCACTCTACTACGTTTCCATCCGCATACCACTGATTTTTATAGTTTCTCGTTCACTGTTCATGCAGTCAGGCTGTGGAACTCACTTCCCTCTAATATACGTGACAGCCAGTCATTGGCCATTTTTAAAGTCCGTGTGAAAGAGCATTATCTTGGGTCCTGTCAATAACCATTATTTATTTATATATTTATTAGTATATGTATTAATATGTTCATTTATATATAATTTATATGTTTGTGTATTTATTCATTTATATATTCGTAGGCTTATATATGTACTTATTATTATGTACTTAATATTTATTTTCTTATTTTCATCTTACTTGTGTGCACTCTATGTTTCCCCTTCACTATTGTTATCTCCTATGTTGGGTTTGCTGGAAGATATCTCTTTTAGGGATAAGCTCGCCTTTTGTATATCTTACTCTTAAGTATCACTGTAATTGTTTTCTGTGTATGCAATAAAGTGTTAAATAATAATAATAATAATAATATTTGTGAATTTAAATTTCGTTTAGAAGTTGCAAGATTGAACCTGGATTGCCCCACCTCCTTTAATAGTCTTGCCTTAAAGAAAAGATACTTGTACAATGTAAGACGGTGAAAGATGATTTGCATCGACGACCAGCTTTTTGAGAATAATGAGCTGAATGTTGACATGACGCTAATAAAATAGCTTCCAATTTTAAAGACAATTTTAAGAAATTAATCATGACTAAACCATATAGACGTAGATTACTAACTTATTTAAAGCAGTTTAAGTCCAGTGTAAGCTCGAGTCTCCATGCAAAGGTAGGATACCATTTAGCAGTGTTATAGTGAATATCCGTCATCTTTTAACCTTACAAAAATGTTGCTTCGTCGTGTACACGCAGCTTGGATTGTAGAATAGTCTGTTGTTTTGTTGTTTTAGGCGGCTGAAAAAAGCCGGCGAAACGACAACCACAAGTATGCCGAATGTGATCCGCGAATACACGTCGAAACCGAAGCCACGGCTAACATAAGCTTTTTTGGCCGAAACTATCCAAACCAAGCACTGTAAAAGTAAATATATGTGGCAATTAAATTTTGTATGGCCAATCCCATGGTAAATAATTATTTAGCTTTATGACAGGTTTCCATGCGAAAATAATAATAACGGTTGGTAGTACATTTGAATGGATTGTGGAGTTTACACCGGACCCTAAAGTACGTTCAAATTATGATGTGAAGTTATAACACCTAAAACTTAAAGGAAATAACACGACACTATAGATTAGTTTGCGAGGTAAATTACAAAACACAGTTACAAGATTTGTACCTGTAATAAATAATATGATTAATACGGGATATAATAATGTTAATCATAGCAACCACAGTACATTCGCATCAAAAACAAAATACACGCATACTTTAGAACCCACATTACTATACGCTAATGTTTAGGTGTTTATCAATCACCCTATTACGCCTAATCGATACGGATAAAAAATGGTACAGTGATAGACCATAGACTGGATTAGCATTATAGCGTTACTTTTGATCCCGAATATTTAAGTAGGATAATATAATTTCATGATCGTCAAGCACAAGCAGAACTTAATTTGTCATAGTTTAATTATAATGAATGTATCTACTTAATTAAATGAGAGCTTTTGCTGCACTGTGAATTAATGAATATCCCAATATTGCGATTTTTCCTGCAAAGATTAAAGTCATGTTTACTTTAAAAAAAAATATGACACCACTAAGTTCTAGAAATGTTTAATCTTTTTACTATATTGCAAAAATAATTGGATACTTACTAATAAAATTAAAAATCAATATGACACAGCTTCTTCAACCTTACAACCAATTGTAATACAGCTCCTTATAATTTTTACCTACCTTCACAATAGTACGTAATATTACGTATAAATGTATTGTTAAAGCTTTGCACAAATCATCATTTACATTTGTGACTACCGCAAATAGCATTTTAACGATCTTTACAAAAATTGTAAATATTATGTCACGTTTTCATGATAGTTAAGTCAGTTTTTGTAAAAGTGCATTATCTAAGACTTTTGACAATAATTCACGATTACCATTTGTGTAATTTATAACAATAAATTACCTTGACAATAAAACTTTTCCGAAGTACCAATGTTTTGTTTAATTTTCTAGTGCTATTTTGCGCCCAGGCGAGCCAGCAATAAGTACGCCACCTCCTAGCCTTATAATAAGGCACTGAAATTACATGTAGTAGAGAAAAACACAGTGATTTATTTTAGGATTGAAGAATATTTTTACCTAATATAGGAAGGTAGGTACCTACATTAATAATATTTTTTAATCTTAAATGAAATAAGTTAAATAAGGGCCTAGCGTTAATATGGCCACCTTTCAACAATCAATTAATAAAAGTGGTAGTTACGTAGAAATAGTTTTTTGTGCCGAAAACGTGTCGCTCCGCGCGGTATGATTATTAGCCCGGGGAAAATACGGTTTGACCTCGCAAAAATGAATAACCCCGATTTTCTTGAAACATTTAATAAAGTGTTGTAAATGTAGTCTAACAATTGCTAAAAATTAAGCATGTGTAAGAAACGCAAGTACTAAGTAAGTACCTAACTAAATAAGCTAAAATTGAAAAATGTGTTTCTTTAAAAAAAATGCTCAAAATGTGTAAAATTCAAAACATTTGGGTGACCTTTTATTACCTACTATTTTTATTATTATTAAGTAACAACATATTATGTGTTCCGTCTTACGTCCGAAGTCCATTATGAGAGAGTACATCGTCTTCCCTTCGACTCTGGTCGCTAGATGTAGTGGTTTTTATCGTCACCTGACAACACCAACAACGCCCCTATCGCCAAATCTGCGAACTAAACTAAACCAACCACAAGCCGCCATATTGCTTCTCATTGTTGCGTCGTTTTTTCAACCGTACGCATGGTCGTTAAGTATTAAAAGTTAAATGTTCGAATTTTCGAGAAAGAAGTAGAAAGTTCGTTACATTAGTGTTAAAATATAAACTTTTGTGGTTTTTCCGTTGCGTATAAGTGTTTTCCGGGGGTGGCATTAAAATGAATGACGGAAATTTACCCGCGGAGAATACCAGCAATGCTAAACAACGTAGTTCGAGATCGCGTGAGCTGTCGTCGAGCGATTCGTCTTCAGACTCATCGGAGGGTAGCCCTACACCGAGCAAACGTCCGCGGCGCAGCCAGAGTCAGAGGCGCTCTTCTTCGCTGGAGTCTGATTTGGAGCGAAGGTTTGACATACTGTCCCGACAATTAGTAAGTCATGTAAATAATATTATGTTGCGAGCTAATTACGTAGCTATGCCGCCGGCCTCTTTCTCTACTCCGGTTTCGATTACCGGTGGGGCATCTACCGCCAGCGCTAATACATCCACTGCCGCTAACCCTACCGCGAAAGACGTTCAGTTTTTGCGCCCACCTCAAATAGTATCTAATATTGAGAATATTACTGAATTGAATGTGTCTATTAAAGAACCGACCGTACCGAAAGCTAATCCTGTTCGTGTCACTAAAATTTCGGGTATGCAGAGATTTGATTCACCTGATTGGAATTCGGTACGATATACGGAGGTTCAAAAGAAATATGCGGCTTTTCCAGCGTTTACTGAGTTAAAAGTGAATGAGGAGTTGAGACGGTTTGAAGACCAGTTTGCCCCTTTAAGATGGTTCCAAATGGAACGTAGTTTCGCTGCCTTGTCAAACGCATTTTTAGCTCAAAACGAGTCTGTGAATTGTGCTTTACAACAGCTTGTTGATTGGTCGGCAAAGCCCGATGTGCAACTTTCTCCTACCACGCTTTATGATAAATTAAAGGAATTGCTTGGAAATGATTCAGGGTATAAAACTGTATCTCATGACATTCTTCAAATTATTTGCGGAAAACGGGCAGAGGTGCTCGAACTTCGTCGTCGCTCTCTTTTGAAAGCTCTGAAAGGAAAATTTTTACGAGAAGACATAGAGAAAATTCCACCTTCTGCGGAATACATGTTTAACCCTCAAGCTCTGGCAAGCTACTTACAAAAGATAGGCGGGGTAGATAAATTGGAGAAGCATAATAACACACAGCGTCGTCCTCGACCTAAATCACCGGAACCCTCCACTTCTACATCTCATCCAGATAAGCCCTTTCGTTTCCGATCAACTAAACCAAAACGTGATAGGAAGGACACACGACCCCGACCGTTTGACGATTTTAACCAGAAAAAAAGAGGGGGGCGAAAAGATAAGAGGGGAAGGGGAGCAGGATATAAACATAAATGACTTACCGACATTTTCGGGGGGTTGCCTAAGGCTCTATCGTGGCAACTGGCATCGTTTGGACCCCCCCAAGCCTATTTTGAAAATGATAACGGGGGCTCGAATTCCTTTCAACCAGACACCCCCTTTAATTTTTCCAACTTTAGATATGATGACAAAGTATCAAACTCCAGTTTCATCAGTGATGTCCCAAGAGATCCAAAAAATGATTCGGGATCATGTGTTAGAGCTTGCCCCGTTAACTCCATCGTTCATCTCGCCACTATTTTTGATAACCAAGAACAATGGCAAAAATCGGGTAATTTTCAATCTGAAAGCGCTCAATCGGTATATGCGGCCCAAACGGTTTCACTTGTTTCACCACCACAAGATGCCAACATTCTTACAGTCCGGCGATTGGATGACGAAGTTAGATTTGAGCCAGGCATATTACCATCTGCCCATAAAACAGGAGCACAGGTGCTTCCTCAGGGTCAGTTACAACGGGCGCCTCCTACAGATGACATGCCTACCTTTTGGTCTAGCAGCAGCTCCAAGAATGTTTGCCTCAGTCACAAATTGGACAGCCGAAGTATTGCGTGCAAAGGGCTTACGCCTGGTGGTGTTCCTGGACGATTATCTGGTAGTCCATCAGTGCAAAAAGGCACTTTATACTCAGCTGACGACAGCAATGCAGTTTCTCGCATCCTTAGGGTGGTGTGTCAACCAGGAAAAGTCCCTTATGGTTCCGACAAGATCGATAGAGTTTCTGGGAATCAACTGGAACACACAAAGGAACACCAAGTCCCTTCCTCCAGACAAGATAAAAAAGCTCCAACACAGTTTGTTGAGTCGCTTAGCAGCCGGCAGTTGGACCCTCAAGCAGGCTCAACGTCTCTTAGGGTCACTCAACTTCGCGACCTTCATCACCCACCGGGGAAGGTTGCGTTGCCGTGTGCTGCAGCGCCACAGCAACCAACTACGAAAATCTCCAAGAGAATCCAGACTATATCCCGACGAGGTACGTGCCGAACTGGAATGGTGGTTAGAAAATGTCAGTCAGAGGACGGAGATTCATCCCAAGGTGTTACCCACAAATTATGTCATCACGGATGCCTCGGACATACAGTGGGGAGCTCTTGTCAACAACCACACAGTTCAAGGGAGTTGGAGCCGCCAACAGCGAAAATGGCACTGCAACTTAAAAGAAATGTATGCAGTTGTAGCCGCTATTTCGACGAAAGCAGAAGAAGTCAGGAACTCAACTGTAATCTTGCAAAGCGACAACAAAACCGTCGTGGCTTATGTCAAGAACGAGGGGGGAACGAGGTCGCGTGCCTTACTGGATTTGACCAAGCAGCTACTGGCCCTAGCAGACAACCTAAACGTGGTACTCGTCCCACACCATCTCCCGGGAGTGTACAACACGGAAGCCGATCACCTCTCGCGCAACCGCGCCGGCTCCGAATGGCACCTGACAGTCGAAGCAACGGCAAACATTTTCGATCTATGGGGAACCCCAGAAATAGATTTATTTGCCTCAAAAAGCGCACACGTCGTACAGAGCTATGTTACTCTAAACTTATCAGACTCGAACGCCTGCTATCACGACGCGTTCAGCAGGTGTTGGCACTACGCTCTAGCATGGATCTTCCCTCCGCCAGGATTGATTCCTCGTGTGTTACATCATCTAAATTCGGCCTCAGGACGTTACATAGTGATAGCACCCAAGTGGAAAAGGCCCTTTTGGCGGCCGGACCTGAAGAACAGATCACTATCACGCCCAGTGAAGATAAAGAATCTGGGGACCACGCTGGTGGACACCGTGACAGGTCTCCCTCCAGCTCACATCAGCAGCTTGCAGCTGCAAGCCTGGCTCATTTCGGGTGGGACTCTTTAACAGAAAACTGGTCTGCCCAAGAGAAAGAACTACTCACGTCCTGTTGGAGAGCTTCAACTGTTAAAACTTATATCCCCATTTGGTCTAGATGGGCAGCATGGTGTATACAAAATAATATAAACGCTCGCATTCCAAAACCGGCTGATGTAGCAAGATATTTGGCTCATTTACATTTAACTGATAAATTAGCCTATCGCACCATTCTCGTCCACAAGTCGGTGATTGCTTCTATTTGTGAAACCATGTCTAACATTAAAATATCTTCCAGTCATATAGTAAAACATATTCTTAAAGCAGTGTCGTTAGCAAAGCCTATACCACCAAAAGTTCCAATATGGGATGCGAGAATTCTCATTAGTCATCTAAAAAATACTACTCCTAACTTGAATAGCCTATACGACGTCTCCAGACGCACTGCTGCAATTCTTTTATTGGCGTCTAGTCGTAGGGTCCATGACCTTACCCTTTTACGATGTGATAATGAGCATTTTATTGATAACGGTGATTCTATTACTCTACATCCCATATTTGGTTCAAAAACTGATTCCTCGTCGCATCAGCAGTCAAGTTGGGTATTGTTATCTTCTCTTGATCAAAATACGGATCCCGTTTTTTGGCTTCGAACTCTTTGCAATGTTTCTAAAAACCTTAGAGGTTCAGTATCCAGTTTATTTATTGCATCCAAAGATCCAGTAAGACCAGCTACTGCGACGATGATTGGAAATTGGGTGAAGCGACTGTTATCAGAATCAGGAATCCAGGCTTCACCTGGTAGTTTTAGATCGGCCGTATCATCCCTAAATTGGCTAGAAAAATATCCTATTAATGACATCCTGGCTAAAGCAAATTGGAAACATGAATGTACATTTAGAAAATTCTATCACAGACATCTTAATGTGTGTGGAAACGAAGTTTCTTCTGAGAAGTCTCTGTCACAGTATTTTATCGTTTCTCAGAAAGAAGATAATTAAGCATTTTTAAATCAGTGCTAATAATTTTTCTGTTACTGTAAAAGTGTTATGTATTTGGTTTCTTCCTACAATTGGGTGAATTATATTTTAGTTTTGTTAAAAATATTGATTAGATAGGTATACGAATATGAATAGAACAAATAAACCAATTATGTACTAGCATCACATTGTTGCATTTCTATACAAGCCACCAGGAGATAACAAACATATCTCTCATAATGGACTTCGGACGTAAGACGGAACACATAATATAGAAATTTTACCTTCCAATAAAATTTTTATTATGTTTCCATAGACGTCCGAAGTCCAGGCAAGGTCTTCCTGGTGTACAAAAGTCCATTACCATTATGAGCCGAACAATGACAAGCAATATGGCGGCTTGTGGTTGGTTTAGTTTAGTTCGCAGATTTGGCGATAGGGGCGTTGTTGGTGTTGTCAGGTGACGATAAAAACCACTACATCTAGCGACCAGAGTCGAAGGGAAGACGATGTACTCTCTCATAATGGACTTCGGACGTCTATGGAAACATAATAAAAATTTTATTGGAAGGTAAAATTTCTATATTAGTTATCATTTTTATTTCTTATGCAATGCAGCTCCACGACATTTTCAGTTAAAACACATGCATGCCTAACTATAATAATGCTTCATTTTTTATTTCCACCAATGAGTTAACTGTGTTTCAAAAAAGGCTACCTAATTAAATATCAGTTAGTATTTATTGTTATTAAGATACAAATTAAAAATAGGGGTTTTAAAAAAAATCTAGACTGTAAGCGCTCGTTTTGTTTTAGGATTAATTATTCAAAATAACATCTCTAATATACCTGCCTCTTTAAGATAGCGATTATATAAGTTGGTTCTGAATTATGTCTAGCTAAGCTAGCGAATGAAAGCTAAGTGAATGACGTATAGGTACCTAGAAGTTATTAGAAACATCCGTAACTGTGACATAAAATGTTCGTATTCATCAGCAACGAAACAAAATAAGCAAAGCAGCAACAATATTTTTTGGAGATTGATTCGTTCAATTCGTTGATTGATTTCAAGCTGACTAAACATTGTGCTTAGATAGGTACCTAGATCTTTTGTTTGTTTGAGATCTTTGATAAAAATCTAAACATTCATTCGCTCTCTTGTACAGTGTGACCATATGTAGCAATTTTCTGCCTTTTTGGCAGGATTGAACGCTTTATTTAAATTATCAATTTTAGAAAGTATGGTAATGGCATTTGTATGTTTGTGTCCATAATATTTAATTTATTTTATTTTTATCGTAACAGCTATCCTAAACTTAGTTCTACAAATCAATCTTTAGTAATTATATCAGGTAATTTTTACATGGGAGAACTATTATCGGAAAAAAATTTAACCGGTATTAATTTATTTGTTGAATCGTGCGTTGCATCAACCAGACGATGATAATAAGTAGGTACATAATATAATGTTATTTTTGGGTTTCATATTCATTGTGGACATTATATTGAAATTGGCCAAAGCAATGTACCTATGATAAAATTTTGTAATGAATTTAATAATAATATAAATTTAAAGATACATAAATATATTCGCTATTTTATTAGCTTCCCTTCAATTTTAACCTATGTACTTCTAATTGTCGTATTCAAATGAAACTTGCTAGGTATACCGGTGAGTTTTTTTAACGTAATGAAAAAAATGGGCCTATCCGGTATATGTATAGTTCGGATGTCAATTACTATAATTTGGTATCATGGAGCTGACTGATGATGGAGACAGGAGGTGGATTTTTTAATTATTTATTTTATAAAGTATCTCTACAGCACAATAATTATACATTAAAAGAAGAACACTTTAAATTTGGCATATGGTTATTGGCATAACAGAGTTACACTTTTAGAAATCTTATACAGTTGCAACATCCACTGCCACTACTCTTATATATTTATAATATCGTTTAATTTCAATTAGTCTGAGGGATGGTAGAACTTTTCAGTGGCCACTAGTAAACCCCTCTAATTTGGGCTCATATGATTAGTTTTGACCCGTCCAATATATTGCACTTGATGTTGACGGTCTGATCATGGAGCCAGGAGGTGAATGGTGGAGGTGGCGGTCTTCTATTATTGTATTTACCTACTATAGAAGCATGTCACTATATTAGCTCTTTCATTGGTCGAGTTTGGCAATTTGTCAATCGATATAATGGCAAAATTCGTAATTTGAGGATGGTCACACTGATAACGTTCCTCTCCCCACCTATCTGTGCTTGCTCATTCTTTTGCTCGCTCAGTGCTCACTCACATAAAATAATTTTATTTTTGTTTCTTGCGTTTCCATTTCTATTTTCTTCAAGATTTTGTTTGTATTTATTAACTAATAAGTGAACTGTGTTATAAATTAAGTGCAATCGTTTAAATAATGTTGATTTTGTGTGGGATCATTTGATTTTGTGCAGTGCAGGAAGTTTGCCACCTGCGTTTGTTTTTTCACGAGTCGTTTTACCATTATTTTACAAGCCTTAAAAGGCTTCCATTCCTGAGAATGGCTGAAAAAGTGAGTAAACCTTTCATCTACACCATATAATCTCTATGCTATAGAAAAAGTTTACATAGGTACCTACCTATAATTCCAAAAAAGATTGTAATTCTTTGTTGTCAACGGGAATTTCAATCATTTTGGCGTCTAAAATGAAATTGCAAGTGTTATTTTATGAAATACAAATAGCAAATACAAGAAAATGTTTTCGTCTAATCTAAATTTACTGTGGAGTTGTGATATTATGTGAAATTTTCGTGTCAGCACAGGTTAGGTCAGTTCGGATTTTCTGCCTACGCCTTGTGCCGTCCTTATTCTGTGCGGCTTAGCTAATGAAGCGACAAATACCCAATACGTCTATGTTATCTTTCATGGATAATCTTTTGTTTGTAAGGCCACACAAAGTATTAGCTAATATGACCTAATTATGACTCAATTATAACGATTATTTGCTTACAATTATGACTCACTAATTGGCATAAGTTTGGTATTAGTTCAATATAATATAATTTCTGCAATAATGCTGTTGATTCTATGTAAAGAAGTAAATAAATTTTTTTAAATGACCATTTTGAACTGGACTGTTCCTTTTTTTGTCCAGTGTTGCCTCCAATAGAATAGTTGAGACACTAAAAATGTTTCCACGGATGATTGTTTTATTTTAGTTATTTAGCAGACCAAGAGCTTTTGAATTACTTGAACTTGCTTTGAGTCAGTTTTCTCAAGAACTACTGTAATGGGTTGCATTGTACATGTGATGCATTGTACGAGCATCAACCATCACGCGTAAAGGTTTGCTGACGATAGTTTAAGTTATTATATATTTGTTTTAATTAGGTTATTTGGTGGATTCTCATTAAAGGCTCTCGACTGACAACATGCTTATCCTTTAATATCTCAACGAACCTCATCTCACCTCATGTACAATGTAACCCATTACACTACCTATCTAAAGTATCTTGCTGCAGAAGTTGTAAAAGTAAAAACTTATAATTACAGAAGATCCAAGAAAACTCCTTACAAGAAGAGACAGAAAAACCAAAAGACATGCCTAAGCCAGCTGACAAGCCGACACAGCTGCCAGCACCGATTACAGCTCCAGTGGCAAGGCTGTCCATGCCTATGTTCACAAAGACTCCACCAAATGATCTGTACCGTCGGCTTCTGCCGGCTGTATTGTTTGTCCTCACTTTTGTCACTGTGATGACGATGCTCCTCATTTATATGGATACTGTGGGTAAGTAATAAATAAGAATTATGACATTTTTATGGAATTTTTTATGACCAATGTAATTACTTTATTTACCTAATTTTTATAGTACCTAATTATTTTGAACTTGTATGACTACGGGCGGAACACAGCGGTAATAACTTTAATGTAACATCCCTAATCCTGTGATTCACAATAAGTGATATTGATTGATTGAATTATACTACTCTGTGTAAAAAGTATTGGGAATATGTCAATAAAAAGACCCGCGTAAAAGAGGTCGTTCTAATTTTTTTACTGCATGTTGGTAGCACTGTACTGATTTAGCGCGCAAAATTTGAGCGGGATCTGTCATTTAATTTGTTTTAAACTACACTTTTTGTTGGTCATAGTTTTGAGTCCTCGGCGATTTTTACAATGGAAAATATTGTTGAACAAAGAGTGTGCCTTAAATTTTGTGTTTCAAATGATATTTCATGTGGTGAATCACTAAAAATGTTGCGAAATACCTACGGCGAATCGTGTATATCGAAAACAAGGGCTTATGAATGGTATAAGGCTTTTAAAGAAGGCCGAGAAGTAGTAGTAGACTTGCCTCGTTCTGGTAGACCTTCAACCGCTACGACCAAAGAAAACATCGACAGAATCAAGAAGCTAGTGCTCGAAAATCGACGTATGAGTCTGAGAGAGTTGGCTAGTGAGGTGACCATATCTTTTAAGTCCGTCCACAACATTCTCATTGACATTTTAGGCATGAAACGCGTCGCCGCTCGACTAGTTCCAAAAGAGCTCAATTTTGTTCAAAAAGCGCAGCGAAAGCATGTCGCTGAAGACATGGTTTCCCGAGCTTCTACGGATCCGACCTTTATGAAACGTATAATAACTGGCGACGAGACATGGGTTTATGAGTACAACATGCAAACAAGCCAACAGTCTTCAGAATGGCGTCTCGAAAACGAGCCGAAACCCAAAAAACCGCGGCAAAGTCGCTCCAAAATCAAGGTGATGCTGACAGTTTTTTTTGACTACCGTGGTGTGGTTCACTCCGAATTCCTTCCAGAGGGAGAAACAGTGAATAAAGAATATTATTTAGGCGTCATGAAGTGTTTGCGTGAGAGTATCCGCCGAAAACGTCCAGATTTGTGGCAACACAACTCATGGATGCTGCACCATGATAATGCACCATCACACACAGCCATTATAGTGAAAGAGTTTTTAGCGAAAAATTCAACAAAAGTTCTCGACCAAGCACCGTATTCACCTGATATGGCTCCGTCTGACCTTTTTATATTTCCCAAGTTAAAATTACCACTTCGAGGAAAACGTTTTGAGTCGATAGAAGCCATAAAAGAAAATTCGCTGAATGAGCTAAAGGCCATACCGCAAATAGCCTATGAAAAATGTATGGAAGACTGGGTGAAGCGGTGGAGATGTTGTATTGCAAGCGATGGGGCCTACTTTGAAGGCGATAAAATAAATTTAGATGAATAATTTGTATTTTTTGTTTTATTGACAAATTCCCGATACTTAGTACACTGAATGTACAGTAGATTTTGGGTATTATGTAAGTTATAGTATGGTAACATTGATGTATTGCCCTCTACAATTTTATTCAACATATAGGATTTGATCTGGACACATACCCCTTAACAAGTCTGGCTTCCTAATAACTAATGAAACTTAGAAACACTATGTCTCTTTATATTCACTTGCACCTACTATCACTCATCAATCACTGTTTCAAGAGTCTGAAAATTGCTATTTACTTACTGTTTGCTTTGGTTTAGGTTCCAAGTTGCTCTGCTCCTTAGGGGATAGCTGAAAATCAATGTTTTGCTCAATGAGCAATCTAATAGTCCGAGCATATGACCCATTTGTACTGCTGCAGCACACACATGCGTTAGTGTTACAATATTATGTTATTGTTGTTGATGTGTTACCTTATCTGTGTATCAATATGTATAAGCTAAATGTATGTGTGTGACTGTGGAAACCAATAAAAGCTTTATCTATCTATCTAATGAGAAAAACCAGCTCTCCAAAGTGTGAGGTGTGTGGAACTGTGGAGGATGTTCAACACTTGTTAGTGGAGTGTGTCCGGTACGAGCAACCTAGAAGTGATAAGTGAACTTAAACTGAACGGACTTGATGTAGGAGTGTTTTACACTATTTTGTCCCTACCAAACTCAGAAAGAGCCAGGAAGTTATTCAGTTTTGTGAACTCATCAGTGTCTCGTTAAATGTAGCGATTAGTTAAGGGGTACGATAGGACTGCCATACAGAATTTGTAAAAGACCCTGTAAAAACTTTGGACCAAAAAATAAATTTTATTCAATTACATTAACTCTTGTCAGTTCACCTTAATGGTCATGCCAAGCTCTTAAAGTAATTCAACAACTTGATGCAACAATTATGCACAAAATTACATTATGCAATCTTGAAATTATTGCCACTTTTTCTTTAACAACCAGGATCAACTGTTATATACCCTCTGAAGCATGGAATCAACCTTCTGTGGAATAGCCGTTATATGTCATAAATAAATAAAAAATAAAATATGTTTGCACATACACACAGCACCGTCTAATTCCACACTAAGCGACTACGTTTGTATTGTGGATACCGTATGGTTGATAAACTACACGAATACACTTTTTCTTTGTAAATAATTACATATAAAAATATCCAAAACTTGGGAACACACGTCTGTATTCATTATACAAACATATGCCCCTAGCGGGATTCGCACCCGCGACCTTTTGATATAGCAGTCAGAGTTTCTAACCACTACACCAAACAAGTTGTTGAATAACAACATTTCAATTTGACTATATAAAACTATTAACTATTTATAAAATTTATTAAACAAAACAACATTAACATTTGAAAAAACCTTTGTATTAAAAACAAACATCAATTAAATGACCTGCTGAATATTGCTGTTCCTTATAATGTCTACTGTTAAACCTAGTATTTATTATGCAACATTTGTTGAGTAAGAAAGATGACAATAAATGTTGTTCGGTTGCGACGTTGCGAAACTAGTTTAAAGGCAATGTTTCACCTTGCTCTCCACTGAGTGGGGAGCAGATTTTCACAATTAGAACAATGTTTCACATCTATTGTGCAACTGTTTCCAAATATGATGAAACAGTTTCACATCTATTGTGCAACTATTACAAAATATGATGAAATATCATTTTGCTAAAAATGAACCTTATTGGTAATGAATGGGAAGAAGAAGAAAAATCTTTATTGTACACAATCTAAAAATATACACAGTGTAAAATTATTAACAGGTGGTCATATCGCTTGTAGCGATCTCTTCCATACAACCATTGCAAAGGAGCTTGATACATAATATATACTCTACTCTGTGTTTCTTGGTCGTTCTTCTCTGGGGAGTCAGCTTTGTGAATGAGCAGTAAATTTAAATATAAAATTATAGTGACGTTTTCAAGTGATAATGAAATAAAATATTTTGATTTGATTTGTAAAGCAAAATTACAAACAAAATACCCACATGTGAATCCCTGTATTAAATCTAAATATATAAAGGAAGAAACTGACTGACTGACTGACTGACTGACTGACTGACTGACTGACTGACTGACTGACTGACATATCAACGCACAGGCCAAACCGCTGGGTCTAGAGTTTCCAAATTTGGCACGTAGGTTCCTTACGAGGTCTAGGGGAGCACTAAGAAAGGATTTTTCAAAATTCACCTTTTAAGGGGGTGAAACAGGGGTGGGAAGTTTGTATGAAGAAACAGTATAACTTGGACATTTCGACTATTTTCGACTCGAAATTTCGCAAGAGTACTCCTAGGAACAAATAAGCTAATACGTGTTTTGAGATTTTTCGAAAAACAACCCCCTGGGTTGTGAAATGGGGGTTAAAACCATAAAATCGATATTGGTGTCGTTATTTAGGTTTTATGGGATGTTGATTATGAAAATGACATTTATTTTAAGTTAACCCTCTAGGGTTGAGATAGGGGTGGGGGTTGCTGCGGCGGCAAGGCGGACTCCCTCGCCGCAAGGCTGAGGGAGGTCCTGGGTGAGGCAGACGTGAGGGTGTCCAGGCCCACGAAGTGCGCAGATCTGCGCATTTCGGGCCTGGACGAATCTGTCTCACCTGAAGAGGTCGCCGCCGCGGTGGCCAAGGCGGGGGGGTGTGCGGTCGAGGCGGTCAGGGCTGGCCAAATCGTCCGCACACCCTTCACCCAGGGGACCTCCTGGGTGCAGTGCCCGGTGGCGGCCGCCAAAAAGGTGGCCGGGGGGCGCCTGCTGGTCGGCTGGGTCTCGGCCCAGGTCAAGCTCCTGGAGACCCGGCCGACGAAGTGCTACCGATGCCTCATGTTCGGCCACGTGAGGCAGACGTGCACTTCGGCGATCGACCGCAGCGGTGAGTGCTACCGCTGCGGCGAGGCAGGCCACCTGGCCAGGGAGTGCTCGGCCGCTCCCCGCTGCTCACTGTGCGTGGCAGCGGGGAAGCCCGCCGAGCACCGGGCGGGGAGCAGGGCCTGCAAGGGGGCGATAGCCCCCAAGCGTGCAGGCTCCAAGGCGGCCGGACGGACCCCGGCCGCCGTTGCTCCCAATAAGGACCCAGTGAATGCGGCCAAGTGATGGGCATTCACCGGGTCCTTCAGGCGAACATCAACCACTGCGCCGGTGCGCAGGACCTCCTCCTGCAATCCATGGCGCAGTGGTCGATCGATGTCGCCGTGGCCGCCGAGCCCTACTACGTCCCCCCCAGTGATAACTGGGCAGCGGACGTGGACGGCTCGGTGGCCATTATAACTAAAAGAGGGGCAGAGGGCATACTGCCCCCTCCCACCTTGTCGAGGGGTCGAGGCTTTGTGGCGATCCGCTGGGGAGAGATATGCCTAATTGGGGTGTATTTCTCCCCCAACAGGACTCTCGCCGAGTTCGAAGCGTTCCTGGACCAGGTAGGGGCCCTTATTGGGCAGACCCTACCGTGTCCGGCGCTCGTCGTGGGTGACCTCAACGCCAAGTCCTTGGCTTGGGGTTGTCCCGCGACGGACACTCGGGGAGATTTCCTCGCGGAGTGGGCGACGGCTGCCGGCCTCGTGGTTCTGAACCAGGGGTCGGCCAACACCTGCGTGCGCTGGCAGGGGGGGTCCATCGTGGACGTTTCGTTCACGACCCCCGCCGTCGCACGGCGTGTCCGTGAGTGGAGGGTTCTGGAGGATGTGGAGACGTTGTCGGACCACTTGTACGTCCGGTTCGACGTCTCCACAGCCACAGAACGCACGGACACGCGCCGTCGTCCCGACAGCCGAGCCTCGGCCCGATGGGCCTTGTCAAGCCTGAATCGCGAAGCGGTGGAGATTGCTTCCATTGTCCAGGCCTGGGTAACACCTTCCAGGCCTGTGGAGGTCGAGGTCGAGAGTGAATGGTTCCGGGATGCGCTGTCGCAGATCTGCGACGCCAGCATGTCCCGGGCCAAATCTCGACCTCCGAAGCGTCAGGTGTACTGGTGGTCTCAGGGGATCGGAGAAATCCGGTCCCGGTGTGTGGCGGCGAGACGCCAGTACACCCGGGCCCGCCGTAGGCGGGTCCGTGACGCCGACATGGAAGCCCAGCTGTACGGTGCCTATCGGGAGTTGAAGAAGGCCCTACAGCTCTCCATCGCCGACGCGAAGGCTAGTGCCAGAGCGGAGCTCCTCGAGACTCTGAACCGTGATCCATGGGGGAGGCCGTACAAGATGGTCAGGGGCAAACTTCGCCCCTGGTCGCCCCCCCTGACGGCGAGTCTCGAGCCTCGACTGCTGGTGGAGGTTGTTTCGTCGCTGTTTCCGAACAGGGCGGAACACCTCCCTCCAGCGATGGCGCCCCCGCGACGTCACGCTGACGTCGCGGATGTCACCGCGGAAGTCGAGGTCCCTCCGGTAACGGAGGGAGAGCTAGGCGCGGCCGTGTTGAGGATGAAATCCAAAAACACGGCTCCGGGACCCGATGGAGTCCCGGGACGCGTCCTGGCTCTGGCACTGGAGGCCCTCGGGGGGAGATTCCGTGGTCTACTGGACGCCTGTCTTCGGTCCGGCCGTTTTCCAGCTATCTGGAAAATCGGCCGGCTCGTCCTGATCAGGAAGGACGGGCGTCCCGCGGAATCCCCCTCAGCCTACCGTCCGATCGTGCTACTAGACGAGGTCGACAAGCTCTTTGAGCGCATTATATGCTGTCGCCTCGTCAAGCACCTCCGAGACGTGGGCCCCGATCTGTCCGAACATCAGTTCGGATTCCGGGAGGGAAGGTCGACCGTGGATGCGGTCGGCCGGATCAGAGCCCTCTCGGAAGAGGCGGCCGCCCAGGGCGGGGTGTTGCTGGCGGTGTCGTTGGACATCGCGAACGCCTTTAACACCCTTCCCTGGGCCTGCATTATGGAGGCACTCCGCTACCATAACGTGCCTCCATACCTGCGCCTCATGGTCGGGGCCTACCTTTCGCAGAGATACGTTGAGTATCCGGTCCGGGACGGTACGCTGGCAAGGTGGGAAACGTCGTGCGGTGTTCCGCAGGGGTCGGTTTTAGGCCCTCTCCTGTGGAACGTCGGCTACGACTGGGTGCTGCGGGGCGAGCTCCTTCCCGGAGCAGAGGTCACCTGTTATGCGGACGACACGCTGGTGACCTCCCGGGGGAGCTCGTACCGAGAAGCGGCACGCCTCGCCACTGTGTCAGTAGCACAGGTGGTGAGGCGCATAAGGATGCTCGGCCTGGAGGTGGCCCTCCATAAGTCCGAGGCGCTGTGTTTCCACGGCGCCCGGAAGGGGCCACCTCCCGGCGCGAGCATCCAGGTTGGTGGCACTCGAATCGAGGTCAAGCCCGAGATGAAATATCTCGGACTTGTCCTCGACCCGCGCTGGAGTTTTCGTGGGCACTTCGCCCGCCTGGCCCCCCGATTGATCGCGGCATCGGCTGCCCTAAGGCGGCTGATGCCAAACATCGGGGGGCCCGAGTCGGCAAGCCGCCGCCTCTACATGGGGGTGGTGCGGTCGATGGCCCTTTATGGGGCCCCGATCTGGGCGGAGACCCTGACGGCCCGTAATATCGCCCTCTTGAGGAGACCTCAGAGGGTGATGGCCGTCAGCGTCATACGCGGATACCGCACCATCTCTTTTGAGGCGGCGTGCGCATTGGCGGGCACACCTCCCTGGGACCTGGAGGCGGAGGCCCAGGCGTCACTGTACAAGTGGCGCAAGGGCCTCCTCCTCCGGGGCGAGCATCCTGCTCCCAGGGAGGTGGAAGTGCGGAAACTCCAGGCTCGACAGTCCGTGTTGGGGATCTGGGGGGTAAGGCTGGCCTCGCCAGGGGCCGGCCACCGGACTGTCGAGGCGCTTCGCCCAGTAATAAGGGACTGGACGGAGCGCATGCGGGGCTCGTTAACCTTCCGGGCGGTGCAGGTTCTCTCGGGGCATGGCTGCTTCGGGAGATACCTGCACCGGATCGCCGGACGGGAAGCGACCGACGAGTGCCACCACTGTGGCTGCCACGAGGATACGGCGCAGCATACCCTAGAGGAATGCCCAGCTTGGGCAGGGGAGCGCCGCGACCTCGTCGCATCGGTAGGGGACGATCTCTCCTTGCCAGCCGTAGTCAAGGCTATGGTTGGCGACGAGAGGTCGTGGAAAGCGGTCCTCTCCTTCTGCGAGTGCGTGCTCTCGCAGAAGGAGGCGGCGGAGAGAGAGAGGGAGGCCGATCCCTCCTCTCAGCCCATCCGCCGCAGACGCACAGGGACCCGGAGAAGGGCTTATGCCCACCTTCTCCCCCCTACCTAGCGAGGCTGGGTGGTGACTCGGGGGGGTCACCACCCACACGCAAGCCTCGCGAGAAGGCGCGCGTGGTGTTCCCACGCGCCTTCTTGAGGTGGCTGGACCGGGGGTATTCCTCCCCGCTCCAGCCCAGAGGAGGGCCCGCCGCCGCTGTTGACCTGGCGGCGGGCACCGCGCTGGCGTGGCTGCGGACGAATACCGAGTTGGTACCCGTGGTCACGCCGACAACGGTGCGCCCGAAGGAACACCCAGGAGTTTTTAGTCGGTAGGTCGGCACCTTCCGTGTCGAAGTCCGACATAATCCGCCCCCCTCCCCCGAGGAGGGCGGATAAGCATGAGCGTTTCTCCTGGCTAAAAAAAAAAAAAAAAAAAAAGGGGTGGGGGTTGCTACCAAAAAAGTCTATATTGGACAACCCCCTGGGGTGTGAAATGGGGGTTAAAACCATATAATCGATAATGGTGTCGTTATTTAGATTTTATGGGATGTTGATTATGAATATGACATTTATTTTAAGTTAACCCTCTAGGGTTGAGATAGGGGTGGGGGTTGATACCAAAAAAGTCAATATTGGTGTCATTATTTAGGTTTTTTGGGACGTTGATTACGAAAATGCCATTTGTTTTGAAGCTAACCCCTTGGGGTTAGAGAATGAGATAAGGGTGAGTTGAGATTTTTCGAAAAACAGCCTCCTGGGGTGTGAAATGGGGGTTGAAACCATAAAATCGATATTGGTGTCGTTATTTAGGTTTTTTGGGATGTTGATTATGAAAATGACATTTATTTTAAGCCAACCCTCTAGGGGTGAGATAGGGGTGGGGGATGATACCAAAAAAGTCTATATTGGTGTCGTTATTTAGGTTTTTTGGAACGTTGAGTGCGAAAATGACATTTATTTTGAAGCTAACCCCTTACGAGTTGCGATAGTGGTAGGGGTTGAAATCACAAATTCAAATTGGTGTCGAAGTCGAAGAGTCAAAGTCGAAGAGTCAATGTCGAAGATTCAAATTCGAAATTCAAAATCGAAGGCTCAAATGCGAAGGCTCAAAGTCGAAGGCTCAAAGTCGAAGGCTCAAAGTCGAAAACTTTGTAACGGTACTAGGTTGCAAGTCAAGGCTTTGCACCGGAACGTAGTAGAGGCCACTATTTTAACAGGACCTGCTCAGGGAGAAACAGTGTTTGTACCGCGTATTCCATTAATACCAAATGATCTTCCCTTTGAATTCAAAAGGCTTCAGTTTCCACTAAAGGTCTGTTTTGCTATGACAATAAATAAGTCGCAGGGGCAAACTCTCAAATTCGCCGGAGTAGACCTACGACAGGACTGTTTCTCTCACGGTCAGTTCTATGTGGCATGCTCCTGTGTAAGTTCACCTCAAAGTTTGGTTCTATTGCTACCACCTTATAACATGACAAAGAATGTTGTTTATAAGGAAGTACTTTAATAAATATAAACCAGAATTTTTCAGAAAGGTCAAAATTTTTAATGGATCCCTGTCTTAATTCATTTTCCTGGCAAAACACCAACACAAACTCCTGTTTGAGATAAACTCTACATGGTAATTTTTCTGCTGAATGTATTCCCGTGGGAAAGTAATAAAGTGTTGATTCATGTAGTCTACGCGGACGAAGTCGCGGGCAGCTGCTAGTATGAATAATAAATATATCACACAAATATGATATATTATAAATTTTTTTTTTATGCCCAACGGGTTGGTACTTGACCTCAATCACACCTGATGTTAAGTGAAAATGAGGTCGAAGGTGGAAGCGTACTGACCCAGAAACCCCAACACAATTACAATAGATAATTACATACATACAGAATAATAGGCTTAACTACATAAAATATACTTATATGTATATAAAGACAATATATAAATAGATACCTTTATATTAATGTCATAATAACAATATAAATGTTGTAATGTAGAATGGTTATTCATTATGCTTCATTATTTCATCATATTTTAAATTCGACAGTGGCTCCATCTTTGATTCCTTTACCTTAACTTTGCAGCATTAGGTGCACAACAGTTCCGTCTGAACATGTCGCGTGACTACGAGCTAGCTCGGATCGGGCAGCAGTCGGAGCCGTTGGTTGCATACGTGCGGCAGCTCCACCTGGCGCCTCGGCCGCAGCGATCGTCCGCGCCTGTAGAAGGTCCGTCACCCACTGACCGCGTGCCCGTCATTACAAGCATTATAGGCGACAAGGTACGTCATAGATTTATTTATTTAATAAGACACATCAACAGCACACATATTACAACTCACATAACAAACAGGTTCAAGTATAAACAGAGGGCCTATTATGTAAATTTAAACGTTTCAATTGTTCATCGGCCATCGTTGACGATCAACGACCACTCGTATACAAGTTACTTCATTACGTACGTCTACCCCTCATAGATGTCTTGTAAGATCTACATTCAACCCTATAAAGTACGCAGCGAATATACATGAGTAGGTACTTAAAAAGTTGTTCAGTTTAGAACCTCGCCTAACGCTCGTGGCACGATTATGTAAAGACTGGCGCCAACTATCGGCGAACCCGTGAACCCACCACTTATCAATTTATTCACTTCAATAGGTACAAGTGTACCTTTCTCACGGGTTCCAGGACAATCCTGTAGATGGCGCAAATCTAAATGTATTACTGGCGCGCGCCCAGTTTTTCGCTCTCTCCCAATCGGCGCAACATCCAACAATAAACCCTCGATCACCACGCAGCTGCCGTTTATCTTCTCCCAACAAAAGTAATACCTGCATTTGTGCTTGGTGCACTGTTCTCTCTCTTTAATTTAAGAGCTATGCTCTTGTCGGTGGAGTCCTTGGAGGCACTGCTAGCAAGTGTGATTGCTTTTGTACTTATCGTTATATCATCATCATCTTGTTCTAGTCCCAGTTTATTTGGGGTCGGAGCAGTAAGTCTTTTTCTTCCAATCTTCTCTATCAGCTGTTACCTCATCATTCACGCCCTTTTCGTTCATATCACCCCTCACACAATCCATCCATCTTTTCCGTGGTCTTCCTTTCCAACCATCGACATTAATATTCATCACTCTCTTAGTAACATGCGTTTCATCCCTCCTCATAATATCTCCATACCAAGCCAAAGATTTCCTTTCGACTTTTCTGTCACTTTTAAACTCCCTCTTACATACTCATTCCTTCGTCACTCCACTCATACATCTCAGCAATCCCATCTCTGCTGCAAGCAGTTTTCTTTATTCCTTCTTCTTTATGGCCCAACACTCCGATCCGTACATTACGACAGGTCTTATTACGGATTTATAAATTTTGTCCTATACCTGAGGGGTATCCGTGAGTCACATATTCTTTCGGTGACTTATCGCCATTTCATCCAATTAAAACAACTTCGTTAAGACCATGTTAAATCTTCGAATGTTAAGAGAAGAGAAATATTTGGTCGTTATCTATGAAATTGGAGATTTTTTCTTCGTTAATCATAACGTAATAACTTCTACGATTCTATAGCTATTTCCAAATTTGTTTTTTATTTGGAAAATAGAATATATTTTCAAGGTTTCACATGAAATATTTTTTAATGTCTGAGCTAAAGCACATAATAATAAAAACTTGAACACAGCTCTTTGCATGAGTTGCCCATATTGTTTCTTAGATTCGCAGAAACTTTTATAAAGCGGTTACTTTTAAAAATTAACACTTCCTATATTTAACTTAATGTTATCCGATAATACACACAAAGTTTAGCTAAATTTGAATTTGCCGTTCCTATCAAAAACCTTTGTATGGAGAAAACAGTCTTAATGAAATTCTTCACACAAAACGCCAATTTCATAGGTAAGGATCTAATACTAGTCTAGCTATACTACGTCAGTTTGCTCCCAGTGACCACCGATGCGAGGTGTATGAGGTGGAATATATTAAACAAAAGTGCTCGGTGGATGGTTGAAGCTGTATTTTATATTTAAATGTCAGTGCATCCCGAGGTTATCTTGCCGCTTCCGATCGGTCGTTCTGGAAATTTATAGGGGAGGCCCACGCTCAGCACCGGACGTCCTACGGCTGACACGACGATGGTGGAACTTATTGTATTTACATGCTGCATCCGTGTATATCTGTCCCCTTACCCGTCGGCAGTACGAGGGCACGTTCGTCGAGTTCGTGCCGCGCGGGCCGCGGGACGGCACCACGCTGTGGCTGGAGGCGGCACGGCGCTGGGAGGGCGTCGCCGTGCGCGCGGCGCCGCGGGACTACCTGGCGCTGCGGCCCCGCGCCCGCGCGCTGCACGCCTGCCTCAGCCCCTCCGCGCACCCGCGGGAGGTGAGCCCCCCCACACTGTACACTACCTGCCGCGCGCTGCACGCCTGCCTCAGCCCCTCCGCGCACCCGCGGGAGGTGAGCCCCCCCACACTGTACACTACCTGCCGCGCGCTGCACGCCTGCCTCAGCCCCTCCGCGCACCCGCGGGAGGTGAGCCCCCCCACACTGTACACTACCTGCCGCGCGCTGCACGCCTGCCTCAGCCCCTCCGCGCACCCGCGGGAGGTGAGCCCCCCCACACTGTACACTACCTGCCGCGCGCTGCACGCCTGCCTCAGCCCCTCCGCGCACCCGCGGGAGGTGAGCCCCCCCACACTGTACACTACCTGGCGCACACTACGCGGTTATTGAAGTTGATACATGGAACAGAATCCGCCGTACTGAGCAATATTTCCCGATACAGGTGACGTACCACTCGGCGGAGGGCCCCGAGGCGCTGTTCAGCTCGCGCGTGCTGTGCCTGCCGCTGTACACCGTGCTGCTGGCGGCCGACGCGGCGCGCGCCGACCTGCTGCAGCTGGCCGGCGACCACGTGCTGTCCGCGCTGCAGCACGTGCCCTTCCACAGCGTGCGCCTCAAGGTGGGTCCACACCCGGCGACGTGCTGTGTGGCGTCGGCACTCACATTGAATACAACCGACCCGTCTCTTCGACTGAGCGACTTTCCACCGAAAAACATCTATAATTTTGCACGTTTCAACGGCGTTGGGCTCACCCCCTGTCACTTCACGTCATTTCTGTATATTTCATAAGGCGAACCGGGGATATTGAACTTGTAGTTTTTGGGATTTGGCTGTTCAAAAAGAATGACCGACATAAACTTCGTTAACAAAAGCGTAAATAAGACTAAGGCTACTTGGTGTCTGATAAAATTACATACTACTAATACTAATGAAATCAAAGAAACAATAGATTCAATAAAAGTAAACAACAGCTTAATAAATAACAAAATGAAAATTGCAAATTAAATGAATAATATATACATTAAACAAAACGTAGATCAAAATTACACAGATAATTATGAACCGCGAAGTGAAAAGGTCAATAACAGTATTTATCTCAGGCCAGTAAGTGTAAATGAAGTGACTGCGATAGTTAAAACTTAAAAATAAGAAGAGTTTTGGTGTAGATGGAATCTCTATGCAGGTAATCAAGGCCAGTATTGGATATATATCACTACCTCTGACACATATTGCTAATATGATGCTTGAACAGGGCTGTTTTCCTCAAAACCTTAAAAGTGGCATTATAAAACCTCTGCATAAAAAGGGCTCACGCGATGACCCAGGTAACTATAGAAGAATAGCCTTACTTCCAAGTTTTTCAAAAATTTATGAGAAAATAATATGTGCGAATTTCTGACTTTTTAGAAAAATATAATATTTTGGACCACCGACAATTTGGATTTAAAAAATCACGATCTACTTCACAAGCTGTTTACACTTTCTATAGGAAACTGTGTCAGTCATTAAATGACAAATATGATTGTGCTGCTCTCTTTCTAGATATGTCCAAGGCATTCGATTGTGTTGTACATTCTGTTTTGCTAAAGAAGTTAGAACACGTTGATATCAGAGGAATTGCTAATGATTTACTACGGTCATATCTAACTGACAGACAGCATGCACTGGTACTAAATTCTTATAATGCGTGTACTGAAACCATAGAAGTAAAGTCTTCAAATAAAACCGTGGTTCATGGAGTTCCACAAGGCAGTGTATTGGGGCCATTATTGTTTTTAATATATATCATTAAACTGCCTAAATTAACTGATCATTTATGTACTATGTTTGCTGACGATGCAACTATTTTATTTATTGTCAAAAAAAAACAGTAATAACTTTAATCTTATTAATGACATATTACAAACAATTAGTTATATGACTACATGGCTACGCAGTTTAAATTTAGATGTAAATCTGACAAAAACAAAAGTAATGCAATTTGGAAATTACAAGAACATATATAATGACATCAAAATTTATTATAATGGCATAGATATTGAAGAAGTACAGGATATTCGCTTTTTGGGTGTAACACTCGGTAAACATTGAAATTGGAAAGCTCACATTGAAGGACTACACAAACGAATTAGTAGTTACTGTTACGCACTCTCTGTACTGAAGGATGTTGCATCTGTGGAAGTGGCTACGAAATCATACTATGGAAATGTATATCCTCTGCTTTTATAAGGTGTAATATTTTGGGGGAATTTTGTTAATGCTATGGACACATTTATCCACCAGAAAAGATGTCTGCGAATAATATTTGCAAAACCTAATGGTTACTCTCTCCGAGACTTATTTAAGTGTAAAGGATTTTTGACCCTAACAGGTATATTTATAATGGAGTTATGTTTATTCGTTAGGCAAAATATGTCATCATTTAATAAGGTCTCTGATGTCGTAATTAGTCGAAGCTTGAGGGATATGGATCGTTTGGTCTTGCCCAGAATAGCATGCATGATAATGGACAAAAGTACATATGTGACAGCCCGAGTATATAATAGGATCCCGCTTGAAATGAAAGGTTTAAAGGAACCTCAATTTAAAAAAAAATTTAATGTTTTGGCTGGTAAATAACGTATTTTATAGTCTTAAGGAATTTTATTCTAAAAGAGCACCATTGATATAATTATTATTAATAATTTGACATTTTTATAGCAATGCAAAGATTTTATAATATTATAATTAATTTTAGTTCTTAATTTAAATTATAATATATGCATGAAAATTAATATTGTACGCCTGTTAGAGGTAAGGACTGTCAAACCAATGCAACAATACATATTATAATATCACCCATGTACCACAGTTCTACAATAAATTGATTCTGATTCTGGGATATCTCCGACCACTCCATTTGTGACGAAGGTTGTGACGTTACATATGTATTACCGTTACAAAAATTTAAATCCTCATTTGTCTTTTATTTTCCAGATACTGGAAGTATTCTCAACAGATCCAGTGGCCCGCAACAAGACTACCACGTTCCTTGAGACGAAGAACTATACCGTCGCTGCCACGTTCGTTGACAGCGTCATGTACGCGCTCAAAGAGAACAAGGTTTGATTCACGTACAAGTGCATTCGGAGCCGCTAACGGCGACCACTACGGCACTAGGCGTAGATATACCAACGAAATACGTAAAATATTTTACACTTTACTTTCAAAGTCGTTCACGGTACAGAAAAAACAAGGAATAACAAATTAGACACTGAATATGCAGAATTTGGCAAACTTTACGCTAGTGTTGTGCCGACATCTCCGTTCTCTAATATTCGAATCTAATTCATATATTTATTGCATTACACATGTCATAGTTACAATACATAGGTAAGTACTAACATACACATGTACCTTGTCAGGCATGGCAATATGGAGGAAAGGGATATCTATGTTATTAATGTCGTTTCAATCACCAATAGTTATAATTTTTATGAAGCTACATATGTATGTTGTAAGTTCAAAGAAGTGCTCCAATTCCACAGTCAATCAACAATAAACAAAAAATAAAATCCCATTTAGAATGTCAATTAAATTAATAATATCATGCGTAGGTAACTTTCCTCTATGTGTCTATTTCTATGTATTCTAGCGTTGAGTTTGTAACGAAAAAGGTCATAAGTGCAACATATTATCTATCTTCTTATACAAATAATCCTCGTTTATTTTTATGCACAACATTAACCCTTGACGTTGAACACACCTGATTTTAAGTGAAGATGAGGCCGATGAGGACGCGTTCTGTCCTCAAACCTCAACTTATTTGGGGGATTGTCTATCTTATGTCTGACAACCGAAACACAACAATGCTATCAACATTGCTGTTTGGTTGCAGACTTAGACAAGATGATGGCCAGCCAGGTGGACATTTAAAATGCCCTACCACCAATCAAACCGAGTACTAAACATGTACCCAGCTGGGGAACGAACCCGTGACCTCCGATTCGTGCATTTTTGATAATTTAATAACAACCAATTACACGAAATGTTTATTTATGTGTAAAATCAAATCAAAAATGTTTTATTTCGTAAATTATAAGAATAACATTTGAAATCGTCATGACATACAGTTATCGCTCATTCACTAGGCAGTCCCCCAGAGAAGAACGAGCAAGAAACTCCGGGGTTGTTCTTTTTAAATAAGTCAATACAAATACATTTTGAAATACCTAATTGTAAAATTTATGATTCGGCAAAGAAAAATAAGAATAAAATATACTGTATGAATTTAGAGACGGGGATTCCAATATTAATTACGTGATACGCAATTCTTGTTTTTTCTGTTCGTTGGATTGTTTTGTTGAATTTCTCTATTGGTGATCTATACACAAGTTTAACCGCTGATTGTTTATTGAGATTACCTTGAATTATCACAGAAAGATATAAACATATTTCTGAAGATTTAATAGTAATCGTACAGGAGCGAAATAGGTCTAGTAGTTGCGTCATTTGTAACAAAACTTATAACAGCTGATGCATGAATAGTAGATTAAATAGCCTAGCCAGTATTAACCCCAGAAGCGGGACATTTAACAGCTGTAAAATGTTAAATCTGATCGAGGCATCCTTTCGGAATAAGTGACAGCAGTTGAGGAAAGTACTTTTAAACTGTAGAGCTGTCACTGAAAAGTAAATGACCTTTAGTGTCGCCCTTAGGGTTAACGAACAGGTTCACTCACTATGGCGAAACTGCCGCGTATTAACTTAAGTATCCGATAGATGGCGCTACTGAATTAGCTTTAGTCGTAATAAAATTCTCGATGGCAGCTCGCTACCGAGCCGATCACCCAGTATACTAATTACTTTGATTTATTGGTCGTTAATTTTTTAAAGAAAGATTGGATATGTTAAACTAAGCATGACCTCTTTGTGTTATGTAAGTTATGATGTTTTAATGTACAGTCGGCATCATAGTTATTCATTCGTATCTATTTTACGTGATTAATGGTATCGTAATTTTTTTACGAATTTCTAAAACACTATTTTGTAACACAGACACAGTTAGTGTCTAAATGAGAAACTTTTAAAATCATTTTAAAATAGTTAAAAAAAGTTATTACAAAATTAGTGACTAACTGAATGACAAACACGTTTGGTGTATGTCGACCAGCTCCCAAATAGAAATTATAAATTGTATAAAATTGTGATGGCTAATTCAGTCTCTTCTAGATTGTCATTTTCAGAGAACTGCGGATAGTAAATTTAAATAGCCAGCACGCTACCATTGACCATATAACATAGCTCTGTATGATTAATTATACCAACTGTATCATTGTTTAACCGACTCCAAAAAAGGAGAAGGTCCTGTGTTCAGTATTTTAGCTTTGCTCGTGGTATGAGTTTATACCAATTTTCTATGGTATACCCACGGAGCAGATAATAAGACGAGACTGTATACGATTGTTCCGTGATTTCAAGTGAACTCGGGAAGCGAGTACCTCGGATAAACAGCTTTGCTCGTGGTACCTCTAAATGCAACTTATAAAGTTACCACAGGTATCCCTAATGGAACTTGTCCGTGGGTCTGCCCAGAGAAAAGAATATTATTGCTTCAAATTTTATAGTTCATTATTTAGCTCCATAGCTAATAATATGTTTAAACGGACCATAAGCAGTAGAGCCAAAAGCAAAAAACAACATTTTCTAATATTAGGTCCTTACCTATGAAATTGGCGTTTTGCATGAAGATTTAAGACTGTTTACAAACATTTTTGTTTTTTTTTTTTGGGAAAGGCAAATCCAAATTTAGGAAAACTTTGTGTGTATTATCGGATAACATTAAGTTAAGTATAGGCAACGTTAATTTTTAAAAGTAACCGCTTTATAAAAGTTTCAGCGAATCTAAGAAATGATTATGGGAAGCACATGAAAACAGCTCAGTTCAATTTTTTTTTATTATGTGATTTAGCCGAGAAATTAAAAAATATTTCACGTGAAACCTTGAAATAATATTCCATTTTCCAAATAAAAAAAAAATTTGGTTATAGCTTTGAAAATCGCAGGAATTGGTACATATGATTAACGAAGAAAAAAAACTCCAATTTCATGGGTAAAGACCAAATATAAACCTATCTCTTTCTTTCTAATCTAAATAACAAGACACTATAACATTTTGTAAAGGGACTCTTGAATGGAAAAAGAGACAGCATTTTATTAGACAGGACCTACTTTCCAAACTTGTATAATTAAAATTCAACAGCAAAATATATTCATTTCTAATTAAAGGGATAACACCTCTCATGTGTTGTCCTCCAACTCTTATACAGGGTGTAACGGTTAAGTGTAGTCATATTTTAAGGGCTTGTTCTACCCATCAATACGAACAACTTTTACTATGGGGGCAACTTCGAAATCGCGAAAAAAAAATCAGCTGTTTCATACATTGCATCGGGAGGTTATTGAAATTTTCTATGGAACAGCTGTTTTTTTTTTCGCGATTTCGAAGTTGCCCCCATAGTAAAAGTTGTTCGTATTGATGGGTAGAACAAGCCCTTAAAATATGACTACACTTAACCGTTACACGGTGTATACTGTGATTTGTTTTATCTAATAATTAAATTGATCACCTCTCATAACCTGTCTTCGCCTCGCATGTATCACGAGATACCATTTCATCCAACAACAGAACCAAATCAACGATTGTACTAATAAATGACCAGTGTTATTTGATCCACATCTTTTGTAACCTGTGGATAACGTTGCTGGTTGTACAATGATCCACATGTGTTTGTAAAACTAGATTAAGTATATACATTGTGCAGCTGTTTGTTGTCCTTAATAAAATAACCTTTAATAAGAACTGAAAACGAATATGTTATGAAACAATGGTGAATCTCACACGAATCATAAACACAAGTAAATAGGTCAGCGCTACGGTATTAAGTATACATGTCATGATTGGAATCGGTGAATAGTCGATGATGTCTTTTCCTTGATTAATAAAAATTACTAAGAAACTTCAAGGTTATTTTTGTATTCTTTAAGAATTATTATACCATTGAGTGTTAAAATCAATCAAATCAAATTTTTTACTACTAAATTCTTACTAACTATTCGACCACATTTTGACGATCTGTTTGGTGTAGTGGTTATAACTCTGACCGCTATACCAATAGGTCGCTGGTTCGAATCCCGCCGGGACCATATGTTTGTATGATGAATACAGACATGTGTTTTTCATATATACATGTATTTATTTACAAAAAAAAAATGTATTTGTGTAGTTTATCAACCTTCTGGGATCCATAATACAAGCCTAGTTGCTTCAGCGTGGAACTAAATGGCGCTGGTGTATGTGCAAAGATATTTATTTATTTATAACACAAAATTAAACAGCAAAAACACAGAAACAGATACGAACACGCCCTCTACTCTCCATATCTACAAATGGTAGAAACCGTGCCTAAAAGACTGGCAACATTACCCAGTAGAATGGCAAGGCTAATTCCATGCCCGAGGTAGCTACCAGCTCTTTCGCCCCCCCCCCAGGCCTCATTTAAATGCGACGACAGATACGGATTAGTTTGCGTGAATATGTTTAAATATTTTATTGTAATCATTTCGGCATTTCTATTTTCGTGTGCCCCACGTGTGCGTAAGACCAACGACTTATAAATTAAAACCTACTTCATTCAAGCAACTTAGAATCTACTAACTTCAACTTTTTTTTACTAAAATACTGAAATTATGGCATATGTTTTTACATATGATTGATTACCGCGTATATGAAAACTGGTCGCTATCCTTTACCCTTAAAGTGACTCCAAAATAGAAAAAGTGGACTTTGAAAAGCATTTTATCATTCCGGATCTACTTTACAAACATTTGTATTCATAACTCACCGTATACTTAATACCGTTGCCGACTGTGCATGTTATATGTATAACAAACTCACGTATATGTACGTGAATGTAATAATCAATTTTAATGGATATCTCTGTTGGATTCTCTCGATTTATTTTGCTAATTTATATTTGATGCTTACTTATTTGAGAAACTAACTGTGTAATGGAAATACGTACAAAGCGTAAAGCAATTTTTTTTATATACGACTATTTAGTTCCGATAATACCTGAATTTTGGGTTAAACATTTGCTGAATAAAGCCCTCTGGTATATTAAAGGTTTTAAATAATATCGGCAAACTCAGCTCATATATTCGCATCGCGCAAAATCTGTTCATTGCGCAGACTCCTACACTAACACGCTTGGTTTTCTTAAAACCTGACGCTTCTGCGAGTGCCCATAACAGAGTTATTTTGTAGATACATAGAGTACATTTAAAACAGGCGGACTTAAGCTATTGCATGTTCAAAAGGCAATTTTCTCTGGAGAATAACAAACAAGAAACTTTAAAGGTTTGCTCTTTAAAAAAAAACGCACAATATATTTCATTATTACTTGTGAAATAGTCTGGCATGCAAACGAGATGGTTTTGACCATGGATGATTATCATCTAAACAGTCTTGACATTTATTTTCAATGATAACATAATAATAGAGTAATGTAAAAAAATGTCTTCAAATGTCATAACGAAAATCCACTTTTTTGCTTGGGTCCAAGCTCATATATTTCTTAGCAAAGTAAATAAGCAATATCTAAATCAATAATTGTATGTGATTTTAAATTTAAGTTCTCAACGATAATTTTAACGAATATTATATTTGATTATAAATTATTTTAATTTTATTCACTGTCAATGTGCCTTAGGAGGTAAGCTTTAGATATTAAAAAACTGGAATGTTAAAATTAAAATGCTCATATTAGACCCACGTGTTTAAAAGTAAGATTGCACTCTCATTGGGATTACTCAATTTTTATATTTGGAAAGATATACTTGTCGATAGGACGTCCCAAACAGGAGAGTTGAAGCCATAGACAATATGTAGACTCTTGGAAAGAGATCCAAGCTCTTGTGACCTTGCTTGTCAGTCAGTAGTCGTAAAATGTATAGATTTGGACGATCGCTTGTCCAGTCCTACTGACTTCTTTAAGCTATAGTTTATAGCCCGCGGGGGGGGGGGGCTCAAAAATAAAGAGGGGTTTAAGAAATATCGGGGGGGGGGGGGATTTAAAAATAAAGGGGGGATTCAAAAATAATGGTGATATTTAACATAAGGGACGGATTCAAAAGTAAGAGGGATAAAATAAGGGGAGATTCAAAAATAAACGGGGTTTCAAAAATAGGGGGAAACAGATATAAGGATAGCTTTATAGTCCCTTCATAGGACAGGGGTCAGATATAGGGAGGATCGCAATCTGTCAAAAAAGTAAGACTTGTTACGTAAATACAAGTTTTTGACATGTTAGTTTGATAAAGGTAAATATTTGAGTGAGGAGTCGTCAGGCTTTTCACTCGTTTGTTTGGCTTTTTATTTAGGGGGTCGCAGCACTGAAAGAGTTGAGAAACGATACTCTAAACTAAACCATTGGTTGTCTACGCATATAGCGTATTCGATTCCCTTTCGAGGCAAATTAGATAAGACACTAGATATTCAAATTGAATTATTTACCTTCCCTGTTTTGTAGTTGGGACGTCCTATGCATGGTTAATGTCGGACAATAATAAGGTTTGTGTGAAAGGTTGTTATAATTAGTAGATAGTGTAGGTAGAACGGCAGTATTCAATTACGTCTGCTTAATATATTGTCTGTTGTAGCAAATGTTCGAATCGAATGTGTAGACCCGCTCGTAAACCGAATGAGGTTTTAAAGGCGTAAATAATTAATTTTCTAAAACTGAAAATCGACTTGACCGCTGGATTATAGGAGTTAGGGTTATATCTCAGTAGGACATCAGTCACCAGGTTCAATTTTTTTGCGTTCGATCGATTTGATTGACGTAAGCAAAAAGATTTTTTGTCGTTCAAGGTGACACCAGTCATGAGTATTAGAGTGTGAAATTACGATATCTATGGCTTGTTTTGTCTAGAGCGAAAATAATTAATGCAAACGAGCTAGCTCGTTACAATGGTTGTAGTTTTAGCTGTAGACGACTACGTATAAAGCGCATCACACACGACGAAGATAATGTACTTTTTCCTGCCTCTTTTACAGAGAGCTATATGATAATAAATATGAGATAGAGAGCCTCTGATCTAAAGATATACTGCAGGGATATAGGCCTTCCCTCGTATATGAGGGAGTATGGGTCATAGTCTACCACGCTGGCTTGGGCCAAATATAATAGAGGCAATTGGTTGCCTCAGATATTTTATTTCTTAGGCATGCAGGTTTCCTCACGATGTTTTCCTTCACCGTTTAAGGGCAGTCGAATAAAGGCACATAAGTGATTAGGTATAAAAACTCATTGGTACATGGCCTGCCTGGGAATCGAACCCGGACCACCCAAATTGAGAGACCGCGTCTTAACCGCTGAGCCACCGACGCTCCTATAAAGATATATATATATATATTAGGCGTATATTTCATAACTTAATATAAAATATTATCGTATCTTCACTGTCTGTGACACACTTAACAGTAGCATTGTCTCTTCGACGTCTTTTTCAATTGTGACGTATCTGGTGACTGATCTGGTTTTTCTCGTGTAGTAACTCAAGATACCAGGGTTGCCTATTGAGATATAGGCCTAATTGGGAAGAATTGGTTGGGGAGTCTTTGCTAAACATGGTCATATGTTAATATTTATTAACTGTATCAAGTGCTTTATATTGTTCAAATATTTGCTATAATAAGACGCTTACACGGCAATTTTATATCACCTCTATACAACTTTTACACGAATTTCTAGATCACCATGCTTCTAAATCTATTTGGGAGTATGATTTAAAAATTGAGCCTTCGATTTTATATTAATTTCACTGCCATTATAATTTTCAATTAGTTTTTATACGTTAATTTTAATTTGTTTTGTAGATGTTAGAAATTAACATTCAGTATTGTAATTTGTATTCCATCTAATAGGTATGTGTTATTTCTTGTATTTGTATGATTTGTTATAAAGAAATTATACAGAGTGAAATTTAAAAACATTGGTAATCTTTTAGATGGTGGTTTAGAATGAAGAACTCGGTTATTAAAAAAAAACACTTGGAAAATCGATGTTTTGTCCAGTATTGCTCTCATAGTATAAGCTGTTCTAAATTACTATCGAATGATGCCTATGTTTTTAAGTTCACTCTGAAGTTGTATTTAAAACACACACGGTATTTTTAACATCAAACTAAAATAGGATTCATACGATAATCATCATCTCAGACCTTAAACATCCCACTTCACCGATATAGGCCTTCCCTCGTATAGTAAGTAAGGATAAGTATGGGTCATAGTCCACCACGCTAGCCCAATGCGAAATTGTTATATTTTTAACTTAATAATAACATTGCTGCAAATTCACAAAACTGACTCCCCAGAGCAGAACGAGCAAGAAAAAGGGTTGGTCTTTTTAAGTAGGTTTTGGGTTACAATTTGCAATTAGGCGAAAAATATACATTATATTGAATATCGCCGAGCGGCATTTACCCATGCTTGCTTATCATTCCAACAGTCTGAAATTTTACAAAGCCTTTTGTAAATAATTTGTTTATTTAAAGGCAAAGTTTGAATGTCTGTTGTAACCTGTTTTACCTTATCCAGATGACACATAGTCAAATTGTTTGATTTTTTGGTACACAGGGTACACTTAAATAGGCAGATTTTACATTTAAGCTACAGCTTGTTCAAGACACCATTTTCCCCTGACAGGAACTAGCAAGAAACTCGAAGGGTGGCTCTTTTAAAACAGGTTTTTTATATTACAAAAGGCAATGTTAATTATGAAATATCCTGGCTTGCGAACCAGCTGGTTATGTCCATGGATGATTATCATCATCGTCTGATATTTTTGTACAAGTTGGAACGAATATACTGATTTAGGTTCCATGTTGCTCTGCTCCTTAGGGGATAGCTGAAAATCAGTGTTTTGCTCAATGAGCAATCTAATACACTGAGCTATGACCCATTTGTACTGCTGCAGCACACACATGCGTTAGTGTTACAATATTATGTTATTGTTGTTGATGTGTTACCTTATCTGTGTATCAATATGTATAAGCTAAATGTATGTGTGTGACTGTGGAAACAAATAAAGGCTTTATCTATCTATGTATCTATATCTGTGATCTATATACTTCTTTGCATCGCATCTATGGCAAGGAGATGCTCCATTGATTCCCTTTTTGTTGCATGCTCTGCAGGGTGAATTTACAACAGTCACCAACGATGTAGCCATGAAATCGTTTAAAAGTATCGTGTGTGCTTTGACTTCATTTAAAATGCGACCTCTACTCGCCAGTTTTATCCATTCCGAATCGATTTAATTATCTCGATCACTCGAATAGTTGCTGTAGGTACGAGACAAGTGATCTGTTTTTTTTTTATTTCTCTTATTCTTTTATATTCAAATTGTATTTTTAAATGGTTTCCATTCCAGTACGATTCCAGTTTTAATTAAATATTATATACGTACGAACCTTACTATATTATTAAATTATTTAAATAAGACTGAATATCCGATATTTTTGATAAATCAGCTACGTTAACGAACAAAATGTTTAACTTATTTTCATATGAATTATTTTTCAGTATTAATTAATTATTCGATAATTTTAATGATTCAATGAATTCGTGTAATTTAAGTGAATAATGACAATGAATGTTTTAAATTAATTTGAAATGATGTTTCATTTAGCCTGTAATGTTAATTTTAAGATATTTTGTGTTAGGCTTAGTTTTATATGCGCTCAATTTTCACAATTAAAAGGCTTTAAATAACGAACGACGTTTTATTTTACACTACCTTTCCGCCAAGAAGATTTCATCAAAAAAGGTTCAGCAAACAAAATTGCCAATATGTTAATCCAGTTCCTAATCTGTCTACTCAGTTTTGGGCGTGAACACACAATCTTTCGCATTTATAATAAGTATTAGTAAGTATATCTTCCTCGATTTTACAGACTCCCAAAATTATTTATAAATATATGTAGGCGAAAGTCTAAAGGTAAATTTAGTTAGAATAAAACTAACCAGTCTCTTCCCGTGGGAGTCGTTAAAGGAGACTAAGGGACTTTCCACCAAATAACATCTATAATTTTATTTAACAAGTGGCACCACATTACGGAATTTATTGTGAAACTAGCTGTTAACCGCGACTTCGTTCGCGTGGACAATTTCATCAAAATCCGTTCAGCAAACAAGTTAGCCTATATGTTAATCCAGGTCCTAATCCGTCCAACCGTTTAGGCGTGAAGAGGTCACACACAAACTTCCGCATTTATAATATTGGTATTACAAGCTAGCGAGTGTGTTCTAGTCTTTTTAATTTGGGGTTGCCAATTTATTCTGCTGCAAAGTTGGCTTTGCACCTTAGTATTTCATTTTTTTTGCCATTTTTGTTTCTTGCAACACCAGAGTACATCGGGACGCCCCATACGGGCGTGATAAGCTGGTCTCGTAAGAGGGAGTAGATAACGGGGCCGAAGTAGGGTCACCGGCCATTTCCATAGTAGACGCTATCAATCAATCAATCAATCAAATACGCTTTATTGTTTAAATACTGAGGGTACATTTAAATATCTTATAGAAACTACAAATTAGACGGCCTTATCTCTTCCAGGCAAACCTATTGTCACGGAATTCAATCAAATAATTGCCTAATTATTCTTATTAAGACGCGATGTGAGTTTACGATCAAAAGAAAAACAATATCAGGTAATAATTAAGTTTATTAATACAATTTGTCCTTGACAAACAAACATTCTTGATCCAATACCTTGTCATAAAACACTTACCACACTATCCGAAATTAAGTTAACAACCAACCAACAACAGTTGATTACATTTGTTTTAATACATTACACAGTTTTCAATTTCAAAATTAAATTACACGGAAAAAAAATCTCTAATATTCTTAAAATAATAATTGTGCGAATAATGAACCGAGCACACGTAACATTGAAAATATACATTTGACCATTAAACTAATAAAATCATTTTTATAATTAACTACAAATAAATTTTAATATGTAATTATTGCTTTATAATCTCTATTACAAATGAATGGTATACCGAATTACACTTACCGGAAAAACGTTTGATCGAAAGCCGAGTACATTGCTGAGCTTGTTCATCGTTAAAATCTTTAATTAAAACCTACTCCGCAATGTGCTCGGCTTTCGATCAAACGTCCATCAGTCAAACGTTTTTCGGGGTAGTGTAATTATATACCATTATCCATTACGAATTGAAATAAATGGAAGAACTGTGAAAATTAAATATATTTACACGCGCACCGTATCGAATCAACTATTAGCTACAATATCGAATGAATGTTACGAGTTGATCTAGCTTCCGCAATCGCACAGTGCGTCTCTTCCCTTCCTCCAGCAATATTGTCCGTGATTCTACTGCTTGGTTTTATTAGTAGGACCACGGGATAAGATAAAATATTCCTTTGGATGTGGCAATCCAATAGAACATAGCAACAAGACTTGTGCATCGGCATCTGATGGCGAAGGTATTTGCATCTTCACTCCCTTCATGTCCGGCTTACCGGCCGAGACTAGGACGCACATATAAGGTCTAACAAAATTAACCCGACAAACGTTGCAGAGTGCATGTATAGGATGTACCTATTACGAAAAAAATAAAACATTAAAGTTAACAGATTTTATTCAAAAAATAAAATTTAGAAATGTCAATTTTGTGAGTTGGACCTTAATGGCCGCGCGCTCTAAGCACTTTGCCACAACACACAAACACGTGCCGCGGTATCTTTGAAGACACACGACTTGCTGTGATTGGTTGCGCCCTGTGCCCCCGTGTCCCGCCACCCCGTCTGGCGTCTTCCATATGAACGTTGCCTGTTTTTGCTCATTGATAAAATAAGGTACAATCGAAATGAAGTAAGTCTGTTAATTTGTACTTTCATTTGCACTTACATATATTTTTTTTACTCGGTAACAAAATTTTTAAGGCTATTGTTTTTAATGAATATATTATTATTATATTATTGTCATGTACGTGCAATTGCCAAAGTTTGTCGGGTTAATTTTGTTAGACGCGGGTGTATATGTATAGACACAGCTCAACCCTAACGATTGGTTACTAATCTTCGCATTTAAATAAATAAGGCTATAATTGAAACGAACGGGTAGAACTAAAAACTATGCACCAAGATTACAGAAGCACATATACAATGATATACCAGATTACGTTACCTGAAAATATATCGATTTCAGACTGTGGTCCCGAAAGTGATCCGATTTAAACCAAACTCATTACACTTCGTAATTGCGCTTTGCCAATTCAAAATCAAACATTATACAAAGAGGTTTAGGACCCGATTTCGAAAGACATATAAGAGAAATGTGCCATATGAACCAAACGCCATTTAGCTGATGGGCCATTTAATCGAAAAGACAAATATGCGAAAGCCATAAGATCGAATGTACAGACCTCTATCTGTAGCGAGCGAGCAATATGGGTCGGGGCACCCCGACAATGTTGGTTAGGTTCGATGTTAGGTTGACATATTTGTAATATTTTCAAACTCATCGCACAACTGTACATTCGATCTTATGGCTTTCGCATATTTGTCTTTTCGATTAAATGGCCCATCCGCTAAATGGCGTTTCGTTCATATGCCACTTCGATTATCTGTGTGCATCCGAATGACGGGTGTACGTCAAAAAACAGTAATTCTATAGGCATGAAAGCAATGTTCTAGCAATGTGAGGAATGTGCGTAAAATTTAAAGCAATGTGCTTTTATAAAACTAGAGTTATTTCAAAAAGTTAGTGAGCCGCCAACCTGATATCAGAATGACGGGTGTATTTTAAATCCGACCAAATTACTTACTTTCTAAATATGAAAACCTTAGCGTAGCAATGTTCCAGCAATGTGCTCGCACTTACCAAAAGTAGAATGAGATGTGGCGAAAGGTTTAAAAGTTATTTTGAAAACAAAAATTGAGTATTTGAACGCCTGCTTATTTTGTACCGGCAATCACGTTGAATCCTTTACATTTCATCGTGATTGCTAGAACATTGCTTTCATGCCTATAGAATTACTGTTTTTTGACGTACACCCGTCATTCTGATACACACGATTATCTGGCGTCGCACAAATGGCTTACGCTTATGTCTTTCGAAATCGGATCCTAAACCCTATACACAGGGTGTTTATTTTATAAAACTTAATTTTATAAAAAAATATTTTCACTACAAATGTTCAGTTTCTTAGACGAATAAATACACGGAATATAACTGAAGTCAGAAAAACATACTAATAGCGCTACTAATACCACGAGAAAAACTTTTTACGTTGAAAAAACAAACACCATATGTATTCACTTATTCCTGGTTCACGCAATGACGGAGTCACTTCATATAATAAATACACACTAAAATAAAATGGAATTACATTAGTTATTGTTTCTAGCTGCCAACATTCACAACTAAATAATATGAATAAAAAAGGAATGGTATAAATGCAACCTTGAGAAATTAATAATGAGATTTTTATAAATTTTTGTTTTTAACGCAAACGACTGTCTTTGGAGGTTCGAGGGCGGAGTGTGAGTTTTATTTCGACTTAACTTTACTACCGCGTTCACGTTTACGTGACGATTTGTATGGAGAAATGTGCAGCGCCTCTAGCGGATAGTTTGCAAAACGATTTTTTTCATAGGGACTTTTTTCGTAAACGCGATGGTAAAGTTAAAAACGAGACAAAACTCGCACTTCGCACACTGCTTAATTGAAAAACAAAAAAAACAGCGACCGAACGTCGTCGGTCGTTTGCGAGACCATTTTACCACATACAATGGCTCATTAATGATGACAGTTTTTACGGGACAACCTATAAAAAAAACATGAAATTTTTCTGTTAAGTAGTTTGTAGATGAAACCTCTGGTAAAAAGTCATCGCAGCGTAGACAGGTACGTACGTTAAGCTGCCGTTTGTGCTAATTCGGATTCATATTGTGTGAGACTCGACCGACTTATTTACAAGACAAGTCGGCCGTTCGTTTATCGTGCAAATAATCAAAAACTACCACATTAAATACGTAAAAGAATAACAATTCATATCTCTATCAGTGTACAATACATTCAGTTCACTTCTATTCATTTTTTTTTTTCATATTTTACAAAGTCATACTATTATTAATAACAATTTTAAACACTATTTGACACCACTACACCAAGGGCCACTGTAGGGCATGTTTTCAACAGCTGACAGTTCTTAATTACCCATGGACCAACCAGTAGGACCACGGGTAAAAAACGCATTATGATATGAGCAATTTTTATACACTAAGGGTCAGCGTCACACCTCGATTACAGTGAAATCCTCATTAAACAGCCAGCGACACTGACCGACTGTTGAATCCTTATGATTTGAGCGATACCATATCGATGCAAAAGGAGACTTAAGTCTCGAATTTTGCATAAATCATTTTTTTATTTAGCTCCAGCCCTTACTTATAAAAGGCAGTTATGTAGCGACCAGAGCGGTGCGGTGAGCAATTTACAATTCGTTGCGCATTTATCACGACGAACCAAGCGACGGACATCACGACGAGCGCAATGAATGGTAAAGTGGACATTATAATCGTTTTGCACACAAAAGTGACAGTAACTCTATACATGAAAAACTACAATATTGTGAAACGGGTACAAAAATATTCTATCGTTTACAATCTAAGTCCAACATCTAGTGATGTCTACAACCTGTTCTTAGGTACATAATGTAATTTTGATACTAGGTATAACTATGTTAACTTCTGGAAACATTGAGTCCTATTAGAACCGGTAATATACCACCTACAATTCTACCTGTTTAACAGAATTACTTCAATGAATGATCGAGACCCTTCACTTTAGAGGAGCTCTTGGGGAATAATTTAGTCAAAACATCAAGGATTTCCTTTGTATGATAACTTTGCAGTGTGATATGGGACAAGTAAAGCAATGCTCGGAAAATTTACAATTACATTATTTGTAAATCGTAATTATGGATCAATAAAACAAGAGGCCAATCGCCATTCCAGAAGCCGTATGTCGGAAGATCTATCCACTTAAACTAGATGGCGTTGTCACAAAGGCTGGAAATAAATACTATCGATTTCAATAATTACAAATTATAGCACGCTAATGAAGAAAATAAACTTAATATGTCAAGACTGCTTTCCATATTTCTATGGGATGCGAGAATGTATGATTGGACGAAAGAGTGAATTGAGAACGAGTGAATGTAAGAGTGACCGAGAGAACGGAATGGACGGACGGGGTTTGTAGGATCGATATGGACCGCTAGTGCTGGTCTTTAAATAAAATTATAAAAACATACATTTGTACGAACTTCTAACTGTTTTACCTTCATTTCAATCCCCACAAAAATTGGGGACTCGCTCGGGATAGGAAATCGGACAATCACGACGTATAACCTATACGACGACGAGGCCGGCAGTGAGACTTGCCCGTTCATCAACACGGCGAAGGGCAACTTTTTTTTTAAACTTTAAAGAGCTTGGTCACTTGTGTGACTATATCGCTCTATACGTACCCTTGCCTACCTTAAGGTTGAAATTAAGACAACATGGAATTTATCTCAATTTCAACCTTAACCTAACCAATTTGAAGGACGACTTCAGCGACGCGTTTCCAAATGACGACGAAAAACGATGCCTAAGGACAGGAGAGGAAGCCGATAACAGGATTTCCACAATGACGTGGAATCCGCAAGTGACGTGAAGCATGCAGCCGCCTCGTGCGGACTCCACGTGATCGTCATAAAACATGTGATGAACTATATCACAAATTATCATACTACCACTGCTAACAATCTAACAACAAAATATCCCTGATCAATCACTATCGCACATTATTTAAAAATAAATATTATATAAGGATAGATAAAAAGAGTAAAATAGTATAGAAATAAGATAAACACTTTTAATTAGTTTTAGATTAATTAAAGCTACACCCTATAAGATATTATTTTTTTTTTTTTGTTTTATGCATAACGGGTTGGTACTTGACCTCAATCACACCTGATGTTAAGTGAAGATGAGGTCGAAGATGGAAGCGTACTGACCCGGAAACCCCAACACATTTGGGGGACTGGCTATCTCTGACAACCGGAACACGACAATGCTATTAACATGGCTGCTTGGCGGCAGATTTAGATAAGATGGTGGTAGCTAGCCAGGCGGACATTTAAAATGCCCTACCACCAACCAAACCGAGTACTTAAACATGTACCCCGCTGGGGATCAAACCCGCGACCTCCGAATCGTAAACCCAATGTTGTTTACATTGAGCCACGGAGGCGGATATGCATGTAAGCATGAACGAATAAATAAATAAATAAATCTCTGCTGGAGTAACGTTCAGAAATACGGGCCTTAGTATTTACTGGTTCTAAATCAGCGCCATCTAGTTTTAACGAGTTCTGAGATTTCCTGACGTATGACTTGTGATGATATTCTAGGATAATTGTCAGTTCTCTTGTTTCATTGGTCGATGATCGTAACCTATTATAAATTATATCGTACTGCAAAGTTTCACTGACAGGGGAACTAAATAAGGAAAAAGTGATTTCTTCTGTTGTAATCTTTAACAGGTGATGTTGTCCTAAAGTAACAACTAATTATGTAACTTAACAATTATTGCAACTATTACAAACTATTCATGTATTCGATAGGAAATAATACGAAAGCAACATGGCGCCTGAAATAATAAATTAAAATAATGCAAAACGTTTTATGTTAGCCAATTTGAGTAACAATGAAGGATGATATATCTTTATAAAGAGACAACGGTTAGCTCCCAAAATTGGGTAAAATTTGACACTGTTCATTTTACACAGAATTAACTTAGTGTTATCCCGAAATTCAAAGCGATTTTTTTGTAGAGGTATCTATATAATAGATCAGTGTCTTTTCTTTAAGAAAACAACTGATAATTCCTACTGATACTGAACCAAATCGTTCCATAAACTTTCCGACTCGAGGTACATACCCCCCGTATGGGCCACTGTTTTCAGGCCGGTCCTACCAACCACCACCGACGAGGATTGTTATCCAAACACCAAGACCGTCTAATTTGCCGAAAAACGCATATGAAAATGATATTAGTCAACCATCGATGAACTGGTCGGCCGCGTCAGACATTTTTTTTTATGCACAACGGGTTGGTACTTGACCTCAATCATACCTGATGTTAAGTGAAGATGTGGTCGAAGGTGGAAGCGTACTGACCCGGAAACCCCAACACACCTATCATATCTCTGACAACCGGAACACAACAATGCTATTAACATTGCTGCTTGGCGGCAGATTTAGATAAGATGGTGGTAGCTAGCCAGGCGGACATTTAAAATGCCCTACCACCAACTAAACCGAGTACTTAAACATGTACCCCGCTGGGGATCGAACCCGCGACCTCCGAATCGCAAACCCAATTGTTGTTTACATTGAGCCACGAGACATTGTTTAACTTTGGTAATCGAAAACGAATGCGCCACTAGTATGCCCGTTTCACTTTAACGTATAATGTTAGAGGACAACAGATACAGATCCGAATTGGAAAGATTATCGAACTATTTAGGGTCAGTGTATGTAAGACAGCGCAAGAGTCCATCTGTCAAGTGTCATCAACGTCACATGTAAAGAGCGATTATCCAAATAGTGCCCAAATAATTCAATAGATGGCACTGTCAACTTATAGCTGTCAAAATATTGACAGCGAAAATCCGAAACGAAAAAATCAAAGGCAAGTTTGCTACTTAGCAAAAGCTTAAAACCAATATATTGTCTATTTATCCGGCTCAGTGAACTTTGTATACCTAATGTGTAATGATACAAGATCCTATATGGATATTCCCACACACAAACCGGGCAATTTGGTTTTGTGAATTTGGAAAAAGAAGCCCGCCATTACAATGAAAAAGAAATGTTCTTGCAATTTGATTAATAAATAAACAATAATAAATATATATCTTTGCACATACACACAGCGCCATCTAGGTCCACAGTAAGCATCTAGGCTAATGCGATTCCGTCCGTCACGTTCCACGTCACGTGATAAGGCCGCCAAATTGTACTATCCCCTTTGTAATCCTCTTAATATTTTGTTGTTGTTGTTGTTCCTGATTCCGTGCTATAGACAAAAAAATCTAAGATCGATGAAATATATCTACCATCCATAGACTTGTACATTACTTCAGAATGGACCGGTTCATTGCAAAAATCAAACTGGCACCACCAACGAAGTGAACTTAGTCACACGTCGATTTCGTTCACGAACTGCCGTTGTTACAAGGTTACGTCTGGACAGCTAATGTTATCAGTACCTGTAGTTCACATCAACTCTGAGAGATGACGCTGTCTAATTAATTAATTAATTTAAAGTAATCGATCAAATGATACGATGTATCTGGCTTGTTTTATTTGACAATGGCGTCATCAATCGTCAATTTTTGGAACACTTCTAGAAAATCGCTCATTAGAATGATACCAATTAAAAGGTCCAGGAGAAAATGACGAATACCCATTTTTTCCTCTTTTTGGAGCACACTGGAAAGTTACGAGTAATAGGCACAATTCTATCACAAAATGTAAAATAATTCCTATCCTAACAATATTTTTATGAAAATTACTTTTAAGTCTCAAAAAGTTGTTCGGCACAAAAATGTCCATTACCCAAATTTGAGTATCGATAAAAGTCTATTGTGATTCTTTTATCTATAAATGCTACAAAATGGACAATCGTTTTTCCCTTGGACATTTCAGAATATGCCACTTGTTTTCTTTATGATTTCTTTAACTTAATTTATAATTAAAAATAGTATCAAAGATTGAGGTCAAATAAAATGGCCTCCGAACAAAGAATGGCAAATATAAACAGATGAATTTCTAGGAATGTAGAGTGAGTTATAACATATATAATCATTATACATCATCCATATTATACATGCTGTTGTTTTCAAACCTCCCCATATTCATAGAGGCGGCTGCCTGCCCTACACACAAATGAAAAGGTAGGTAATCATAAAATTACAAATTTGTCCCGCATTCAACTGACCAGCTGCGCTAGCACAAGTTAGCGGGAATGTGACATCGGGCCAATCACTTGACGCTAATTTTCTCAATCTGACAAACTGTGCTACGGAAAGGACAAAAGAATCTTGGCCACTATGGACCTGAAGTGATCTAGAGGGTGTCTTAAAATGGAAAATATATGAAAAAATGTATGAATTTATGTTACTTCATTATACATAATGATTATATCAAGACATGGCCATGTTTTAAAGATATTTATTTTATTTAGTAAATTATTTATTGTGGTTCGTAATTAGGAGCAAATACTCTGAACGCACCTGCTTGCCACTTTACGTTTCATTTCACTATTTAAAAAGTATATTCCTTTCTACTAGCAAGTTGTAAATACTTTAATAAACAGAAAAATAGGTAAATAAGTAGCATCAATTCACCTGGTAAAAATAATCAGTCGTGATCTTCTCATTTAACGATTTTGTAAGATAAATGTATTTAATTTATTTGTGCAAAATGGAACGCCGTGTAGCAACTACAATTATCTATGGTCACGTCACAGGAACTAAACGCGTGTCATGTCGTGTGTTGGTAGGTGGCACCCACTACCCACGGATGCGCCCATTAGACTAGTTTCGATTGAATTCCGTCATTCATATGACTGATGATTGTGATGGAAGCTTGCATGATCTTAATGGGCGCCCTAGAGTAGGTAGGTACATCGTCGTCGTCGTTTCAGCCGATATAGCTTGCTTATCTTAATGTCGTGACATAGATAAGAATTACGGCTAGGCTGTTTGGTGATAATAATTTCTTTTTTTTCCGGTCTGAGAATAATTCAGAATTACAGAAATCTAATGTTACCTACCTATCCTAACCTCAAAAGTGTTTTGACTTAATAACTTTTTAACATGGCCTGGTAGGACACGCGTTATTATATCACAACACCTAATAAGCCTAAATATAACTAATTCGTCGTAAATTATTCTTAGACAAGATTTTTGGAAGTCAGGTCCACACAAGTATGGAAAGTGGTGGAATGTCCCTTAGTCGCCTTTAACGGTACCCACGGGAGAGATGGGTTGATTCTATACTTTTTACACGCCGAAAACACACGTTAGCAGTTTTAACACGTTTACGGTTACTGAACCAGACACAATAGAAGTTTTATTGTTATTACGTATATAGGCGTTCAAAGTCCGTCAGCGTGTCAACCATTTTAAAAATTCGTCGTTCTCAAGATTGAGATAACTAAGTTGATGCTTGAGAATCTGTTGCATATTACAAAAGTATCAGAAAAATAGTGTTGAAACCGAGAAGCGATCTCAATCTCAAGATCGATTTATTAATACGGCCCCTAATGTACGAAGTAGCACATTTTGCGCTGCTATGCCCGTCCTAATATGCGTTCACCTGTACCACCCTATACATCAAAGCTATAAATACAAGGGAACAGACTAAATAGATTATTTCATCGAAAACACCTTGCTTGCCGTGTCAATGCTATTACAATAAGGGCCTCCACACACATGGCTCTCTAAAAACGACGGATATTATATGTTTGGCGGCGTTGTATATCAGTAATAAACATAAATACTTAAAACATATTTATTGTGCATAAAAATATTACATATCAATGCAGTCCTGGCTCCAGACTCAAGGCCATCAGGACACAGTTCCTCTCCACACAAATTGACAATTAAACAGTGCTAATGCCTTTAGACAGTGAGTGTGAGCGTCGATGATTAGCGGTTAAGACGCGGTCTCCCAATCTGGAAGGTCTGGGTTCGGTCCCCAGGCAGGCCATGTACCAATGAGTTTTAAAATTTAATTTAATTACTTATGTACGTTTAACCGACTGCTCTTAAACGGTGAATGAAACCTGCATGCCTGAGAAATAAAAATTATAAGGCACGTGAAATACCCAACACGCATTGGGCCAGCGCGGTGGACTATGGCCCATTATACGAGGGAAGGCCTATATCCCTGCAGTGGGATGCTTGTGGGCTGATGATGATGATGAATGCCTTTACAGAAATTACAAATTAATATCTTCCAATATGGAGTACTTAACACTTTGCAGGACCGTACGGTTATACCAGGGGTTGATCAGGTTAATAAACCGACTGAACGGCAATTGCCGTAAGTAAAAATAATGGGTTAGAAGCCACTACGGGTATTACAGGACCATGATGATATAAATTTCTTAAAGACCAGGATTTACTGTCAACCCACAATTTACTCTCATTTTTCTACTTTCGATATTAGTCGAGAAATGTAAGTTTGTTTGCTTATCTCGCTCAGACACAAATGTATGTCGTGCACAGTGACAGTACGGGTATTGCCATTGCATTTACTATGGCGCGCCTAAGTACTATTTTATTCCAGTACAAGCACGCCAACGTATTTAAATCCAGTGTTGTGTGCTAGTACAGCTGCTCTTGCCGTAAGACTGGTCTGGCCGTATCGACAACACTCAAGACCGAAACTTTAGGTAATGCTGTTAGTACGGTAATTAATGACCGCACCGGACTATAATAAATAAATAAAAATCTTTTATTTCAGGCCAACTTTGCCCATTTGCTAGTACAAAAACTTATTATCTATATTAAGAACAAATTTATTAAATTATTATTATTATTTGGTCGAATCATCGATTCACCGATTCACCCGTCTTCTTACGTGTAAATCGATAAATCGACCAAACACGACAGAGTCCATTCTCTCTGATAACATCTTTAAGATACTATTGGCGCTCCCCTGCATTCTTCGCATAACCGAGGCAGTTTTTTTACGCATAATTGTATAAAAATCATATGACCGTACTAACTTTTTAAATTATTATAGTTTTGACAGATTATGGCTAGTACGGCTATATAGATGTGTCGTAATTTTGTATGGAAAATGTCAATGTCAGTGTAGTGTTGTACAAAAATTTTGAATGTGTACTACCGCCCTGCAAAGTGTTAAGATACTTTTACACTAATGCGTGATACGATTTGAGTGCGGTTTGGTAGTTTCGCCGTGTCCGTCAGTCTGTCTGCCCGAGGCCTAGCTCAGAGGCTCTTAGCATTAGAAAGCTGTAATTTGGCAAGGCAATATTAATCACACCGTCAAAGTGGTACGTATAATATAAAAATGGTTTTTCGGGTACAGTCGCAGAATGAAAAGTTTGTCAGTTTTCAAATACATTAATTTGACACTTAGCAAGTACATGTTATATCTAAACTACGTAACACCCAAGGTTCTTACTTCGTACATAGCAATACCCACCGCCGTCACACACTAACTATCACACACACAGATACTCACAACACACATATTTTGTACATATTTATAGATCTATAATTTTCATATTTTCATTTGGCTTATGATTGTTTGGTTTCTTTAATTTCACTTTCAATACTATGTAATTTAGACATATTAACATAACGACTCGTATATCACTCAGGATTTGATTTGTTTTTATTGATATTTATATAATAATATTATTAATTAATAATGTAATAGTACCATTTAATTAAAACATTACCCATTCAATTTTAAGGGTAACCATTGTCAGTAACATAATAAGAATCTTTAATTGGCATAAGTTTGGTATTAGTTTTTCCGTATAAGAATTTGTAATAATGATAAATATAAATAAATAAAATTCCCAGCTGAGTGAGCGGAGTCCCTTAGCCCCAGCAATAATTCCGACAAATCCATTAGGCGAACAAAAGGCTGGAAAAGTCACAATTAGACATGCGATTATTGATCGGGCTGGAAACGGGGGGTTGACGAACTGGAACCGCTAAAAGGGGGGGAGGGGGGTAATGTCGACGCATTGATAAGAACTGTGGTCTGTCAATCCCTGATTTCAGACATGGTAACGATTTACTTTCATTTCACTCATATAAAATTTTGTTCAATTGTGTAGCCAACTTATTGTATTCTTTATTGCATAAGAAATACAAACAGATTACAGTCAGAACATATGTACCTACAATAGTGGGTTTATCAATGTAAAGATCTCTTCCAGTGAAACCTACTGGAGGTTATTATTATTATTAAATTCCTTATCGCACTAAAATATAAAATACAAAGAACATATAACATAAATGATGAAGTGTACAAATAGCTATTTCTTCCAAACAATCTCACTTGAAGAAGCTTTTTAATAAGTAGTTGGATAGTGCAAAGTAAAAGGTGAATAACTTTAAATATGAGCAGGTATAGTAGAATACATACAAAGACAAACACTTACTAAAATAAAAAAAAAACATATAAATAACTACAATAATAAAATACACATAAATATATATATAACAGTACATATAATTCATTAAAGAGATACCTAATTAATATTCCTTTAGGCGCAGTTTAAACACTGCAAGCGATTCTGCGTGACGAATATTTTGTAGTAGTGCATTCCACAACTGCGCATCCTTAATGCCAAAGGATCCCAAGTAATAATTTGTACGGCAGCTGAAGGTTATGAGGTTAGAAAAGTTACATGAGATGGGTACAAATAACCGCCTCCGTGGCTCAATGTAAATAACAATACAAAGTGTATAACATTCTAACCTTTTCGTCACAGTTACATTTTTGAAAAAAATATAGCATCATTTAAGAAAAATAGTGATAAACATGATGTCAATAAGTACAAGAAATAAAGATAAACTTGCAGGTCACATAAGTCGCCTCCGCAAAGTCAGTAATTCATTCAAAGGGTTATAATGTATACGCTTTTTCAATAAGATTCCAGTTGATATACAAAATCTTCATCTCAATAAATTTAAAGATACTATAAAACAGAAACTTATTAACAAAACATATTATAAAATATCAGACTATTTAGATGATAATCACCCCTGGACGTAATGAGATCGTTCGCATAACAGGCTATTTCACAATTAATAATGAAATATAAAAACCCTTTATGTATTTTGTAGGTACAAAGAGTACACTTAAAATAGTCAATTTTACATTTTTTAGCTAATGCTTGTTCAAATAAATAAATAAATATATTTCATTATCAATTGTGAAATAGCCTGGCATGCGAACGATCTGATTATGTCCAGGGATGATTATCATCTAAATAGTCTGATATTTTATAATATGCTATGTTAATAAGTTTCTTATAATAGGTATATATGTGTATATATTACATAGGTACTTAACCTAGGAAGGTATATAGAGGTGCGTCATACACTGCATTTCACACAGCCTGTAATGTAATAAAGAACACATTTTATTTGTATTATTTAAATTATATTTTTGATAGACTATGTATTAATGTAATAATTATTGTTAATTGTAAATAAATAATAAAAATTTAAAATTTTTATCTTTCCAGGGACCCCCCAATCCTCTCCGCCCACAGCTATTCCGACATCCTTTTGAGGCTGCCGGGGGGCAAGAGGCTGAGGGATATCAAGTGGCTCAGCGTTTGGTGCAGACGTTTCACAGTAAGTAGTGTTCATTTGTTACCTCCAAGATTAAGTTGTGTAACTCTGGAGGTAAGTTTAGATAATTCAACATAATTGCCAGAGATCGTAAGGAAAAAATAAGGTATATTAGGTAAGTGAAATAGAAGTTATTGGCATAGGCGACCGGTTGGTGTAGTGGATAGTGACCCTGTCAGCGAAACCAACGGTTGCGGGTTCCAATCCCGCGAGGGGTAAATGTTTGTGTGATGAATACGAACATTTATTCCCGAGTCATGGATGTTTATATAAATATTTATGTATGTTTATCCGTTAACTAGTATTCATAGCACAAGCTTTGCTTAGTTTGGGACTAGATGATTGGTGTAAGTGTCCGAAATATTTATTTATTTATTATTTATTTCAGTGGTCGGAGTAGGTAGAGCTGTTTTTGCTACTTGCGACATGCGGGCATAACATGGATATGCCAAATATTTCCCGATCCCGGAAATTCTCGGAATTAAAAAACCATTGCTACATGCGGACATAACATGGATATGCCAATAATTTCCCGGAATCCCGGGAATTCTCGGAATTAAAAAACCATTGTTTAAGTAGTTTTTATAGGAGTGGGTAGAGCTATTTTTGTTATTTACTGCTTTGTTAGAGAAAGACAGAAAACATTTTCTAAATATTAACTACAAGAAAAATAGTATCTGTAGATAATTAAAAAAAAAACTCTTTACATCCTTTTTTATTCTGATGATCGACAAATTTCAAAATCCCGGTATTTCGCAAACATTGATGTTAACATCAATGTTTGCGGTCATTCACCCCAAACAACTCCGACCACTGTTTATTATAGGTAGTATTTTTTTTTTTTTTTTTTTTTTTTATTGAAGAGGTGGGCAATCGAGCAATAGGCGCACGCACAGTATATTTTTTTCTTTCAAAAACGCACGCGCCGTCCTTAGGTTGATATGTGACTGCACTGATTCTTAGGGTTCATATCGTGCGAAATTTATTTGGAACTCATTTCTTCTCCAATTTTCCTCTATTTATTTAATTTAATGATGTAATTATGTGGAATAGGCTACAAACGCGGCCGTCAAATGACACAATTAACGCTTTATTCTAAGATAGTTTTGATAAATATTTATAAGGTACTTATGTGTGTATTATTTTGTTATGTATGTGGTATCCATCTATATATATATATATATATATATATATATATATATATATATATATAGCTATTTATATATATAATATATATGTATAAATGTATGGTTTTAGTTTTGTTTATTAAATAAGTAATTGATTATGTAGGTATTTCATATCTGCATCCGTATTTTGCACAACCTGCCTGTTCTATAAAGTTAACTCCTACACCCAAAGGTTGCCTGGAAGAGATCGCTTTTAGTGATAAGGCCGCCTAATTGTACTCTTATCAGTATTGTGTTTTGTAAAATGTATGTTCTCCTTTTAGTGTATTTGTATTGTATTGTATTGTATAAAAAAAAACGACCTATGCCAATACCTTCTACTTCACTTACCTAATATGCCCAATTTTTTCCCTTAATCGAACTCGCCAGTATAATATTACTGAGCGTCGGTGGCTCAGCATTTAAGACGCGGTTTCCCAATTTGGGAGGTCCGGGTTCGATTCCCAGGCAGGCCATGTACCAATAAGTTCTTAAATTTAATTTAATTACTTATGTGCATTTATCCGACTGCTTTTAAACTGTGAAGGAAAACATCGTGAGGAAACCTGCATGCCTGAGAAATAATTTTAAGGCATGTGAAGTCCCCAACCCGCATTGGGCTAACCCGAAGACCTATCACCTGCAGTGTGATGTTTGCGGTCTGAGATGATGATACCTATATTGCTGCAAAATTAAACCATTTAAACCATTTATTTCCACACACCAAAAAAAAAACACAACAACATACAAGAAATCAAAACAGAGGAAATCAAGGTCCGCATCCCACAAACCGCTCTCGAGACCGAGATGGCCACCAGCTCACGCTTGAGAACCTGTTTCATATTGAAACAGTATCAAAAAAATAAATAAAAGAAAACTATAATATCGAGATCGAGACGCGATCCCAGTCTCAAGATCGATCCACCAACACGGCTCTATCACTAACTAGGTACTACAATGAGTGCGTGTGTGGGGGACAGTCTCAGTAAACACTGAGTGACGTGAATCACTCAGCACTGGTTTTCAGCCTGCCCTCAATTACACCAGTTCATTGGTGTTAAAACAAGAGTCTGGAACCAATAGGAACGTGGTATTAAAAGCTGTGTTCCTAATTAGATTTCCTACAAATAGCGTAATAAGCGTTTAAGCTATCCGAACTGTTGTAAGTACTTTCGGAATATTCATCTTTTATACTTCTACCAGCACTAGTAGCATGAGGGGCGCGCCAAACGTTTATGTCGCGCGAGATAATATTTATATAATATAACTTACGTCACGTTTTCGCTTCTTAAAAGCATATTAATAAAAGAATGCAGTCGAATTAATCATCTCCCGTTTGGAAATCGGCCATCAAGTGTAACAATTCTGAATGGCATCGAACTGAGCATGGTAAAGGGAAATTGTTTCTTTGAAGATTATTACCACAAATGAGATTATATATGTATTTATTTACAAAAAAAAATGTATTTGTGTAGTTTATCAACCATCTAGTATCCATACCACAAGCCTAGATGCTTACTGTGGACCTAGATGGCGCTGTGTGTATGCGTAAAGAAAAAAAAAAAAAAAAAAAAAAAGAGATAATAATTCCCGTATTACTTTATTATTACGTTTGTTGCTCTGATTATTTATTGTGGTTGAAATTTAACAGAGTTTGCTTGTGAGATTGAAATAAGGCGCAGGTTAACATAAAAAAAGCCGCCTACATTACAAACACTATACCTAACCATTGCACGTACTATTCGGCTCCATGATCATTACATTATCATCCGACTTACATTATACAAAATTTTCAGATCACATAACCACCAGGAAGTGGGTCAAATTTAACTTGTACGATCTCACCTGTAGGTACAAACAAAAAATAAACGAGGCAAGGTAAAAATAAAACTTTGCAAAGAGCCACCATTGCGATTCTTGCTATTCTCCTCTTGTGAGTCAGCTTTGTGATTGAATGCTAATTGAATGTCATGTGACGATATCAGATGTTATTTTTATAACGTGAGAAATAGAACATGTTTCGTTATATTTGAGTTATATGCTCAAATATAAAAATCTATTTTATTTAGATTTTCTTTTACGGGACACAAGCTCGTCGAGCGCGGCTTGACCTGCGTGGAAACAACTTAACGTGGTTTAATTTTTTTATCCCGCGAGAACTACCCATTTTATCGGTATAATTTTTTTTTAATCCAGCGTATGTTCTACCTATATACCTATCAAAATTTCATCTAAATCCGTTATTCCGTTTCGCCGTGATAGACCAACAAACAAACGTCCAAAATTTCACATTTCGCTACGCACTGCGGCTTCGTCTGCGTCGAATAACTTTATCGCGGATAAATTTAATTTGTTTATCCCGCGGGACCTACTGACTTTATCGGGATAAAAAATATCCTATGTTTAATCCAGGCTTATTTCATCCAAATCCGTTCTTCTGTTTCGCCGTGATTAAGCAACAGACAGACAAACTTTCGTATTTATAATATTAGTTAGATATGTAAGTTATCCTGTTGAATAGTTTTATATTTATTTTATGTATTTTGTAAAATGTTTATTCTTCTTTTGTGCAATAAAGTGTATTTGTATTGTATTGTATTTAAAATTAAACTCAGGTATAGGTTCTTAGATGTTTGATGGAATTGGGTTAAGCCGTAACGAAGGTATTGGGCTTTTAATACAGTTGGTTTGGTCTATCTGAATTATATAATATGTTTCCTTGAGGGATTTCTAAATTTTCAATTTAAGTTGTGTTGATATTATTGTAACTGCCTTAAATATATTCTTTGGTGGCAGCAACTAGGTACTCTGGTGTAATCCCTCGCAGAAAATCCCTCCCGGAAAATCAGCAACTTTGCTGAGTGCCTACTAGTGTTGCAAAAAAAAAAACCAGTTTTTTTTTCTAGTGAAAAAGATTAATACTTAACGTTCATATTAGAGTTTTTTATTTATTTATAAACCTACCATACCTTTTTGATGAAATAGTACCAAGTTTGCATGAATATTTTATATTCAATTTGCGCACCGGGAAATTCACCTTTCGATTTATGTTTGTGCGCGCAAAGTTGGCGGAGCGCGATTGAAGCTTGACTTTTCTTGACTGATACAGAGAGTAAATATCAGATATCAATAAAACATTTAATTTCCTATAGTTCATTTCATAAAAAAAAACCCAATTAAAAAAAACTAAGCGTACCAAGTTTTTTTTCAACATTGTGAAAAAAAACAAAGTCGTTTTTTTTCATGTTACATCACTAGTCCCTACCCTTTCGTCTCTCTATTGGCTAGTTGGTAGACCGATGATTAAAGCAGTTAAATAAACGGCAGGTTTAACGAACGCGGCTGTGTAAAAAAAATATTGTATTTCTGTGAAATTCTGTAAATGTAATAAGATAGTACGACAGAATCGCATCCAAAAACAGTGCGATAAATATTTCGCTTGAAATTTTTCATTCAAATATGTCATTTGAATGAAAAATCGTTTTTGGTATTTTCGATCCCTAGAGAGAAACTGATACAATATTGAATTTACAGTCGAGAGGATATCAATGTTTCGTGAATGCGTGTTCGTACCGAAATCAATAGTCAATCAAACAGATTAAATTAAAAGTACGACAGAATCGCATCCAAAAACAGTGCGATAAATATTTCGCTTGAAATTTTTCATTCAAATATGTCATTTGAATGAAAAATCGTTTTTGGTATTTTCGATCCCTAGAGAGAAACTGATACAATATTGAATTTACAGTCGAGAGGATATCAATGTTTCGTGAATGCGTGTTCGTACCGAAATCAATAGTCAATCAAACAGATTAAATTAAAAGGATTAAATTATCAACTGAAAGCGATACAATTTTTAACTTAATATTTAACTGACTTATTGAAGAAGAACGAACACGAAACTCAAGGGTTGCTCTTTTAAAGTAGGTTTAGTTTACAATGTGTACTTCGACACACTTCGAAAAATACTGTTTTTAAATATTGGCAAAGTCAAAAAATTCTTTATGCTGTACGCTCAAATATTTAGTCAAATTTTACATACAGCTACTTCCAATACATGCTATTGCTTTTTTTATTTGCTACTGCATCAGTCTACGCACTGTATTATCTTTACATGCTCTTGTACTTCAATTTGTTGTCCTGAAGCATGTATTATTCAATCTTTTAGTTTTCTCTCAAATCGTCTGTTTTCAATAACGTTATATTATATATACATACTACTACATAACGGAAGATGTATAACGCTAATGTATCAAGTCGGTATCCGTGACAGGTCGGACAAAATATCGATTACAAGTAGCGCGCGTGCGCGACCGTTCCCGCCAAAACTTGCAGTTTCGCGCGCTTTCTAATTCGATTCATTCATCGCTCCATCACGAATTCTCAATAGGTTATTGTTTTCAACTTGATAAGAGCCGATTGATATTAAGTTTCATTGAATCGTCTGCTAAGATTAGAATTATCTCATGAAGCAAGTGTTTCTAATATTTTAATCCGTGTAACTATACATAAACCACACAACCACAACCAATAACATAAAAAATTCATTGATAGTCCTCTTATATGATTTCTAAGTTATTTCTGAGCAAACAAATGGCATGTATTTTTATTTATTTAATTTTTTTATATATTTAATATATATGATAAATTTGTGTGTGTTATGTAGTCAATAATATATTATATGTTTAAGTGCAGTTAAATTATCTAGTTATACTTTGTAGGCTTAGTTATATTTTTTACCAACTATAAAATATTGCTTTAAAAGTGTTGCTATTATTAGTGCAAACCTCACTTACTGGTAGCTTGTATCTTTACCCTAAGGTTTGCCTGGAAGAGATCGCTGTTAGCGATAAGGCCGCCTTTTTGTGCGCTTAATGATGTACTCTGTATTCTTAATGTAGCTTTTGTTAATTGTGCCATAAAGAGTATTTGATTGATTGATTGATATAAACCGTATACAGAGTGAAATTTAATTCTTCTAATTCCTGTTTACTGGTGACGTCATTCTTGATTATGAACAACTTTCCACAAGGAATCATTGTTGAATTCGATAAAAAAAATTTCATTAGCCATATAAAGTATAAACCATACTGACACCACCATTAGTATGGAAATGCAACAATTTTCGGTTGAACTCGGCTATGATTCTTATTTGAATGTTTTTTTTTTTCTATCTTTATTTATTTATAGGGGGTTTTATCTATAACAGCATATGCCACCCTCATAGGTAATCTAGGCTTAGGACACCTTATCTTCTACTTATACCTAGCTTAACAATCTAAATATATATAACTCAAAGGTGACTGACATAGTGATCTATCAACGCCCAGCCCAAACCACTGGACGGATCGGGCTGAAATTTGGCATGCAGGTAGATGTTATGACGTAGGCATCCGCTAAGAAAGGATTTTGATAAATTCTACCCCCAAGAGGATAAAATAGGGGATGAAAGTTTGTTGTTTGTATTTTGATAAAATCTTCCACGCGGACGAAGTCGCGGGAGGAAAGCTAGTTTTATATAAAGTTCTGGCTTCGCTTGAATTAGGGAGAAACAAGATGCTATTGGACCAACCGACATTGCCAACATGTCTGTTTCTAATTTGAAACCTTTCGGGTTTCGTTCGGACACACTCCACCATAACATGGTGTACATCCTCTACGATTCCACACTCTTCACAGTCTGGGGATGGTACTTTTCTCATAAGATATCCAAAATTATTCAATGGAATGTGTCCGGATCGAAGCCTTAAGGCTGTAACTACCATGGTCCTGCACATGTCGACATCATCGAACCTACCAACATATTTGAATGTTGTTGGTAATTAAGAGTGGCGTACCAGTGAACAGGAATTACACGAATTAAATATTCATATTCATTTATTCATGCTTTCATGTGTACATTAGGTCTTAAAAAATCAATAGCCCATACATGAAACCCGGTAAGGGCACGGCAGATTCTAAACAATTAATTGTATTTACTATTCTAATTATCACAACATTATGACGACCGATTGGTGTGGTGGATAGTGACCCTGTCAGCGAAACCAACGGTTGCGGGTTCGTCTCCCGCGACGGGTAAATGTTTGTGTGACAAATATGAACATTTATTCCTGAGTCATGGATGTTTATATAAATATTTATGTACGTTATCCGTTATCTAGTATCTATAATACAAGTTTTGCTTAGTTTGGGACTAGATGATTGGTGTAGGTGTCCGAAATATTTATTTATTTATTTATTATTATGTTTATCTATTTATTGTTAATATAAATATTTTATAATACTTTTATTATGTAGATCCAAACGTCAACGTCAATCACAAAATCATCAAGAATTTGTTGACCGAAAATTGTTGGACTTCCACACTTAAAGTGGTTTCAGAATAGTTTACTTTGTATCGGTAATCGATTTTTTTTTATCGAATTCGTTTACGGTTCCTTGGGAACAATTGTTCGTAAGCAATAGTGGCGTCACCAGTTAATGAGAATTGTATGAATTCAAAATCACCCTGTATACACAGATCACCCATACGATAATTGAACCGCCAAAAATTGGTAAAACAACCGACTTCGATTAGGTTCCATTACTATTATATCTTTATTATTATATATTATTATATATTTATTTGCTCACCAAAATCTATCCAAAATGTACATTCAACTTATATACTATTACAAAGTAGATAAATATCAATTGTAACATTTTAAATACAGGTAAGATCATGGTGGACTGATACCTGAACTAGGATACATCCTGTGTCTCAAGTTATCAGTCCTCCACCCCTAAGATGACGTAAACAAAGGGTACCTTAAATTATTCATACTAAATAGTAACAATAGAAGAGTAACTTATCTAAGTAGTGATGCGCACGCATAGTAAGAGTAGATGAATCAATAGACATATGTACACGTATGTATGTGCTACATGTGTGTGTTGTATCTCAGATACTATCTCAGATCATCATCAGTGGAACATCAGATCTTCACCATATATATACGGGCCCACCCTGGTAATAAACCCTCACACAAAAACTATCATTAAAATCGGTTAATGAGTCGAGCGCCCCACTCGATTTCAAATTACAGCGGAGCTTAATCGAGAAGGCATTTTCTATCGAGAGGTTTTAAACGCCATCGAGGGAGTTTGTCAAGAAAATCTTGGTACGCAGGTGATTTTCAAAAATCTTCGGTGTTATTAATTTGTGGAGTCTTTGAAATATTGGCTGAGATATACGTGTGCACGGCATTGTGCGATGACAATGGGCTTCGATATTGCGCCGGCTTTGCATTTCTCCAAACATCCTCAATACGTTGTGTAAGAAAATTTGAAATAAAGAACGAAAATTATTTATAGTAACTAGTAAGTAATATAAGATCTCTTGTAGATAACTAGTCCAAAACAATCTGCCTGCAGCTAGGGCGTACAAATATTTAACAAATTAGAAATCATTTAAGAAACACTAATTTCTCGCTAGCTCTTCTCAGTAGTGGTCGCGTTCCGAGCTAGTGGTAGTTTAAAAAACAAATGACGTTCATAAGTGCATATTGTATTGCCTACATGAATAAATGATTTTCATTTCATTTCATTTTATATACATTATCATGATTATTTCGAACACAAATGTATTTTACGGGGTGAATTTGAATTCGTGTAATCCCCTGACGCCACTCGTGATTACGAACAACTTTCCCCAAGGATCCATATTACCCGCCTCCACACTCCTCCCACTATAACTCCTGTAAGCCAGGATCAACAGTGGTACTCTGCACGGCGCCTACTGAAGGTAGACGGTGCCCTACGTGTCTCTATTGCTACCTTGGGCCCCAGACTAATTAAAGAAGAGATAAAGGTGTGAAGTAGGAAAGAAGTTTCCCCCCCCCCCTCGGCAAATGGGAGTGTAGCTAAATGAATTCAAAATCAGCACTAAGGCTTAACCTATGGGGAAGTTTGGGAGCAAAAGGCTACCGTGAATAATAATGCCAATAGTAATAGTGGCAAAATTTCCTAAAGGCTTGGAAATTATGTCGGGTCGCCACTAAATCGGTGTAGAAGACCGGATGGTTGTACGATAACACTTTATCCAGCATGACCCTCCTTTCATTAGACCAGCGCGGGCAATCCCACAAAATATGATGAGCAGTTATCTCTGTATATCCACATTCACATTCAGGGGACCCAAGGATCCATAGTCGAATTATTACCCATATAAAGTAAACTATTTTGAAACCACCTTTAGAATTGAAGTCCAACAATTTTCGGCTGGTGATTCTACTCCTGATTACGAACTTTAGAACCACAGCCGATTCAGCCGAAAATTGTTCGACTTCCATACTGAAGGTAGTTTCAGAATGGTCATTTTATTTATTTATTTTATTTTAACACTTTATTGCATATATAAGTAAACAAACGTACATTGAACAAACATAGGACAGAAATTACAATACACAATAGGCGAGCTTATCTCTGTAAGAGATTTCTTCCAGCAAACCCTCGGAAGGAAAAATGAAATTAAAGTTTTTTATTGCAGACAAAGACCGATACATTAACAAAACATCACTGTTATAGGAACACAATTGACAAAAGATAAAACATTAAGATTTATAGCAATAATGGTTTGAATATAGGATTATTTTATAAGACGAAAAATAATATAGATATTAAACACAATAAATACATAATATAAACGCCTGTATACTAAAATACATATTAATAAATACCTACGTAGAATATATAATATATCAAATACTTATATAGATATCTATAAATAGGCTGACTGAGTTACTGAGACAACTTGAGATAGTGTTCCTTTAGCCGAGTTTTAAAAATAGGTAGGGATTAGCTATCGCGTATATCAGTGGGAAGTGCATTCCATAATCTGACTGCATGCATCTAGTTTACATTGGTAATCGAAAATTTTTTAAACGAATTTGACTATGATTCCTTGGGAAAGTTGTACGTAATCAAGAGTCGCGTCACCAGTTCGATATCACAAGGAAAGTTACACAAGTTTGAATTGGAATCTATAAATTTGGCGCCCAATGTGGGACTCCGATTAGGTTAGATGAATATAAATTCGTTGAGTGCTCTATAGTACTCTAGTTATGTTGTAAAGCTTACAATGTAAATTTTCCCAAAACTATAGATTTCTTATCGCCTTTATAAAAATATTGAAATCAAATTCTTAAGCCAACATTATTATAACATTAAAAATATCTTCGGCCCTTATCGAGTCTCGAGGGTTAGAATTTTTCTTGGAATTTAAATTTTCAAAGTATCTTCTTAAACCGGTTGCTAGGCAACGCATAAAATGGGATAAGCGTCTCGGCTTAAATAGAACACTTTTCTATGAATAACATTTATTCAAATCTACTTATTTTATTATGAACCCAACTTGTGCCTTAAGACTTAAATATATTCAAATTTATTAATTTTAATTAACAACGTTTAGGAAAATCATCTATCTGTTCATCTACTGCAATGCGGTACTGAAGTAATAAAGTCTAATGACAACATTTGTTTAAAATAATAATAAATATCTTTGCACACACACACACACATCGCCATCTAGTTTCACACTAAGCAACTAGGCTTGTATTGTAGATACCAGATGGTTAATAAACTATACAAATACATTTTTTTTTGTAAATAACTACATATATAAATGAAAAAAATCCAAAACTCGGGACCGTGTAAGTTTCATCATACAAACATATGCTCCTAGCGTGACTCGAACCCACGACCTTTTGGTATAGCAGTCAGAGTTTCTAACCACTAACCCCAACAAGTCGTCCATGATATACCAATGTTAAGATTTGTAAGTTCTATAGTGTTTAATGACATAATAATAAAGAAATTATAGTTTTTTTTATTTATTCATACAGAATCAATAAGAAATTACTAATTGTAATCCAATTACAGGTTCTTACTTCGTACATAGCATTAATAAGTCTATTGTAAGGGTGGAAAGCCTTAAAAATAACACTTTTCATGGTCACACATAAATTATCAAATTATTCTATTCTCTATTGTTGTACGAAGCGACTTACATACTTTACCACTTGTGATATCTTGTTAGAGAGTCAGAATTAGCTCATTCTTGAGCACTGGATATGTTTGTGGAATCAGATAACTATGAAATCAAATTTGGCGCCCAACATGGGACAGAGATGCAAGAACACTCGATTTGATGATTTACCTTTCTTTTTTTTATTAAAAACTGGTTTCGCGTTTGACTACAATCTCACCTGATGGAAAGTGACGATGTAGCCGAAGATGTATCACGCGCACCCAGTAAATGCTATTCACTCTAGACTTGAAGATCCGACGCGGGCAGTGAGTTCCATACCTTAGCAGTCTGCATTATAAATGATGAAGCAAAGCGCTTAGTGCGGATGTTCGGTATGTTGACAACATATGGATGGAAACCCTCCCCGCGCCTGGTTGTCCGAGGATGGAAGGGGGGCGGTGGAATAAGATCTTTGTATTCTTTGTAATGTACCTACCTTTGTAATCTCGAATAGCTGGAATAGTTATAACATAATAAATACTAAACAACAGGGAAAAAATCAATCAGTATACCTTCAGATAAATCTTTCCATTTCCAGGTAAACTTCGGTGATGTCTTCATCCCAGCTGGGTTAGACCCGCCTCGTCCGCGAGTACTGCCAGAATTTAAACGGCTTGCCCACGGACTCCGATCAGGGAATATCAGCGTTTTAGATGCGAAGACGTTCTACATACCCAACCTGCATTACGATGGTGCTGGTCCTGACGCCTACTTCTGGGTCGGAAATGGGTCTGAGCCGAATCCGTTTGGGACGAAGGTAAGAGTATTGATAATATGATTCGAAAGTTTACAATGCTATGAAAATAAAACTCGATTAAAGACCATATAAAATAATTTTACTTAAGTTTTTATTGCCCAGCAGTGGGACACGATAGGCTAATTAAAAAAAAAAAAAGTTTTTATTACAATGATTTAGTTACTAAAACCGCCTCCGTGGTTCAATGTAAACAATATAGGGTTTACAAATCGAAGGTCCCGGGTTCGATCCCCAGCGGGGTACATGTTTAAAGTACTCGGTTTGGTTGGTGGTAGGGCATTTTAAATGTCCTCCTGGGTAACTACCACCATCTTATCTAAATCTGCCGCCAAACAGCAATGTTAAATGCATGCAATCTTATCAGAGATAAGATAGCCAGCCCCCCAAATGTGTTGGAATTTCCGGGTCAGTACGCTTCCACCTTCGGCCTCATCTTCACTTAACATTAGGTCTGATTGAGATCAAGTCCTAACCTGTAGTGCATAAAAAAAAATATTACAAAATTCTGAATATGAGGATGATAATCATTCTGGTTATGCACCAGCTCATCGCAAGCCAGACTATTTCACAATTAATAACGAAATAAATTCCTTTTGTATTATAAAAGTTTCCCAAATAAGATGGGGTTTCCGGGTCAGTACGCTTCCATATTCGACCTCATCTTCATGTTATTGTGGTCAAGTGCTAACCCGTTCTGCATAAAATAATAAAAGAAGTGAGAAAACTAGGATTAGCTCCACACTTGGTAAACCAAGTATCAATATCATTTAAAAAAAAAATCATCATCATTAATTTATTTGAAGCCGGCGCAGTACGTCTTTTTCTTCCAATCTCCTCCATCATCCGTTACCTCATCATTCACGCCCTTTTGGTAGGTACCAATAAAATCAATTCAAAATCGACAGGTCCTCAAACCTCTCTGTTTCAGAATCAAAAATCAAAATCAAAAAAATTATTATTTCGTAGGAGAAAAGTTATCAGTTGAAAACGTCACATTTTTTATCTTATTATTAAAGTTATTGACATTATTGCTCATTCACAAAGCTGATTCCCCAGAGAAGATCGAAGGGTTGCTCTTTTAAATAAGTTTGTGTTATAATTTATTATATTATATTGTATAATTAGACTGAATATCGCCGAGCGGTCTATGTCCATGCTTGCTTATCATCCAGATGGTCAGAAATTTTATAATAGCCTTTGGTAAATAATGTCTGTTTTATGATGGTTTTCAACTTATTTCATTGTAAATTTTGAATGTCCACTGGAACCTCATTAAGTCATTATAAAAGCGTATACATTGCCCCTTAAATGACTTAGTGTAAACGGCTGACATGAACAGCAAGTTTATTTTTATATATTGTATTAACATTATGTATTTCACTATTTTTCTTAAACGATTCTAGATTTTTTCTTACATACCTACATTAAGTTTTAAGAAAGCTTAATGAAACCGTTTAAAAAGAAAAGCACGTGGCTTGCATGTTCCGTATCACGTGAGCGTTTCTGTTATATATTTCGAATGTTGAATCGTGGAACTTGTTCCGGGAATTAAACTTTTAATGTTTTGAACACCCAAACATTTATGTTGTGGCTACCCCACCTGTTGATTCGATCACGACCTTTATTCGAAATGGAATAAAGGTCATGAATGCTGTAAAAGTTTTAACTGGATAATTTGTTGGGTAGTTGTTGAAGCATAATTACTTTGGCATTACAAATGCTAGTCTTCTAAAGAAAATACAAATAAACATAAAGAACATAAAACATGTTTATTGCACACAAAAATATTACATAACAATGTAGTCCTGACTCCTAAACTACGTAAGACCATCAGGAGACGTAGGAGACGCAGAGTAACAATTAAATTGTGCTAATGCCTTTAGAGTATTTACTTATACCTGTGACTTATACAAAATAAATTACAAATTAAAGTCTTCCAACAGGTTAGGTTATTTTTAATTATTCTAGTTCTGTGGGAGATAAGGAACTTTAATCTAAGCTACTAACAATAGATTATTACCTAGAGAAATGAAGTAAGTGTAAGATCTGCAACCGTATCCCGTAGTAAATTTTGTGTTCAATTGTTAAAAATTTGCTGTTCAGCTCGCTAAATTTAGTTCCATGTAAGCGCCCTAGAAATAAATTATGGTAAACCGATACTTCTACTTCGCTCACGTGGTACCAGAAAAGCGAGCGGAACAGCAAATAGCTACATCTAGATGGAGGCCTTAAAGTTGTAATTTTAGGATTGTTTATTTCGCCTTAACAGGGATTATCAAGTACATTTACAATTAAAATCAATCTAAAGTTCTATTGCTTACAGATTTTTTTTTATTTTCTTGGGGAAAATAAGAACTACTTTACAAAGTATCAAACTGGGAGCAACTTAGAGATGTCCACTGATAGAACCCATTTAAAAGTTAATTAAAAATTATACCCTGCAAGCAGAGAACAGTTGGAATAATGAATCTAATTATAAGCAATCAATACCTTCCTTGCATTGCTAATCTAAACACAACCGTGTTACAACAGTATTAGCTCAAATAATTACACTCGATAAAATAGTAGCTCGACTGTCACAGCAGATGAATTCTTTAATAGAAACTGCATAAGCCAATCACAAAATATTTTTTGGTTTCCTTCTAGGTCCCCAACGAAATGGGCTCCCTCAATCCGCTTCGGGGCTACCAGGGTGAAGACATAGAGATCCAGCTCCCTGGAAAGATGACCGCGTATGATATAGACTGGCTCGCGGTGTGGTGTGTTGAATACCGTCACAACTTCGGGCACGTATTCATGCCGAAAGGGCTGGATGTACCACCAGCTCTGGGACAGACGAAAATCACTGTGAGTTGAAGGGATGGAGAGATTTCTTTTGGTGAGAGTACGGAGGTGAGGTAGGTCGCGAGCTCGATCCCTCCAGTTGAAATATGAAATACTCTGGTTGACATTGACACTTGGGTATACGTTTAATACCGCCTTTCTCTAATTCTGCCGCAAAGTTGCCTTGTTAACACTGTTATGTTTTGGCTGCTTTATATAATGGAAGTTGTGGATGAACGTGAGCGATTAGATGAATGAACTGGAAACTCAAAGAGATTTTTTTAATATAATGATACAATTTGTTTTACACAAATGTGGATTCGTTGTCAGCCGCTCGGCTATATGTCTACCGCGGCATTGGCAGACGCTTAAACTAAATTTATACTACTCTGTCCTACGTTTAAAATTCACTAATCCCGGATATTTTTGTGCTGTCACATCGTTTAGAAATCATAACCTTAAACAATTTTAAACATTATTACTTGTTATATTATGTAGACATTGGTGTCGATTCGGATGTACACCAACTAAACTAAACTAAAACCAGTTTTAAAGTAGTACTGTGTCTTTCTCCCTGGAACAGTACGATGCGACGGCTCCACTCTAAAACTGGTTTTAGTTTAGTTTAGTTTAGTAGGTGTACATCCGAATGGACACCATTACAATGTCGTATATTCTCTAAACATAACTAAAACCAGTTTTATAATAGTGCTATCGCTTTTTTAACCGACTTCAAAAAAGGAGGAGGTTCTGTAATCAGACGCGATATAGTTTAGAGAATGCACATCAAAATTGATACCATTGTAGTAGTGATGTCATGTTGTCCTTTTCGTGTGCTCGCACTCAAAAAAGGATAGACTAGCCTAAAAGTTTCAAGCGTGTGTCAATTGTTTCTCTTTTGTATTGGGACCTATGAAATTGGAGTTTTTTATCTTCGTTAATCATATGTACCAATTCCTGCGATTTTCAAAGCTCTATCCAAATTTGTTGTTTATTTGGAAAACGGAATATTATTTCAAGGTTTCACATGAAATATTTTTTAATTTCTGGACTAAATCACATAATAAAAAAATTTTGAACAGAGCTCTTTGCATGTGCTTCCCATAATCATTTCTTAGATTCGCTGAAACTTTTATAAAGCGGTTACTTTTAAAAATTAACGCTGCCTATACTTAACTTAATGTTATCCGATAACACGCACAAAGTTTAGCTAAATTTGGAGTTGCCGTTCCCAAAAAAAAAATCAAAAATGTTTGTATGGAGAAAACAGTATTAATGTAATTCTTCACACAAAACGCCAATTTCATAGGTGAGGACCTAATATTTTGTCGCTCTTCAGTAAGCACACTTTTGAGACGATGTCCATGTTTCAAATTATTCTACATCGTCAAAGGAAATCATTAGAGAGTGTGAAGTGTATTCAATTTCCATTGGTGGATATTCATTGACCAACTCTCCTATAACAAGTGTAATACATTCATACATCTAGTATAGTCTGATTTATAATTTCATTTAATTCTAACAGCTTTTAAAGTTGCGTTGCGACAGAACAGAAGACAGGTGTCATAAAGAGCTGTCATTAACCTTTTCATTACTGCTTTTTATAGACAATTGTACTTCTAAATCTGTGCTAATTACCTACCTACTATTTCTACAGTTATACATATAATAAATATCCTTAAGACATACACACAGCGCCATCTAGTTCCACAGTAAGCAACTATAGGCTTGTGTTGTGGATACCAGATGGTTGATATACTACATAAATACATCCGTATTCCTCACACAAACGTATGCCCCTAGCGGGATTCGAACCCGTAGTCTAGTGGTATAGTGGTCAGAGTTGCTAACCACTACACCAAACAGGTCGTCATATATCAGTTAATATACTTATTAGTGTCGTGTGAATGCCGAAATTTGATTAAAAAACATTCAAAATAATTTTAAGGAAAGTAAAAAAGGTCTGTATTACATACCAGCAATTAGACCGATATCTGTTGAGATTTAATTTTCACAGTAACTAATTGTTTGGATATTACTAATTCTTAAATTAGTAATAATATAATATTACATTAATATGTATTGTATTAGGTACACAATTTTATTTATTTGTTTTCATGAATTCGAGGCCAATCTATTTTACAGTGGGTAGGTAATCAGTAACCGCCGCCGTGGCTCAATGTAAACAACATTGGGCTTACGATTCGGAGGTCGCGGGTTCGATCACCAGCGGGGTTCATGTTTAAGTACTCGGTTTGGTTGGTGGTAGGTCATTTTAAATATCCGCCTGGCTAGCTACCACCATCTTATCTAAATCTGCCGCCAAGCGGCAATGTTAATAACATTGATGTGGTTGTCAGAGATACGATAGCCAATCCTCCAAATGTGTTGAGGTTTCCGGGTCAGTACCACCTTCGACCTCATCTTCACTTAACATCAGGTGTGATTGAGGTCAAGAACCAACCCGTTGTGCATAAAAAAAACAGTATTTTTTTTTCTATAGTAATGGAATCAATTTATTAGTCTGGCCACACCAAGAAATCTCTGAGTTCCGTGTAATTAAAATCAGACTATAGCAATAAATTTCATTTCAGTACATGCGTATGTTTGTCCAAATTCTTTTTCCATGTGCTACCCTGGGATTTGTTTCAGCGCTGCCTTATGGATAAATGTGTTTTGTGTGTAACCTCCAATATACAGCATGATATCAAAGCAGTAGGTCGATTTTTCTACACAGCAAATACAACGCATCGTCTCCTTTTTTTGTATATGTTCCGTGGATTTTTCGCAAAATATACCGGATGAGTTTTTTTACCATATATATGCCTATTTCGCAAACATTCTGATAATCATAATTTGAAAGAAACAAAAATAAAATTGAAATTCCACAATTTAGACTTAGCAAGGTTAGCACATCCTTTGTGGGATACAGCATACGCTTTTACAATAAAACACCAGAACATGTATTGAGTTTAACAGAGCAGAAATTTAAACGCCACATTAAAGAAACTCTGTGTAAGAAGGGTTATTACAGGATAGATGATTATTTAGGCGATAAGGAGGTCTGGTGTTAGCTGGTCGTTATGTTAATTGCTATTGTTTTGTAATATGTAATATAAAATGTAATATTATTGTAAAGATGGAAACTAATTGAAAAGATGTGTTGTTGCGGAGTTTCTTGTCGCTTCTTCTCCCTAACCATAACACCTTGTGAAGCGATGTAGATTAAAAAAAAATAACATGTTGACTTTCAATAAGTGATATTTTTGTATCCTAACTACATTGAATAAAATATTTTTGATTTTGATTTTACCGTAAGGAAAAAAATAGGGTATAATAGGGAAGTGAAATAGAAGTTATTGGCATAGGTAGTTTATTTTTTTTTTCAAAAACGCACACTGCGATATATTATATCTTCTATATTATATTATCTGCGACTGGAGGGATTCGTAGGGTTTCTATCATGCGAAATTTTTTCTCCAAATTTTCTTTATTTATTTAATTTAATTATGTGGAAACACGACCGTAAATTGACACAATTAATTTATTCGTTGCTGGTTTTGAAAAAAAAAAAAACTAACTATGTCAATACCTTCTATTTCACTTACCTAATATGCCCTATTTTTTTCCTTCCGGTAAAAAAACTCATCCAGTATATGACCAACTTACAACTATGAAACGGCAAAAAGTAATATTCCATAAATTTTGTAAGGTTCTTTGGAATCCTTAAAAATTTTACGAACGGTCAAACTTCTGTAGGATTATTATTGTGTTTCTTTGTTCATTCTAATAATTTTCTTTACAGGGGAAACGGAAAAAAGCCTCAAAACATAATACAGCTGCTAAAAAAGCACAAAAACTGATAGTGCTACCTCAAAAATCTGTTGAACCTAGTTGGTTTTCTTTTGATTGGTTTCCTTACTAATGCGTTTTACATTACGGCGGAGAATTTAAATTTGAAATAGTTTTTTTTTGTAGCCACAAATCTTTATTTCAACAATCTATTGGGGATTTTTCAGTATCGATAAAAGGACACACTTGTTTCTCAATTAATCTTTTTTTTTAGGATTTTTTTTCCCAAATTCCTTCAGTTTGCGGTATAATGAATTTCATTATCTATTATTATTAATATCCCTCTTAATAATATACCGCATGTAACACACCCTGTATATCTTTGGATACTAAATATTTCGTGTGTTACAATAATGTAGCGCCATCTAGTTCCACACTAAGCAACTACCGATAATTGATAAACTAAACAAATATATGAACATCCAATAACTCGGATACATTTGTCCGTATTCATCATACAAACATATGCCTAGGATATACCAAAAAGATTGCCAATTTAAAATTACAATCATTAATTTTAAAGATTTTTCAAGGGTAATATGTGGAGAATGTTTTATTTTCTCAAATTTTGTTATATTATTCGTTGCTTAGCCATGGCTACAGAAAGTAAAAATTGTTTTAAATTTGAATTTTCAGACATGTGAAATCGCCTTTTAAATTTTTGTACTTATTGAAATTAACTGTATTACATCAACTGATTTTGTTACCATTTTTATTATTGGATGGTTTGAAACTGGCAATAGCATCAACAAGAATTTTCTTTGTGTGGCGACCGTTAAAATAATTCCTCCGCCAATAAAACTTTGCAGTACGATTAAGTGATGTATATGTATTCAGTAAGCTACGATGGACAAATTCCAATGGTCGATAAAATACACTTTTGGATTGCTTTTCAATAGTTATCAAACCCTGCTTACTCATACTGCAACGTTTCACTGGTGGAGGAATGAATTAATCCCTCCACCTTGACTATAAACGCAATAGTTTTTAATTAAAATATGAAGTACTAACATGTTAAAACCGTGTAGTGTTAATGACTGTTGGTAAACCAATAAAGAGAAAAAAAATGGTACGCAATCAATCAAAACGTTAGCAACAAAACAAGTAAACATGTTGCATAATGTTGATTGGCACATCAATATACTTAATAATGTTTTGTTATCATAGTTTGCTGTGAGATAAAGTACGTCCGCAGCGTAGCGAAGATCTATCAGAATTGCAAAACATTAAATATGTTTTCGTCATGGTGGATGGGTTGACAGATCAAAGTAGAGCCATACAACGATATTAGCTTCGGCCAATAAACTTTTTTTTTTGAAGTGCAAAATTTATCTCCGTGCCTACGAGATCAGTAAACATAAGCTTGATTCATTAATGGATCTCTGGATCCAAATAGTGCAATTGCAATTCGTACAAAATAAACTTCTAAGACTGAAAATTTATTGATTTGGTTGTGTTTAATAAAAGTGTTTGTCATTAACTAACGTATTTGCTGTGTTTCCCTTCTGCTTTCCTTGGGATTTGGATAATTTTCACAGCCTGCTTGGTGGTATAACCCTGTGAGTATTCTTAATACTTTGACCCGTTAAATTATCAATCCAAATCGCACTATCGATTTTCCTTCTATGGCGACCCGGACAATAATTCTGCCGTAAAACTTTACAGTGTGATAATTTGTCAGTCCTGACTATAAACTCTACTGTATCATACTGCACAGTTTCACTGGCGGAGGAATTAATGTATACCTCCACCTAATTCTCGATTGTACTATACGTTGGATGACCGATTGTATTGATTTGCGGATTGATGGTGTAAAGGGCGCCTTGTAATAACAATAATTAGTAAAACAATAACATAATGGCGTGCATCGACCATACGGGCAACATGGCAATATCTGTATTTTCTATGAATATTAAAATTTGGCAAATTCGCACTGTTGTCACGATAATAAATAATAAAAACCATTTTTTTATATTTTTACTAATTAGCTATTCCGAAATTATTGAACATTTACAAAAAATGACTACAATGAAGCATGCAGTTTATCATTTAAATTTGTTTTTTTTTTTTTCAAAAAAGTTGGAAATATGTCTTGATGATGACAGAAATGACGACATTACTCGCCTATTTAATAAAAAAATGACTGGCATTAAGCATTTATGGCGTAATCGCATTCGCTATAAATGCCCATTAATGAAGTTAAGCAACATCTGATGATGGCCACAGGGAGTGAGAGGAAGCTGTGCCCAACAGTGGGCTCTAAGACTGGATGTACTTGGTTCAAAAACAAAGCATTTCATTTAAATAATTATGAAATTAAAATTGTCACATGTAGTGTATATATATGTTATTTTGAGTTACGTATATATTTTATTTATTATCCTGAACAATATTGAAACCATTTGACATCAGAATGTGTTTCAGACGAGCTCAACGACTTCTCAGACGCCTTACAGCAATTCTAATAATTGTAAGGAGATTTTGGATAGACGATTACAGGTCCGATGGGAGATACAGGTAATTACAATATTGATTGTTACATTTTTCTATCGCTTAGATTTCACGGTCTAATCATGGACGTCGTGAAAATCACATAATGTTATATCCCGATATATTTCAACTACAAAATCATATGTATAAAGAGCAGCAGGCTATACATAATCATTGAATAGCGTAGCCAGTAGATATGTCATCGGTGATTTGTTTATTGTTCACAAACTGGATAGTTAGTATACCAACGTTCGCCGAATGTAATTTTTGACCGCCTCCGTGGCTCAATGTAAACAACATTGGGTTTACGACTCGGAGGTCGCGGGTTCGATCCCCAGCGGGGTACATGCTTAAGTACTCGGTTTGGTTGGCGAAAGGGCATTTTAATCGTCCGCCTGGCTAGCTACCACTATCTTATCTAAATCTGCCGCCAAGCAGCAATGTTAATAGCATTGTTGTGTTCTAGTTGTCAGAGATAAGATAGCCAATCCCCCAAATGTGTTGGGGTTTCCGGGTCACTACGCTTCCACCTTCGACCTCATCTTCACTTAACATCAGGCGTGATTGAGGTCAAGTACAAACCCGTTGTGCATAAAAAAAAAGATTGGAAAATGTCTTCTCATTTCATCTGCCATAAGAAATACACGATGAAGCACCGTTTAAAAAAAAACTGTAGCAAATTTTTATATGATATTGTTTCATCAACATTCCTCATCATCATCATCATCCTTGTCCACTGATGATATATAAATATATTAGTTTTTTTCTGTAGATAAAGTAAAATAAATAATGCTTAATATTTAGATATAAGCATAAGCATATTAAGAATGCACCTAAATGAAATATATTAGAAAGTTATTTACATCGAATTTAGAAAAAAAGAAAATATAAAAATAACATAATATTTACATAATTACAAAAAATGTATAGCTGCATTGCCCCGCTGAATTGCTAGGCTTAATCTAACACGAATAAATATGTGATTTTCACGAATTACGTTAGCCAATCCTATTGCTATATAAAGAAACCTATTGCATGAACATGAATATTTTAATTTTTATATATTCACATTGCATCACAAATAATTAGTTGTAATCTTTCCACAACCAAGCGAGTGAGAGAAACGGGAAGGTAATAATTATCTACATTTAAGTGCTTTATGTGTGTTATTTATTACTCCATTTTCAGTAAAAAATCAGAAAGACGAGTTAATAAAAAGCAAAAAGTATTTTTTTCTGAAATTGGTATTTATTGTATCAATTCTGATTTAACACTTCATTACTATAAACAATTACTTACCATGGAAGTATATCGTAGCTATGCCTAAACTCGTAAGAGTAATTATTTGTCGTACTTGGATTCTTGATTAACACGTTCAAGGACACGAGCCGCCTACCGACTTTCTACATGAAAATGGACTTTGTGCTCACGACGTTAGAACAACAAAACTTTAATTGTTGTCCAATCATTGAGAATTGACGGTATGCATTAATTCCTCCGTCAGTGAAAGTTTGTCGTATTAAAAAGTAGAGTTCATAGATTACTATTGACAAATAATTCAAAAGTAAATTTGTCTGTTAATTTTCCTTATTGTTCTTGGTGTTTAATCTCTCAACGTGTCTTATCGAAGTGTTAAATCTTAGTAAAACAATGAAATATTATTTTAAACAAATCCTTATTCGACCAAATCACAGCTCAAGTTATCTGCAAGAAAGTACTATATTTCTTTAAACCAGGGCGGATGCAGAGTTTATGGGTCTTAAATTCTCGTGGTCTAACCTGGACAGGCCTCAAAATAAACAACTAAGTTTACCTAAAAAGCATTAACAAGCCATAGTATGAGTATTAAATATTTCGTGTATTATCACAAAGACCTAGGACCTTCCCCTGGATCCGCCGTTGGTTTAGATTGGGATCTGCAGTGGATTCGTAGATTGAATTTTGGATTACTTAAGCATCTAAGAACCACTTTTTCGGTTGACAATATCCATTTGCCCCAAATTTTGCTTTCCAAAACAATAATAATTCAGAATGCCTCCTTTTTCAAATTGTCTAATTCCTAATAGGATTGTTTTGATATAATTTATAACCACTACCAGTACCCCGTATTAATATCGAATTGCCAGTAGGTAGGTATAAGTATTAAATGTTTTTATCTCCTTTTAGGGTGACCAAGTTCTAATAACCCTGTCAACGCGCCTACGCAAGGAGCAATACATGGCGTTCGGGCTCTCTGGCGCGGAAGGCAGAGCCGCCATGATCGGGGCAGATGTCGTGGTTGCTTACTGGGACACCAGGTCAGACAAATGTTTAAAATAATATATCACTTCTACTATTCCACTGAAGAGACTTCACATAGCCAAGCAATTTTGTAAATTCTGTTGCCATGAAACGGTATTGTTAATTATACCATGATCGATTACCTTTTGTATTAATAGAAACTTGTTTTAAAGGTCAACCCTTTGAGTTTCTTGCTTATTCTTCTCAGGAGAAAATTGCCTTCGTGTTTCGATAAATGTTCGAGATTCTTGATTAAAGAGGTTTTAGCTTCTGCACTTAGAAATTAATGACATGCATGCCAAGTAATACGTGTGATCCCTGAGAGGAATATGAACATACATAGTTTCATGATTATGAAGATGATGAGACATGATTATGTCTCATCATCTTTGTACAATAGGTGTTCCGTCACAATGTAAGGGGAGTTTGGGGTTCAGTGTGGATTGTCAGAGATTTATACAGACGCCACGAAAAATGTTTAAACTTTGGAAGCAATAATATATTGTATTTCATTCTGGCGTTCTTCGTTAAAATATTGACTGGCCACATTTAAAATTCCGTGATCGAACCTATAATTTTTACGTTCCAGAACAAATCAACCAAGAGCGGTGGACTACACCTTAACCCATCTGGCTCAATGTGATGGCGAGAGAGGTGTTTGCCCTGACGCGAGGCTGGGTGGCAGCAATGACGTTGTATTAGGTATGTCGATAGAGTCATCGAATTTTATGAGATTTATTCAAATGGAATAAATGACACATAATGTGTTATTATTATTTCATTTAAGCAGGGTTACAAAACCCTACTAAAAGCACTGTGATGTCGTCAGATCCATGCTATTTCTTAAGGCCTAAAACTTTTCCATCCTCTAGTGTAGCAAATGCTCTCCACAGAGTAGCAGCTTCTAGTATAGATGAGTGGATCGTAAAGAACGTTTATGGGAGATTTATATTAGGGCCCGGCTAGCTCAGACGGTCGAGCGCTATTAGGCCCATATTACAGAATGTTACTCAAGTAGAGATCTTCGCTTGAGGACGGCTTTAAGCTCTATATATCTTATATAGCGGCACCTCTTTCTAATTTTGCTCAAGTGCAAATCTACGATTGAGCAACATTCATAAATACGGGCCTTAATTTCAGGGTCCCACGTTGGGCGCCATTAAACAGAATTAAAACAATTCCAACTCATTTATTCTAAAGTTGCATGTGAAAAAAGAGATACAGATGTCCGAACAATGCAATGCCCAATGTAACTGGCTTATTAGGCGTACAATATAATTATTTAAATTTAGACATGTTCTATCTAAACAAATTAAAATAAGCCAGATTTAAATAAAGCCATTCAACATCATGTTGTGTATATTATACTTTTTGCTTTTCATAGTATCCGGCCAACAGAAGAACGGGCTCACAACAATAACCTATCGTCGCCCGTTGGCGGCTAAGGAATCTAAGAAAGACAAGGAAATATTCAATTCAAGGTCACAGTCCGTGATAGCCGCCTTTGGACCTCTAAATTCGAGATACGAGGCCAATGCGCACTCCTTCATGGATACCACGAGGAATGATGTACAGCTTGATTTTGGTGCACAGGTGAGTCCCAATCTCATTACATGTAATGCTGCTGTTTCTAAATTTCAATTTCCCGTTTTACCGCATGAGTTTTTTTAACGTAAGGAAAATATAGGGCATATTAGGTAAGTAAAATAGAAGTTATTGACATAGGTAGTTTAATTTTTTTTTTCAAAAACGCCAGCGCTCTCTTTGATTGATATGCGACTGGCGGGATTTGTAAAGGGTTCCTATTATTCAAAATTTATTTGGGCCTCATATTTTCTCCAATTTATCTTTATTTATTTAATTTAATGGTGTAATTATGTCGAATAGGCCGCAAAAAATGTAATTGACGACCTGTTTGGTGTAGTGGTTACTTTAGTAACTTATTAGTAATCTGTAGTAGTGGTTAGAAATTCTGCTGCTATACCAAAAGGTTGCGGGTTCGAATCCCGCTAGGGGCATATGTTTGTATGATGAATACACTCATGTGTTCCCGAGTTATGGACGTTTTTCATTTATATGTGTATTTATTTACAAAAAAAAAGTATTAGTGTAGTTTATCAACCATCTGGTAACTATTATACAAGCCTAGTTGCTTAGTGTGGAACTAGATGGCGCTGTGTGTATGTGCATAGATATTTATTATTATTATAAACGCAACCGTCAAATATTGTAAATGTAATTAACGCTTTATTCGATGATAGTTTTGAAAAAAAATATTTAATTACCTATGTCAATACCTTCTATTTCACTTAGTTAATATGTATTTTTTTCCTTACGATAAAAAAAACACCGGTATATAAAATGTAATACTGGTGATGTGACACAGTTGGAATTCAAGCTGGTGAAAAGCTCGTGTAAGATGGGGTTGATATTTTATTTCTTTTAATACAGAATCAACAGCGTCATTATAAAAACTTGTTATGTATCTAAATAAAATGTTTTAAATTAAAAATAACACAATTTTTAAGAAAAATCTTTTCGCGAGCTCTGTACGGGGCACGATACGATATAGAAAATGCTGTACCAAAATTATAGTCAAATGTTTAAATCAAAATATTTGCCCTATCGCCCTAAATGCCCTACCACCAACTAAATCGAGTACTAAACTTGTACCCAGCTGAGGATCTAACCCGCGACCTTCGATTCGTAAACCCTTAATCTAAGGCCCGTATTTTATAATGTTGCTCAAGCGTAGATCTGCGCTCGAGTATAGTCAGAGAAACTGTTATACTTGTTACATAAATCGTTCTTTTTTAACTGTCCTTAAACGCAGATCTCTGCTCGAGTAACATTCTGAATTACGGGCCCAAATGCGATGAGAAGCAACAACCGCTTCCTTATTATTACCCGTCTATACTAGTAACAATCTCACCATAGGCTCCACTGAAAACCAGCGTTGTAGTGGTTCTTCTTCTCTCGACTACAACAAATGCTGAGTTGGGGACCTGCAACTTTGCGACACCGAAAACTAGCCAACGCATACCTACTTATATTAAGTTCCACATTTTTAAATTATGTTATAATAGTATAGGTAACAATTAAATGTATTTTATAAGTGTCGCTAAAAATTTTTTTTTTTTATGCACAACGGTTTGGTACTTGACCTCAATCACACCTGATGTTAAGTGAAGATGAGGTCGAAGGTGGAAGCGTACTGACCCGGAAACCCCAACACATTTGGGGGACTGGCTATCTTATCTCTGACAACCGGAACACAACAATGTTATTAATATTGCTACTTGGCGGCAGATTTAGATAAGATGGTGGTAGCTAGCCAGGCGGACATTTAAAATGCCCTACCACCCACCAAACCGAGTACTAACATGTACCCCGCTGGGGATCGAACCCGCGACCTCCGAAACCCAATGTTGTTTACATAGAGCCACGGAGGCGGTTAAATTAAATGGATCAAATAAAGTTTTCTTATTCTTATTCTTAACAATGGGTCGTGATTCCAGAACGACAACACCTGCGTCGGCCTGGCCGAGACGGACGCCAGCGGGCCGGCCCCGTGGGCGGCGCGGGTGGTGGCGGGCGCGCCCAGCCTCACCGCGCGCATCGGGCCCGCGGGCGGCGCGCGCGGCTACTCGCCCGTCACAGGTCGCAGCAGCCGCAGGGCCGCGCCTTCTCTAACGACAATAGCTTCGGACGGCCGCAACTCCCGACTTGTTCTTTTACAGTTTGCTGCGTCAATTATAAACCAATCGTCATTATTTTACTTTTGTTGTGTGTATTTGGATATCACACGTTATTACGGGACGCAGGGAACGTCTGAAGTTATGCAAATAAAGGATTTTTAAAGTCTGACGTTACGGCCGTCCGAAGCTATTTTCGCTAGAGGGTAGACCCCAGACGTGATACAGGCAGTCGTGGCGGAGTCGCATTCGCAATGTCAAGGGCTCTCCCGCCTAACTCAAAGCTGTAGCGATAACCATAGCGATATACTGTCTGTCTTATGACAAGAAAAAACAGTTCCCAAAGCAATTGATTTAGGCGGTCTGACTGCTGGCCCGGTCAATCCTCGGATGAGTGACCACTGGTAGCATTTTAATACGAGTGTTTCGTGCTTCGGGGGATACGTACAAAAATTCCGCTTGTACACTCCTCCTACTGTTAACTCGTATAAACTAGGATCAACGATCATAAGAAGGTAGACGTACGTGACTCTATTGCTACCTTGGACCCCAGACTAAAGAAAGAAATAGGGTGTGTAAGTAGGAAAAGAATACGTCAAAAACGGATACGTTAAATAGTCGGTCCCGTGTTTTCCATTGAATGCAATCATTAAACCGAGTCGGTCCTATAGCATGGCTTAAAAGCACTTACTATGGTGACCACTAATCTGACAAATACACCAATCTACACTGGGCCCGCGTGGTGGTTTTTGGCCCATACTTTGGAAACAGGCGTTGTAGTGAACATTGAATCCATGTTGAGTTGGAGACTTTTTGACCCCACCGTGCTATACCGACAATTAGATAGCAAACACCAAAAATTTACTTTTTATATATGTCTCAACTGTGCAATACTTGTTTCTGTCTTCCTTAATGTTAAGAAGCATTTTAATATCCAGACGAAAGCGATTATTTAACGGATAAGAAGAATGATGATCCTGTGAGTTTCTTGCGCCGCCTCTTTTACTACAGATGATATCCTTTTCCGAAGCGTTAGTAGCCTGGGCATACAGACTGACAGATAAATGCTATACGCCCTATTATATCCAGTAGATTTTAAATTGATATAGAGTTAAAAACATTTGAGTACGAACGTTAGGGCCATATGAATGATCTCAAAATTAAGATCGAATCTCACTCTCAATACTATTCCTTAAATACACAACTGGTTCTCAAGTTTTATTAACGAACCATAAATACTAGAAGCAGAAAGAACATAAAAATTTAAAAGCCAGTTACTCAACACAAGTACAAGCCACGTTAAAAAAATTAGTACGTAAATTAAATGTGCCAGCATTTAGTATTTTATAACAATTGTAGATTACCCTGGGATGTCCATATGTCTCATTACTCCCTATACACGCACTGGCTCTGTTAAGATAAAATCGTAATATCACGGATGAAGGCCAGTTACCAGCTGCTGCTCCTCGTCCCTTTCTTCACTCCGCACTAGTCACTATCGCCCAGACATTAACACTAGACAGCCGATGTACTTCCGCGACGTACAATCAACGAGGATTTTCTTTGTATGGAACCCCGACAATAATTCCTACGCCCGGTAAAACTATTCAGTTTTTCAAACACATCTAAGACAGGATACTAGTATCGTAATACAGACAACTTTATTTCTATAAGTTTTTATAATTCTCGATTTTATTTCACTAATTCCACACACAACTTACAATGCACTGTAAAATAATTAGTAATTTTATAAAATCACAAAACAATAGTTGTATTTTTAATGATTTGAATACCACGTTAAAAGGCTTTGGGTAATTTAAAAATAACCCAGTACTTTTCCATTTTTTTTCTCTTTATAGGTAAAGGTTACGATGGCCAAATAATCCCAAGGTCAATAAATTTACTTTAGAATGATTTGTCAGTCGTAATCTGTAAATCATACTGCAAAGTTTCACTGACGGAGGAATTAGTGTATCCACGTCCTCCTTGATTGAACTACACGCGGGTTAGCTAAAGCATATTTTGATGAATATTTTTTTTGTTTGTTTATTACGCGATGTCGTTGCCAATTGTTTACCGATTTAGTTGATAATTTTATATTTGAAAAGGCTTACTGTCAGAGTGGTCTATATAAATTGGTTAAGATCTGATAATATGCAATCCGGAGAAAGAGAATGGAATCATATTGTACTACCATAGAGTAATAACACTACACCGAAGTACTACTGAAGAACTATTAATTTATGCACAGTTTTTTGGATATAAATTATAATCATAGATAAATTAGTTTCTGCGTAAACGGAAATCAGAATTCCAGCAACACGTGACGCCAAAATGCACCCTTAAAATATTGAATAACTCTTAAAACTACAGTGGTACATAATTATTTTTCCTTTGGTCATTATTATTGCACAATTTTTTAACATTATCAAAATACCTGAATTCCACTTTGTGCATTCTAGTATCACGTATGTTATTTGATGAGAAGTGATGGAGTTTTTTCATGTGATTGTACGAAAGTTTTTAAGTGCATCTGTTTATATTTTCATGCAGACAATGACATAATGAACGGATTTCTTCTGTACGGTAACTATGACCCTGTTAATATATTGTATGCGAAGAGTATGCGTGCGCAAAACGATGTAGATACTGTTATTGAATTCGGAATACCGAGGAGCAAAGCCGGTAGGTATCATGAACATATTAAATAATTAAAGTATCCCTGTTGATTTTGCCGATGCTTTATGCTTTTGCGTCCACTGCTGAGATAATGTAACTAAAATGTAAAACTAATTGCTAAAAAGCGGGAAAAATACAGATTACACCGTTAATAAAATTGTAGGCGACCTTCGACAAAGATGTTATTCAAATTAGTGTCAATAGATGGCGTTGTTTTGAACGAGTTGAACAAAAAACTATTATGAGAAGACTTGTTATAATTTCTATAAGCCTTGGCGAAAAACGACGGGTATTATGTGTTTGACGGCGTTATATGTTTGTTTGTGTGTGTGTGTGTGTGTGTGTGTGTGTGTGTGTGTGTGTAGGTATTACAGATTAAACGACATGTTCTTTGCTAGGTCTGATTAAAATCGATTAGCCGTTTTAAAGACATTTCGCTTAACACAGTTTTTTGGTGTATTTCATTGATATCATAGTCTTTTTTAGTCTAAATTTTTAATGTTTTTTTATATTTAATTTTGAAGACGGGGATAGGTTCTTAGCCTTGATCTCGAGGGTTGCTCTTATTAAATATTTATTAAATATTTAATTCAAAATATACAATGTAAGTACAAAACTATATCGTAACTCACGAAATGAGTTTGATTACATTTCATAAAAGTTAGGTAGGTACTATTAGTAATATTTTTTTAATCGAATAATTTTAAAAAAGCGCCAACTAGCGACATTACTTTAAATTACGTCTGTGGCCAGCCAAAGGATGATAGATACTTCGACTATAAAAGCAATTTCCCGTTACGAGACCCACTGCGCAGCCACTAGTTAGCCATAGTCGCTTTACTAGTCCAATCAACAAGGATTTTGCTTTCTTTGACGATTTTGATGATAATTCCTCTGTCAAGTAAACTTTTGCACTGTTATACCATGACGTTCTCGAATACCTCTGTCAAGTAAACTTTTGCACTGTTATACCAATACGTTCAGGTCCCTAATTTATTAGTATGTTCCAGGGCCCTTCTTATATTTTTCGAAGTATTAACTAACAGATGTTCCTATTTAGCTCGCGCCGACCAAAACGGAACATGTGTAAGGTGGTCGGTCATACCCATATCCATCTCTTCCACACAAGCGTTCCTAGAGCGGGATGTATCCTTAGCAATAGTTTCTTTTAGTCGTTTATTTTTTGGTTTTTATGTTCTATGTATGTAAGATTTCAATTTTACTTATATTTACATGTAGGTATAACTGTATCCACATGTAAATATTAGTAAGATATACGAGTAAGTTACGTAGTATGTGTGTAACTTTAGATCTTACTGAGCGCTTTATTGGACCACTATTTTCTGCAATATTCTTTATTGCACAAGAAATACGAACAGATTACAGTCAGAAAATATGTACAAAGGTAAGCTTATCTGTAATGAGATCTCTTCCAGTCAACCCTACTGGAGGTTTAAACGTTACACGGAGGGGGAACGAATAAAAAACGTGAAACCAAAAAATTATATCCGCCGTTAATAATAGATACCTACCTACTTATGAAACAAATACATTTAATAATAAACTACTAAAAATATTATAAACAACTAAATACTTATAAAGAACCGGTACAAATACATAATAAAAATCAAAATTAACAAATATAGAGACATCGGTTCCGAATACATTTTCCTTGCTTTCGGAGTCGAAACTTTAGGTTCTTGGGGGCCGGGCGCTCTTAAATTTTTCTTTAATTTTTCAAAGCACTTAGTCGATGTCACTGGTGACCCGAGAGCTGGTTGTTTCCTCGCTCAACGCTTAAGTATCTGCATACAACGAGGAAACGCTGCCAGCGTTTTGGGTACCTTGCCTCGCGGCCCCAATTTTTTACATTTGTTCTAGTTAATATTTAAATTCCATCTCTTTATTTGTTACTGTTTTTAAATAAACGAATTTATCATTTGACGCTGGTTAAAAAAAAATGCCTAAAACTTGTACCAATAACCTCTTTTTAATTTCTATATGGGAGAACCTGTTATTAGCCGTCAGGTATAATTTTCCAGTGTTATTTATTTGTGATTTAACATGGCTGTTGGTTTTCCTTAACATAAATAAATTTAAAAAAATATTTGTCAATCGTAATCCGTACTTCATCAAAAAAAAAAAAATCATATTTATATTATATATTATTATTATTATTTTTTACTTCTACAAAATTTCACTGACGAAGGAATTAGTCTATACCTCGCCATCTCCTCGTTGATTGGTCTAGGTATATTCCAGCCATACCCGTGATATTTTTAGATATTTGTTACGTACTAATCATTTATCTGACCTGTATAATTTTATTACTCTCCAGGGCATCCGTCTTGGGGCATCGCCTGGTATATCAATGATCAACTCATCCCTGAGATCTACGTGGAGAGAGGCAAAACCTACACTTTCATTGTTGAAGGAGGCGACGATCGGACTAATCCTGCTAAGTAAGAATTAAATAAAATTAAATAAAATTGCTATACACCACCGTACAACATGATCTTTATAGAATACACACTTATGGTTGTTATTGAAAATTTTTGCACTAGTACCCTACCCTCGCTTTCTCTCGCAGGGCACTAGCTGAAAATCAATGTCTTACCGCTATAGGTGAGGATCCACACTGAGCGATGGCCCATTTGTGGTACAGATACACATACAACTCTATTATAAGTATGCCTGACCTATTAACAAATGAAACCAATGACAATTCTTTTATTAAAAAATTGAAGCAATTTTCAATTATAAAATGTTATTAAACAATTGACGAATATTTAAATGATAAACTAATTATGACTTAATGTTTTAATATAAAAAAGGTAATTTAATATAATCAATCAATCAATCAATCAAATACGCTTTATTGTTTAAATAAGGAAGGTACATTTAAATATCTTATAGAAACTACAAATTAGGCGGCCTTATCGCTAACAGCGATCTCTTCCATGCAAACCTATTATCACGGAATTCAATACGAGTAATTAAGTGGGTTAGCACAAATAATTTCTTAATTGTTAAGTACATCTGAAAGTTCTGCATATGTATATGCATAATATAAATATGTTATAATATAAAGCTCCGTAAAAATCGTCCTCTTCTTCTTCTTATTTTTGAGGATGGCAACCAGTCAACCTCATTGTCGAGGGACATTACTGCCAGTTTCGAGTGAAAATTTTTATTTATCTTATTTCTTCAGTTTATAGGTCAGTCTCAATCAAAACAGGTAATTCGTCGTATACAGAGTCTAGTCACGGTCAAGTCATTCTTCAGTAAAGTGGCAGAATGCTTTACAAAAGATTTTGGCGGCTTCTTGTGGGAACCCGAAAGCTCCGTTACGCACTTTAATTTACACTTCCCTTCACCTGTACACCAACACTAACGTTTGCTGCACAATATTCTGCCATTATTAAGCTTCAAAAGTTAGAATGCACAAATTTTAAGACCTATAAAGAAAAATGCTACTTCACTCGCCGAGTTCCCGCCAAAAAGCCATCGTCCTCCTCTCTCCAAATTGTTGTGCCCGACAGGGTCCATAATGAACCATTGTTTTTTTTAATGACCACCTGTACACACATTATGGCATGCAATAAAGAATTGAATTGTATTGAAGTTGTAACAGTTGTACTTCATTTTTGTTTTTACTTTTATTACTGTGAAATAAATAAATAAATAAAATATCTTCAGACATACACACAGCGCCATCTAGTACATGAAATAAGGCTACATTTTGTTTAACACTAAGCAGAATGATTGTTGCGTCGAATATTTTTGTATGTGTTTCTGTAATATGCAAATAAACGCTTTATCTATCTATCTATCTATCTATCATATACAACTATCACACTCTCACACGTCGCGCGCGACAAACGATGTCATGCTACGGGGGCAGCTATTCTTACTGTATCATTCCTCATTGCCACTTCAGGTTCCATCCGTTCTACATAAGTGACTCGTCAGAGGGAGGTTTCGGTCAGAAGAAGGAGGAAGACCAGAGGAAGCAACGGGTATTCGCTGGTGTTGCTTATGATAATGAGCAATATCCGTTCCCAACAGCTGGTAAGTTCTCTTTCATCCTGCCAACTCCTTTCATCCATTTGCAATGATTTGCACTTCGATTAGCAAAGTCAAGCAATGTCTGGAGCGGTGAGTCTTTGGATGGGTGACTGACTACTAGGGCATTTTCATAGAACTAGCGGGGGCAGAGTGAATGGTGTTATTACTAAGCCGACCAATCAGAGAGTGAATCCTACATCGCGCTAACGAAGTTTTCTCAAGACAATGCATAAAGGCAGAACGCCACTAAGAACTGTTGGACCGCGGTCCCGCCGTTTTCACCCATGTCAAATACTCCCACAGACTTCCATACTTCAGAGAGGTTAAACAGTCGGTCCCGTTTTTTTTTCAATTGAAAGCCGCCTCCGTGGCTTACCGTAAACAAGAGGTCGCGGGTTCGATCCCCAGCGGGGAAAATGAGTACTCAGTGTGGTTGGTGGTAGGGCACCATTTTAGGTATCTAAAATCTGCCGCTAAACACTAATGTTAATAGCTTTGTTGTGTTCCGAATAAATTGTCACAGATATGATAGCCAATGCCTCAAATAAGATGGGTTTCCGGGTCAGTACGCTTCCACCTTCAGCCTCATCATCACTTAACATGTGTGATTGAGGTCAAGTACAAAAACCCGTTGTGCATAAAAAAAAATTGGAACTCTTCCTGTTCTCTCTCTCTTTCTGTAAAGCTTTTGTTTATTGTTTAATCAGTTCATAAAACCGTTAAAAAGATTGGACGTATAATTTTCTATTAATATTGTTTGAACTAAAAAACCCTACCACCCACCAAACCAACTTAAACTTAAAAAGGGCGGTTAATTTTGAATTTAAAATATTATGATTTAACCGAAAAAGAAACAAACTAGGAGAATACTGAAAAAAGAGAACCAACGAGTCGCATGGCGTCTCGTTACAATATCAACCATGTATCTATAATACAAGCGTAGTTGCTTAGTATAGAACTAGATGGCGCTGTGTGTATGTGCAAGGATATTTATTTGTTATTATTTATTGTTTAACTATGACCCCCATCCCCAGTTGGACGATACTGCGAGTGGACGCACAAGACGACCGACCAGGCATCAGTCTCTGCGACCTTCGAGGATTACATGAAGACTCTCCAGCTGGAGTGCAACGAGGGCGAACCGGCCATTCTTAACTGGACTGTCGCGCACGAGACACCTGACTTAGTCTACTATCAGGTGAGACATTACGACGACCTGTTTGGTGTAGTGGCTAGCAACTCTGCCCACTATACCAAAAGGTTGCGGGTTCGAATCCCGCTAGGGGCATATTGTTTGTGTGATGAATACGGACATGTGTACCCGAGTTGTGGATGTTTTCATTTATAATAAGTATTTATTTACAAAAAAATATATTTATGTAGTATATCAACCATCTGGTATCCACAACACAAGCATATAGTTGCTTACTGTGGAACTAGATGGCGCTGTGTGTATGTCTAAGGATATTTATTTATTTATTATTTATTATTACATTCTAAGCCATTTTAAAAAAGGAGGGGCTCAGTTGAAAGATTCTTTATTTCTCTTAAAGACAGTCACTTACGTGAGAAAAAGGATAATTAAATAATAGTAGGTAGGTAACTAAATTAAATCGTTCGCACTCGCACTACACAAAATCACTCTCTACACAAAGCGCACAAATGCTTAAATAACACTAAGTAGGTACCTACAATCCATATCTATTTTGTTTTTGCCATATTTACAGTTAAATGTAAGTGAATTTAGTTATCCAGGAATTACCTAATATAACATAGCATTTCTTCAAATACCTACAATGAATGTGTTAACTCAATGCAAAGCTTCCACGGATAAGGATAATACTCCATATCCGTGGAAGCTTTGTTGGCTAATGTATGATGCATACTGTAACAAATACTTCTGTAATATTTATAGCTGTTTGCTTTCCTTTAAATAAATAAAAAAAAAAAAAAAAGCGGAACATCCAAAATTAGGGAGTAAATATTACACATTAATATCTATATTATATTGTAATTCACCAATACGTGTTGAAATAATTTTTCTTTGTATTGGTTGTATGAAGTTATTTTTTTAATATCTGAGGGTAAATTGTTAAAAAGCTGTGCTCCTTCGTAAGTAAACATGCGCTTGCCATAATTCGTTCGAATCTTGGGCAATACAATGTAGCTAGCTCGCCTTGTGGAGCGTTTAGATACTTGGTTGGTTTGGGTGAGTACGATTGATGTGTGAATGTGTTTGTTTAGTATTTTTCAAATAAGGGTTCTCAATTCGATTGTATTATATTTGCACGATTTTTATGATGGTATAATGCACTCCGGAAATTGGTAATAGAACCTTACTGATGTCGATTGCAGCACTTGCAACTATATCTTTTTCTTAGTGAGTCAGCGACAAAAAACATCAAATTCTTGAGGACCAGATGGTGGCAACGCGTACGGCATCGTCTGTGGCATCGTAGAGGCCCTGTAATTAATGATAGACTACCTACGCATAAGTCGGAGATCTCTGGTTACGCAAGTAATCCTTAACAATCTGTTCCTTATTATCTTCCAGTGCTATACACACAACAATCTCGGGTGGAAAATCCACGTTGTTGACCCGGGAACGCCGGTGCCATTCCCGATCGACCAAACAGCGAATATCAACTCGGCGGCGAGTTTCCCGCCGCTCGCCGTCCTTCTTGTCACTCTGTCAGCCCTCCGCAAGATGGCGTCGAGATAAGCATGCGTTCCAGTTCACGCGAGCTCTACATTTAAATGGATTATTCGCTCTATTTTTAAGATTTGAAGCAATTAAAATTTCACGATAGTGAAATATAACATTTCTATCCAATTTTACAATACCTAATCGTTATACTTGGTATTTGAATTATCTACAAAAACTAAACAAAACTGTATTTCTAAGTGTTGCCATATATAAGATATCTATCATTTATCTTATAGACTAGAGATTAATGCTGTTAGATTTATCTTCTCAACTGGAGGCAAATAAAAAACAGCAAGTAAGGAGGATTTATGTTTATTTGTAAAATAGAGCGGATTCATATAAATTGTGTTCAAGTTCATAATTTTGACGATGGTAGAGCTCGCAGTTTTTTATCGTATACATTGTTTTATATTTGGGTAAATAATGTCAATCTACAATATCTACATAATATCAATATATCATATCAGTGAAAAAGTGCATTTGTGCATTTATATCTATACAGTTGAGACTACGAAATACTGTGAATTGTCTAGTTTACTGACATATTTAGTTCGTAACGCGCACATGAGCATTGAGGGTGTATTACAATGAGCCTACAATTATCAGTAGATAATAAATAAAATGACTCACATAGATTAAATATTCAGACGATAAAATTGTCTGTTCCACAAAGCTCATGGTAACTTGCTATAAATTATTACTTATAGGATATAATAATATTCCTTATATAAAGGGTGGCAAGAAGGTGATCAATGGAGAGTATACCACTCACACACTACACTGTGATCGCAGATGAAGAACGAGACCACGAAATTTAATTTAATAATTATTATAATATTGTATATTATATTTATTATAATATTATAATTTTTATTTTTAATTGATTAATTAAAAGTAATTATTAGATCTTTATTTCTGAAAACAAAAGAAATATATTTATTTATTTGGAAGACCAACAGCATTTGTAGTAACTTAGACATGTATGTAACAACAGTAAGCCAATTACAGGTCCTCACTGATAATAACAAATTAGCATTATAATATCCAGTACAGCACTATGGTGACTTACGTGTAATATAATTATTACGTGTAATAAAGAACATATTTATATATTTCTTTTGTTTTCCGCACCGTATAGTCGATTTTAGTTCAAGAAAACTTCAATAATAGATAAATCATACACGACTCTGGAGTCGAAACCGATGATCGAAACGATAACCTTTGAAGTAAAATTTGTTGTCGTCATATGGTACCTACGCTCCCTCCACTCACCGCCTTTTTCCCACACAGAATGATTGTGTATACAATATGGAACGGATTGAGAAAAATAATGAGAGTTGAAGTTTTAATATTTTATATAAGGACAATAATAATTATGCCACAATCGCTATGGAATTATTGACAATAAATAAATTGGAGGATTAAATTGACAATTATTATTAGATTATTAACTTGTAAAACGTCCTAGCTAAATAATTGACAATAATACTGTTATAGGATTATTAAAGGTTTTCCTATTATTGTAATATAGATGATAGATTTTTAATATCTTTTTGTTATGAATGTGTTATAGAAGTATATTCCAATGTGCAAATCGAAATTCAATATTTTAATAGAATAAATGCCTGCTTAATTCTATTATTCTTCAATTATTGCTTTTGATAGATGAGTAAATACATAACTGAGTAGATTTAAGTATTTGACTCGATGTTGGAAATATTACGGGCTCTTTGAAATCGATTGTAATAGTTTATGTATGAAAATATGACAATAAAATATTGCCTATTGAAAATAATATGTATCGTAAGTATATACCAATACTTATTGTAATTATTTAATATTATTATAATTTACTAAATAAGTGAAGTGTTAAGTGGAATTGACTTACAATTACAAATGACAATAAACATGTCTACTGAAATAGGCTAAGAAATTATTGTATATTTCGTAATGATATTTTTTTTAAATTGGCTTTTGCCATTTTTCATTTTACATGGGTACCTACCTATAGTTATTATATCGATGGGGTAGTTATGAAATATATATCAGGCTTCAAAGTGTTATACTAGTATTAGTAACTTAAAGCAAATGTCCTAGAAGTACATATAAAAATAAGTCAACTAGTAAGCACTCTTAAAGGGTTAAGCGACTTATTAATATCTTCATTATAGAAAACAATATTATGCAGAACAATATAAAGAAAACAATTTGAAAGTCAATTTGAGTTTGTTAATTACTGGGATCAACTGGGAAGTTAATATATAAAATGTACGATCACTTTTCACAAGACACCTTTTGTAACATCGCACTCATCGATTTAAATATTCTGTCATTTCTAGTTTCTTCCTTATAGTATTAAAAAATGAGCGAACAATTACGAAATTGATTTTAATGAAAACAATATTGAGAGCTAAGTTTATTAAAACAAAATGAAAAGCTTAAAATATTCATTTCTACAAGATGATTAAGTTACAGATTTTATTGATCCCTTTGCTGTGGGTGTTTTCTAGTGTTCATATATTATATTTAAAAAAATCTTTAATGGAGAATTGAGGACAATAAAATAGCATAGTTAAATTCATAGATAACTTATATACTAGGAAAATTGGTTTCTGAAACATTTATCATTATATCATAATGTATAAGGACAATAAAACTTAGCAAATAATTAAAAATCATTTCACACTTTGTAGTTGTAGATGTTGATGCACAAACTTCTGTTAAATGTAAGAAATTTATTAGTAGTTATATAACTTTCATAATTAGCCGCCTTGTAACCTGGGTTAGGCATGACAGATATTGAAAACCTTGCACCAAATTACTATTTCGCAATAATGTTAACCGAAATGACTGGCTGATTTTGGTTCACAAAACGAATCCAGATTAATTAGCACACTTTTATGAAATTAATACATATTTATAGTTTTATTTCTCCATAATTTAAATGAAATACATCGTAATTGTTAGACCGAATCGAATATGTAAAAGAATGAATAGGTACAAACTAATGTAATATCATTATAAAATACGAAATGATCACTCGAAATCGTCAATTAAGTTACTTGAAGGCCGATTTCCCAGATAAGAACGTGCGATACGCTCAGGGGTTGCTCTTTTTTTTCAATATTTATGACTAAGTAAACAACGGACTAATATAGTAGCTATCAAGGTATTAATAAAAATATAAATTTTTTACTAATAGCATTTTAACATTTTGTAAAATAGATTAAAATGAAATCGATTTATTGTTGAACAATTAGTGTGCGTTTTCTAGTAGAAAATTTGATAAGCTTGTTTTAGCTCTATAATTGTTTTGGGTAAAGGAGCTGGGGCAAAAGTCAAACACCTAAAACCCGTACATTTATGTTTGCTACTTTAAATCAGCAATATTTTCTTTTTCAAATATTTTTAGGTTTCATATAAAATAAAAGGGCGAACGTTGTGATATCGCTTTCACAAAAATCCACGAAAAAATCTTATGCCGTGATTATTATTAATGATAATTATCTATTTAATAGTTAACCATTTTATTATTATATCTAAATCTTTTTTTTTTATTTATTATTAATTTCACAGGATCTTTTATGCATAGATAGTTGCTAGGCTACGCATAAATAGTTATAAAACACTAATTACCTCGGAACAATCAAAGTTAATCTATGTTTGAACAACTTTGTTATTTTTATTATACAATCGGAGTTATTTTTGTTGTTCTTTAAATGTGTTTATACATATATTTGTCTTGTCCTGAAAGGCTCACTGCAACGAAGTAAGCAAAAAGATCCATTTCTCGCTTCACTCTCTTAAACGCCTGCAAAATTTCCTGCCATTGAAAACTAAAATTACACTTGCCCAATCGTTGATCTTGCCTATCTTGGACTATGCAGATGTGTGTATGTTGGATGCCAATGAGGACGTGCTAAATAAGCTTGAGCGGCTACAAAATCTATGTATAAGATTTATCTACGGTTTGCGTAAATTTGATCACGTCTCGCAGTTTAGATCCGACCTCAGGTGGCTTCCTATTCGCCTGCGCAGAAACAGTCATATACTATGTGTTCTCTATAACGTTTTGTTTAATCCTTCCTGTCCAAACTACCTGCGAGATCGCTTTAGCTTTCTGCGGTCTCCCACTAGTCTCTCCCGATCACACATGTCCACTCTACTACGTTTCCATCCGCATACCACTGATTTTTATAGTTTCTCGTTCACTGTTCATGCAGTCAGGCTGTGGAACTCACTTCCCTCTAATATACGTGACAGCCAGTCATTGGCCATTTTTAAAGTCCGTGTGAAAGAGCATTATCTTGGGTCCTGTCAATAACCATTATTTATTTATATATTTATTAGTATATGTATTAATATGTTCATTTATATATAATTTATATGTTTGTGTATTTATTCATTTATATATTCGTAGGCTTATATATGTACTTATTATTATGTACTTAATATTTATTTTCTTATTTTCATCTTACTTGTGTGCACTCTATGTTTCCCCTTCACTATTGTTATCTCCTATGTTGGGTTTGCTGATATCTCTTTTAGGGATAAGCTCGCCTTTTGTATATCTTACTCTTAAGTATCACTGTAATTGTTTTCTGTGTATGCAATAAAGTGTTAAATAATAATAATAATAATAATATTTGTGAATTTAAATTTCGTTTAGAAGTTGCAAGATTGAACCTGGATTGCCCCACCTCCTTTAATAGTCTCGCCTTACAGAAAAGATACTTGTACAATGTAAGACGGTGAAAGATGATTTGCATCGACGACCAGCTTTTTGAGAATAATGAGCTGAATGGTGACATGACGCTAATAAAATAGCTTCCAATTTTAAAGACAATTTTAAGAAATTAATCATGACTAAACCATATAGACGTAGTATTACTAACTTATTTAAAGCAGTTTAAGTCCAGTGTAAGCTCGAGTCTCCATGCAAAGGTAGGATACCATTTAGCAGTGTTATAGTGAATATCCGTCATCTTTTAACCTTACAAAAATGTTGCTTCGTCGTGTACACGCAGCTTGGATTGTAGAATAGTCTGTTGTTTTGTTGTTTTAGGCGGCTGAAAAAAGCCGGCGAAACGACAACCACAAGTATGCCGAATGTGATCCGCGAATACACGTCGAAACCGAAGCCACGGCTAACCTAAGCTTTTTTGGCCGAAACTATCCAAACCAATGGACGTGCACTGTAAAAGTAAATATATGTGGCAATTAAATTTTGTATGGCCAATCCCATGGTAAATAATTATTTAGCTTTATAACAGGTTTCCATGGGAAAATAATAATTTTGAATGGATTGTGGAGTTTGCACCGGACCCTAAAGTACGTTCAAATTATGATGTGAAGTTATAACACCTAAGACTTATAGGAAATAACACGACACTATAGATTAGTTTGCGAGGTAAATTACAAAACACAGTTACAAGATTTGTACCTGTAATAAATAATATGATTAATACGGGATATAATAATGTTAATCATAGCAACCACAGTACATTCGCATCAAAAACAAAATACACGCATACTTTAGAACCCACATTACTATACGCTAATGTTTAGGTGTTTATCAATCACCCTATTACGCCTAATCGATACGGATAAAAAATGGTACAGTGATAGACCATAGACTGGATTAGCATTATAGCGTTACTTTTGATCCCGAATATTTAAGTAGGATAATATAATTTCATGATCGTCAAGCACAAGCAGAACTTAATTTGTCATAGTTTAATTATAATGAATGTATCTACTTAATTAAATGAGAGCTTTTGCTGCACTGTGAATTAATGAATATCCCAATATTGCGATTTTTCCTGCAAAGATTAAAGTCATGTTTACTTTAAAAAAAAAATATGATACCACTAAGTTCTAGAAATGTTTAATCTTTTTACTATATTGCAAAAATAATGGGATACTTACTAATAAAATTAAAAATCAATATGACACAGCTTCTTCAACCTTACAACCAATTGTAATACAGCTCCTTATAATTTTTACCTACCTTCACAATAGTACGTAATATTACGTATAAATGTATTGTTAAAGCTTTGCACAAATCATCATTTACATTTGTGACTACCGTAAATAGCATTTTAACGATCTTTACAAAAATTGTAAATATTATGTCACGTTTTCATGATAGTTAAGTCAGTTTTTGTAAAAGTGCATTATCTAAGACTTTTGACAATAATTCACGATTACCATTTGTGTAATTTATAACAATAAATGACCTTGACAATAAAACTTTTCCGAAGTACCAATGTTTTGTTTAATTTTCTAGTGCTATTTTGCGCCCAGGCGAGCCAGCAATAAGTACGCCACCTCCTGGCCTTATAATAAGGCACTGAAATCACATGTAGTAGAGAAAAACACAGTGATTTATTTTAGGATTGAAGAATATTTTTACCTAATATAGGAAGGTAGGTACCTACATTAATAATATTTTTTAATCTTAAATGAAATAAGCTAAATAGGGGCCTAGCGTTAATATGGCCACCTTCCAACAATCAATTAATAAAAGTGGTAGTTACGTAGAAATAGTTTTTTGTGCCGAAAACGTGTCGCTCCGCGCGGTATGATTAGTAGCCCAGGGAAAATACGGTTTGACCTCGCAAAAATGAATAACCCCGATTTTCTTGAAACATTTAATAAAGTGTTGTAAATGTAGTCTAACAATTGCTAAAAATTAAGCATGTGTAAGAAACGCAAGTACTAAGTAAGTACCTAACTAAATAAGCTAAAATTGAAAAATGTGTTTCTTTAAAAAAAATGCTCAAAATGTGTAAAATTCAAAACATTTGGGTGACCTTTTATTACCTACTATTTTTATTATTATTAAGTAACAACATATTAGTTATCATTTTTATTTCTTATGCAATGCAGCTCCACGACATTTTCAGTTAAAACACATGCATGCCTAACTATAATAATGCTTCATTTTTTATTTCCACCAATGAGTTAACTGTGTTTCAAAAAAGGCTACCTAATTTGAAACGCGGACGCGTTTGAAAGTTTTTTCACTAACATTCCAGTATCGATAACAAGGTCTCTTAATTCTTCCCCCACTCTCGCTGAATTATTACTAAAACAAAATGTAACCGAATGTACCGATGTATTTAAATTTCATCACGTTACACCATTATGTATTATTAAGACATTTAAATCTTTAAATATGAAAAGGACAGCGGATCTTCATGGTCTATCAGTTAAAATAATTAGTTTTATTATAGAGGATATTGCTCCTCATTTAGCTATTATCTTCAACCAGTGTACTAATAATGGTGTGTTTCCTGATATGATGAAGCATGGTAAAGTAATTCCGTTATTTAAGTCTGGTGATACTCAAGTTCGTACAAACTTCCGACCGATCTCAATTTTACCGACTTTAAGTAAAATATTTGAAAGCTTAATTTTAAATCAATTGCTCTCACATTTCAATTTGAATAATTTGATTACAACCAAACAATTTGGTTTCACTAAGGGACGTTCGACAACAGATGCCGGTATTGAGTTGTTACAACATATTTTTGATGCCTGGGAGGGTTCACAGGACGCCCTTGGCATCTTTTGTGATCTGTCCAAGGCTTTCGATTGCGTCCACCATGACATCTTAATTATGAAACTACACCATTATGGCGTCCAGGGCCAAGCACTCAGCCTAATGAAATCATATCTACGTGATCGAATTCAGAGGGTTGATATCAATGGAGAGAGATCATCAGGATCTGCAGTTAGCATGGGCGTACCGCAGGGTTCAATACTGGGACCATTCCTATTTTTAGTTTATATCAACGATTTACCTCACCTCGCTAAGGAAAGACACGAGATCGTATTGTTTGCTGATGACACTTCTTTAATATTTAAAGTTGACAGATATCAATTAGCATATGACGAAGTGAATAATACTGTCTCAAAAATAGTCGAATGGTTCACAGTCAATAACTTGCTCCTTAATGAGAACAAAACGAAATGTCTTAGATTTTCATTACCTAATGTTGAACAGGTTGCCACCAAAATAAGAATTAAACATGAACAGTTGGAACTTGTGGACACAACTGTATTCCTTGGTATGACTTTAGATTCTCGGTTACAGTGGGGACCCCATATTAAAAAACTAATGAAAAGACTCAGTTCTGCCGCATATGCTGTTAAGAAAATTCGAAATATCTGTGATATTGAAACAGCGCGCTTAGTCTACTTCAGCTAGTTTCACAGCTTGATGTCATATGGTATCTTGCTGTGGGGAAACGCTGCTGATACAGATAGCATATTTCTCTTACAGAAACGAGCTATTCGTGCAATTTATAAATTAAGGTCAAGAGATACATTAAGACAAATATTTAAAGAAATTAATATATTAACATTTTCGTCACAATATATATATGAAAATCTTGTATATGTTAAGAGAAATATATATTCATTCGAGAAACATTGTGACCGACATAATGTCAATACAAGGAGCAAAAATCAATTAGCTGTACCTTTTAGTAGACTTAGTAAAGTTAATAAGTCATTCAGAGGTCAATGTGTGCGCTTCTACAACAAGGTTCCCATGGATATACCTACGGAATCTTCCGCTTAATAAATTTAAACTTATTATAAAACAAAAATTATGTAAAAAGGGATATTACAAAATTTCAGACTATATTAATGAAAGTAATCCATGGGATTAAACGGCTCCTCTACTCGATATATAAAATTGTTGTAACCTTTCTTGATTGTACATGATTTATTGAAAAGAGACAAACCCTCTGAGTTTCTCGCTAGCTCTTCTCAGTAGTGGTCGCGTTCCGAGCTAGTGGTAGTTTAAAAAACAAATGACGTTCATAAGTGCATATTGTATTGCCTACATGAATAAATGATTTTCATTTCATTTCATTTTCATTTCATTTCATTTCAATTAAATATCAGTTAGTATTTATTGTTATTAAGATACAAATTAAAAATAGGGGTTTTAAAAAAATCTAGACTGTAAGCGCTCGTTTTGTTTTAGGATTAATTATTCAAAATAACATCTCTAATTTACCTGCCTCTATAAGATAGCGATTATATGTATAAGTTGGTTCAGAATTATGTCTAGCTAAGCTAGTGAATGAAAGCTAAGTGAATGACGTATAGGTACCTAGAAGTTATTAGAAACATCCGTAACTGTGACATAAAATGTTCGTATTCATCAGCAACGAAACAAAATAAGCAAAGCAGCAACAATATTTTTTGGAGATTGATTCGTTCAATTCGTTGATTGATTTCAAGCTGACTAAACATTGAGCTTAGATAGGTACCTAGATCTTTTGTTTGTTTGAGATCTTTGATAAAAATCTAAACATTCATTCGCTCTCTTGTACAGTGTGACCATATGTAGCAATTTTCTGCCTTTTTGGCAGGATTGAACGCTTTATTTAAATTATCAATTTTAGAAAGTATGGTAATGGCATTTGTATGTTTGTGTCCATAATATTTAATTTATTTTATTTTTATCGTAACAGCTATCCTAAACTTAGTTCTACAAATCAATCTTTAGTAATTATATCAGGTAATTTTTACATGGGAGAACTATTATCGGAAAAAAATTTAACCGGTACCTATTAATTTATTTGTTGAATCGTGCGTTGCATCAACCAGACGATGATAATAAGTAGGTACATATAATGTTATTTTTAGGTTTCATATTTATTGTGGACATTATATTGAAATTGGCCAAAGCAATGTACCTATGATAAAATTTTGTAATGAATTTAATAATAATATAAATTTAAAGATACATAAATATATTCGCTATTTTAGCACGCTTTTATTAGCTTCCCTTCAATTTTAACCTATGTACTTCTAATTGTCGTATTCAAATGAAACTTGCTAGGTATACCGGTGAGTTTTTTTAACGTAATGAAAAAAATGGGCATATCCGGTATATGTATAGTTCGGATGTCAATTACTATAATTTGGTATCATGGAGCTGACTGATGATGGAGACAGGAGGTGGATTTTTTAATTATTTATTTTATAAAGTATCTCTACAGCACAATAATTATACATTAAAAGAAGAACACTTTAAATTTGGCATATGGCTATTGGCATAACAGAGTTACACTTTTAGAAATCTTATACAGTTGCAACATCCACTGCCACTACTCTTATATATTTATAATATCGTTTAATTTCAATTAGTCTGAGGGATGGTAGAACTTTTCAGTGGCCACTAGTAAACCCCTCTAATTTGGGCTCATATGATTAGTTTTGACGAGTCCAATATATTGCACTTGATGTTGACGGTCTGATCATGGAGCCAGGAGGTGAATGGTGGAGGTGGCGGTCTTCTATTATTCTATTTACCTACTATAGAAGCATGTCACTATATTAGCTCTTTCATTGGTCGAGTTTGGCAATTTGTCAATCGATATAATGGCAAAATTCGTAATTTGAGGATGGTCACACTGATAACGTTCCTCTCCCCACCTATCTGTGCTTGCTCATTCTTTTGCTCGCTCAGTGCTCACACACATAAAATAATTTTATTTTTGTTTCTTGCGTTTCCATTTCTATTTTCTTCAAGATTTTGTTTGTATTTATTAACTAATAAATGAACTGTGTTATAAATTAAGTGCAATCGTTTAAATAATGTTGATTTTGTGTGGGATCATTTGATTTTGTGCAGTGCAGGAAGTTTGCCACCTGCGTTTGTTTTTTCACGAGTCGTTTTACCATTATTTTACAAGCCTTAAAAGGCTTCCATTCCTGAGAATGGCTGAAAAAGTGAGTAAACCTTTCATCTACGCCATATAATCTCTATGCTATAGAAAAAGTTTACATAGGTACCTACCTATAATTCCAAAAAAGATTGTAATTCTTTGTTGTCAACGGGAATTTCAATCATTTTGGCGTCTAAAATGAAATTGCAAGTGTTATTTTATGAAATACAAATAGCAAATACAAGAAAATGTTTTCGTCTAATCTAAATTTACTGTGGAGTTGTGATATTATGTGAAATTTTCGTGTCAGCACAGGTTAGGTCAGTTCGGATTTTCTGCCTACGCCTTGTGCCGTCCTTATTCTGTGCGGCTTAGCTAATGAAGCGACAAATACCCAATACGTCTATGTTATCTTTCATGGATAATCTTTTGTTTGTAAGGCCACACAAAGTATTAGCTAATATGACCTAATTATGACTCAATTATAACGATTATTTGCTTACAATTATGACTCACTAATTGGCATAAGTTTGGTATTAGTTCAATATAATATAATTTCTGCAATAATGCTGTTGATTCTATGTAAAGAAGTAAATAATTTTTTTTAAATGACCATTTTGAACTGGACTGTTCCTTTTTTTGTCCAGTGTTGCCTCCAATAGAATAGTTGAGACACTAAAAATGTTTCCACGGATGATTGTTTTATTTTAGTTATTTAGCAGACCAAGAGCTTTTGAATTACTTGAACTTGCTTTGAGTCAGTTTTCTCAAGAACTACTGTAATGGGTTGCATTGTACATGTGATGCATTGTACGAGCATCGACCGTCACGCGTAAAGGTTTGCTGACGATAGTTTAAGTTATTATATATTTGTTTTAATTAGGTTATTTGGTGGATTCTCATTAAAGGCTCTCGACTGACAACATGCTTATCCTTTAATATCTCAACGAACCTCATCTCACCTCATGTACAATGTAACCCATTACACTACCTATCTAAAGTATCTTGCTGCAGAAGTTGTAAAAGTAAAAACTTATAATTACAGAAGATCCAAGAAAACTCCTTACAAGAAGAGACAGAAAAACCAAAAGACATGCCTAAGCCAGCTGACAAGCCGACACAGCTGCCAGCACCGATTACAGCTCCAGTGGCAAGGCTGTCCATGCCTATGTTCACAAAGACTCCACCAAATGATCTGTACCGTCGGCTTCTGCCGGCTGTATTGTTTGTCCTCACTTTTGTCACTGTGATGACGATGCTCCTCATTTATATGGATACTGTGGGTAAGTAATAAATAAGAATTATGACATTTTTATGGAATTTTTTATGACCAATGTAATTACTTTATTTACCTAATTTTTATAGTACCTAATTATTTTGAACTTGTATGACTACGGGCGGAACACAGCGGTAATAACTTTAATGTAACATCCCTAATCCTGTGATTCACAATAAGTGATATTGATTGATTGAATTATACAGTAGATTGTGGGTATTATGTAAGTTATAGTATGGTAACATTGAGGTATTGCCCTCTACAATTTTATTCAACATATAGGATTTGATCTGGACACATACCCCTTAACAAGTTTGGCTTCCTAATAACTAATGAAACTTAGAAACACTATGTCTCTTTATATTCACTTGCACCTACTATCACTCATCAATCACTGTTTCAAGAGTCTGAAAATTGCTATTTACTTAATACTTACTGTTTGCTTTGGTTTAGGTTCCAAGTTGCTCTGCTCCTTAGGGGATAGCTGAAAATCAATGTTTTGCTCAATGAGCAATCTAATAGTCCGAGCATATGACCCATTTGTACTGCTGCAGCACACACATGAGTTAGCGTTACAATATTTATTGTTGTTGATGTGTTACCTTATCTGTGTATCAATATGTATAAGCTAACCGTATGTGTGTGACTGTGGAAACCAATAAAAGCTTTATCTATCTATCTAATGAGAAAAACCAGCTCTCCAAAGTGTGAGGTGTGTGGAACTGTGGAGGATGTTCAACACTTGTTAGTGGAGTGTGTCCGGTACGAGCAACCTAGAAGTGATAAGTGAACTTAAACTGAATGGACTTGATGTAGGAGTGTTTTACACTATTTTGTCCCTACCAAACTCAGAAAGAGCCAGGAAGTTATTCAGTTTTGTGAACTCATCAGTGTCTCGTTAAATGTAGCGATTAGTTAAGGGGTACGATAGGACTGCCATACAGAATTTGTAAAAGACCCTGTAAAAACTTTGGACCAAAAAATAAATTTTATTCAATTACATTAACTCTTGTCAGTTCACCTTAATGGTCATGCCAAGCTCTTAAAGTAATTCAACAACTTGATGCAACAATTATGCACAAAATTACATTATGCAATCTTGAAATTATTGCCACTTTTTCTTTAACAACCAGGATCAACTGTTATATACCCTCTGAAGCATGGAATCAACCTTCTGTGGAATAGCCGTTATATGTCATAAATAAATAAAAAATAAAATATGTTTGCACATACACACAGCACCGTCTAATTCCACACTAAGCGACTACGTTTGTATTGTGGATACCGTATGGTTGATAAACTACACGAATACACTTTTTCTTTGTAAATAATTACATATAAAAATATCCAAAACTTGGGAACACACGTCTGTATTCATTATACAAACATATGCCCCTAGCGGGATTCGCACCCGCGACCTTTTGATATAGCAGTCAGAGTTTCTAACCACTACACCAAACAAGTTGTTGAATAACAACATTTCAATTTGACTATATAAAACTATTAACTATTTATAAAATTTATTAAACAAAACAACATTAATATTTGAAAAAACCTTTGTATTAAAAACAAACATCAATTAAATGACCTGCTGAATATTGCTGTTCCTTATAATGTCTACTGTTAAACCTAGTATTTATTATGCAACATTTGTTGAGTAAGAAAGATGACAATAAATGTTGTTCGGTTGCGACGTTGCGAAACTAGTTTAAAGGCAATGTTCTCCACTGAGTGGGGAGCAGATTTTCACAATTAGAACAATGTTTCACATCTATTGTGCAACTGTTTCCAAATATGATGAAACAGTTTCACATCTATTGTGCAACTATTACAAAATATGATGAAATATCATTTTGCTAAAAATGAACCTTATTGGTAATGAATGGGAAGAAGAAGAAAAATCTTTATTGTACACAATCTAAAAATATACACAGTGTAAAATTATTAACAGGTGGTCATATCGCTTGTAGCGATCTCTTCCATACAACCATTGCAAAGGAGCTTGATACATAATATATACTCTACTCTGTGTTTCTTGGTCGTTCTTCTCTGGGGAGTCAGCTTTGTGAATGAGCAGTAAATTTAAATATAAAATTATAGTGACGTTTTCAAGTGATAATGAAATAAAATATTTTGATTTGATTTGTAAAGCAAAATTACAAACAAAATACCCACATGTGAATCCCTGTATTAAATATGAATAATAAATATATCACACAAATATGATATATTATAATTTTTTTTTTATGCCCAACGGGTTGGTACTTGACCTCAATCACACCTGATGTTAAGTGAAAATGAGGTCGAAGGTGGAAGCGTACTGACCCAGAAACCCCAACACAATTACAATAGATAATTACATACATACAGAATAATAGGCTTAACTACATAAAATATACTTATATGTATATAAAGACAATATATAAATAGATACCTTTATATTAATGTCATAATAACAATATAAATGTTGTAATGTAGAATGGTTATTCATTATGCTTCATTATTTCATCATATTTTAAATTCGACAGTGGCTCCATCTTTGATTCCTTTACCTTAACTTTGCAGCATTAGGTGCACAACAGTTCCGTCTGAACATGTCGCGTGACTACGAGCTAGCTCGGATCGGGCAGCAGTCGGAGCCGTTGGTTGCATACGTGCGGCAGCTCCACCTGGCGCCTCGGCCGCAGCGATCGTCCGCGCCTGTAGAAGGTCCGTCACCCACTGACCGCGTGCCCGTCATTACAAGCATTATAGGCGACAAGGTACGTCATAGATTTATTTATTTAATAAGACACATCAACAGCACACATATTACAACTCACATAACAAACAGGTTCAAGTATAAACAGAGGGCCTATTATGTAAATTTAAACGTTTCAATTGTTCATCGGCCATCGTTGACGATCAACGACCACTCGTATACAAGTTACTTCATTACGTACGTCTACCCCTCATAGATGTCTTGTAAGATCTACATTCAACCCTATAAAGTACGCAGCGAATATACATGAGTAGGTACTTAAAAAGTTGTTCAGTTTAGAACCTCGCCTAACGCTGTTGGCACGATTATGTAAAGACTGGCGCCAACTATCGGCGAACCCGTGAACCCACCACTTATCAATTTATTCACTTCAATAGGTACAAGTGTACCTTTCTCACGGGTTCCAGGACAATCCTGTAGCAAATCTAAATGTATTACTGGCGTGCGCCCAGTTTTTCGCTCTCTTCCAATCGGCGCAACATCCAACAATAAACCCTCGATCACCACGCAGCTGCCGTTTATCTTCTCCCAACAAAAGTAATACCTGCATTTGTGCTTGGTGCACTGTTCTCTCTCTTTAATTTAAGAGCTATGCTCTTGTCGGTGGAGTCCTTGGAGGCACTGCTAGCAAGTGTGATTGCTTTTGTACTTATCGTTATATCATCATCATCTTGTTCTAGTCCCAGTTTATTTGGGGTCGGAGCAGTAAGTCTTTTTCTTCCAATCTTCTCTATCAGCTGTTACCTCATCATTCACGCCCTTTTCGTTCATATCACCCCTCACACAATCCATCCATCTTTTCCGTGGTCTTCCTTTCCAACCATCGACATTAATATTCATCACTCTCTTAGTAACATGCGTTTCATCCCTCCTCATAATATGTCCATACCAAGCCAAAGATTTCCTTTCGACTTTTCTGTCACTTTTAAACTCCCTCTTACATACTCATTCCTTCGTCACTCCACTCATACATCTCAGCAATCCCATCTCTGCTGCAAGCAGTTTTCTTTATTCCTTCTTCTTTATGGCCCAACACTCCGATCCGTACATTACGACAGGTCTTATTACGGATTTATAAATTTTGTCCTATACCTGAGGGGTATCCGTGAGTCACATATTCTTTCGGTGACTTATCGCCATTTCATCCAATTAAAACAACTTCGTTAAGACCATGTTAAATCTTCGAATGTTAAGAGAAGAGAAATATTTGGTCGTTATCTATGAAATTGGAGATTTTTTCTTCGTTAATCATAACGTAATAACTTCTACGATTCTATAGCTATTTCCAAATTTGTTTTTTATTTGGAAAATAGAATATATTTTCAAGGTTTCACATGAAATATTTTTTAATGTCTGAGCTAAAGCACATAATAATAAAAACTTGAACACAGCTCTTTGCATGAGTTGCCCATATTGTTTCTTAGATTCGCAGAAACTTTTATAAAGCGGTTACTTTTAAAAATTAACACTTCCTATATTTAACTTAATGTTATCCGATAATACACACAAAGTTTAGCTAAATTTGAATTTGCCGTTCCTATCAAAAACCTTTGTATGGAGAAAACAGTCTTAATGAAATTCTTCACACAAAACGCCAATTTCATAGGTAAGGATCTAATACTAGTCTAGCTATACTACGTCAGTTTGCTCCCAGTGACCACCGATGCGAGGTGTATGAGGTGGAATATATTAAACAAAAGTGCTCGGTGGATGGTTGAAGCTGTATTTTATATTTAAATGTCAGTGCATCCCGAGGTTATCTTGCCGCTTCCGATCGGTCGTTCTGGAAATTTATAGGGGAGGCCCACGCTCAGCACCGGACGTCCTACGGCTGACACGACGATGGTGGAACTCATTGTATTTACATGCTGCATCCGTGTATATCTGTCCCCTTACCCGTCGGCAGTACGAGGGCACGTTCGTCGAGTTCGTGCCGCGCGGGCCGCGGGACGGCACCACGCTGTGGCTGGAGGCGGCGCGGCGCTGGGAGGGCGTCGCCGTGCGCGCGGCGCCGCGGGACTACCTGGCGCTGCGGCCCCGCGCCCGCGCGCTGCACGCCTGCCTCAGCCCCTCCGCGCACCCGCGGGAGGTGAGCCCCCCCACACTGTACACTACCTGCCGCGCGCTGCACGCCTGCCTCAGCCCCTCCGCGCACCCGCGGGAGGTGAGCCCCCCCACACTGTACACTACCTGCCGCGCGCTGCACGCCTGCCTCAGCCCCTCCGCGCACCCGCGGGAGGTGAGCCCCCCCACACTGTACACTACCTGCCGCGCGCTGCACGCCTTCCTCAGCCCCTCCGCGCACCCGCGGGAGGTGAGCCCCCCCACACTGTACACTACCTACCGCGCGCTGCACGCCTGCCTCAGCCCCTCCGCGCACCCGCGGGAGGTGAGCCCCCCCACACTGTACACTACCTGCCGCGCGCTGCACGCCTGCCTCAGCCCCTCCGCGCACCCGCGGGAGGTGAGCCCCCCCACACTGTACACTACCTGCCGCGCGCTGCACGCCTGCCTCAGCCCCTCCGCGCACCCGCGGGAGGTGAGCCCCCCCACACTGTACACTACCTGCCGCGCGCTGCACGCCTGCCTCAGCCCCTCCGCGCACCCGCGGGAGGTGAGCCCCCCCACACTGTACACTACCTGCCGCGCGCTGCACGCCTGCCTCAGCCCCTCCGCGCACCCGCGGGAGGTGAGCCCCCCCACACTGTACACTACCTGCCGCGCGCTGCACGCCTGCCTCAGCCCCTCCGCGCACCCGCGGGAGGTGAGCCCCCCCACACTGTACACTACCTGCCGCGCGCTGCACGCCTGCCTCAGCCCCTCCGCGCACCCGCGGGAGGTGAGCCCCCCCACACTGTACACTACCTGCCGCGCGCTGCACGCCTGCCTCAGCCCCTCCGCGCACCCGCGGGAGGTGAGCCCCCCCACACTGTACACTACCTGCCGCGCGCTGCACGCCTGCCTCAGCCCCTCCGCGCACCCGCGGGAGGTGAGCCCCCCCACACTGTACACTACCTGCCGCGCGCTGCACGCCTTCCTCAGCCCCTCCGCGCACCCGCGGGAGGTGAGCCCCCCCACACTGTACACTACCTACCGCGCGCTGCACGCCTGCCTCAGCCCCTCCGCGCACCCGCGGGAGGTGAGCCCCCCCACACTGTACACTACCTGCCGCGCGCTGCACGCCTGCCTCAGCCCCTCCGCGCACCCGCGGGAGGTGAGCCCCCCCACACTGTACACTACCTGCCGCGCGCTGCACGCCTGCCTCAGCCCCTCCGCGCACCCGCGGGAGGTGAGCCCCCCCACACTGTACACTACCTGCCGCGCGCTGCACGCCTGCCTCAGCCCCTCCGCGCACCCGCGGGAGGTGAGCCCCCCCACACTGTACACTACCTGCCGCGCGCTGCACGCCTTCCTCAGCCCCTCCGCGCACCCGCGGGAGGTGAGCCCCCCCACACTGTACACTACCTACCGCGCGCTGCACGCCTGCCTCAGCCCCTCCGCGCACCCGCGGGAGGTGAGCCCCCCCACACTGTACACTACCTGCCGCGCGCTGCACGCCTGCCTCAGCCCCTCCGCGCACCCGCGGGAGGTGAGCCCCCCCACACTGTACACTACCTGCCGCGCGCTGCACGCCTGCCTCAGCCCCTCCGCGCACCCGCGGGAGGTGAGCCCCCCCACACTGTACACTACCTGCCGCGCGCTGCACGCCTTCCTCAGCCCCTCCGCGCACCCGCGGGAGGTGAGCCCCCCCACACTGTACACTACCTACCGCGCGCTGCACGCCTGCCTCAGCCCCTCCGCGCACCCGCGGGAGGTGAGCCCCCCCACACTGTACACTACCTGCCGCGCGCTGCACGCCTGCCTCAGCCCCTCCGCGCACCCGCGGGAGGTGAGCCCCCCCACACTGTACACTACCTGCCGCGCGCTGCACGCCTGCCTCAGCCCCTCCGCGCACCCGCGGGAGGTGAGCCCCCCCACACTGTACACTACCTGCCGCGCGCTGCACGCCTTCCTCAGCCCCTCCGCGCACCCGCGGGAGGTGAGCCCCCCCACACTGTACACTACCTGCCGCGCGCTGCACGCCTGCCTCAGCCCCTCCGCGCACCCGCGGGAGGTGAGCCCCCCCACACTGTACACTACCTGCCGCGCGCTGCACGCCTGCCTCAGCCCCTCCGCGCACCCGCGGGAGGTGAGCCCCCCCACACTGTACACTACCTGCCGCGCGCTGCACGCCTGCCTCAGCCCCTCCGCGCACCCGCGGGAGGTGAGCCCCCCCACACTGTACACTACCTGCCGCGCGCTGCACGCCTGCCTCAGCCCCTCCGCGCACCCGCGGGAGGTGAGCCCCCCCACACTGTACACTACCTGCCGCGCGCTGCACGCCTGCCTCAGCCCCTCCGCGCACCCGCGGGAGGTGAGCCCCCCCACACTGTACACTACCTGCCGCGCGCTGCACGCCTGCCTCAGCCCCTCCGCGCACCCGCGGGAGGTGAGCCCCCCCACACTGTACACTACCTGCCGCGCGCTGCACGCCTGCCTCAGCCCCTCCGCGCACCCGCGGGAGGTGAGCCCCCCCACACTGTACACTACCTGCCGCGCGCTGCACGCCTGCCTCAGCCCCTCCGCGCACCCGCGGGAGGTGAGCCCCCCCACACTGTACACTACCTGCCGCGCGCTGCACGCCTGCCTCAGCCCCTCCGCGCACCCGCGGGAGGTGAGCCCCCCCACACTGTACACTACCTGCCGCGCGCTGCACGCCTGCCTCAGCCCCTCCGCGCACCCGCGGGAGGTGAGCCCCCCCACACTGTACACTACCTGCCGCGCGCTGCACGCCTGCCTCAGCCCCTCCGCGCACCCGCGGGAGGTGAGCCCCCCCACACTGTACACTACCTGCCGCGCGCTGCACGCCTGCCTCAGCCCCTCCGCGCACCCGCGGGAGGTGAGCCCCCCCACACTGTACACTACCTGCCGCGCGCTGCACGCCTGCCTCAGCCCCTCCGCGCACCCGCGGGAGGTGAGCCCCCCCACACTGTACACTACCTGCCGCGCGCTGCACGCCTGCCTCAGCCCCTCCGCGCACCCGCGGGAGGTGAGCCCCCCCACACTGTACACTACCTGCCGCGCGCTGCACGCCTGCCTCAGCCCCTCCGCGCACCCGCGGGAGGTGAGCCCCCCCACACTGTACACTACCTGCCGCGCGCTGCACGCCTGCCTCAGCCCCTCCGCGCACCCGCGGGAGGTGAGCCCCCCCCACACTGAACACTACCTGGCGCACACTACACGGTTATTGAAGTTGATACATGGAACAGAATCCGCCGTACTGAGCAATATTTCCCGATACAGGTGACGTACCACTCGGCGGAGGGCCCCGAGGCGCTGTTCAGCTCGCGCGTGCTGTGCCTGCCGCTGTACACCGTGCTGCTGGCGGCCGACGCGGCGCGCGCCGACCTGCTGCAGCTGGCCGGCGACCACGTGCTGTCCGCGCTGCAGCACGTGCCCTTCCACAGCGTGCGCCTCAAGGTGGGTCCGCACCCGGCGACGTGCTGTGTGGCGTCGGCACTCACATTGAATACAACCGACCCGTCTCTTCGACTGAGCGACTTTCCACCGAAAAACATCTATAATTTTGCACGTTTCAACGGCGTTGGGCTCACCCCCTGTCACTTCACGTCATTTCTGTATATTTCATAAGGCGAACCGGGGATATTGAACTTGTAGTTTTTGGGATTTGGCTGTTCAAAAAGAATGACCGACATAAACTTCGTTAACAAAAGCGTAAATAAGACTAAGGCTACTTGGTGTCTGATAAAATTACATACTACTAATACTAATGAAATCAAAGAAACAATAGATTCAATAAAAGTAAACAACAGCTTAATAAATAACAAAATGAAAATTGCAAATTAAATGAATAATATATACATTAAACAAAACGTAGATCAAAATTACACAGATAATTATGAACCGCGAAGTGAAAAGGTCAATAACAGTATTTATCTCAGGCCAGTAAGTGTAAATGAAGTGACTGCGATAGTTAAAACTTAAAAATAAGAAGAGTTTTGGTGTAGATGGAATCTCTATGCAGGTAATCAAGGCCAGTATTGGATATATATCACTACCTCTGACACATATTGCTAATATGATGCTTGAACAGGGCTGTTTTCCTCAAAACCTTAAAAGTGGCATTATAAAACCTCTGCATAAAAAGGGCTCACGCGATGACCCAGGTAACTATAGAAGAATAGCCTTACTTCCAAGTTTTTCAAAAATTTATGAGAAAATAATATGTGCGAATTTCTGACTTTTTAGAAAAATATAATATTTTGGACCACCGACAATTTGGATTTAAAAAATCACGATCTACTTCACAAGCTGTTTACACTTTCTATAGGAAACTGTGTCAGTCATTAAATGACAAATATGATTGTGCTGCTCTCTTTCTAGATATGTCCAAGGCATTCGATTGTGTTGTACATTCTGTTTTGCTAAAGAAGTTAGAACACGTTGATATCAGAGGAATTGCTAATGATTTACTACGGTCATATCTAACTGACAGACAGCATGCACTGGTACTAAATTCTTATAATGCGTGTACTGAAACCATAGAAGTAAAGTCTTCAAATAAAACCGTGGTTCATGGAGTTCCACAAGGCAGTGTATTGGGGCCATTATTGTTTTTAATATATATCATTAAACTGCCTAAATTAACTGATCATTTATGTACTATGTTTGCTGACGATGCAACTATTTTATTTATTGTCAAAAAAAAACAGTAATAACTTTAATCTTATTAATGACATATTACAAACAATTAGTTATATGACTACATGGCTACGCAGTTTAAATTTAGATGTAAATCTGACAAAAACAAAAGTAATGCAATTTGGAAATTACAAGAACATATATAATGACATCAAAATTTATTATAATGGCATAGATATTGAAGAAGTACAGGATATTCGCTTTTTGGGTGTAACACTCGGTAAACATTGAAATTGGAAAGCTCACATTGAAGGACTACACAAACGAATTAGTAGTTACTGTTACGCACTCTCTGTACTGAAGGATGTTGCATCTGTGGAAGTGGCTACGAAATCATACTATGGAAATGTATATCCTCTGCTTTTATAAGGTGTAATATTTTGGGGGAATTTTGTTAATGCTATGGACACATTTATCCACCAGAAAAGATGTCTGCGAATAATATTTGCAAAACCTAATGGTTACTCTCTCCGAGACTTATTTAAGTGTAAAGGATTTTTGACCCTAACAGGTATATTTATAATGGAGTTATGTTTATTCGTTAGGCAAAATATGTCATCATTTAATAAGGTCTCTGATATTAGTCGAAACTTGAGGGATATGGATCGTTTGGTCTTGCCCGGAATAGCATGCATGATAATGGATAAAAGTACATATGTGACAGCCCGAGTATATAATAGGATCCCGCTTGAAATGAAAGGTTTAAAGGAACCTCAATTTAAAAAAACTTTAATGTTTTGGCTGGTAAATAACGTATTTTATAGTCTTAAGGAATTTTATTCTAAAAGAGCACCATTGATATAATTATTATTAATAATTTGACATTTTTATAGCAATGCAAAGATTTTATAATATTATAATTAATTTTAGTTCTTAATTTAAATTATAATATATGCATGAAAATTAATATTGTACGCCTGTTAGAGGTAAGGACTGTCAAACCAATGCAACAATACATATTATAATATCACCCATGTACCACAGTTCTACAATAAATTGATTCTGATTCTGGGATATCTCCGACCACTCCATTTGTGACGAAGGTTGTGACGTTACATATGTATTACCGTTACAAAAATTTAAATCCTCATTTGTCTTTTATTTTCCAGATACTGGAAGTATTCTCAACAGATCCAGTGGCCCGCAACAAGACTACCACGTTCCTTGAGACGAAGAACTATACCGTCGCTGCCACGTTCGTTGACAGCGTCATGTACGCGCTCAAAGAGAACAAGGTTTGATTCACGTACAAGTGCATTCGGAGCCGCTAACGGCGACTACTAAGGCACTAAGCGTAGACATACCAACGAAATACGTAAAATATTTTACACTTTATTTTCAAAGTCGTTCACGGTACAGAAAAAACAAGGAATAACAAAGTAGACACTGAATATGCAGAACTTGGCAAACTTTACGCTAGTGTTGTGCCGACATCTCCGTTCTCTAATATTCGAATCTAATTCATATATTTATTGCATTACACATGTCATAGTTACAATACATAGGTAAGTACTAACATACACATGTACCTTGTCAGGCATGGCAATATGGAGGAAAGGGATATCTATGTTATTAATGTCGTTTCAATTACCAATAGTTATAATTTTTATGAAGCTACATATGTATGTTCTAAGTTCAAAGAAGTGCTCCAATTCCACAGTCAATCAACAATAAACAAAAAATAAAATCCATTTTAGAATGTCAATTAAATTAATAATATCATGCGTAGGTAACTTTCCTCTATGTGTCTATTTCTATGTATTCTAGCGTTGAGTTTGTAACGAAAAAGGTCATAAGTGCAACATATTATCTATCTTCTTATACAAATAATCCTCGTTTATTTTTATGCACAACATTAACCCTTGACGTTGAACACACCTGATTTTAAGTGAAGATGAGGCCGATGAGGACGCGTTCTGTCCTCAAACCTCAACTTATTTGGGGGATTGTCTATCTTATGTCTGACAACCGAAACACAACAATGCTATCAACATTGCTGTTTGGTTGCAGACTTAGACAAGGTGATGGCCAGCCAGGTGGACATTTAAAATGCCCTACCACCAATCAAACCGAGTACTAAACATGTACCCAGCTGGGGAACGAACCCGTGCCCTCCGATTCGTGCATTTTTGATAATTTAATAACAACCAATTACACGAAATGTTTATTTATGTGTAAAATCAAATCAAAAATGTTTTATTTCGTAAATTATAAGAATAACATTTGAAATCGTCATGACATACAGTTATCGCTCATTCACTAGGCAGTCCCCCAGAGAAGAACGAGCAAGAAACTCCGGGGTTGTTCTTTTTAAATAAGTCAATACAAATACATTTTGAAATACCTAATTGTAAAATTTATGATTCGGCAAAGAAAAATAAGAATAAAATATACTGTGTGAATTTAGAGACGGGGATTCCAATATTAATTACGTGATACGCAATTCTTGTTTTTTCTGTTCGTTGGATTGTTTTGTTGAATTTCTCTATTGGTGATCTATACACAAGTTTAACCGCTGATTGTTTATTGAGATTACCTTGAATTATCACAGAAAGATATAAACATATTTCTGAAGATTTAATAGTAATCGTACAGGAGCGAAATAGGTCTAGTAGTTGCGTCATTTGTAACAAAACTTATAACAGCTGATGCATGAATAGTAGATTAAATAGCCTAGCCAGTATTAACCCCAGAAGCGGGACATTTAACAGCTGTAAAATGTTAAATCTGATCGAGGCATCCTTTCGGAATAAGTGACAGTAGTTGAGGAAAGTACTTTTAAACTGTAGAGCTGTCACTGAAAAGTAAATGACCTTTAGTGTCGCCCTTAGGGTTAACGAACAGGTTCACTCACTATGGCGAAACTGCCGCGTATTAACTTAAGTATCCGATAGATGGCGCTACTGAATTAGCTTTAGTCGTAATAAAATTCTCGATGGCAGCTCGCTACCGAGCCGATCACCCAGTATACTAATTACTTTGATTTATTGGTCGTTAATTTTTTAAAGAAAGATTGGATATGTTAAACTAAGCATGACCTCTTTGTGTTATGTAAGTTATGATGTTTTAATGTACAGTCGGCATCATAGTTATTCATTCGTATCTATTTTACGTGATTAATGGTATCGTAATTTTTTTACGAATTTCTAAAACACTATTTTGTAACACAGACACAGTTAGTGTCTAAATGAGAAACTTTTAAAATCATTTTAAAATAGTTAAAAAAAGTTATTACAAAATTAGTAACTAACTGAATGACAAACACGTTTGGTGTATGTCGACCAGCTCCCAAATAGAAATTATAAATTGTATAAAATTGTGATGGCTAATTCAGTCTCTTCTAGATTGTCATTTTCAGAGAACTGCGGATAGTAAATTTAAATAGCCAGCACGCTACCATTGACCATATAACATAGCTCTGTATGATTAATTATACCAACTGTATCATTGTTTAACCGACTCCAAAAAAGGAGAAGGTCCTGTGTTCAGTATTTTAGCTTTGCTCGTGGTAAGTTTATACCAATTTTCTATGGTATACCCACGGAGCAGATAATAAGACGAGACTGTATACGATTGTTCCGTGATTTCAAGTGAACTCGGGAAGCGAGTACCTCGGATAAACAGCTTTGCTCGTGGTACCTCTAAATGCAACTTATAAAGTTACCACAGGTATCCCTAATGGAACTTGTCCGTGGGTCTGCCCAGAGAAAAGAATATTATTGCTTCAAATTTTATAGTTCATTATTTAGCTCCATAGCTAAATATGTTTAAACGGACCATAAGCAGTAGAGCCAAAAGCAAAAAACAACATTTTCTAATATTAGGTCCTTACCTATGAAATTGGCGTTTTGCATGAAGATTTAAGACTGTTTACAAACATTTTTGTTTTTTTTTTTGGGAAAGGCAAATCCAAATTTAGGAAAACTTTGTGTGTATTATCGGATAACATTAAGTTAAGTATAGGCAGCGTTAATTTTTAAAAGTAACCGCTTTATAAAAGTTTCAGCGAATCTAAGAAATGATAATGGGAAGCACATGCAAAGAGCTCAGTTCAATTTTTTTTTATTATGTGATTTAGCCGAGAAATTAAAAAATATTTCATGTGAAACCTTGAAATAATATTCCATTTTCCAAATAAAAAAAAAATTTGGTTATAGCTTTGAAAATCGCAGGAATTGGTACATATGATTAACGAAGAAAAAAAACTCCAATTTCATGGGTAAAGACCAAATATAAACCTATCTCTTTCTTTCTAATCTAAATAACAAGACACTATAACATTTTGTAAAGGGACTCTTGAATGGAAAAAGAGACAGCATTTTATTAGACAGGACCTACTTTCCAAACTTGTATAATTAAAATTGAACAGCAAAATATATTCATTTCTAGTTAAAGGGATAACACCTCTCATGTGTTGTCCTCCAACTCTTATATACTGTGATTTGTTTTATCTAATAATTAAATTGATCACCTCTCATAACCTGTCTTCGCCTCGCATGTATCACGAGATACCATTTCATTCAACAACAGAACCAAATCAACGATTGTACTAATAAATGACCAGTGTTATTTGATCCACATCTTTTGTAACATGTGGATAACGTTGCTGGTTGTACAATGATCCACATGTGTTTGTAAAACTAGATTAAGTATATACATTGTGCAGCTGTTTGTTGTCCTTAATAAAATAACCTTTAATAAGAACTGAAAACGAATATGTTATGAAACAATGGTGAATCTCACACGAATCATAAACACAAGTAAATAGGTCAGCGCTACGGTATTAAGTATACATGTCATGATTGGAATCGGTGAATAGTCGATGATATCTTTTCCTTGATTAATAAAAATTACTAAGAAACTTCAAGGTTATTTTTGTATTCTTTAAGAATTATTATACCATTGAGTGTTAAAATCAATCAAATCAAATTTTTTACTACTAAATTCTTACTAACTATTCGACCACATTTTGACGATCTGTTTGGTGTAGTGGTTATAACTCTGACCGCTATACCAATAGGTCGCTGGTTCGAATCCCGCCGGGACCATATGTTTGTATAATGAATACAGACATGTGTTTTTCATATATACATGTATTTATTTACAAAAAAAAATGTATTTGTGTAGTTTATCAACCTTCTGGGATCCATAATACAAGCCTAGTTGCTTCAGCGTGGAACTAAATGGCGCTGGTGTATGTGCAAAGATATTTATTTATTTATAACACAAAATTAAACAGCAAAAACACAGAAACAGATACGAACACGCCCTCTACTCTCCATATCTATAAATGGTAGAAACCGTGCCTAAAAGACTGGCAACATTACCCAGTAGAATGGCAAGGCTAATTCCATGCCCGAGGTAGCTACCAGCTCTTTCGCCCCCCCAGGCCTCATTTAAATGCGACGACAGATACGGATTAGTTTGCGTGAATATGTTTAAATATTTTATTGTAATCATTTCGGCATTTCTATTTTCGTGTGCTGAAATAAGACCAACGACTTATAAATTAAAACCTACTTCATTCAAGCAACTTAGAATCTACTAACTTCAACTTTTTTTTACTAAAATACTGAAATTATGGCATATGTTTTTACATATGATTGATTACCGTGTATATGAAAACTGGTCGCTATCCTTTACCCTTAAAGTGACTCCAAAATAGAAAAAGTGGACTTTGAAAAGCATTTTATCATTCCGGATCTACTTTACAAACATTTGTATTCATAACTCACCGTATACTTAATACCGTTGCCGACTGTGCATGTTATATGTATAACAAACTCACGTATATGTACGTGAATGTAATAATCAATTTTAATGGATATCTCTGTTGGATTCTCTCGATTTATTTTGCTAATTTATATTTGATGCTTACTTATTTGAGAAACTAACTGTGTAATGGAAATACGTACAAAGCGTAAAGCAATTTTTTTTATATACGACTATTTAGTTCCGATAATACCTGAATTTTGGGTTAAACATTTGCTGAATAAAGCCCTCTGGTATATTAAAGGTTTTAAATAATATCGGCAAACTCAGCTCATATATTCGCATCGCGCAAAATCTGTTCATTGCGCAGACTCCTACACTAACACGCTTGGTTTTCTTAAAACCTGACGCTTCTGCGAGTGCCCATAACAGAGTTATTTTGTAGATACATAGAGTACATTTAAAACAGGCGGACTTAAGCTATTGCATGTTCAAAAGGCAATTTTCTCTGGAGAATAACAAACAAGAAACTTTAAAGGTTTGCTCTTTAAAAAAAAACGCACAATATATTTCATTATTACTTGTGAAATAGTCTGGCATGCGAACGAGATGGTTTTGACCATGGATGATTATCATCTAAACAGTCTTGACATTTATTTTCAATGATAACATAATAATAGAGTAATGTAAAAAAATGTCTTCAAATGTCATAACGAAAATCCACTTTTTTGCTTGGGTCCAAGCTCATATATTTCTTAGCAAAGTAAATAAGCAATATCTAAATCAATAATTGTATGTGATTTTAAATTTAAGTTCTCAACGATAATTTTAACGAATATTATATTTGATTATAAATTATTTTAATTTTATTCACTGTCAATGTGCCTTAGGAGGTAAGCTTTAGATATTAAAAAACTGGAATGTTAAAATTAAAATGCTCATATTAGACCCACGTGTTTAAAAGTAAGATTGCACTCTCATTGGGATTACTCAATTTTTATATTTGGAAAGATATACTTGTCGATAGGACGTCCCAAACAGGAGAGTTGAAGCCATAGACAATATGTAGACTCTTGGAAAGAGGGGATTCAAAAATAATGGTGATATTTAACATAAGGGACGGATTCAAAACTTAGGGGAGATTCATAAATAGGGGGGGGGGGGGGGGGGTTCAAAAGTACGAGGGATAAAATAAGGGGAGATTAAAAAATAAACGTGGTTTCAAAAATAGGGGGAAACAGATATAGGGATAGCTTTATAGCCCCTTCGTAGGAAAGGGGTCAGATATAGGGAGGATCGCAATCTGTCAAAAAAGTAAGACTTGTTACGAAAATAAAAGTTTTTGACACGTTAGTTTGATAAAGGTAAAGGTAAAATATTACACTAGATATTCAAATTAAATTATTTACCTTCCCTGATTTGTAGTTGGGACGTCCTATGCATGGTTAATGTCGGACAATAATAAGGTTTGTGTGAAAGGTTGTTATAATTAGTAGATAGTGTAGGTAGAACTGCAGTATTCAATTACGTCTGCTTAATATATTGTCTGTTGTAGCAAATGTTCGAATCGAATGTGTAGACCCGCTCGTAAACCGAATGAGGTTTTAAAGGCGTAAATAATTAATTTACTAAAACTGAAAATCGACTTGACCGCTGGATTATAGGAGTTAGGATTATTATCTCAGTAGGACATCAGTCACCAGGTTCAATTTTTTTGCGTTCGATCGATTTGATTGACGTAAGCAAAAAGATTTTTTGTCGTTCAAGGTGACACCAGTCATGAGTATTAGAGTGTGAAATTACGATATCTATGGCTTGTTTTGTCTAGAGCGAAAATAATTAATGCAAACGAGCTAGCTCGTTACAATGGTTGTACTTTTAGCTGTTGACGACTACGTTTAAAGCGCATCACACACGACGAAGATAATGTACTTTTTCCTGCCTCTTTTACAGAGAGCTATATGATAATAAATATGAGATAGAGAGCCTCTGATCTAAAGATATACTGCAGGGATATAGGCCTTCCCTCGTATATGAGGGAGTATGGGTCATAGTCTACCACGCTGGCTCAATTCACATGCCTCAGATATTTTATTTCTTAGGCATGCAGGTTTCCTCACGATGTTTTCCTTCACCGTTTAAGGGCAGTCGAATAAAGGCACATAAGTGATTAGATATAAAAACTCATTGGTACATGGCCTGCCTGGGAATCGAACCCGGACCACCCAAATTGAGAGACCGCGTCTTAACCGCTGAGCCACCGACGCTCCTATAAAGATATATATATATTAGGCGTATATTTCATAACTTAATATAAAATATTATCGTATCTTCACTGTCTGTGACACACTTAACAGTAGCATTGTCTCTTCGACGTCTTTTTCAATTGTGACGTATCTGGTGACTGATCTGGTTTTTCTCGTGTAGTAACTCAAGATACCAGGGTTGCCTATTGAGATATAGGCCTAATTGGGAAGAATTGGTTGGGGAGTCTTTGCTAAACATGGTCATATGTTAATATTTATTAACTGTATCAAGTGCTTTATATTGTTCAAATATTTGCTATAATAAGACGCTTACACGGCAATTTTATATCACCTCTATACAACTTTTACACGAATTTTTAGATCACCATGCTTCTAAATCTATTTGGGAGTATGATTTAAAAATTGAGCCTTTGATTTTATATTAATTTCACTGCCATTATAATTTTCAATTAGTATTTATACGTTAATTTTAATTTGTTTTGTAGATGTTAGAAATTAACATTCAGTATTGTAATTTGTATTCCATCTAATAGGTATGTGTTATTTCTTGTATTTGTATGATTTGTTATAAAGAAATTATACAGAGTGAAATTTAAAAACATTGGTAATCTTTTAGATGGTGGTTTAGAATGAAGAACTCGGTTATTAAAAAAAAACACTTGGAAAATCGATGTTTTGTCTAGTGTTGCTCTCATAGTATAAGCTGTTCTAAATTACTATCGAATGATGCCTATGTTTTTAAGTTCACTCTGAAGTTGTATTTAAAACACACACGGTATTTTTAACATCAAACTAAAATAGGATTAAAATTCATACGATAATCATCATCTCAGACCTTAAACATCCCACTTCAGCGATATAGGCCTTCCCTCGTATAGTAAGTAAGGGTAAGTATGGGTCATAGTCCACCACGCTAGCCCAATGCGAAATTGTTATATTTTTAACTTAATAATAACATTGCTGCAAATTCACAAAACTGACTCCCCAGAGCAGAACGAGCAAGAAAAAGGGTTGGTCTTTTTAAGTAGGTTTTGGGCAATTAGGCGAAAAATATACATTATATTGAATATCGCCGAGCGGCATTTACCCATGCTTGCTTATCATTCCAACAGTCTGAAATTTTACAAAGCCTTTTGTAAATAATTTGTTTATTTAAAGGCAAAGTTTGAATGTCTGTTGTAACCTGTTTTACCTTATCCAGATGACACATAGTCAAATTGTTTGATTTTTTGGTACACAGGGTACACTTAAATAGGCAGATTTTACATTTAAGCTACAGCTTGTTCAAGACACCATTTTCCCCTGACAGGAACTAGCAAGAAACTCGAAGGGTGGCTCTTTTAAAACAGGTTTTTTATATTACAAAAGGCAATGTTAATTATGAAATATCCTGGCTTGCGAACCAGCTGGTTATGTCCATGGATGATTATCATCATCGTCTGATATTTTTTTACAAGTTGGAACGAATATACTGATTTAGGTTCCATGTTGCTCTGCTCAATTTGTTCAATGAGCAATCTAATACACTGAGCTATGACCCATTTGTACTGCTGCAGCACACACATGCGTTAGTGTTACAATATTATGTTATTGTTGTTGATGTGTTAACTTATCTGTGTATCAATATTTATAAGCTAAATGTATGTGTGTGACTGTGGAAACAAATAAAGGCTTTATCTATCTATGTATCTATATCTGTGATCTATATACTTCTTTGCATCGCATCTATGGCAAGGAGATGCTCCATTGATTCCCTTTTTGTTGCATGCTCTGCAGGGTGAATTTACAACAGTCACCAACGATGTAGCCATGAAATCGTTTAAAAGTATCTTGTGTGCTTTAACTTCATTTAAAATGCGACCTCTACTCGCCAGTTTTATCCATTCCGAATCGATTTAATTATCTCGATCACTCGAATAGTTGCTGTAGGTACGAGACAAGTGATCTGTTTTTTTTTTATTTCTCTTATTCTTTTATATTCAAATTGTATTTTTAAATGGTTTCCATTCCAGTACGATTCCAGTTTTAATTAAATATTATATACGTACGAACCTTACTATATTATTAAATTATTTAAATAAGACTGAATATCCGATATTTTTGATAAATCAGCTACGTTAACGAACAAAATGTTTAACTTATTTTCATATGAATTATTTTTCAGTATTAATTAATTATTCGATAATTTTAATGATTCAATGAATTCGTGTAATTTAAGTGAATAATGACAATGAATGTTTTAAATTAATTTGAAATGATGTTTCATTTAGCCTGTAATGTTAATTTTAAGATATTTTGTGTTAGGCTTAGTTTTATATGCGCTCAATTTTCACAATTAAAAGGCTTTAAATAACGAACGACGTTTTATTTTACACTACCTTTCCGCCAAGAAGATTTCATCAAAAAAGGTTCAGCAAACAAAATTGCCAATATGTTAATCCAGTTCCTAATCTGTCTACTCAGTTTTGGGCGTGAACACACAATCTTTCGCATTTATAATAAGTATTAGTAAGTATATCTTCCTCGATTTTACAGACTCCCAAAATTATTTATAAATATATGTAGGCGAAAGTCTAAAGGTAAATTTAGTTAGAATAAAACTAACCAGTCTCTTCCCGTGGGAGTCGTTAAAGGAGACTAAGGGACTTTCCACCAAATAACATCTATAATTTTATTTAACAAGTGGCACCACATTACGGAATTTATTGTGAAACTAGCTGTTAACCGCGACTTCGTTCGCGTGGACAATTTCATCAAAATCCGTTCAGCAAACAAGTTAGCCTATATGTTAATCCAGGTCCTAATCCGTCCAACCGTTTAGGCGTGAAGAGGTCACACACAAACTTCCGCATTTATAATATTGGTATTACAAGCTAGCGAGTGTGTTCTAGTCTTTTTAATTTGGGGTTGCCAATTTATTCTGCTGCAAAGTTGGCTTTGCACCTTAGTATTTCATTTTTTTTGCCATTTTTGTTTCTTGCAACACCAGAGTACATCGGGACGCCCCATACGGGCGTGATAAGCTGGTCTCGTAAGAGGGAGTAGATAACGGGGCCGAAGTAGGGTCACCGGCCATTTCCATAGTAGACGCTATCAATCAATCAATCAATCAAATACGCTTTATTGTTTAAATACTGAGGGTACATTTAAATATCTTATAGAAACTACAAATTAGACGGCCTTATCTCTTCCAGGCAAACCTATTGTCACGGAATTCAATCAAATAATTGCCTAATTATTCTTATTAAGACGCGATGTGAGTTTACGATCAAAAGAAAAACAATATCAGGTAATAATTAAGTTTATTAATACAATTTGTCCTTGACAAACAAACATTCTTGATCCAATACCTTGTCATAAAACACTTACCACACTATCCGAAATTAAGTTAACAACCAACCAACAACAGTTGATTACATTTGTTTTAATACATTACACAGTTTTCAATTTCAAAATTAAATTACACGGAAAAAAAATCTCTAATATTCTTAAAATAATAATTGTGCGAATAATGAACCGAGCACACGTAACATTGAAAATATACATTTGACCATTAAACTAATAAAATCATTTTTATAATTAACTACAAATAAATTTTAATATGTAATTATTGCTTTATAATCTCTATTACAAATGAATGGTATACCGAATTACACTTACCGGAAAAACGTTTGATCGAAAGCCGAGTACATTGCTGAGCTTGTTCATCGTTAAAATCTTTAATTAAAACCTACTCCGCAATGTGCTCGGCTTTCGATCAAACGTCCATCAGTCAAACGTTTTTCGGGGTAGTGTAATTATATACCATTATCCATTACGAATTGAAATAAATGGAAGAACTGTGAAAATTAAATATATTTACACGCGCACCGTATCGAATCAACTATTAGCTACAATATCGAATGAATGTTACGAGTTGATCTAGCTTCCGCAATCGCACAGTGCGTCTCTTCCCTTCCTCCAGCAATATTGTCCGTGATTCTACTGCTTGGTTTTATTAGTAGGACCACGGGATAAGATAAAATATTCCTTTGGATGTGGCAATCCAATAGAACATAGCAACGAGACTTGTGCATCGGCATCTGATGGCGAAGGTATTTGCATCTTCACTCCCTTCATGTCCGGCTTACCGGCCGAGACTAGGACGCACATATAAGGTCTAACAAAATTAACCCGACAAACGTTGCAGAGTGCATGTATAGGATGTACCTATTACGAAAAAAATAAAACATTAAAGTTAACAGATTTTATTCAAAAAATAAAATTTAGAAATGTCAATTTTGTGAGTTGGACCTTAATGGCCGCGCGCTCTAAGCACTTTGCCACAACACACAAACACGTGCCGCGGTATCTTTGAAGACACACGACTTGCTGTGATTGGTTGCGCCCTGTGCCCCCGTGTCCCGCCACCCCGTCTGGCGTCTTCCATATGAACGTTGCCTGTTTTTGCTCATTGATAAAATAAGGTACAATCGAAATGAAGTAAGTCTGTTAATTTGTACTTTCATTTGCACTTACATATATTTTTTTTACTCGGTAACAAAATTTTTAAGGCTATTGTTTTTAATGAATATATTATTATTATATTATTGTCATGTACGTGCAATTGCCAAAGTTTGTCGGGTTAATTTTGTTAGACGCGGGTGTATATGTATAGACACAGCTCAACCCTAACGATTGGTTACTAATCTTCGCATTTAAATAAATAAGGCTATAATTGAAACGAACGGGTAGAACTAAAAACTATGCACCAAGATTACAGAAGCACATATACAATGATATACCAGATTACGTTACCTGAAAATATATCGATTTCAGACTTTGGTCCCGAAAGTGATCCGATTTAAACCAAACTCATTACACTTCGTAATTGCGCTTTGCCAATTCAAAATCAAACATTATACAAAGAGGTTTAGGACCCGATTTCGAAAGACATATAAGAGAAATGTGCCATATGAACCAAACGCCATTTAGCTGATGGGCCATTTAATCGAAAAGACAAATATGCGAAAGCCATAAGATCGAATGTACAGACCTCTATCTGTAGCGAGCGAGCAATATGGGTCGGGGCACCCCGACAATGTTGGTTAGGTTCGATGTTAGGTTGACATATTTGTAATATTTTCAAACTCATCGCACAACTGTACATTCGATCTTATGGCTTTCGCATATTTGTCTTTTCGATTAAATGGCCCATCCGCTAAATGGCGTTTCGTTCATATGCCACTTCGATTATCTGTGTGCATCCGAATGACGGGTGTACGTCAAAAAACAGTAATTCTATAGGCATGAAAGCAATGTTCTAGCAATGTGAGGAATGTGCGTAAAATTTAAAGCAATGTGCTTTTATAAAACTAGAGTTATTTCAAAAAGTTAGTGAGCCGCCAACCTGATATCAGAATGACGGGTGTATTTTAAATCCGACCAAATTACTTACTTTCTAAATATGAAAACCTTAGCGTAGCAATGTTCCAGCAATGTGCTCGCACTTACCAAAAGTAGAATGAGATGTGGCGAAAGGTTTAAAAGTTATTTTGAAAACAAAAATTGAGTATTTGAACGCCTGCTTATTTTGTACCGGCAATCACGTTGAATCCTTTACATTTCATCGTGATTGCTAGAACATTGCTTTCATGCCTATAGAATTACTGTTTTTTGACGTACACCCGTCATTCTGATACACACGATTATCTGGCGTCGCACAAATGGCTTACGCTTATGTCTTTCGAAATCGGATCCTAAACCCTATACACAGGGTGTTTATTTTATAAAACTTAATTTTATAAAAAAATATTTTCACTACAAATGTTCAGTTTCTTAGACGAATAAATACACGGAATATAACTGAAGTCAGAAAAACATACTAATAGCGCTACTAATACCACGAGAAAAACTTTTTACGTTGAAAAAACAAACACCATATGTATTCACTTATTCCTGGTTCACGCAATGACGGAGTCACTTCATATAATAAATACACACTAAAATAAAATGGAATTACATTAGTTATTGTTTCTAGCTGCCAACATTCACAACTAAATAATATGAATAAAAAAGGAATGGTATAAATGCAACCTTGAGAAATTAATAATGAGATTTTTATAAATTTTTGTTTTTAACGCAAACGACTGTCTTTGGAGGTTCGAGGGCGGAGTGTGAGTTTTATTTCGACTTAACTTTACTACCGCGTTCACGTTTACGTGACGATTTGTATGGAGAAATGTGCAGCGCCTCTAGCGGATAGTTTGCAAAACGATTTTTTTCATAGGGACTTTTTTCGTAAACGCGATGGTAAAGTTAAAAACGAGACAAAACTCGCACTTCGCACACTGCTTAATTGAAAAACAAAAAAAACAGCGACCGAACGTCGTCGGTCGTTTGCGAGACCATTTTACCACATACAATGGCTCATTAATGATGACAGTTTTTACGGGACAACCTATAAAAAAAACATGAAATTTTTCTGTTAAGTAGTTTGTAGATGAAACCTCTGGTAAAAAGTCATCGCAGCGTAGACAGGTACGTACGTTAAGCTGCCGTTTGTGCTAATTCGGATTCATATTGTGTGAGACTCGACCGACTTATTTACAAGACAAGTCGGCCGTTCGTTTATCGTGCAAATAATCAAAAACTACCACATTAAATACGTAAAAGAATAACAATTCATATCTCTATCAGTGTACAATACATTCAGTTCACTTCTATTCATTTTTTTTTTTCATATTTTACAAAGTCATACTATTATTAATAACAATTTTAAACACTATTTGACACCACTACACCAAGGGCCACTGTAGGGCATGTTTTCAACAGCTGACAGTTCTTAATTACCCATGGACCAACCAGTAGGACCACGGGTAAAAAACGCATTATGATATGAGCAATTTTTATACACTAAGGGTCAGCGTCACACCTCGATTACAGTGAAATCCTCATTAAACAGCCAGCGACACTGACCGACTGTTGAATCCTTATGATTTGAGCGATACCATATCGATGCAAAAGGAGACTTAAGTCTCGAATTTTGCATAAATCATTTTTTTATTTAGCTCCAGCCCTTACTTATAAAAGGCAGTTATGTAGCGACCAGAGCGGTGCGGTGAGCAATTTACAATTCGTTGCGCATTTATCACGACGAACCAAGCGACGGACATCACGACGAGCGCAATGAATGGTAAAGTGGACATTATAATCGTTTTGCACACAAAAGTGACAGTAACTCTATACATGAAAAACTACAATATTGTGAAACGGGTACAAAAATATTCTATCGTTTACAATCTAAGTCCAACATCTAGTGATGTCTACAACCTGTTCTTAGGTACATAATGTAATTTTGATACTAGGTATAACTATGTTAACTTCTGGAAACATTGAGTCCTATTAGAACCGGTAATATACCACCTACAATTCTACCTGTTTAACAGAATTACTTCAATGAATGATCGAGACCCTTCACTTTAGAGGAGCTCTTGGGGAATAATTTAGTCAAAACATCAAGGATTTCCTTTGTATGATAACTTTGCAGTGTGATATGGGACAAGTAAAGCAATGCTCGGAAAATTTACAATTACATTATTTGTAAATCGTAATTATGGATCAATAAAACAAGAGGCCAATCGCCATTCCAGAAGCCGTATGTCGGAAGATCTATCCACTTAAACTAGATGGCGTTGTCACAAAGGCTGGAAATAAATACTATCGATTTCAATAATTACAAATTATAGCACGCTAATGAAGAAAATAAACTTAATATGTCAAGACTGCTTTCCATATTTCTATGGGATGCGAGAATGTATGATTGGACGAAAGAGTGAATTGAGAACGAGTGAATGTAAGAGTGACCGAGAGAACGGAATGGACGGACGGGGTTTGTAGGATCGATATGGACCGCTAGTGCTGGTCTTTAAATAAAATTATAAAAACATACATTTGTACGAACTTCTAACTGTTTTACCTTCATTTCAATCCCCACAAAAATTGGGGACTCGCTCGGGATAGGAAATCGGACAATCACGACGTATAACCTATACGACGACGAGGCCGGCAGTGAGACTTGCCCGTTCATCAACACGGCGAAGGGCAACTTTTTTTTTAAACTTTAAAGAGCTTGGTCACTTGTGTGACTATATCGCTCTATACGTACCCTTGCCTACCTTAAGGTTGAAATTAAGACAACATGGAATTTATCTCAATTTCAACCTTAACCTAACCAATTTGAAGGACGACTTCAGCGACGCGTTTCCAAATGACGACGAAAAACGATGCCTAAGGACAGGAGAGGAAGCCGATAACAGGATTTCCACAATGACGTGGAATCCGCAAGTGACGTGAAGCATGCAGCCGCCTCGTGCGGACTCCACGTGATCGTCATAAAACATGTGATGAACTATATCACAAATTATCATACTACCACTGCTAACAATCTAACAACAAAATATCCCTGATCAATCACTATCGCACATTATTTAAAAATAAATATTATATAAGGATAGATAAAAAGAGTAAAATAGTATAGAAATAAGATAAACACTTTTAATTAGTTTTAGATTAATTAAAGCTACACCCTATAAGATATTATTTTTTTTTTTTTGTTTTATGCATAACGGGTTGGTACTTGACCTCAATCACACCTGATGTTAAGTGAAGATGAGGTCGAAGATGGAAGCGTACTGACCCGGAAACCCCAACACATTTGGGGGACTGGCTATCTCTGACAACCGGAACACGACAATGCTATTAACATGGCTGCTTGGCGGCAGATTTAGATAAGATGGTGGTAGCTAGCCAGGCGGACATTTAAAATGCCCTACCACCAACCAAACCGAGTACTTAAACATGTACCCCGCTGGGGATCAAACCCGCGACCTCCGAATCGTAAACCCAATGTTGTTTACATTGAGCCACGGAGGCGGATATGCATGTAAGCATGAACGAATAAATAAATAAATAAATCTCTGCTGGAGTAACGTTCAGAAATACGGGCCTTAGTATTTACTGGTTCTAAATCAGCGCCATCTAGTTTTAACGAGTTCTGAGATTTCCTGACGTATGACTTGTGATGATATTCTAGGATAATTGTCAGTTCTCTTGTTTCATTGGTCGATGATCGTAACCTATTATAAATTATATCGTACTGCAAAGTTTCACTGACAGGGGAACTAAATAAGGAAAAAGTGATTTCTTCTGTTGTAATCTTTAACAGGTGATGTTGTCCTAAAGTAACAACTAATTATGTAACTTAACAATTATTGCAACTATTACAAACTATTCATGTATTCGATAGGAAATAATACGAAAGCAACATGGCGCCTGAAATAATAAATTAAAATAATGCAAAACGTTTTATGTTAGCCAATTTGAGTAACAATGAAGGATGATATATCTTTATAAAGAGACAACGGTTAGCTCCCAAAATTGGGTAAAATTTGACACTGTTCATTTTACACAGAATTAACTTAGTGTTATCCCGAAATTCAAAGCGATTTTTTTGTAGAGGTATCTATATAATAGATCAGTGTCTTTTCTTTAAGAAAACAACTGATAATTCCTACTGATACTGAACCAAATCGTTCCATAAACTTTCCGACTCGAGGTACATACCCCCCGTATGGGCCACTGTTTTCAGGCCGGTCCTACCAACCACCACCGACGAGGATTGTTATCCAAACACCAAGACCGTCTAATTTGCCGAAAAACGCATATGAAAATGATATTAGTCAACCATCGATGAACTGGTCGGCCGCGTCAGACATTTTTTTTTATGCACAACGGGTTGGTACTTGACCTCAATCATACCTGATGTTAAGTGAAGATGTGGTCGAAGGTGGAAGCGTACTGACCCGGAAACCCCAACACACCTATCATATCTCTGACAACCGGAACACAACAATGCTATTAACATTGCTGCTTGGCGGCAGATTTAGATAAGATGGTGGTAGCTAGCCAGGCGGACATTTAAAATGCCCTACCACCAACTAAACCGAGTACTTAAACATGTACCCCGCTGGGGATCGAACCCGCGACCTCCGAATCGCAAACCCAATTGTTGTTTACATTGAGCCACGAGACATTGTTTAACTTTGGTAATCGAAAACGAATGCGCCACTAGTATGCCCGTTTCACTTTAACGTATAATGTTAGAGGACAACAGATACAGATCCGAATTGGAAAGATTATCGAACTATTTAGGGTCAGTGTATGTAAGACAGCGCAAGAGTCCATCTGTCAAGTGTCATCAACGTCACATGTAAAGAGCGATTATCCAAATAGTGCCCAAATAATTCAATAGATGGCACTGTCAACTTATAGCTGTCAAAATATTGACAGCGAAAATCCGAAACGAAAAAATCAAAGGCAAGTTTGCTACTTAGCAAAAGCTTAAAACCAATATATTGTCTATTTATCCGGCTCAGTGAACTTTGTATACCTAATGTGTAATGATACAAGATCCTATATGGATATTCCCACACACAAACCGGGCAATTTGGTTTTGTGAATTTGGAAAAAGAAGCCCGCCATTACAATGAAAAAGAAATGTTCTTGCAATTTGATTAATAAATAAACAATAATAAATATATATCTTTGCACATACACACAGCGCCATCTAGGTCCACAGTAAGCATCTAGGCTAATGCGATTCCGTCCGTCACGTTCCACGTCACGTGATAAGGCCGCCAAATTGTACTATCCCCTTTGTAATCCTCTTAATATTTTGTTGTTGTTGTTGTTCCTGATTCCGTGCTATAGACAAAAAAATCTAAGATCGATGAAATATATCTACCATCCATAGACTTGTACATTACTTCAGAATGGACCGGTTCATTGCAAAAATCAAACTGGCACCACCAACGAAGTGAACTTAGTCACACGTCGATTTCGTTCACGAACTGCCGTTGTTACAAGGTTACGTCTGGACAGCTAATGTTATCAGTACCTGTAGTTCACATCAACTCTGAGAGATGACGCTGTCTAATTAATTAATTAATTTAAAGTAATCGATCAAATGATACGATGTATCTGGCTTGTTTTATTTGACAATGGCGTCATCAATCGTCAATTTTTGGAACACTTCTAGAAAATCGCTCATTAGAATGATACCAATTAAAAGGTCCAGGAGAAAATGACGAATACCCATTTTTTCCTCTTTTTGGAGCACACTGGAAAGTTACGAGTAATAGGCACAATTCTATCACAAAATGTAAAATAATTCCTATCCTAACAATATTTTTATGAAAATTACTTTTAAGTCTCAAAAAGTTGTTCGGCACAAAAATGTCCATTACCCAAATTTGAGTATCGATAAAAGTCTATTGTGATTCTTTTATCTATAAATGCTACAAAATGGACAATCGTTTTTCCCTTGGACATTTCAGAATATGCCACTTGTTTTCTTTATGATTTCTTTAACTTAATTTATAATTAAAAATAGTATCAAAGATTGAGGTCAAATAAAATGGCCTCCGAACAAAGAATGGCAAATATAAACAGATGAATTTCTAGGAATGTAGAGTGAGTTATAACATATATAATCATTATACATCATCCATATTATACATGCTGTTGTTTTCAAACCTCCCCATATTCATAGAGGCGGCTGCCTGCCCTACACACAAATGAAAAGGTAGGTAATCATAAAATTACAAATTTGTCCCGCATTCAACTGACCAGCTGCGCTAGCACAAGTTAGCGGGAATGTGACATCGGGCCAATCACTTGACGCTAATTTTCTCAATCTGACAAACTGTGCTACGGAAAGGACAAAAGAATCTTGGCCACTATGGACCTGAAGTGATCTAGAGGGTGTCTTAAAATGGAAAATATATGAAAAAATGTATGAATTTATGTTACTTCATTATACATAATGATTATATCAAGACATGGCCATGTTTTAAAGATATTTATTTTATTTAGTAAATTATTTATTGTGGTTCGTAATTAGGAGCAAATACTCTGAACGCACCTGCTTGCCACTTTACGTTTCATTTCACTATTTAAAAAGTATATTCCTTTCTACTAGCAAGTTGTAAATACTTTAATAAACAGAAAAATAGGTAAATAAGTAGCATCAATTCACCTGGTAAAAATAATCAGTCGTGATCTTCTCATTTAACGATTTTGTAAGATAAATGTATTTAATTTATTTGTGCAAAATGGAACGCCGTGTAGCAACTACAATTATCTATGGTCACGTCACAGGAACTAAACGCGTGTCATGTCGTGTGTTGGTAGGTGGCACCCACTACCCACGGATGCGCCCATTAGACTAGTTTCGATTGAATTCCGTCATTCATATGACTGATGATTGTGATGGAAGCTTGCATGATCTTAATGGGCGCCCTAGAGTAGGTAGGTACATCGTCGTCGTCGTTTCAGCCGATATAGCTTGCTTATCTTAATGTCGTGACATAGATAAGAATTACGGCTAGGCTGTTTGGTGATAATAATTTCTTTTTTTTCCGGTCTGAGAATAATTCAGAATTACAGAAATCTAATGTTACCTACCTATCCTAACCTCAAAAGTGTTTTGACTTAATAACTTTTTAACATGGCCTGGTAGGACACGCGTTATTATATCACAACACCTAATAAGCCTAAATATAACTAATTCGTCGTAAATTATTCTTAGACAAGATTTTTGGAAGTCAGGTCCACACAAGTATGGAAAGTGGCCGATGTTCTTTGAGACACGAGAAACATTGTCGAGTCGCTATATATATGTTACCTCATATAAGTTGTGCTAGCACTGCAGGTTGATGTCATCTCCCGCACTCGTTAAAATTCTTGGTAATGAATTCCATGGTCAACTGTCAATTTTGACATCAAATTCGACGAATGACAATGAAGTTCGTTATTATGGAAGTTAAGCAACATGGCCGCCGATAATTCGAGCGCGACAGCCGCGCTTGCTATCTACATCATCCGACCAGGGCGAATGGTTCGTGCTGACGTGTTTATCTCACTTTAGCAGTTGGTTTACCTTGTATACTAAACACTAAGTGATTTGCTTCTTCGTCCTACGACCCTTCAACTATCTTTGTGCGAACAAATAAGTTTATTTAATACATCTATAACATTAAAGTATAATAATTCAGTTATCAATTAACCATATGATATATTAGGTCCTTACCTATGAAATTGGCGTTTTGTATGAAGAATTTCATTAAGATTTCTCCATACAAACATTTTTGATTTTTTTTTGGGAACGGCAAATCAAAATTTAGCTAAACTTTGTGTATTATCGGATAACATTAAGTTAAGTATAGACAGTGTTAATTTTTAAAAGTAACCGCTTTATCAAAGTTTCAGCGAATCTAAGAAATGATTATGGGAAGCACATGAAAAGATCTCTGTTCAAAATTTTTTTATTATGTAATTTAGCCCAGAAATTAAAAAATATTTCATGTGAAACCTTGAAATAATACTACATTTTCCAAATAAAAAACAAATTTGGATATAGCTTTGAAAATCGCAGGAATTGGTACATATGATTAACGAAGAAAAAACCTCCAATTTCATAGGTAAAGAACCAATATAAATAATTTAGTAGTCGCCCGCAACGAAAACTACACCCTTTGATCCGTAGCACGCTAGCTCTATTGCATTAACTATGTCGTAGAACAAGCGATGAGTATACAAAAATCCTACAACACTATCCATGACATGTTTTGACATTGTAATAAAACTAGCTTGTTACAAGGGGTATACTTTTGAGTGCAGGCGATAGTACGCACATGTATTATTAGTTCCATAAATATGGAGAGGAAACAGATCAACAGCTAGTATAAAAGGAGTTATAAAACCCGATCTTCTAATGTTTAACATACAAAGAAATTTTCAAAGAAAATCAGTATTTACAATATATGATAGCAGTCTGTCAATTTTTTTTTTAAATATTAGTATCCGCCATATTTCATTATTTCGCATTGCCACACTGTTGTAATCAGATAATATATTAGTGTATATTTTGAAGCGGCTTCTCTAAACTAAGAAGCTTTTCTCCTGGTACAACAAAACGCGATAGTACCAGTCTAAAATTCATTTTACTTTAAAGAAGGCTCATCAAAATTGACACCATTATTGGTTTGTATTCTAATGTGTCTCCTTTAAACTAAAGGTGATGTTACAGGGTACACTTCTGACTTTCAATTTGGATGAACCAACCAAATTGAATCATGTAAAGTAAAAAGTGAATCATTCAATGTTGAATCGCGTTGAAAGAATTGAGTTTGCTCAATATTTTCACTTCTGCCGTTCATCGTTCAACGCAATTGAATGAGACTTGAACGTATAAACACAAGAATTGAACGATTAATGAAGAGAAGAGACGTCAAAAGTGTACAACAACAATGACAAAACATTTTAAAAAGTATACTTGAAAATGGAATTACAAGCTTGACAAGAAAGTATCTTGTAACTTTGATCAAAATCAAAATCAAAATCAAAAAATGCTTTATTTGGTAGGTACACAGGGTACACTTAAAATAGTCATATTTTACATTTTTAAAGCTACTGCTTGTTCAACTAACAACTGACAGACCGCCTAACATTTTTTACAACATTTAATATCATCGTGATTTACATTGATATGCACCTAGACAACGTTAAGACTTCACAGTGGGTTCACTCACTAATATCAAAACCGTATAAAATCTCTCATCACATTGTCTAATTTTAAAAACCCACTTTGTTTCGAGGATTACTCACTAATGTTACTATGTTTTTGGGGCAACGATTGTCAATTTTTCGGGGAAAAATCAATGCTACTTAGTTGGAGACACGCATACATAAAGGTATACAATGACAGCACTATAATGTGGCCAGATGTATCGGAATTAATTGTAAGTTGAATAGAAGATTATGTTCCTCTAATATGACAGTCGAGATGGTGCATTTAGCGTGGGGACAATAACTCCCAAGGTTGTTACAAAAATTATTTCAATTCGCTTGCTGCTTGCATTCCTAAGCACTATTGAGAACGTCATAGATAATTCTGCCGAGAAAATTAGAAGAATAAACGTGTATTTTTGTGTCTGTCTCTCAGTCTTTTACAGGATGCTTTTCGGTGAGTGTGCGTTGGAATTACATAATCTCATTCCACCGCCGCCTTTCCATCTTCGGACCACTACGCGTGGGGAGGGATTCCACCCGAATATAATTAATATACCGAACATTCGCACAAAGCATGGAATTCCCTTCCGGCGTCACTCTTTCCTGAATCGTACAACCTTAGGATCATCAAAAGCAGAGTGAATAGGCATTTACTGGGATCACGTGCTTCATCTTCGACCACATCGTCACTTTCCATCAGGTGAGATTGTGGTTAAACGCGTATCCAGTTGATCATAAAAGAAATCTGTAAAATGTATTTTCCTTCTATTGTGCAATAAATATAGATTTATTTGTTTATAACGTCACACATATACATTTAAGTTTTAGGCACAATATGTTGATTATTACAATTATGTCAACATATTAGTATTAAATGATTATTGCTGCAGCAGCACAATAGCGTATTTAAATTGGTACAGTTGCTCAGAAAGAAACGTTTTTAAACATTTTGTTTTGATTGTATAGCATTTATTGACAGATTTGTTTATTCAGTGTCAAATTTGTAATTTATTTTTGACTGGCTTAAATTCATCCATCAAACCATGTTTAACCATCAAAGTGATCGATCATTGCATACCCATATTTTATACGCCTCATCCATAATTTTGAAATTTCAACAAAAAAACGTACAATTCAATCAACTCTCTTTATCTACACATTTATTCTACAAACATTGCCCCAAAACGATTCGCTTTACCTCTCTGGCACTACTCGGCCAGCACCCAATATCATTGTAAGAAAGAGTCCTGATTCAAAGGCGGTCGCATATTATTATTCAAACCTGAAAAATTATTGTTCAACATTTGACTCTGCATAAACTGCGTCCCCATAGGCTGCATCGCAGGCATCGACATACCAGGTTTATGGGCGGGGCTGTTCGGGCTGGACTTCAATTGGTTTATAGTAGGCGCTGGTCCAGCTTTTGGGGATCTAGGGGCTAGAAGGTTGTCTACGTCGATGTTGACGGATGTGTCGGCCCAGGTTGCGCCGAGTTTGGCGGCCGATTTGGCAGCGTTGGGGGCCGACGGCTGTGGCTGGCTATTGCTGGGTGCTATGGGCTGGAGGAGGCCTACTGGAGTCGGTTGGATACCTGTAAGGTTTATTTTTTGGGACAATTGTTTCAATAATATAATAAGATCTGTAGAGTCGGCTCCAAAATTAAGGCTTTTGAACGCCGCCGCGGTGACCGCGAATAATTAGATTTACGATTAGGTCTGTGTGGCGACAGTTACTGTTAATTATAAAGAGCTATGTTAGATGATTAATGACATTATGCTGGCTATTTAAGTTGTACCATCTGCACTGAAATGACTAGACAAGAGGGTAATTTTTAAAAACTGCTGTTTGAATAGCTTGAATAGTAATCACACTGCCGTAATCATGTAAATAAATAAATATATATCGGACACTTACACTAATAATGTAGTCCCAAACTAAGCAACGCTTGTACTATGGATACTAAATAACGGATAAACATATATAAATATTCATATAAACATCCACGACTCGGGAATAAAGGTTCATATTCATCAGACAAACATTTAACCCGCATTAAAGTCGCGGGATTCGAACCCGCAACCGTTGGTTTCGTTGACAAGGTCACTATCCACTACACCAATCGGTCGTTGATTATAACAGCCCTGTACAATAGTAAATAACTGTAAATAATAAAATAATAATAAATAAGTATACTTGAACATACCCACTGCGCCATCTAGTTCCACACTAAGCAACTAGCCTTGTACTTGGAAACCAGATGGTTGATATTACATACTATACAAATACATATTTTTTGTAAATACCATAACTCGGGTACAGGAGTTTGTATTCATCATGCAAACATATTATGTCCCCAGCGGGACTCGAACCCGCTACCTTTTGGTATAGCAGTCAGCGTCTAACCACTACAGCAAACGGGTCGTCAATCGTACCGTAAACGTACTATGGATACTAGGTAACGGATAGATATTTAAGCCTTTGAGGGACACGTCGGTCACCGGTGACCGCAAGCAAGAACTTATAGCCCTCCTTATTTTAATTTACATATTTATCCCCACGTCCCTGTAATATTTAATTTAACTTTATTCGCATGTGTATAAAACTTTACTTGTAACATGTCACATAAATGAATGGTTTATCTGCTCAGCGTTGTTTCTTAGGTAATTTTTTTATATGTACTCTTAAAATATTAAAATAATTATTAACATAATAGTCTCCTACATTATTTTTGCATAATAATAGGACATCCTGTCATTAGATTGTATGTATGGTTGGTTGGGCATTTTAAATTGTCTTTGTCAGAGAAAAGATAACCAATACCCCAAATATGTTGAAGTTTCCGGGTCAGTACGCATCCACCTTCGACCTCACCTTCACTTAACATCAGGTGTGATTTGGGTAAAGCACTAACCGGTTGTGCATAAAAAAAATACAGCATATCATAAACATTAATAATATTATAATATTAGAGAACGACTTTTGATTAAGTCACCGGAGCTATGCAATGGGCAGCTCAGCTGTGTTTTGATTAAGTCATCGGAGCTATGCAATGGGCAGCTCAGCTGTGTTTTGATTAAGTCATCGGAGCTATGCAATGGGCAGCTCAGCTGTGTTTTGATTAAGTCACCGGAGCTATGCAATGGGCAGCTCAGCTGTGTTTTGATTAAGTCATCGGAGCTATGCAATGGGCAGCTCAGCTGTGTTTTGATTAAGTCATCGGAGCTATGCAATGGGCAGCTCAGCTGTGTTTTGATTAAGTCACCGGAGCTATGCAATGGGCAGCTCAGCTGTGTTTTGATTAAGTCATCGGAGCTATGCAATGGGCAGCTCAGCTGTGTTTTGATTAAGTCACCGGAGCTATGCAATGGACAGCTCAGCTGTGTTTTGATTAAGTCATCGGAGCTATGCAATGGGCAGCTCAGCTGTGTTTTGATTAAGTCACCGGAGCTATGCAATGGGCAGCTCAGCTGTGTTTTGATTAAGTCACCGGAGCTATGCAATGGGCAGCTCAGCTGTGTTTTGATTAAGTCACCGGAGCTATGCAATGGGCAGCTCAGCTGTGTTTTGATTAAGTCACCGGAGCTATGCAATGGGCAGCTCAGCTGTGTTTTGATTAAGTCACCGGAGCTATGCAATGGGCAGCTCAGCTGTGTTTTGATTAAGTCACCGGAGCTATGCAATGGGCAGCTCAGCTGTGTTTTGGCTGATATGCTCTGTAGGAGTGCTGTTCGTCTGTATAAATTTGTTGGATTGTGCATTTCAAAAAGAGAGTGAGGTTTAAAAAGGCGATGGCGGAGGCAATGAGGCTGGCATAGTCTCCCAGGGTGTACAAAAGCCTCAAATAAAAACAAGATTTAAAAAAAATCGAGAATTTATAATTATTGATAAAAACTGGTGCCCCCACCTGCCCCCGGGCATCAAAGATTAGATTAGGGGGCGGCATTCAGCCGCCGCCAGTCAGTATAGTACTATTAAAACTTATGTAACGCCCTCCTCATTGTCACACGGTCCGAAATGATTTAAAAAAGAAAGTAAGAAGACGCGTTGCGCGCGCATTAAGTGATAACTTCACAGAAGAGAAATCAAGTAAACCTCTTTATAGATACTTCCTCGTTTTTTATAAACACTTCATTATTTCTGGTAATATTCATATTAATCATAATCCTCGTGAAATTGTATTTGCACGATGATATTTGTATTATTTCAACAAATAAAATATTAATATTTTTATAAAATGTTTATTGAGAAACAAAATAAAAAATGTAAATGACAGAAATCGCGGTGACAGACGGACAGAAATCGATGTGATTCCCAAGTGTGTTTTCGTTGGCCAATACGGAACACCAAAATGAGAAATTTCGCAGTCCACCACTGGGCGTAAGCCTCTCGTAAGACTTTTAAAATGGGTCTTCAAATATGGGTTTTAAGATAAGTTGCAGTCTAGATGAGACTGCTACTTATGCTGAGATGGAGACCTCCTTTGACACATACTTTGGTCTGTAAGTGAAACATTCCTTTTATTATTGTAAAATGCAGTTTTACCACCAAACAGATATTATTTACTTAGTAAATCGAACAGCTTCAACTGTTTAAATTCCATGATTGAACGACAAAGAATTAAGGCACAAATTAATAATGAGTTGAGTGGTCTTGAAATCCCTTCACTCCATGGTCTGAGGCAAAAAACTATATATATATATATATTAAAACGTTTATTTTGAGTTTCTTTTAGAGTTACATATTTCACACTATAAATAGTTTATGGGCAGAAAATATACTCCCTTGATCTTAATATTCTTCCAATGTAACTGTAACACTTCATTTAAACTTTTGTGAATTTCACAGTATTACCAGTTTGCATGGTATATAGAACATAAACATTATGTGATTCGTTTCATATTTGGTGTAGTGGTTAGAAACTGACTGCTTTACCAAGAGGTCGCGGGTTCGAATCCCACTAGGGGCATATGTTTGTATGACGAATACAGACATGATGTGTTCCCGAGTTATGGATGTTTTTCATTTATATATGTATTTATTTACAAAAAAAAATGTATTTGTGTAGTTTATCAACCATCTGGTATCCATAACACAAGCCTAGATGCTTACTGTGGACCTTGATGGCGCTATGTGTTTGTGTAAATATATTGATTTATTTATTTATATATATTTACAAGCATGATTTGTTAAACTGTTCTAACAGGAACTTTTTTATTTTTAGTCTTAAATGATTGTTATGTATTACTCTTCCGTCTAACAACGTGATTGTTGAGGACTTTGTGGTACGACGACCGATTATTTTTATCTGCTCCATTCCCATTTTCAATGTGTTAATTTGTTATTTTCACATTTATACATGTATGTGTGTGTCGCTAAATGGGCCAATAGAACGATTCTTATTCATTAGTATTTTTAATTTTTACATTTTCAGCCGTTTAAAAGGGAAGTGCTGTGTGGTTTCGGCACTCAAATAGAATAGAACTAACCTGTCTCTACTAAACTAAGTACTGTATTAGTTTAGCAACCCCTTCTGGGAATGTTGGTACAAAATACTTACTAAATGTTAAGTTGTGTTTCTCAATTAAGTGGATGTTGTGTAAATGTTCTTTGTGAAATAAAGTCTAAAACCTAATTTCGTAAAAGGCGACTAAGGGGCTTTCCACCAAAAACATATATAGATTTGCCTGTTTGGTTTGGTGTAGTGGTTAGAAATTCTGCTACTACACCAAATGGTCGCGGGTTCGAATCCCGCTAGGGGCATATATTTGTATGATGAATACAGACATGTGCTCCCGAGTTATGGATATTTTTCATTTATACATGTAGTTATTTACAAAAAAAAAATGTATTTGTGTAGTTTCTATCTATCCATCTAGTATCCATAACACAAGCCTAGATGCTTACTGTGGACCTAGATGGCGCTGTGTGTTTGTGCAAAGACATTTATTTATTATTATTATTTATTTATTTGCACGTTTCGACGGCTATGGGCTCTCCCCCTGTCACGTGTGCATTTCTGTATATATCATAAGGTGAACGTGGATGTTGTTTCAATCATTTATCCTTTAATGTTTGGAACATCCAAACAATAACGTTTGAGACATCTCTGACCACCCCATTTGGGATAAAGGTCGTGATTTTATGTATGCATGTTATGAAAGGGGGTGTAAGTCAGTTATTATACGAGAAATAAGGTTGAATTTAGCTTGTAAAGAAAACGGTCAGAACTGACCAAGCTGCCAGCCTCCAATATAAACAATTTGATTGATTGATCACTGCCATATGTCCCTCCTTGGGAAATAAAAATCGACAAGAAAGCGATAAAAACTTTATTGAATAAAATGCCAAGCGGTGGGGATAACATCTACTCCTTATATATAAATATATCGGGGTGATCCTTTAGATGCGTCAGTATGTAGAAGCCTGAAACTACAATCACAGCCAAAGAAATTGAAACTTTCGGATGATTGAATTAAAAATGACAAGCCAAAAGCGTTATGTCCGCACGTATTACAGTAAAAGGTGATTGTTTCGTTCTTGAGTGAATTTTTTTATTAGACTAACCGTGGGGACACGTTAATGTTTGATACAAATCGGTTAAGCCGTTACGAAGATTTTAACGCATTTAAGTTTAAACACAGTTGTTTAGTGTATTTGGATATCATAATAAAATAATTTCACTGTACTTTTAAATTGCGTACAATAATTTTTATTTTTCTTCTTCATGCCTTTTCAGGAATTTCTTAATTTTCAATATGAGTAATGTGCATAATGTCAATGTCTATATCAATTATTTCATTTCCATGTGAAGAGCGCTGATTTCTGTGATACAGGTATCTGCCTAGTTTAGTAATCACAGATCCCTTTGTTATATAACTGATAATAATAAATATTTCACTGTGTAGTAAATACAATTATACTTTACGACGATTATATTTACAACTCACATAAGCACTAACCAAACTAATCCAGGTTTTTCAATTTAAATTACGCATAAAGTAAAAATCTTATCTAAAAAGTACATGAAGGGAGATCACAGTTTTAAGAAGCTTAACAGGATACTCTCACAATTGTGCACAAGATTGTTATATGCTTGAATGAAAATAAATATTGGGGCTTCACCTATGAAATTGGAATTTTTTTTCTTCGGTAATCATATGTACCAATTCCTGCGATTTTCAAAGCTATATCCAAATTTGTTTTTTATTTGGAAAATGCAAAATTATTTCAAGGTTTCACATGAAATATTTTTTAATTTCTGGGCTAAATTACATAATAAAAAATTTTTGAACAGAACTCTTTTCATGTGCTTCCCATAATCATTTCTTAGATTAGCGGAAACTTTTATAAAGCGGTTACTTTTAAAAATGAACGCTGCCTATACTTAACTTAATGTTATCCGCTAGTGTGTATTAGCGAAAGTTTAGCTAGATTTGGATTTGCCGTTCCCAAAAAAAAAAACAAAAATGTTTGTATGGAGAAAACAGTCTTAATGAAATTCTTCATACAAAACGCCGATTTCATAGGTAAGGACCTAATATTTTGAATTTGAGTAAATACGATATGTAACCTCCATAGATACTGCAATAAATTATATATTTTTTTTTAATACATACTTGGGTTCATAACAAACGTTATTGTGTATTAAGTAGAATTAAATTTTGATGCAACTGCATCTTTCTTTTTGCACTTAATGAAACTCCATTAAGCGCAGAAATTCGCTGTCCTTTTTAGACAAAAACAAACTGCATACATGGATTGTTTTATGACTACTTCATTTTTATCAGATATGTCAGATTCGTGATCTATCTTTATTTTAAGATGTTTATTAAATATTTCATCCTAACGAGTGGTGCTATAAACATCCAGGACGACTTTAATACATTCTTCTACCTCCAATAGTTTTAGGCTCTCCATACTGACCTATCTCAACAAATCACCCTGTACTGTACACTTAACCTAAGTTGGCAACGTAATACTTTAATCAGATTCTATCAAATTGTTCTCGATCAATTGTAGAATTTGTCCGGCGAATATCGCCGTTTCAGATTTAGGGCCACCAAGCCTTAAAGTCAAATCCACATCGGTCAGAAGATCAACTAACCAAGACCTAATCTCCATCATAGCATCGTAGAACTCGTCCCTCAAAATAGACGTAGGTAAAGCCAATACTATAGACGCTACCAAAGAGATGACGCACGATTGTAGTTTTGGTTCCGGCGCGTATCTCATGTACAAAATAATCGGGATCAACTCCGAGCAATACTGTGGGCATTTCGGACAATTCTTCGAAGCCAATATTACGTTCCCGACGACTGATAGATATTTAAAAAGCAAAATATTGTCAATATCTTGCTTTACATTGTGATGGCTAAGTGTTAGTTGTTTGAAACCAAATCCGCCGACTAGAGGGTAGAAGAAGCTATCAGAAACGGAGGCGAATTCATTACGCTTCGCTTTCGCAAATGGGTGAGCACGCTTCGAGTGGAAATATCTAGTTTTGTTTATTAAGCGTCGCCTTATTATCTCTTCAGCTGGCACAGCGGCATCGACTGTACTGACGACTTCGTCTTTCGGCGTTTCATTGTTCTGTGCTCTAACGTCAGCAATTCTATTGATCGCCTCAGATATGACGTCGAGCATAAATATTTTTGTAGCAATAGAGTATCTACCAATGTCTGTATGAATTTCCTTGCATAAATGTTCAGCACACACTACAGGGTGACTGCAAACTATTGCGACAGCTGTATTGAACTTGACACTATCAAAATCGTCAACATGAAATTTTGGCTCCAAATGTGTGAACAAATCTAACAATTCCACGGCCAGTTTATTACTGTCATTCTTAAGCTGCTTGTTGACTAATTCTTCAGCTACTTCTAAACTAGCTTCAAAGCCTTCGTGATCTTTTCCTTCAACGATAACTTCAATGAGATCTCGCAAATAATTTGGCCTCTTTCTGAAATTGACTGAAACGTCGTTGCTCATATCGTAAGGTTCTAGATCGTCGTCTGAATCTAACTCTTCAGCGTCCTTCTTTTTCTCCTTTTGTAGTGCATCAAGTTTAGCCGATATTATCGTTTTGACTATCTCTTTCGTTTGTGCTGGGGTTTTAACTGCACACGAGACAATAGTGTTTTGTATAGGTTTCTTCACTTTGCCCGCCACTTTCTCCGCTATTGCATCAAGTATATACTTTAGAGGTATAACTTCTAGTTTGAAACCTTTAGGTATCTTTCTTTTACCATCAATAACACATCTATCGGCGATTTGTTGCAGTATTCCGTATAATTGTACGCAACCTTTGCCCATCTCTTCGTAATCAAATTTTAAATTCTCCACGGCTTCCTTATCATTTGACTCAATCTCTACCATGGTTTTGAGTATTATTTCTATAGTTGCCATACCGATACATCTGAATTCCTGCGACAAAACGTCTAAATGTTTTGACATACCTTTGAACAAAATAGATTTTATGGTATTCAATTTCCACGGAGCCTTAATCTGAGCACATAAAATTACACGATATTTCACAGCTAGCACAAGTAATTGTGACAGATACATATGCTGTGATATATTTGACGTATTAGTTACTTTAACGTCTGACCAGACATTGGCTAATCTAATGATTAATTCGTTTAATGAATTAGGCGCATTTCTAGAAGTCGAGATGTAGTAAATCAGATTTTCTGGGACTTTAGTGTCTGTGTGATTATACAGTTTGATATGAAAAGGTATTTTAGACATCAGTATTTGGTTCCAATCCTTATTCTTGTCGAAATTGTCTCCGAGTAAATTTAGTATACTTTGCTCTTTGGTTTTATAATCTATGGGACAATGTTTGAGCAACATAAGTGATATGCAGTCAATGGCTTGGCGATTCATATGGAAAAATAAAGTCTGTATAAGTTTTCTTTTGATAAATTTATTCGGGTCAGTATTACTGTCCCCAGTCCAAGCAACAAGAACATCTATAAATTTCGAAATGGCGTCTGAATTGCCATTCATATTGTAGTTTATCAAAACTTTCGACACCAAATGGGATAAGTAATGTATGTCGTAATGAATGCCTTGATAGAGGTTACTGTCTGAAATAAAATCTATGCTCCGAATTATATGGAACATAAGATTGTAAGAATAATTTTCATGGGAAAATTCTTTTGGTGTATTAATTTCCAATCTGTTCGCAACTCTTTCGGGCAACGTTGCTAGCAGTTGGACATAATTTTCCCATTCGCTTTGGTGTTTATACAGTTCAGTTGTTTCATCGAACTGCACACTACTGCAATCAACAATAGCAGTCAATATAGCATCACTTTTTACATATCTGAGAATAATACAAGTTAATCCTTCTAAGACAATCAAATCAGTTTCATTCTTGAGAAAACCACACAAAATATACAATATCTCACGACTAGTGTCAAAACTGTCCTCTAAAATGAATACTTTCACAATTTCCTCCCTGAACGCGCGTTGAGGTAACAATATCCTTATGAGAACGCTCAATAATTGACAGTACACTTCAATATCATCACTTGTTAATACTTTTTTATCGATCCTCGTCAACTTTTGCACCGTAATCGGTCCTGGTAGATACCTCGCTACATTTTCAAACCCACTCTTGACATTGGTGACGTCACCCTCCGATCTTATTGTATGCACAGCGTGAAGCATTTCAATGAAGCCTCTCAATGCCGGCTGTAGGCTGTCCGCTTTCGTTGCTTTGCCAATTTTGTCTGGAAATGAAAAAATACCTGAATGTGCCCAAAACTGGTTTAGGAAAACAGCTATCTTAGGTTAAATTACAACGTAACCTATCATGCATAGAGTCGAAAATACCGAAAAAAGTGTTCTTTTCATTAAAACAAAAAAAAAAACGAAAATGAAACAAACCAATTGGGAAAAAAATGAAAAAATTTTAGAAAAACATTTTAAACAATAAAAGAAAAATACGATATTTCGTTTAAGGATATATATAAAAGGCCAGATTTCTATAAGAACATAATCCACAAGGACAGAACTAAAAATGCTTTAAAAGGAAAAATCACTGGAGAAGGCAATTTGTATGCAAACAAGCTAGAACCTCAGCGGCATTAGCACTACGGCATTTCACACAATACTACTGTAAACATACTCTAAACAAAAATTTTGTATTCATACGTATAAAACAGCTTTCCGATTTTTCATCGGTAACTAATTGTTCGTCTCATGAAGAATGTTTGCCTTATTGTCCAACATCAATGGGCAATGAATTCATTGTGACCTCTTTCGCAATTCGTTGAATTTGATATTTGAAGTTCCACTATGGTCAAACTTGATAGTTGGCGTTGGACATTCCCATTGAGTTGACAATAAGGAGGCAGGGTAAGCAGGTGTCATAGTTTCCATAACAATAAACAAATGCTTCACTTCTCGATGATTGGCTGTCAACTAATCACGATTTATTGCCATCCAATCGGCTGCGAGAAATGAAGCATTACAGTTTGTTGTTAGAGGAACGTTCGGCACTTGCCAAAGGGGATTTTACGAGCTGCACAGTTGTGGAACAAGCTTCTGCACAGATCCGAGAGAGTCCCTCCGTCCAAGTTTTCAAGAAGAGGCTAAAAGAGCACTATCATTCTATCATGATTTAAGATATATATTTATATAATTATGTACTTATATATGTGATATTTATTTATTTATATTATATAGTTTACTAATAATCACGTGTAATTTTATAACTAAGTGTATTTCTGTATTCTAGTAGTGTATGTATGTAAATAACATATTATATTATACCTATATGTATAGTATATTTGTCCTTCCGTAACTGCACTTTTTCTTCATCGTCCCGCACAATGCTCTAACCACCACTGAGGTTGGCTGGAAGAGATCTCTATTAGAGATAAGCTCACCTTTGTACAATATTTCCGACTGATTGTCAACATGTTTTTTTATGTGCAATAAAGAATACAATATTTTGGTAAAACAACAAGCTTTATTTTGTTCTTTAAACAGTAGTCAATCATTAACATTTTATTGTTTGAAACTATAGAAAGTCTTGTATTAAAGTTGGGTTGGAAATTGAATCCTACACGATTTCAAATTGTCTGAATCCTACGTGATAGATTAAGGTGCGGTTTTGTAAGCTGTATTAAATTCTGCATTTAGATGTAGGAAGGTAACATAATAAAGTGTTTTTAACTCAGTCGACCGCAAGATCCGCTTGTATTGCATGCAGGCTGGCAAGCACAAGTTTTACTATTAAAAAAAAAAAACAACAGTTACGATTGTATAACTGCGCAAAGAGTTTCCAATAATTTGTGCGTAACATAGACATGCTATTGTGATAGTCGGCGAATTGGTGTAGACAGTATGATCCTGCCTTCGAAACCAACGGTTACAGTTCGAATCCTGCTATTCCCGAGCCATGGATGTTTATATCAATTTTAATGATATTTATCCGTAATTCATATAACTGGGCATTAACTCGTTGATCCGTTACTCGTTAACGGACTCATTAACTTCCGTTAAAATTGTTATCCAGTACCTACTATTTTAAAAAACCCTTGAACGTCTTTTTTCAACGGGCAAAGATATTTTAAAGCGAAATGACCCTCCCTTTCAGATGAGAACTTCAATATTATTAATGTTCTTGAAGGGGAATATCTACATTATGCTAGATAACTAAATTACACACTCCAATCATACTTTTTTGAGTTCCTAACCTGTTAACTTCCAGAACCCAAAACAACAGTTTTTATGAGTAGATCACTAACGCAACGATAAAAAAAATGATATTTTTATCACGTGTTTAACGGATTAACCTTAAATCTTCCCAAATATAACGCTTTAACGTTTAATGAAGTCAACTTTTTTAGTGACGGATTAATGTTGTGAACTGTTTGACGGTGCTCAGCTATTATTCAGTATCGACATTACCAGTTTTATTTATTTATATATTTGGTGACCGCTACTGCATGTCCTTATGGTCCGAATCGGTTTCACATGGCAAACAACGCACACAATGCCCACGGGTTCAACTTACGTGAGCATAAAAAACATCATTTTGACAATTCAAAGCATCATGCTTCGAACCGTGAGTACTGTGAGCCTACTATATTTAAATATGACGTCATTGTTTACTGATACAGTGAAATACTGAGCGCGCTCAAATTACAAATATTCACGATTCGGACTATAAAGCTAGAATGAACTATTATATTTTTATTTGATTATATTTTGACGACCGATTGGTGTAGTTGATAGTGACCCTATCAGCGAAGTCAACGGTTGCGGGTTCGAATCCTGCGAGGGGTAAATGTTTGTGTGATGAATACGAACATTTATTCCCGAGTCTCGGATGTTTATTTAAATATTTATGTATGTTTATCCGTTATCTAGCATCCATAGCACAAGCTTTGCTTAGTTTGGGACTAGATGATTGGGGTAAGTGTCCGAAAAAAAAATTATTTAAAAATTAGGCCTATTCGATAGTGAATAGTAGTCTTTACTGACTAGTTGATAGAAACCCTGCCTTCGAAATCAACGACTACGAATTCGAATCCGTTATCTAGTATCCATAGTACAGTCTGAAACAGATGGCCTTAACGGACCAAATAAAGTTCCCTCAGGAAATCATTAACATTTATTGGTATTTTTTTATTATGTTACAGCCAGGGCTTATAACCGTTTTCGAAAATAGAAAAGGATTTTAGAAAAGGTTTCGTTCGGAGCGCGTCCGAAATTAGAGCGCTACCTAAAACCGCAATAAACCGGTTTAATCCAGACAGACAGTGCACGCGTCACTGTCGTTTGTAGTGATAGAGACGTTGTCGGTATAACAGTGAAATTAAAACCGCTAAAAACCTTTTAATTCATTCAAAACCCGAATGTAATGATTAACTGTACTCTGATTATTTACTAGAATTTTGACATCTTCTATTAATCAACGTATTTTAGTTTGTTTATTTTATATAATTTAATTTATGATTAACTTAACTATTCATGTTGTTGGCGTATGTTAAATATTTGCACATCATTGCATGACGACAGAACGTGATAGGACTATTTCTGATTGACTGACACATGTTTATTCTAAACATCAATCTCATGTTTTGGCAAATAAATATTCATTTCATTTCTAACTGTCCCGTTGTGCGTAATTAAGAAAACCGTTTATTTTTAAGGTTAAGGTAGAGCCAAACCTAAATAAAACACGCATTTGTGTATTTGACGCTGATTTAGTTTTAAATTTAAAAACCGGTGAACAAGCCCTGGTTACAGCAATTACTATTGTCTTAACGTTTAGAAATATTATTTTAGTATATGTATGAAAAGATAAAAAAAAAATGAATGAATTACTGAGTTTAATAATATACTAGTAATACTTAGAGAAACATTTAGTCAGTTTTATGACGAACGATTGGTGTAGTATAGAACCTGCAAAACCAACGGTTGCGGGTTTGATTACCGCGAGTGGTGAATGTTTGTGTGATGAATACGAACATTTATTCCGGAGTCAATGTTTTTTATAAATATTTTTGTATATTTATCCGTTATCTAGTATCCATAGTAATTATTAACAACCTTCATTAAAAGGTAACAATCTAAAGGTACTATTAGGGTGCATAAATCATTATATACATGGTGAATTATTACGTATAATTCCTGGGTACTGGCGACTCGACTCCCGATTACGCACAACTTCCCTCTAGTAACCATAGCCAAATTCAGCCGAAATTTGTTGGACTTCTAAACTAAAGGTAGTTTCAGAATGGTATTTTTTTATGCACAAAGGGTTGGTACTTGACCTCATCACACCTGATGTTAAGTGAAGATGAGGCCGAAGGTGGAAGCGTACTGACACGGAAACCCCAACACATTTGGAGGACTGGCTATCTTATCTCTGACAACCGGAACACAACAAGCTATTAACATTGCTGCTTGGCGGCACATTTAGATAAGATGGTGGTAGCTAGCCAGACGGACATTTAAAATGCCCTACCACCAACCAAACCGAGTACTTAAGCATGTACCCCGCTGGGGATCGAACCCGCGACCTCCGAATCGTAAACCCAATGTTGTTTACATTGAGCCACGGAGGCGGTTTACTTTGTATTAGTAATCGTTTTTTTTTTATTATCGACTTCGACTATAGTACTTTGGGGCAAAGTTGTTCGTCATCAAGAGTGGCGTCGCCAGTTAATGAGGAATAACATGAAGTCAAATTCACCCTGTATATTAGTGGTACACACTGTTGAGTGACGCTCAAGTACATCCAACGCTTAAAAGCGAAAATTTAACTAAAACACATTTATACGTAAGATGACATGCGAAAGTTACATTCTCCGTCTAACCCATCCATCGCTGTATGCAAATTCGTCCAGGCGTTACAACATGATCGAGTAACACACGTACAAACATGTTCATTTATCCCACTGTTATTGTAAGGATTCGGAGAGTCGTCATGTTCTCAAATTCGTCACTCATTCGTAATCTTCGCAACTGGTCAATTTACAGTCAATCTTTGTAGCTAATTACCGAATGTTCCGGAATGAGAAATGAAGATCGTTGTGTAGATCTTTGGGGGAGGCCTTTGTCCAGCAGTGAACGTCTTTCGGCTGATATGATGATGATGACGGAATGGGAAACGATTTCACATTTTGTAGCCAATTACGAAATTTAGTTATGAAATGTTACGTAATCGGAAATGATTTCCGATTCTGTGGCCAGGTACGAAATTTAGTTACCACATGTCACAAAATGGCAAATGATTTCCCATTTTGTAGCTGGTACGAAATTTAGTTGTGAAATGTTACGGGAAAGGTAATTATTTCCCATTTTGAAAGAAATATTATAATATAAAATAATAATTAATAAATTTGTAATATAAAAACCTTTTTTTTTTAAAGAGTAACCTCTCGAGTTTCTTGCTTGTTCTTCTGAAGGGAAAAATGCCTTTTGAATAAGCAGTAGCTTAGAAAATGTAAAATCTGACTATTTTAAGTGTACCCCTAGTTCCTACAAAATAAAGCATTTTTTGATTTTGAAAGAAAAATAATGGTCAATATCGTCATTCGTACATTAGACAAAGAAAACTCGCTACATAGACAAAGAAAGCGGTCTTTAATTCATTACCCACCTATCCGAGTAAACAAAAGTTGCTTTCAGTTGTGTGCCTCATAAGAAAAACAGAGGAATTACAATTGTTATCAATAAATTAAAAAATAAATAAATATCAGAGTATATATGTACATAAATTTAAATAAATTAGTGTGAAACAAATACCGAATGGAATACACACGAGTATTTTGTAACCAGTTGCGAAAATTAGTTATAAAATGTTACGGACTGGGAAACGATTTCCCATATTTTTTCCGGTTAGGAAATTTAGTTACCAAATGTAACGTAACTGGAGAGCATTTCCCATTTTATAGCCAGTTACCAAATTCAGTTACAATGGACGGAACACGCTCATAAATTGACCAATTGCCAAGGTGACTGGGCGCTTATATATATTGGATGAATTATTGAACCGTAAGAAAAAAAAATAGGGCATATTAGGTAAGTGAAATAGATTTATTGGCATAGATTGTGATTAGGTCAAGTACAAAACCGTCGTGCATAATTTAAAAAAAAAAAAGATATTTTTTTTTTAAACCGCGCTGGAGGGTGATTGATATGCGACTGGCGAGATACGTACCCTACGTGCGAAATTTATTTGGAACTCATTTTTTCTCCGAGGTTTTTATTTATTTAATGATATAATTCAAAATCAAATCAAAATAAAAAAAAAATGCTTTATTTTATAGGTACACAGGGGTACACTTAAAATAGTCAGATTTTATATTTTTGAAACAGCTACTGCTTGTTCAAAAGGCAATTTTCCCCTGAGAAGAACAAGCAAGAAACTCGAGAGGTCGCTCTTTTAAAAAAAGGTTTTTATATTACAAAATTATTATTTTATATTATAATATTTCATTATTAATTGTGAAATAGCCTGGTTATGCGAACGGGCTGGTTACGAACATGATTGTTTATCATCTAAATAATCTGATATTTTATAATATGCTTTCTTAATAAGTTTCTGTATGATAGTATCTTTAAATTTATTGGAAGGAATTATGTGGAAGGGGACCGTCAAATGACGTTTTATTATAATTTATGGTTTTAAAGAAAAGAAAACTACCAATGCCAATACCTTCTATTTCACTTACATAATATTTTTTTTTATTTAGGTTTATTTAGTATTATATTCATGTAGTTATATTTAGTTATTTACAAGTATTAATGTATTATAGACTTTTTTTTTTTACTTAATCACCATTGCGTTGTACGCCTCTTTTATTCCCCGTTATACACTCTCTAACCGCTTATAGGGTTGGCTGGAAGAGATCTCTCTTAGAGATAAGCTCACCTTTGTATCTGACAAATGTATCCTTTGTGTTTATTTGCAATAAAGAATAAAGAATATGCCCTATTTTTTCGGTAGAAAGACTCATCCAGTATAACCAATTGGGATTGAGTGACGATTTTGAATATATGGCGACTTGCTCCGAATCCTGTGGAATAAACTATAAAAAATTCACATGCCACGGGTCCACAACGTATACTTAGCGTAATAACGTACTAACGTACCTTGTGAGGGCTGCAGTGTGACGGCGCCAAGTTGTGACGTCAGAGCGTCGAGGGGAGCCAGCGGCTGCAGTGGAGGCGCAGACAACTCGCTGAGGAGGTCCAGGTTCGATGCCGGCGGTGCTGTGGATGGTTTTGTTATTGCGATATTAAGATTAAAAGTAACAAATGCCATATTTATATGACGGAAGTCACACGACAGGTTTATGAAACAAAAATAAAATTGAAATTCCACAATTTAGATTTGGCAAGATTAGCACATCTTTTGTGGGACACTGCATAATGCCAGAACATGTACTGAGTTTAACAGTGCAGAAATTTAAACGTCACATTGAAGAATCCCTGTGTAAAAAGGGTAATTACATAAAAGATGATTATTTTAAGGAGGTCTCGTTTTCTGAATTCCAAGCCCAGGTCGGTTATGCTTATGTTAATTGCTTTTGTATTGTAAAATGCAATATAATTTGTAATAAAATTGTAAAGATGTCTGTCCGTGGCAAGATGGTTGCACAGCATTTTTGAACGCATACCTACTTCAGTTTCTCTGAGAGCTTTTTGTTTCTTTAATAGCCTTAACGAAAACGCTTTGAAAGTGATAACATTGATAGTTCTCCACATCGGGTAACTCGTTCCAGATTTGCGATGCGTTTAATTTGAAGTATCCTCTGAAGCAAGTCAGGGTCAATTATCATGTTTGACGTCTTTAGCCCGGGTCATCAGCGGCCTTAGATGTACCCACTGTTGGGGCACAGCCCAGAGACGGTATGGGCCATAACCTACCACGTGGGCCCAGTGCGGATTGCTAGTGCCCGCCTATCAGTGTGTTTAAGCCGCCGTTATAGGCCACCGACTTGGCTTAACGACTGCCTTCAATTGGAAACAACCGAAACCAACTATTTAATACACGAAAACACCTGTATTAAAATGCCAATAGTGGCCACCCATCGAAAGACAGACCGCGGTAGAGATGATTAACTTTAAAAAAAAAACAAAATATTTATTTTCATTCAAGCATAACAATCTTGTACACAATTGTGAGAGTATCCTGTTAAGCTTCTTAAAACTTGTGCTAGGATACTCTGCTCTCCATTGTTGTATTTATTAGATAAGATTTTTACTTTATGCGTAATTGAAATTGAACCTTGATTAGTTTGGTTAGTGCTTATGTGAGTTGTAAATATAATACGAGAGGTTACTTGGTCAGATATGTGTTTGTGTGCGTGCGTGTGTGTATTTATGTATGATGTGTGCGCCACGAATGCTTAACCCAGTTAAGTTTATCAAATAAGTATATCCAAACATTAAGTTTAATGAATTTTAAATGTCCGCCTGGCCAGCTACCACCATCTTATCTAAATCTGTCGCCAAGCAGTAATGTTAATGGCATCATTGTGTTCCGGTTGTCAGAGATAGGATAGCCAATCCCCCAAATGTGTTGGGTTTTCCGGGTCAGTACGCTTCCACCTTCCACCTCATCTTCACTTAACCGTACATAAAAAAAAAAAAAAAAAAAAAAAAAAAAAAACAAACATCCACAGTCACCTTGCGATATATACAGAAATGACAAGGGGTGAGCCCGGCGCAGTTAAATCGTGCAAATCTATAGATGATTTTCACTGCAAAGTCCCTTAGTTGCCTTTAACGACACCCACGCAAAGATACGGGTCGGCTGGACCACGGGTATGGCTATAGTTTTCCTATCGGTTTCTCGCGACTGTCTACACAGCCTTATAATTTATTTCCATCCAACTACCCCCCTCGCAATGAAGCATATCAATGAGTTTATATGAGCAGTATTACGTTTCAAGCTCCTTCGCCATAACCCGTACCATCTGTAGAAATTATTTCTCAATCTACCGGATGACTTTTTTTACCGTAAGGAAAAAAATAGCGCATATTAGGTAAGTGAAATAGATGTTATTGGCATAGGTCGTTTATTTTCTTTTTAATAATAATAAATATCTTTGCACATACACACAGCGCCATCTAGTTCCACACTAAGCAACTAGGCTTGTATTATGGATACCAGATGGTTGATAAACTACACACTTTTTTTTTTGTAAATAAATACATAAATAAATGAAAAACATCCATAACTCGGGAACACATGTCTGTATTCATCATACAAACTTATACCCCTAGCGGGATTCGAACCCGCGACCTTTTGGTATAGCAGTCAGAATTTTTAACCACTACACCAAACAGGTAGTTTTTCAAAACTATTATCGAATAAAGCGTTAATTGTGTCATTTGACGGTCACGTTTGTAGCTTATTCCACATAATTACACCATTAAATTAAATAAATAAAGAAAACTTAGAGAAAATATGAGTTCTAAATAAATTTCGCATGACAGGAACCCTACGAATCACGCATATAAAACAAAGGCAAGCGCGTGCGTTTTGAAAAAAAAAAAAAAAAAACTACCTATGCCAATAACTTCTATTTCACTTGCCTAATATGGCCTATTTCTTTCCTCACGGTTAAAAAACTCATCCGGTATATTTATGTGTGAATACAATGAAGAATTTTTCTTCAGCAGAAGAATCTACTTACCATTGACACGTGATTGAGACACTGCCGCTATAAAGGCGGAACCGAAGTCGGCAAAGCTGTCCGCTGCGGTCGGGGGGGCCACGGGGGCCGGGGGGGCCACGGGGGCCAGGGGGGCCACGGGGGGCGCGGGGGCCGGCGAAGACGAAGAACCGAACGCTTGGGTGAAGTCCCCAAACTCCGACGTCTCTATAGGCTTCGGTTCCTCCGCTCTGGGGACGTGACCAGGATGAGCGTATAAATATATATATATATATATATATTATAAATATATATTATAAGTGGCTTCATTTCTCACATTACTTTATACAAAGTTTTAAAGTTCAAATCTAAATAAATAAATATAATTTGAAATACACACAGCGCCATCTAGTTCCATACTAAGCAACTAGGCTTGCGTTATGGACACCATCTGGTATACATTACAAGTGTAAACATCCATAACTCGAATATACATGTATGTATTCATCAAACACAAGCCCCCAACGGGGTTCGAACTCGTGAAGTCTAGACATGGTGGTCGGGCTGTCAAACCACTACACCAAACAGCTAATAAAACCCAATTGTAATGAAACGAATCGTTCTTTTTACCAAGCGATATTTAAAGTTTTTTAATGTTAAGCGTTACTTAATGTAAAATGTCATAGCACGTGTCAATTTATCATTAACATGGTTTAAAACTAGTTTATATATTCATTTCAACTTAACCGCCTCCATGGCTCAATGCAAGCAACATTGGGTTTACGAATCGGAGATCACGGGATCGATCCCCAGCGGGTTACATTTTAATACTCAGTTTGGTTGGTGGTAGGGCATTTTAAATTTCCGCCAGGCTTGTTACTACCATTTTATCTAAGTCTGCCACCGAAACGGCAATGTTAATAACATTGTTGTGTTCTGGTTGTCGGAGATAAGATAGCCAGTCCCATAAATAAGCCGGGGTTTCCGGGTCAATACGATTCCACCTTCGGCCTCATCTTTACTTAACATCATGTGTGATTGAGGTAAAGCGCAAACCCGTTATGCATAAAAAAAATCAATTTGATAATTCCAGCACTTTCTCAGAGATCTTGACATATGAACAGACGGAGAGTAAAATGAACTACCTAGGATCGAAGTCGTCTTCCAGCACGAGCGACCCACTCCCACTGCTGGGCGTGGGCACCGGGCACGTCTTGAATAGATCGTCGAGAAGCTCCTGCGACTTCGGGTTAGAATTCGGCGACGTCACCACGGTGGCCGGTTTTCCGTATGTTGCGGCAGCGCCTGTGGCCACATAGAAGTTTTTATTAAAAAAACGGTGTCAAGCAAGTATTTATTTAAAATGCTCCAATTTCACGATAATGCTTGGCCGTTAATTAGTCCTAATTTGAAAGAAAGAAAAATTTATTTAAACCCGTCTCTTGGCAGACAATGAGGTACAAGTATTACATAGTCGGTCCCGACTCGACATGCAAAATCTAAACATTGTGTTTGCCATCTAATTGTCGGTGTCGCATGGTGGAGCCAAAAAGGTCTTCAACTCAGCACGGGTTGTAGCCGTTCACTACAATGCCGGTTTTCAGTGGAGCCTCCAAATAAAATTCAAAAAAAATTCAAAATATTTTATTTCATAGGATAAAATTATCACTTGAAAACGTCACTATTAATATTACATTTAAATTTACGGCTCATTCACAAAGCTGACTCCCCAGAGAAGAACGAGCAAGAAACTCCGCAAATAACGCATGGACACCCAATAAACAGGAGTAACCAGCAAGATGTTTGCATGTAGTGCGGGAAAGAAGAAACCTGCCAACAATTTAGAGAACCTGAGGCCTTACACACTGTGATTTATACAAGAACTATATAAACAAATGAAATATTTTAAAGAGACAACAATGATCAAATCGGGACGTCTTAAATAAGGCCAGGGGGCCTACAATCACCTCTTATAGCAATATTACAGTAATATTACTTTGGAAATTCGTACCCCGACCGCCTTAAAACAAGCTTATTATAATATTGTTTTCTTAAGCAGTTTTGTGACGTCACCGCTGAATCATTCGCTCAATTCGTACCATCATCGTTGTTTAACGGTCGTTTGACAGCTAGTAATATTGCTCAAACGTCAAATTTTACAATCTTAAAAAAGTTAGTCTCTTGTGATGGTTTTATTATTGTTTTAGTGGTATAAGTATAATAAACCGTTATTTTCGCTTAAAAAAGTAAGTGGATGTGTTTTTCACAATAACTCTTTATAAATACATTGTGTTCATTGCGTAAACCGATAAGAAATACATTAAATGTGATGTGGTTTTAGATGGCCAATGATTACGAATTATTCGAGTTTCTGGAAGACGATGCCGCAGAGGATTTGTCGGAGAAGATGCAACGTCGAAGGCGATTACGTGAAGAATGTAATCCCTTATATATTGACGAAGCTGAATTTGTTCGACGAGTTCTTTGTCTAAGATGCTTGCTTATTCTATAAATGCACAAAAATCACTAAAACATTAGTTTGTATATACTTACTCTCTAGTCGCCATAATATAAATTCTATAAAACCAGTAAAAAAATAATTTCAAACAAATAAAAATTTTATACCAAGATTATGAAATTAAGAAAGCGCCGCGCTTATTACTTTGACACAATGTTTCATTTTACGGAACGACACCGGCGGCGGGCGGCAGCGTTACTTCACATTTAATTTACGCTTTCTTGCATTACTTCAATGAAAATGTATATTTAAATTTATATATGCATAAATATAAAAAACTTTTATTTCTAATTATGCATTTCAACAATAAAAATATGAACATAAACGACAAAAATCATGCACAATATTTAAATAATTGCGTATACCGGAACGCTATTATAATTCGAGGTGTGAAAGTGATAACGCTATACAAAGGTATAACGTTGTCTCGTTCTTCTGAGGGCAAGGAATAGACAAATCATTCGTTCTTTCCCGTCTCTAAGCAGGAGTAAAACAATATTGTTTTGTATTATCGCTAGATGATCGCGGTACGAATTTGAGTAATATTACTTTAACATTGAAACAAAACGTTCCTGAAACATGATGGTTTTTAAAATGATCGTTGTAGGCCCCCAGGTCAAAAGTACCCTGTACCAACGAGCAAATGAAGCAAAAGTTTGTCAGGATCGTAGCAAGTGGAAGTCTTTGTTCTCTGCCTACCGCTACGGGAAACACGCGTGAATTTATGTATGTAATAATGACATTTCACAGTTCATACAATTAAAATTTTAAATGAACGAAATGAAATTTAATGAAACCTATTCGAGTTTCCGGCAATGATTATTCATGAAAAGGAAATTTCTCGCACATTAATAAATACCCTTAGACATACACACAGCGCCATCTAGTTACACAGTAAGCAACTATAGGCTTGTGTTGTGGATACCAGATGTTTGATATACTACATAGATACATTTTTTTTTTTTTGGAAATAAATACTTATTATAAATGAAATATCCATAACTCGGGTACACATGCCCATATTCATCACACACACATATGCCGCAACCTTTTGGTATAGTGGTCAGAGGGCGGAGTGCGAGTTTTGTTTCGACTTAACTTCACTACCGCGTTCACGTTTACGTGACTATTTGTATGAAGAAATGTGCAGCGCCTCTAGCGGATAGTTTGCAAAACGATTTTTTTCATAGATACTTTTTGCGTAAACGCGAACGCGATGGTAAAGTTAAAAACGAGACAAAACTCGCACTTCGCACACTGAGTAGCTAACCACTACACCAAACAGGCCGTCAAATTATTTTAATCGATAACATACTGGCTGTAGAAAAGTGAAAATTTCATTAAAATCAGTATAGTACAGGTCGAGTTACTAACTAGTTACTAAACCCAGAATTGTAGGGAGTTGTATGGAGATCGATTTTTTTGATGACCAGTGTATATAATGAGAAGATAAAGCCCCAGCTAAAACTACTAAGACTGGATGATGATGAGTGGAACAACTACACCTGGATGAGTGGAAGTCTACCACTGTACGTTTCTCAAGAAACTTCTTATCACGTACGACCACCCTGTGGAACGGACTTCCGGCAGCGGTATTCCCGAACGAGTACGACATTGGAACCTTCAAGAAACGAGCCTACACCTTCCTCAAAGGCCGGCAACGCATCTGTGACCCTTTTGGTGTTGCGGGTGTCCATGGGCGGCTGTGATTGCTTTCCATCAGGTGACCTACATGCTCGTTTGCCGCCCCCTCATATAAAAAAAAAAAACTTACCCAAGTCTATCTTCTTACTGGGCGTGCTAGGTTTCACTTTCGCCGGACTCTTGAGATTGATACTGAGCGGTTTGTCGTTCACTGTCTCCCGCTCCCTCTCGCCGCGGTCGCGCTCTCTGTCCCTCTCGCGCTCGCGGGCCTGCGGCGGGCTGTCGGTGATTTGTTCAGAGTCGCGGTAAACGTTCTCTCTGGGGAATTTAAATATTAATTATGTTTAAAAAATAAAACAAATGGAAATTGAGAAAACCCCTGTTTTTTCACGACGGCATATTGATGTTATTGTAATACATAAAGTTCACTGAAAGTTATGCGCTCCTGGCCGCTCAGAATTGTTTGAATCACTAGACATTTTTAACGATTCCTTACACAAATTCAAAAGTAAAATACTTAACTGCTGGATCCAGAATCCGATTATAACTAAATAATCAACTAATAATAGACAATAAACAAATAAATAAAATGACGACCGATTGGTGTAGTGGATAGTGACCCTATCAGCGAAACCAACGGTTGCGGGTTCGAATCTCGCGAGGGGTAAATGTGTGATGAATACGAACATTTATTCCCGAGTCTTGGATGTTTATATAAATATTTATGTATGTTTATCCGTTATCTAGTATCCATAGCACAAGCTTTGCTTAGTTTGGGACTAGATGATTGGTGTAAGTGTCCGAAATATTTATTTATTTATTTATTATTTAAAAATAATATAATAAATATTTGGTGTAAGTGTCCGAAATATTTATTTATTTATTTATTATTTAAAAATAATATAATAAATATTTGGGGCACTTACACCAATCATCTAGTCCCAAACTAAGCAAAGCTTGTACTATGGATACTAGATAAAGGATAAATATACATAAATATTTATAAAAACATCCATGACTCGGGAATAAATGTTCGTATTCATCATACAAACAAAAATAGTCATATTCTCTGTCTCTTGTATAAAATTCTCTTTAATCCTACTTCTCCAAATTACTTGCGTGAGCGATTTAATTTTATGCGTTCCCCTTCTAAACCCTCTCGATCTCACATGGCATCCCTTCTGCGCTTTCCTTCTACTCCGACTTCAGGCTTCTACAACTATTCTTTCTCCATACACGCAGTTAGACTTTGGAATTCACTTCCCACCGACGTACGTGATAGTCAGTCGTTACCGGTCTTCAAATCGCGACTGAAGGAGCATTACCTTGAACTGTCTCAATAGATTATTATTATAATTATTTGTGTACATTTGTTTAAGTATACATCATATTTATTTATAGGTTTTGTATTTATTTTTATCATATTACATTATATATTTTATTATATTATAACACCATAATTTAAGTATGTATGTCATCGACGTGGTTGTTATTTTCTCTATTTATTAGTTGTATGTTTGTATATAACTAGTCTTTTTGTAAGTGTACTCGCTGTCTACTTTTACGTTACCTCATCAATTTGTCTCCTTACTGAGGTTTGCTGGAAGAGATCTCTTATAGAGATAAGCTCGCCTTTTGTATATTTTAATATTCTCCTGTTTTTTTTGCTTTGTTTGACGTGTATGCTTATATACAACAAAGTGTTAAATAAATAAATAAACATTTACACTCGCGGGATCCGAACTCGCAACCGTTGGTTTCACTGACAGGGTCACTATCCACTGCACCAATCGGTCGTCAACAATACTTAAACGTTGCAATATTACCCCCATCACAGAATAACTAATAGTACCAATCTAATGGGCACGATATCTTATAGATTGGCTTCAACTTATCATCTAACATGCTTTTGTACAAATTGGTGAATGACGTGTACGTCTTTAATTGTCATATAATATCAGGAATTGAATTTTTTAGACTAATAATGTATAATGTTATATGTGACAAAATAAAATTGGCGGGAAGTCAGGTGTCAATTGTTTATTTTTATCAGAAAGAAAGAAGAAGAAAGAAAGAAAAACATCACAACTTGAAGTTCACCGTCCGTAGCAAAAATTGGAATTAAAGCAAAAAGATTTTAGCGCGATGATTTTAAAATTTCACTGTCTCCACAAGACTGCAATACTCGTCTTCAAAATGCTATTGGAAAACCTCATTTGAGCACCGTAAGGCGTCACACGAGCATACCTACACTATTATATACATACTTACTATCATTTAACGTATTAGCCTTACCTTTGTTTTACTTTTTCTGTTGATTAGAAACTGATGTACCAGCTTTAAGTAAGCTAACACATATAAAAGTGGTTTCTCCTGACACAGGTGAATTATTAAATTTGCCTACTAGGATAATCTAAAAAACGACATCAACTCAGCCCATAAACATCCCACTGCAGGGATATAGGCCTTCCTCGTATAATGTGGGAGTATGGGCCATGGTCCACCACGCTGGCCCAATGCGGGTTGGTGACTTCGCATGTCTTAGAATTTTTATTTCTCAGGCATGCAGGTTTCCTCACGATATTTTCCTTCACGGTTAAAAAAGCAGTCGTGATAATTGCACATAAGTAATTAAATTTAAAAACTCATTGGTACTTGTCCTGCCTGGAAATCGAACCTCCCAAATTGGGAGACCGCGTCGTAACCACTGAGCCACGGACGCTTTTAAGTAATAATAAATAAATAATAAATATCTTTGCACATACACACAGCGCCATCTAGTTCCACACTAAGCAACTAGGCTTGTATTATAGATACCAGATGGTTGATAAACTACACAAAAACATTTTTTTTTGTAAATGAATACATAAATAAATGAAAAACATCCATAACTCGGGTACACATGTCTGTATTCATCATACAAACTTATGCCCCTAGAGGGATTCGAACCCGCGACCTTTTGGTATAACAGTCAGAATTTTTAACCACTACAAAGTCGTCGCAAAGTCGCCTGTCTCTCAGTTTTTTACAGGATGCATTTCGGGGAGTGTGCGTTGGAATTACATAATCTTATTCCATCTTCGGACCACTAGGCGTGGGGAGGGATTCCACCCGTATATAGTTAATATACCGAACATTCGCACTAAGAAGTTATAGTAGTGTAGTTATCCGAACAGCCAAGTCATGGAACTCCCTTCCGGCGTCAGTCTTTCCTGAATCCTACAACGTTGGGATCTTCAACAGCAGAGTGAATAGGCATTTACTGGGATCGCGTGCTTCATCTTCGACCACATCGTCACTTTCCATCAGGTGAGATTGTGGTCAAATGCGAATCCAGTCAATCATAAAAAGAAGCTACACCAAACAGGTCGAAAAGTAAGATATAATAACAAGCAAAAATAGTGAATACGAACTTCCTCGGTTTCCTGTGACCGCCGTAATCGCCGTCCGAATCCTCTCTCTCGTATTCATCATCGTCGTTCCTCTCTTTAGGTTCATCTGAAAATGGAATGAGAATATTTAAGTTATTATTATTATTGCTCCGTCCAGTGGCGTCACAGGATAAACTAAGAATTCTTTTTAAATATTAGGTCCTATGAAATTGGAGATTTTTTTTATCGTTAATTTTATTTATTTATGTTAAGGAAAACCAACAGCCATGTTAAATCACAAATAACAATGTACCAACTCCTACGATTCTATAGCTATATCCAAATTTGTTTTTTATTTGGAAAATAGAATATATTTTCAAGGTTTCACATGAAATATATTTTTTAAATGTCTGAGCGAAATCACAAAATAAAAAAAACTTGAACACAGCTATTTTCATGAGCTTCCCATATTATATCTTAGATTCGCAGAAACTTTTATAAAGCGGTTACTTTTAAAAATTAACGCTGCCTATATTTAACTTAATGTTATCCGATAATACACACAAAGTTTAGCTAAATTTGGATTTGCCGTTCCTAAAAAAAATTCAAAAATGTTTGTATAGAGAAAACAGTATTAATGAAATTCTTCATACAAAACGCCAATTTCATAGGTAAGGACATAATACAAGTGTACATACCCCAGTTCCCGTGCGCCCGATCGCTGTACTCGCCCCAGGCCGCGGCTCCGCCCGTCCCCCCGCCCCCACCGCCGCCCCCTAATCTCACACCCATCACTGTGGCCTCCGAGGACATGCCTGCGAACAACATCAGATGTTATCGTAAATCGAAATTATATTAGCAGTCAGCGGTTTAATTGCAGAGTCATGGATGTTTATACAAATATTTATGTATGTTTATCCGTTATCTAGTATCCATACATGACGACCTGTTTGGGGTAGTGGTTAGCGGGCTCGAATCCCGCTAGGGGCATGTGTTTGTGTGATGAATACGGACATGTGTACCCGAGTTATGGGTGTTTACATTTATAATAAGTATTTATTTACAAAAAAAAATGTATTTATGTAGTATGTCAACCATGTGGTATCCACAACACAAGCCTATAGTTGCTTACTGTGGAACTAGATGGCGCTGTGTGTATGTCTAAGGATATTTATTATATTATTATTATTATACTACAAGCATAGCTTAGTTTGGGACTAGATGATAGAAAAATATAAAAATTATTTTAATTTATTTTAAAAAAAGTTGACTATACTGTCATCATGTCATGGCATCCTTTTTACGTGCTCCTAATCAAATAACAATTTAGAGACCAAAAAACCCGACAGCATATGCATGGCTGACACAAAGTTGGAGTTTCAGCATAAAGTGTATCCTATGACACTCAGGGAAACAAAACGAACGATATATTTTTAAGTCATTGGTGCACAACCTACTTGCTTTTATCCCGTTCAAATTTTTTCTCTACCCAAAGGTTGTCTGGTAGAAATCGCTTAATAGCGATAAGACCGCCTGGTTGTACAATTATTATTTTTTTGAAGCTTTATTCATGAAGTGCATTGTAGATTTTTTTTTGTACAATAAAGTGTATTTGATTGATTGATTGATTGAAGGGGAATGAAAACCAGTCGAGCTGATTAGGTTACAGATTTAAAGAGTGTAATATTCTAACAAAAATATTTTGATTTTGATTTTAACCTTTTCGTCACAGTACATTTTTGAAAATCTAATGTCAAAAAAAATATAGCATCATTTAGGAAAAATAATGATAAACATGATGTCAATACAAGAAATAAAGATAAACTTGCAGGTCACATAAGTCGCCTCCACAAAGTCAATAATTCATTCAAAGGGTTATGTATACGCTTTTTCAATAAAGTTCCTGTTGATATACAAAATCTTCCTTTCAATAAATTTTAAAGATACTATAAAACAGAAACTTATTAAGAAAGCATATTATAAAATATCAGATTATTTAGATTCATGGATATAACCAGCCCATTCGCATAACCAGGCAATTTCACAATTAATAATGAAATATTATAACATTAAATAATAATTAATAATTTTGTAATATAAAAGCCTTTTTTTTAAAAAGAGCGACCTCTCGAGTTTCCTGCTTGTTCTTCTCAGGGGAAAATTGCCTTTTGAACAAGCAGTAGCTTAAAAATTTAAAATCTGACTATTTTAAGTGTATGTGTACCTACAAAATAGAGCATTTTTTCGATTTTGAACATATAAACCTGCATACACATACACTCGAAAAACATTACCCTCCACCAGGGGCAGCCGAGTAATAAAAGTAGACTTGCCCAAAGAAGATTGGCAGTTGGGGTACCCTATGAAATCGGGGAAATCGGTAACGTTTCGTAATCGGGCTGTATTCAATTTATAGATCATTCTTATATAGGTATTTACCAAGTTAAAATATCCTTATAGCACATGGAGGTAATAAATAATTAAGAAAATACATTGGAGATATTTTATAGAGCGACTTAGCATTATGCACAATGCCTGCAAAAACAAAACGCATACAACTGTCAGAATGTCAGTGTTTCCATTGTAACAATTTACAGAAATTATATCTATTTTTAATAATAACATGATTCGTCGTTTTTTTTCAAAATGGATTGGGCAGAATGGGCTTTGACCCCTTTGCCTTCCAACATTATTGGAGGATAAACTAAAAACAAAAAAGGATTGGGCAGACAGTGTTGCCGTGTGCAATTTTTATCCAGATCTCGAAACTTTTTAAATAAACAAAAAAAAAACGAGTTCCATACATTTCAACACCTTCAGGGCTTATGCTAAATACATTTAGCTTAATTTAGCTATTTTTTTACTGGTTGTACGGATTTACAATGTCTGTGTGTATGTAAATTACTTTTACCTTTAGATATAAATCCAGCTACCTACTTATTTGCTTGATATTTGTATTAGCTTCGAGGTTGAGTGTTTTGAGGTTAAGTGATTTAATTATATTTTTTAACTATATTTCCCAACTTCTAGGCATAAGTTATGATTACACTTTTTGTTATGCTTAATCAAAGTAATTAGATCCAAGTTTTGACTTAGAGAAACGCGTTTTTATGAGGTACTGAAAATACGTGGTCGCCTGCCAATCTTCTTTAGTTTTGGGCCAATCGATATCGATAACCCTTTTGTATTACTGCGGCACACACACAAATTAGTTGTAAGTACATCCCTCTTTGATTTGTAATGTAAGTTTTAACCGGGGATACCTTTGCTTTATATGTATAGCATAACATAACTGTGTGTGTATCTGTAATGCCAATAAAGTTTTTATCTATCTATCTATCTATCTATCTATCTATATATATCTTACCTAACTCTGCCGAAAAGTAGCATTGTTGTGTTCCAACTGACCGAGATAAGATAGATGCAAATTCATTTAATACCAAAAAAAAAACAATGTAAAAGCTCACCAATATACTTGTCCTTGTTCTTCTTCGCCTTCTTCCTCTCATCCCTGAGTTTATCGTCGTCCTGAATGAAGTCGATCAACTCGCGGACCTTGTGTCTCACGTTCATACCCTGAAAGATAACATTGGAGCTGTTGTCTAATTTCAATTGTAATGAACGTCATTTTCATCTGCCATGTTCGAATTTGATAACCCTCCAATTGTGTCTGACAGAGAAGCCCTCATATATAAGGTCTAACAAAATTAACCTGACAAACGTTGCAGAGTGTATGTATAGGTGTACCTATTACGAAAAAAATAAAAAATAAAACATTAAAGTTAACAGATTTTATTCAAAAAATAAAATTTAGAAATGTAAATTTTGTGAGTTGGACCTTAATGGCCGCGCGCTCTAAGTACTTTGCCATAACACACAAACACGTGCCGCGGTATCTTTGAAGACGCCGAAAGGTAACCACACGACTTGCTGTAATTGATTGCGCCCTGTGCCCCGCCACCCCCTTTGGCGTCTTCCATATGAGCGTTGCCTTTTTTTACTCATTGATAAAATAAGGTACAATCGAAAATGAAGTAAGTCTGTTAATTTGTATTTTCATTTGCACTTACATTTAATTTTTTTACTCGGAAACAAAATTTTTAAAGCTAGTGTTTTTAATGAATATATTATTTTATTGTCATGTACGTGCAATTGCCAAAGTTTGTCAGGTTAATTATGTTAGACCCTATAATAGAGCCGCCTCCACAGTCCTCCCACTGCAACTCCTGTAAGCCAGGATCAACTGTGGTACTCTGCACTGCGCCTACTGAAGGTAGACGGTGCCCTACGTGTCTCTATTGCTATCTTGGGCCCCAGACTAATTAAAGAAGAGTTAAAGGTGTGAAGTAGGAAAGAAGTTCCCCCCCCTCGGCAAATGGGAGTGTAGCTAAATGAATTCAAAATCAGCACTAAAGCTTAACCTATGGGGAAGGGGATCAAGTTATGCTTGACACCCTGTTTTGATACACTACAAGCAAAAGGCTACCGCGAATAATAATGCCAATAATCGTGGCAAAATTTCCTAAAGGCTTGAAAATTATGTTGGGTCGCCACTAAATCGGTGTAGACCTAGAGCCTACGTGTCAGTGGGTAGTGAATAGGGTAAAGATCTTTTTCTTGACATGTTTACAACAAATTGTCTTTTTGTAAATCCATTGAAATGCCTGCGTACAATTTTATTGGCCAATAACTTCGAGCACTTGATATTTTCTAGTTGCATTCTCGTATAGGTACTCTGCGGTGTAGTACTCTTCAGTCTCCGTCCTCCGGCTCTAGGGAGTTCAATGTCGAGACATTATGCTGAGTTTCCATGGCAAGATTTGCCCTAATCGCCGGGCAGGCAAGTTGGCGATCGCAACAGTGATGTAATAAACTATTATTATCCCAAAACATGATCCCTTGGTTGGTCCGATTCCACTCTACCTAGAAGGACTCACTTGGTTAATGAAACCCTACCATTGGTCAAATTTGACAGAAAATCCCTACTATTGGTCAAACTTGACAGAGAAACCCTGCTATTGTTCGCATTTTACAGTGAAGTTCTACTCATTGTCAAATGTGATAGCTAAAGCCCTACTATTGGTCGAATTTCACGTCTATAGCACTTCTGTTGGTCGCATTTGAAGCTCTACTATTGGTCGAATTTGATGGCTATAGCAATTAGGTTGAATTTGAAGCCTTACTATTGGTCGTGGTTTACAAGAATTACGAGAGCAGGGCTGAGGTAGAGTCAGGCTTCGCTCCACCTGCTCACAGTGCGAGGTCAATGACCGCGGCCTCACCTGATCCTTGCCGACGTCGTCGACATACGTGTAGTTCTCCAACGATCGCAGATCGTAAATGTGCTCCCGAGCTGACGTCACCACTCGCTCCGACCCGTTTCGGACGAGGTAACTGAGCAGCAGTAAACACTGGAATGGTCAATGAGGGCATGTTACGGCAATAATATATATTGGGTCTTTACCTATGAAATTGGAGTTTTTTTCTTTACCAATTCCTACGATTTTCAAAGCTATATCAAAATTTGTTTTTTATTTGGAAAATGGAATATTCTTTCAAGGTTTCACATGAAATATTTTTTAATTTCTGGGCTAAATCACATAATAAAAAAAATTTGAACAGACCTCTTTTCATGTGCTTCCCATAATCATTTCTTAGATTCGCTGAAACTTTTATAAAGCGGTTACTTTTAAAAATTAACGCTACCTATACTTAACTTAATGTTATCCGATAACACACACAAAGTTTAGCTAAATTTGGATTTGCCGTTCCCAAAAAAAAAAATCAAAAATACTTGTATGGAGAAAACAGTCTTAATTTCATTCTTCATACAAAACGCCAATTTCATAGGTAAGGACCTAATACCATGGGTCGGAAGAACCATGGACTCCTTTCAATATGGATTACTTGTGGGTTTCTTGCGCCGCTTCTTTTCCCAGATGATTTCCATTTCCGAAGCGGTAGTAACTTGGACATACTAACTGACAATTAATATTATTTATATATTGTAGTTAATCATCATAAACATATCAGTCACAGGACGTCACTGCTGAACACAGGGCTCCCCAATTGATTTCCAGATCTTTCTTTCAGTTTCTTTCTCAGATAAATCGATTCGAAGCGGCCTACCACATTTACATGGGGCCCAGTCGGGAGCTAAATCCCGTCAGACAATATAAGTTAACGCAAAAAAACCCGACAGCATATTTTGCATTTCTCGGGCGTCATATTGAATTATTTACCATAAAAAGTACCTATCCTACGCCACTCCAGGGGTCAAGGAGAACCTAACGACACCATGCACTTCGAAATCGGCAAAGCCGCTTAGTTTCAAAAGCCAAAAATATTTAAATAAATAATAATAATAAACAATAAATACACAGACACACAACGCCATCTAGTTCCACATTAAGCAACTATAGGCTTGTGTTGTGGACACCAGATGGTTGATATACTACACAAATATATATTTTCTTTGTAAATAAATCGATCCATAACCTTAACGCGGGAACACATGTCTATATTCATCATACAAACATATGCCCCTAGCGGAATTTGAACCCGCAACCTTTTGGTATAGCAGTCAGAGCTTCTATTTTTTTTTTTTTTATATGAGAGGGCGGCAAACGAGCGCGCGGGTCACCTGATGGAAAGCAATCACCGCCGCCCATGGACACCCGCAACACCAAAAGGGTCACAGATGCGTTGCCGGCCTATAGGCTTCTAACCACTACACCAAACAGGTCGTCGTCAATACCTTTAGGCGGACGCTGGCACCGATCGGTGCCAAAAAAACTTTTATACCGACAACACTCGCGGACACCGATCGGTGCCAACGGACACCCGACTTTCAACTCTCAATTGTAATGATTATAGAGTTCCAATTCCTTTGGACTGTGTTTGAACTTGTTCTCTATTAAATTCCGCATCCAATAATGTACGCCATGTCATGTTAGCTATGATATTTAGTCTGTATTTGCGAAAATATTTTTTTTCTCTTTGGGTGGGAGTATAGGCATAGAATTCCAACTACTGTTTTTTATTAGAACAGGCTTAGGAACCTGCCATAGAGCTTCCAATTCTCATAACAATTTATTGAATTACCCGTTTTTTTAAGAAAAACATGAAATAAATCTGTACTTTCCGTAAAAATACCAATTATATCGTGGATATAGGGATACCTACATATTACAACTCGTAACATTTTTCTGATTTTTTGTATTATAGCTGTAGTAGTGTTCATTCATTATATCCATAGATAATATATTCACGTAGCTATTGCTTTTCACAGATTACAAATACACCCAGTAGAAGAGTATCTATAAACGTTTTTAACACCGCAGGTATTTTCGAAAATTTGACAGGCGCGCCGAGATACTTGACCCGCGGAAAAGAAAAAAGGAAAGAGCGGACAGAGAGGTTAATTCAATGTAGGATACAAAAATATCACTTATTGAAAGTCAACATATTATTTTTTTAAGACTACATCGCTTCACAAGGCGCTATGGTTAGGGAGAAGAAGCGACAAGAAACTCCGTAACAGCACGTCTTTTAAATACTTTAAACTACATACATACATGCACTTGAAACACATTACCGCCCTTTTTTATATGATTGACTGGATACGCGTTTGACCACAATCTCACCTCATAGAAAGTGACGATGTGGTCGAATATGAAGCACACGATTCCAGTAAAGGCCTAATCACTCTGCTCTTGCAGATCCCAAGGTTGTAGGATTCAGGAAATACTGAGTGAAGGGTAAAAAGTGAAGAAAAGGAGATAAGATATAACCGCCTTCGTGGCTCAATGTAAACAACATTGGGTTTTCGATTCGGAGGTCGCGGGTTCGATCCCCAGCGGGGTACAGTAGTACTCGGTTTGGTTGGTGGTAGGGCATTTAAAATGTCCGCCTGGCTAGCTACTACCCTCTTATCTAAATCTGCCGCCAAGCAGCAATGTAGCCAGTCCCCCAGTTGGGGTTTCCGTGTCAGTACGCTTCCACCTTCGACCTCATCTTCACTTAACATCAGGCGTGATTGAGATCAAGTACGAACCCGTAGTGCATAAAAAAAAAATTTACGCGTAACAAAAAAAATACAGTCGAATTTAGAAATGTCCTCTTCTTTTGAAGCCGGTCAAAAATGGAGACAGACCTTGTAAGTCCTGCGCCAATGTGAGCGGTTGTCGTGCAACATCCGTCGCCACAGCATCGACATCACCTCGGGGAAGTGTTCGTACGTGAACGTGGCCAACGCCAGCTCCTGCATCTGCTGGCCGGTGGGGCCCCACGCCTCGTCGGACGTCGCCTCGCGGACCTTGCCCTCCACTTCCGTGTAGTTCATTACAACGTTTGTACTGTAACAAGAGATATTACTAACTAACATACTTACTTACTAACATTATATTACTAAGTTTGCGCCCGCGGCTTCGCCTGCGTGGAATAATTTAGGAACTACTCCCCTTCATAGGGTAAACAACTTAGGGTTTACGAATCGGATGTCGCGAGTTCGATCCCCAGCGGGATACATGTTTAGTACTCGGTTTGGTTGGTGGTAGGGCATTTGAAATGTCCGCCTGGCTAGCTACTACCATCTTATCTAAATCTGCCGCCAAGCAGCATCGTTGTGTTCCGGTTGTCAGAGATAAGATAGCCAGTCCTTCAAATGTGTTGGGGTTTCCGGGTCAGTACGCTTCCACCTTCGACCTCATCTTCACTTAACATCAGGTGTGATTGAGGTCAAGTACGAACCCATCGTGCATTAAAAAAAAATAAAAAAAATACACGTGCGACAAGGAGGCTAATACAACATGCCCTTGTATTGACTTCCAACGTGTCTTTTATAATACGCTACGTTTTTTATAATAAACAGGGTCGACCTTAACAAAGAGACAAACTTCTTTTATGTATAACCAAGTTAATAGATGTATACGAAGCTTTTTGAATAGCGGCTTGCAGCTGTCTAGAAACCCTGCGTTGTCCAGTGCGCAAACACACATTGTTTGTAACCAAACGCGCTACGTGTATATCTGCGCGGTTTGCTCACAGTAACAATCCATAGCTGAGTATAGACCAGACATACTATAGCCATGGTTCGATTCCCAGGCAAGCCATGTACCAACGAGTGAAGCGTCGGTGGCTCAGCGGTTGAGACGCGGTCTCCCAATTCGGGAGGTTCGGGTTCGATTCCCATGTAGGCCATGTACCAATGAGTTTTTAAATTTAATTTAATTACTTATGTGCTCTTAAACGGCGAAGGAAAACATCGTGAGGGACCCTGCATGCCTGAGAAATAAAAATTCAAAGGCATGCGAAGTCCCCAACCCGCATTGGGCCAGCGTGGTGGACTATGGCCCCATACTACGCTCTTTATACGAGTGAAGGCCTATATCCCTGCAGTGGGATGTTTACGGGCTGATGATGATGATAGCCATGGTAAGCCGTGTAGCGTGCGGAAATAAAGAAAGCTGTCAGACAACGCCGCGTCGAACGGAGCGTATGTTTTGTTTATTACTACTAGAGTTATTTTGGGTTATGATTGAAGGATTGATGTCATATGGCATATTGTCGTGGGGAAACGCTGCTGACATACATATGATTTTTGTTCTGCAGAAGCGTGCTACTCGTGCCATTTATAAATTAGGACCTAACAATGGCATCTCAATACATTTATGAGAATTTGTTATATGCAAAAAAAAATATAACCTTATTCGCTAAAAATAGTGACAGGCACAATGTGAATACAAGGAATAAGAACCAGTTATCTATTTATGTTAGCCGACTTCACAAAGTTAGTAAATCCTTCAAAGGGCAATTTATACGCTTTTATAATAAGGTTCCAGTAGACATTCAAAATATGCCTTTAAATAAATTTAAAGCAATCATAAAACAGAAATTATTAACAAAAGGCTATTATGAAATCACTGACTATTTGAATGATAAGCAAGCATGGACATAGCTGTCTTATTATTCATATAATTATCAAATCGCAACCTATAATCTGTTTAAAAGAGCAACCCTAGAGTTTCTTGCTCGTTCTTCTCTGGGGAGTCAGCTTTGTGAATGAGCAGTAAATTTAAACTATAATGTAATATTAATAGTGACGTTTTCAAGTGATAATTTTCTCCTATGAAATAAAATATATTGATTTGATTTGGAGTATTTATTTAGCATTGTCTTTCTTATCATGAAGCGATGTTCCTATCTATTGGACGGATTATCCTGTCGAGTGCATGGTTTTGGGTGTGGCGAGAGCGCAATGTAATCCACTGCAATGAACTAAGTTCAAGTTAAAACGGCAATGCACGAAGCCGGTTTAGTCGGATTTGCTAAGCTAAATTCGTTTATATGTCCACAAGGCGAGGACATGATGGCAACCAGGTAGGGGAGGTTCGAAGAAGACGTAGCGGCACGCTACAGCCGTTAGAGCGTAAGGCACTTGTCCCACCTAGGGCGAGGAAGCGATTAGCTATCGACTATTTTCTCGCTCAAGAAACGAACAAAAGATAAAGATCTCGGTAAAATAGAGATAATAATAATAATAAATAATAATAATAAATAATAATAATAAATAATAATAATAAATAATAATAATAAATAATAATAATAAATAATAATAATAAATAATAATAATAATAAATAATAATAATAATAAATAATAAATGAATATCCTTAGACAAACACACAGCGCCATCTTGTTCCACAGTAAGCTACTATAGGCTTGTGTTATGGATATACCAGATGGTCGATATACTACATAAAGACATTTTTTTTGTAAATAAATATTTATTAGAAATGAAAACATCCGTAACTCGGGTACACATGTCCGTATTCATCACACAAACATATGCCCCTAGCGGGATTCGAACCCGCAACCTTTTGGTATAGTGGTCAGAGTTGCTAACCACTACACCAAACAGGTCGTCGTTATATATATTTATAGTTCATCGCTGGCTGTTCACACTGCCGAGGACACACTCTTCACACGATAAAACTCGCTCGCCTCCGTGGCTCAATGTAAACAACATTGGGTATACGATTCGGAGGTCGCGGGTTCGATCCCCAGCGGGGTACATGTTTAAGTACTCGGTTTGGTTGGTGGTAGGGCATTTTAAATGTCCGCCTGGCTAGCTACCACCATCTTATCTAAATCTGCCGCCAAGCAGCAATGTTAATAGTATTGTTGTGTTCCGGTTGTCAGAGATAAGATAGCCAGTCCCCTGGATGTGTTGGGGTTTCCGGGTCAGTACGCTTCCACCTTCGACCTCATCTTCACTTAACATCAGGTGTGATTGAGGTCAAGTATCCGTTGAGCATAAAAAAAAATGGCCAAGCGATGCCTGCTTGGCGGTCAGAGCGATCATTCTACTGTACAACGTGGATTTGAGTGCACGTATGAATTTAACACGTGCGTCTCGCGTGCAGCCCCCGTACCATGACAGCGTCGTTTGCAGCGCGACTCTCCGTGAAAATGCGATAGTTTTTTTTTATGCACAACGGGTTACAAATAATACCGGGATCAAAGCCCTTTAATTCTTTACAAGCGTATATAATACATCGGTATCGGCGCTAACTAAGCGATATGCGTTTATGTTGCAGTAAACCATTACGTTTATATTGCAGTAAACCATTACGTTTATGTTGCAGTAAACCATTACGTTTATGTTGCAGTAAACCATTACGTTTATGTTGCAGTAAACCATTACGTCTATGTTGCAGTAAACCATTATGTTTATGTTGCAGTAAACATTACGTTTATGTTGCAGTAAACATTACGTTTATGTTGCAGTAAACCATTACATTGTGGTTAAAAACCGAACTAAGGCAAAGTCATCAATATACTACAGACGTCTATCGACAGTGAAATACCGACTGCGCAGGGTCCAGGTGTGTTGACAGATTCCCCTCTATTAGGGGTCTATGGGAAGCCGCTTATGCGTACCCAGGTCCTCCCTGCTGCTGAGAAAGGTCGCTGCGGGGCTTTAGTGCGTATACCTCCCGATAGGGATGGTATGCATGACGCATTACCCCGCGACAAAAAAAGGAGTCAGTTGGCTGTGGTAGAAAGCGGTCAGTTAAGCTGGTGTTAAAACCACTACCATATACTCTCTCATATTGCATAATATCACGACTTGACGACCTTGCCACGACCTCTCACTGCAACGTAGTAATAGCAACCTATCACTTTCTCAGAACAAAGTAATCATACAACTTGTGCAAACATTGGTAGCGGATTTACACGAGTCGTGGCAAAAATACAGCTGGTTTATAGATAGACAGGAAAGGCGTGGCGAATGACAACTAGCGCTCATTTTTAAGAAATCTAATTAGGAACACTAACTAAGAAATCGGAAGTTCATTAGTAGATGAACTGTTACTTAAACGTTTGCACATACTAATAATTAGTTGCCCCGCCATACAACAATTATTGCATTACATTTTGTGCAAAGAAGTTATCTAATCTAAAAATGCAAATAAAATTCGAATAAAGCCGGGGTAAGTTGCTAGTCTAAAATATGTTTGTGAATCATAACGAAGAGACTTGGTCCGTTACAAAGTAGTGCAGTCGGAACCTTCCAATCCACTAAATATCTTTTTTTAAATTAGATTTCCTACAAATAGGATTGTGTAATAAGTGCTTAAGTAAATTATATAATACTAGCTTTCCGCCCGCGGCTTCGCCTGCGTTGAATAGCTTTAACTATTCACTTTATCGGGATAAAAAGTATCCTATGTTTTAATCCAGGCTATGGTCTACATTATATACCAAATTTCATCCAAATCTGTTCATCCGTTTACCCGTGATTGAGCAACAAACAAATATCCAAACTTTCGCATTTATAAGTGTTAACGGCCGTAGTTAGGTTATTGATGTTGGTCTATACTGAGCGTCAAAGTCAATTCTCGACAAATCTCCATAAAAAAGATTTAAAATAAAAGTGCTTAAGTCTAATCATATCATCATAATCAGTTTTACAAAACGACGTGATGATGACTGATCAAATCGAGTCAAAAATATTTCATTCAAAATCGATGTGATACAAAAATTTCACTAATTGATTTTTATTTAATAACTACATTGCTTCACAAGGTACTTTGGTTAGAGACAAGCGACAAGACACTCTGTAATGACTCATCTATTAAATAGGTCTCTATCCCTACAACTTAATTATATTACATACATAGCTTTCCGCCCGCGGCGTCGCCTGCGTAAAAATAAATTTATCGCGGATATGTTTCATTTCTTTAATAAGCATGGGAGAAATTGTAAAGCATGAGAACGCACTAGCATAACCCTTAAAATAACCACCTGAAAAGGCAACATACATGATGCCAAATTGGAGTACAAATTAGAGGTGTCTCTTCATTGGAATGCTTGAAATTGCATATCTACAGAACACAAGAACTGCTTAAAGTTCAGAAGGACTGAATGCATGACGAGATATATTGTTTAAAAATTGTGTGCTGAAGCACATAAAACAAAACACAAACACTTGAATTGAGAACCTCCTTTATGAAGTTGGAAAGAACTAGCTAAAAAAAAATACCACAAATCAAATTACAACTAAGCATCAGATTATCAATGGATTTATTCACACCAATAGTGTTCTACCAGATAAGCTTATCTTACCTGTTGTCATTGAGTGCTCGCACACTGTCCATGGCATGACTGAATTATATTTAAATATATTTGTAACCTATGAATAAATGAGATAAAAAATCAGTTTCAATAGTGTTCACCTTGAAGGTCTGGGAAACTTATGTCGTTTTACAAACCTGTAGATTTCTGATTCATTGGTTTTGAATGTGCTTCAGCACACAATTTTTAAACAATATATCTCGTCATGCATTCAGTCCTTCTGAACTTTAAGCAGTTCTTGTGTTCTGTAGATATGCAATTTCAAGCATTCCAATGAAGAGACACCTCTAATTTGTACTCCAATTTGGTATCATGTATGTTGCCTTTTCAGGTGGTTATTTTAAGGGTTATGCTAGTGCGTTCTCATGCTTTACAATTTCTCCCATGCTTATTAAAGAAATGAAACATATCCGCGATAAATTTATTTTAACGCAGGCGACGCCGCGGGCGGAAAGCTAGTATGTAATATAATTAAGTTGTAGGGATAGAGACCTATTTAATAGATGAGTCATTACAGAGTGTCTTGTCGCTTGTCTCTAACCAAAGTACCTTGTGAAGCGATGTAGTTATTAAAAAAAAAATCTTTCAATTAGTGAAATTTTTGTATCCCATCGATATTGAATGAAATATTTTTGACTTGATTTGATTTTTATTTAAATGAAAAGTTCGGTTGTTTGTCCTTTCCCCTCAAAATAAAAATATTTTTTTTAAGCTGCTTGGTTTGATAATTGGCATACTTACTGTACATTCTAGAAGGAATACATTATTGCAACATCGAACTTAAAATAAAAAAATTGTCAGCAGAAATGATTTTTTTTTTCAAACTCCTGTGATTACAATTGTTGACGTAAGCATTGTTTATTATTGTATTTGCTTAATCTGATAAATGACGAGTTAAGTAATTAAATTGTGCCCCACTGTAATCGGTTTATATCATAGTTATATATAGTACATTATAAAGAATCAGAGAAGGAAGAAATCAGAAGAGGTGTGTCAGGATCGTAGCAAGTGGAAGGTGGCCTCTGCCTACCCCTACGGGAAACAGGCGTGACATTATGTATGTACGTATAAAGAATCTGATAAGGTCGCCAAATTGTACATTCTATTCTTACCACTTTTCTGGAACTGTATTTTCTTATCTGTTGTGCAATAAAGTGTATTTGTATTGTATTGTATTGAATCTGAGCCAATGACTGGAGAAAGCTCAGCTAATTTCTATTTCGTCCTCCCCTACTGAGTTTACTGTCATTAATTTACAGTCATCTCTATGAAACCAATAAGTTTTCTTAGAAAATTGTAAACATGTAAACTGATGAAAATTTATTTCCGAAAGTTGAAACTTTCACCAAAGTGGCTTAAAATAATATTGTTGTCAAGATTCTACTAATTCTAAAATATAACAGTCTCCCCTATTGATATCCATACATAATAAAATAAGGTATAAGGGGAAAAAACCTGTTACAAAAAACCAGGTTTTTTAGAGGGAATTACAATTCCTGAATAGATCTGCATCTAACTACCTCCATCATGTGGCCTGTCAACGTGTTTGCTAATATCTATTTCTATGTTACATACAATACAGGACAGCTAAAAGATAAGACTAACTGATGATTCTGCAATAAGATACGATATAAATGTGGGCAAACAACTTCAGCATGTGAGATATTGCTCAATTCTCAAGGCTAAATCTAGATTTTGTCAATTTACTCCTATCCAAAGACTTCATGCCCCTGTTTTTAGCATCATGAGCCCACTTACAACAATGATATGCGACAAACCGGTCTCTAATCTACTAATACATGACGATAACGACAAATTTGGGCAAAAAACCTGTTGTCTATGTATCCAAAAAGTGTTGCAGAAAGCACTGGATTTGACCGCATTTATCACTGTATTACAATTACATTTCTAGAAATTAATACAAAAGGGCTTATTACACATCAATAAAATGATTTACCATTGTCACAGATGGCAGTAATTTACATGAAAATTAAGTCAAGTGATTATCATACTCACAATTTATCGGCTATCTCCCGCACCTTCCACATACTTATAAAACGATCCATTTTTAATAAATAACTGCAAAATGAGGTTTAAAAATCAAAATCACTGTAATTGAGCGTGAAATAACATAAAAATTAGCTAAAAACGCGAGATGATGATTTGGCTGACATCCTTGCAAAATGGCGAGACAAGCAGTGTTGCTATTAATCTTTAAAAAATTCTACCATACGGAATCCGCCACGAGCATGAATGTGCACAATGCGATTTACACAGAAAGTTATCAAATAGTAGGTAATGAGATTAAATAAAAAAAGATTGAGAAAAGGCGATCAAATAATTGAATTGATAAATATTCATTAAATAATTGATAAATTTGGACGTCTTTCAGCTGATATGATGATGATGAATTGATAAATATACAATAAACGACCGTATAGCTCTTAAATTGAAGAAGCCAATAAATCTTGGCAGAGAGGCAACTTGAAAGGACAGCTTTGAAAAACAAAAGGGCTACCATGTCCTGTTATTTCGTTAGTTTACTGTTTAACCTGAGATGCATATGCTTTTATATGCAGGATTATCTCTGTTCTCACTTGAACAAGTAGTATAAAAATATATACTTCTGTTGGTTAACTGGATACGCGTTTGACCACAATCTTACTTGATGATTTATATTTTTCTATTCATCCTGCTCTTTAAGATCCCAGGTTGTAGGATTCAGGAAACACGGACGCGGGAAGGAAGTTCCATGACTTAGCTGTTCACATAGGTACTTTCCAACAAGACAAGTGAAAGGTAGGTAGTACTTACAGACTCGACTGTAATAAGTTTTATTTTAAGGTTAATCATTTGTAAGACCCATCAAGAACCGTCTATCCTGGGACTATGCGGCTGAATATTCTCCGTTTATAAATGTTGGTTATATGCGACTTCGGCACGCAAAAGAACCAACCCGTCTCTTCCCGTGGCTGTCATAAAAGGTGAAAACATCGATATAATTGCACGTTTCAACGGCGATGGAGTCACCTTCTGTAACGCTTTCAGTTTTGTATAGTTTTGAAAAGCGTGGAGGTGACACGCTGCATATATTTTGCAGGCACCGTGTTGGATTTTTTACCATACAATGTTTTCTATGACACTCTGAAGATCAAACGATTCTAATGACACCTTGTATTTCAAAATCGATCAAGCCGTTCAGGTTACAGAACGTAAGATAGAAATATAATATATACATACACCATAAAATATTACTTTCCTTCCTGGAACAGACGGGTAGAGAGAATAAAATGATAACACCATTAAAAAAACTCCATATTTTGGGGTTGTTAGCTGTATTTCCTTTTGTCTAAATTACAAAGAATGCAACATACAAGTTATTATACGGAAATTCAATATTAAATATTCTACGATTACGACGCAACATTTAATTTACAATTTTTTTATTCTTAATTACATCTTAAATAAATTCAACATCATGTTCTATGGCCAATCATTATTGGCTCTACTTAGCGATTGAAAGGTAATCGTTTAGCTTGGTATCGCCATGTTATGAGGAGAGATGAAACGCATGTTAATAAGAGAGTCATGCGTATGGATGTCGATGGCTGGAAAGGAAGAGGAGACCATTGAAAAGATGGATGGATTGTGTGAGGGGTGATATGAACGAAAAGGGCGCGAATGATGAGGTAACGGGTGATAGAGGAGTTTGTAAGAAAGAACGTACTGCGCCGACGCCGAATAAATTGGGACTAGAGCAAGAAAGAAACGGGAAAGGCCCGTATGATTGAATGACTAAAATGTATAAGAAAATCTAATCTAGTCTGCAACACAAGGTAGCACGGTAAATTTTTTTGGTATTGTTTGGATTGGATTTTGTCGTTTCCTTTACATCAATCGTGTCATAGATAAATTTTAGTCAAACTTGAATAACAATTCCCATTTAGACTTTCTCCTACATATATAGTTATAAATAAAGACCTGCTACATTATGTTGACGATTTTACACTAAGTCCAAACGTCAATTCTAACATTGTTTTCCCTTTTTCGGTAACTTTTTAGACTATCTTCATTTCTAAGGTAGCCTCATGTGCTAATTCACATGTTTAAGTTTAAAGATTATTTACAGATTCTATAGTGCATCTAGATTACAAATATTTTATAGCTACGAAATTGCTACAGTACAAATATTTAGCAAAACGTTCTTGCGAACCACGCCCTTATTGCATAAATGCAATGGCAATGAACCTCATCGTCAATTGTCATATAAGATCAATGGTAAGCATCAAATATCACATTCGACTAATGGCAAAGGGAGTGGCTTTGAACTTCAACATCAATGACGTTATATAATAAGGCCGCTAGTAAGACTGCAGCTAGGTTTTCTTATTTGTAGCTATATATACAGTTCTTTCAACATAAATCATTCCGATTATTATGTTTTTTTACTTCTAATGAGCCCAATGCAAACTCATTAGAAGGTCATACATCATTTCTTAGCCAGTTGATCATTTTGTGGTTGAGCACCATAATACTGCCAGAGCTCAATTGCTTTGTTAGCAACAACTTCTTCGCATTGTTCCGGTATCTGAAAAAAGAACAAGATAAAATCTACCATTTTCGTTGTCAAGTTATTTACTGGCAACTCAGAAATTCGCTTTTTAAATTACACACCACAGATTACACACACGTATAATATTATAGGTAATTTATTATTATATACAAATTCCCTTTTTGTCAAAATTTTATCAAAGTATATATCCACATTTATGATAAAATTATGAAATTTAAGTATATCTTATTCGGAATTTGTCCCTGTGCTGTCCTGTACAATATGTTCGTGTTTGTCTCCCTTTCTGTTTTAGATCGCTCAATCAGGTTCTAGACCCATAGCTTGGCACAGACTTCATACTGGTCAAACTCATTCAGCGTTTTAGCCATATAACCGGCCTCTGGCAGTAATGGTCGACCGTAATATAGACGACCGATTGTCATAAAAAAAAGTTAAAGTTTTGTTTATACAGCCTAGGTCATAAAGCCAAAAAACCTCTAACCTCAGAAACACATTTCAGAACCTCCTCAGCATTTTTTGCTTTCAATATGTTGCGACGAAGAGTTACGACAAGCATTACAGCCACAAATGACAGTATTTTAGGAGCTCCGCTGCATATTTTGTCCCATATTCTGAAAAACAGATCACGTATTGAAAAATAATATTAAAAGTGTCTAAAAGACATTATGACAGGAATGAACAATTTTTTCTTTCTTATTATCGTTTATTGGCCGTGTTACTACCACCAGTAGTACCACGGGAAGATATGCCCTAAAATTTCTTTTTCTTTCATGGCGATACCATTAAAAATTGGGCTATATAATTGCTGTTTGAAAACAATTTCGCGCGCGTAATATTCCAACTTAAAACACAAGGAAATAATTTATCATCATATAGAAGCCACAGGATATAACAAAAACCTATCGTACCGATACAATGTGCTCGAAGCTGCGTACCAATCCTCGATAGTAAACAGATGTTAGTGAATGACCGAAGATTCGGTTTCGGCCAATTCGAGCAAAAGATCTAATTTCAGCCAAAAATCAGATGAAATCCAGTTCTCGTGAATTTGTCGACGTCAGTCAACTTCGGGCGAATTCGTGGCTCGTGAGTCATGCGGTCGACAGATGAGTACGACTGCCGGCGTGATTATATTGAGTGACTTCGTTTTTCTCACACATATTATTTCATTTAACACAAGCGGTCTGTAGGTAAGTGTTGAAATAAATAAAATAAATTTCGGCCGCAACTGAAACCGACGCCGCAGATTCGGTTTCGGTTGAAAATTTTGTTTCGGTCGGACACTAGAAAAACCCCCATGGAGGTGACCACAACCTGATGGTGGTTGATTAGACTTACTTTGTGAGAGAGATGTCATCCAACACCCCAGCAAAACAGCAATTGAACCAGTTCGTGAGGGGCAACACTTCCAGTGCATTGATGTCTATTAGGTGACTGAAATTAATTAATAATTATAAAAAAAACACATTTTGGCTACAATAATGGTTATCAGTTTCCCAAACTTTTTTTTTTAAATCTAAAGTTTTTACAGGGACTTTTACAAATTTTGTATGGCAGTCCCATCGTACCCCTTAACTAATCACTACACTTAACGAGACACCGATGAGTTCACAAAACTGAATAACTTCCTGGCTCTTTCTGAGTTTGGTAGGGACAGAATAGTGTGAAACACTCCTACATCAAATCCGTTCAGTTTAAGTTCACTCATCAGTGCCTTTCTAGATTGCTCGTACCGGACACACTCCACTGACAAGTGTTGAACATCCGCCATAGTCCCACACACCTCACAGTTTGGAGAACTGGTTTTTTCTCATTAGGAAGCCAAACTTGTTAAGTGGCATGTGTCCAGACCGAACCCTATATGCTAAAACAATGATTTTCCTACTTAACTTTTCCTAAACTTACAAAAATACTTAATTAGAAAATAAAATAGGGTAATTCAGGACCATCATTGTAGCAAAACCGTGATTTGTTTTAATGTAAAAGAATTAAAACCAATTTAACAATCAATTAATGCATACAGACAACAAAGACGAAGAAAAGAGTTAATTGGATAATTATAGTTTATTATGGACAATAGGGTAGTATTTGACTTAAATCAAACAGGTGTGTTCGTTAACATCAGGATGTTAAGTGAAGATGAGGCCGAAAGGAATCTACTAGGAACCACCCCAACTTATTTGGGAGACTGGCTTTCTTATATTAAGAGTCAGAACACAACAATGCATCATTGCTGCTTGGCGGCAGATTTAGGCCTGATTTCAAAATGTTACTCGAGCAGAAGAGCTTTGAGGACAGTTAAAAAGGGATAGCTTTATGTAATTTGTATGTCGGCATCTCTAACTATGCTCAAGCGCCAATCTACGCTCGAGCAACATTCTGAAATACGGACCATAGATAAGATGGTGAATTTTAAATGCCATACCACCAACCAAACTAAAGTGTGTGCTAAAGATGTATTTTTTTTTATGCACAACGGGTTGGTACTTGACCTCAATCACAGCTGCTGTTAAGTGAAGATAAGGTCGAAGGTGGAAGCGTACTGACCCGGAAACCCCAACACATTTGGGGGACTGGCTATCTTATCTCTGACAACCGGAACACAACAATGCTATTAACATTGCTGCTTGGCGGCAGATTTAGATAAGATGGTGGTAGCTAGCCAGGCGGACATTTAAAATGCCCTACCACCAACAAACCGAGTACTTAAACATGTACCCCCCTGGCAATCGAGCCGCGACCTCGTGACTTCCATTTTGTAAACCTTGTTTTTTTTTTATTGTTGAATTACCAATAATTATGTTACCAAATGGACGAACATGTCTCACTCGCATAAGAACAGCACCAAATGTAATTATTGCAATTTTTTTTTGTGTACTTTGTCAGTGAAATCAAATAAATAAATAAATAAAAAGTTTAGTCGGAAAGGGGGACCTTAGGTATCGTGAGTGTAAACACTGATTAATTACATCCTGTTCTTATGCCCTCAATTATGGGCGAATATGTCACATCTGGCAACATAATATTTGGTATAAGGCCAATATATATCAGGCTCTCTCCTAATGTAAGATAATATTGCCATGCCCCAACGGGGCGTCACAAATATTTATTTAAGACCTAGTTTTACTCGTAAGCATGTACTACTATATTTGTGATACTGCAATAAACATACTGAATACTGAATACTATAATTTCTAATTTGGTAACGTATTCGCTATTCGTTTTCTATTAGCGAAGTTAAGCAACGTTCGGTCCTTGGACCGGGAATCACGAGTATATCCGTGCTTCGGAGGACACGTTGTCTAGTCGGTCTTGGTATCAATTGAAAGCACTCCCTAAACCATGTCATTGGCCTAAGGGATGGCTTAAAAACACAGATTGTCAGGCCCGTATGATATATTATGACCCAAACTATGGCGTATGCAAATAAAAGAACAATTAAAAAATAACAAGAAGCCATTTTGAATGTGAAACACCAATCAGACGTTCACAAAGGACTGTAAAAGTACCTCAGCGTTTAAACTTATAAAGGGGGATATTTTTAGTGTATCTGAATTGTACTAATCTAATGGTAGATCTGAATGTTAGGATACTCTGTGTAATTTTCGAGGTGAAATAAAAATGGCTTTTTGTTAAAAGTATTTTAATTGAATGTAAGACTTAACTGCGACAAACACTATTGCGAAAGACTGAACTGCGAAAGATGGAACTGCGACAGTGCCGAACTGCGACAGATCTGAACTGCGAAAGACTTAAATGCGACAGGACTGTTATATCAATGGTTCATTAGAACATAGCGATTCGGTTCTGGCACTTCGCCGGCCGCTGCCGCGGCTCGCTTTCTTCGCTCGCTCGGCTCTTGCGTTGTTTCTCATGTTTCCAACCCAACCTAACCTAACCTAATTAACAAACAAAGTTAAGTCAGTCCTGTCGCAGTTAAGTCTTTCGCAGTTTAGATCTGTCGCAGTTCGGCACTGTCGCAGTTCCATCTTTCGCAGTTCAGTCTTTCGCAATAGTGTTTGTCGCATTTAAGTCTTACATCGATTTTAATTATTCTTTTATTTGCATACACCACACAAACTATCTCCAGCTTTAGTTATCTTCACCGTAGCAAAACCTTTACCTATACAGCTCTCCATCCTCCTTATCCAGCATAGTTTGGAAAGCTTCCCTCAGCTTGCAGAGCTCCCGTTGCATTCCCTTCACTACGTCAGTAAGACTTTTGGTCATCCAGTACACATCAGCCTCGTCTGTGTACAACTCAAGGAGCGTTTCAGCTATGGGCACAAATGTGTCTGCTGACTAGAAAGAAGAACAAATATAATATATTACATACATTGAAAAAGATAATCCCCGAGGAAATTAATATAATATGATCATCCAGGTATACAAAGAACGAAAGAGACGATCAACTGGTGTAGTGGCTAGTGACTGTCAGCGAAACCAACGGTTGCGGGTTCGAATCCCGTGAGGGTTTTGTAAGATGAATACGAACATTTAATCCCGAGTCATGAATGTTTATATAAATATTTATCTGTTATCTGTAAATGGACAGCAGTTCTTTTAATCCTCACGGTTCAACAGCAACAAACAAAATGACCGAACTTATGCCAGACACGGCTAATTATAGAGTTGGATGACATTTAGCAATGTATACAATTGAATAACTTATTGTATCATACTTATATAAAAATATCGATAAATTAATAGCCATATAAATGTGAATTAAATATAAATTGAGCTCTCCAATCATAAATATTAACTGTATCTTTCCAAAAAAACTATATCAGTGATTTACACAGGACAAGATTGAACGGAAGTGAAATCAGAAATCACTATCTTACTAAAACAATTGTTATTTACATAGTAATAGAAGCTATAGCTACAATTCAATATGGAATGGGATGCCAATATATGTATTTATGTATTTATGTAGTGTATCAACCATCTGGTATCCACAACACAAGCTTATAGTTGCTTACTGTGGAACTAGATGGCGCTGTGTATGTCTAAGCATATTTATTATTATTTATTTATTTAATATAACTACTACTGTAACATTAGTTTGGAACTAAGTGATTCATGTACCTAAGTGCCCCAAATATTTATTTATATATTTAATTTGAAATTTCTATATTCCTTTGTAATAATTTGATGATTAATAGTTATTAATTTTACCATTAGCTAAATTATGTATTGGTATGTTTTCTAACTTCATTTGTAACTTTCAAAAGGTACTTACTAGTTCTTTTCCACAAAAATTGCGTTTAGCACAATAGCGATTAATTGTTATGCAGGCTGATTATCTTTGTATGAAACATTAATATTGTCCAATATTTGCACGTCATTGTAATGATTGAATTAGGCGCATCTTATTGTAACAACACCTAATCTAATGTACCCTATTCAAGAGCAAATAAATCATATTCTATGCTAATTAAAAAAAACTGTGTTAAAAATTAAATATCTTTGAATTAGCTGAAATAATTTTGTTGAAACATAGATAAGAACTTTTCTCCTAAGTCATCTGACCACCATGTGAGTCACAGAACTCTAAAATGCAAAATTATTTTAGACGGGATATATATACATATATTATATTCACAATCTTCAGTTATCAAAAAACTTAAATTTGCGGTCGGTGAAAAAAGCCATTCGTTTATTTCATTGGTGCGCAACAGTGCCTCAAATCAAAACACAAACATATGCTCGAAACTTTTAACACTGACGTTGGCCTTATCACTAAGGAAGCAAGGATAAATAGATGAGCATCGTTACAAATGCAATAATACATAAGAACAATAACATACAGCAGTTAAAATGTATTCAAACTGTATTACTTACACAAAAATTTGTCTCAGGAAAATTAGGTGCGGCTCTTTTCTCAATATCAAGCAGCCACATCTCAAGCAGCACTTTGCTTCGAGGAGTATTGTCTTCCACCAGCTCTAACAACTTCGCAGCATAGAGTAGGTCCTGGTATTGCTCCACGCGTTGCTCCATCACGAATTGGTGTGAGTCAGGGTACACTGGAAGAATGTCTGGGAGAAACGAAACATAGACTTAAATATTGACTGAATAACAACATAATGAACAATGTGAACTCTTCCAATACTGTGACATAGACATACCAGCAGTAATGCTGCTCGTCTATATAATAGTACAATTGAAATAAGTTTTTTTATGCACAACGGGTTAGCACTTGACCTCAATCACCTTATGTTAAGTGAAGATAAGACCACAGGTGGAACCACGATCACCTGGAACCTCCAGTTAGAATAGATTTATATTGAGACATCCCACATTCACATACACAAGGATTATACTTAGCTAGAGAGTATTAATTTGCCAAGCATGAGGTATTCCATTTACTTTTATTGCAGATTGATTTAGGTAAAGATAAAATTTTATAGAAAACCGATGACATTTACAATGCCTGAGCCCTCGGGCTCAGGTTTATGGCTCGTTATAAACTCCATCTCTAATTAATGTAAATAAAACCTTTTACTGACTAACTTAGCACTTGTTTACGTAACGCTAAGAAAGAGCTGGGCCTCCCAACACAAGTTATTATATGAACCTAAAAGGAGTGTCTCAACAATTTTATCACTTATACCTAAATGGACAGTGCAGTGTTATTTTTTACATGGAAAATCTAGGTAGGTTTGAGGTTAATCAACAACAGAACAGACAGACAAACAGCAAAGACCGAAGAGAGCTAATCCAAAATCAAAAAAAATTAGGTGAATTATTTGTATATGAGAATTTGTAGTTTAGGTAGTTTCTTTTATGGTATTTCAGGACAGTCTTGTCTCAAACAGCAGGAATACAACTATGCTACCAACATTGTTGACTTAGATAAGATGGTGGTATTTGGCAAGGCAAGGACCAATTAAACCGAATACTAAACATAGAAATCGAACCAGCCACCTCCATTTTCTCCGAATTCCAGTATCATCAGTGTTTATCTCAAATATTGACCTCCCTTTTTTTTTTATTAAAAACTGGTTTCGCGTTTGACTACAATCTCACCTGATGGAAAGTGACGATGTAGCCGAAGATGTATCACGCGCACCCAGTAAATGCCTATTCACTCTAGACTTGAAGATCCCAAGGTTGTAAGTGTCGGGAAAAGTGTCGGTCCCTAAACCTGGGTTGTGGTAGACCTTTGGTTTGACATTAAGTATTAATATTGTCTAAAAGCCCAAACAAGAATAGTTGAAGATGTCTTACCAAGAAGTACTTTCCATACTAAGTTCCTATATGCAGCGGGCACTGTGAACCGCAAGCAAAACTGTTTCAGCTTCACTTTGTCCCAAGGTTTCTCCTTCATCAGAATTTCCAGGGATTTCTTCTCCTCAACCCCTCGGCATCCCACTTTTTCATAATAAGACGAACGGAAGTTCCGTTCATCAGTCATGTTGGTAAGATCTGCAAAGATGGCCTGAGAGGAACAATCAATGGAAATTAACCAACTCTGGGTCTTGTAAGTAAGATACAAACATTCATTTATACGAGATTATTGTTGTTTTAAAAAAAATACAAATATTTATATCAGACTAATAAATTTATAATCTGTGGCAAGTAGAACGTTCTGAATCCAAAAAGCAATATTTTGAATGTAATCAAAGAAGAGCGAACAAATATCTACTAATGTTTTTCAAAACGTAATTATTCTTTGTGTTGCAATAAAGTATGCGACATGCTTAATTTGATAAACTCCGTCATTTTCTAATCTCTGGTGGTTACGTAGTACGAAATAAAACGAACGTAGTGAAATTCTCTTTGGTACGAAATACACCTTCTGATTATAAAGTAAAATACAAGTTTTCGAGCGCAACTACCTACGTTCCGTTTTGCACAAAAAATATTCATAGAATAATCATTAATGAAAACAATCTATTTGAAAAGGAATTTTAATAAGCCCGCCACTTTTTGAAATGCCAATATTGAATTTCGATCAAACAAAATGCCATGAAATGCCGTATCCATGGAAATTTATAATCACGCGAAGTTTTGTGCAAGGTTAGTCTATTTTTCGTCAAGTGGGATAAAATCGAAGTACCATTCATTATTGTGATTTCACTTAAAATATGGAAGACCCCGAAGCCACGGTAAGTGATCCAGCTTTCCTGGAAAAGAAGCGTGAAGAGTTACGAGAATTTTTTAAAGATGCAAAACTGCCTAAAGAAGTTATTGAGCATGCAATAGAAAACGAGCTAAAGCCGTTCAAAGAAGGCATTAGACCATATATTGCAGCTTCTTATCCTGGGGAAGTAAAATCTGAGTATGAAGTAATGATTGGACAGCCATTTACCGAAGTAGGTAATCATACTAAGCCATTGTCGGTGGAGGAAATCAAAAAGATGCTGAAAGGTAACCCGATAATCGCAGAAAAAGCACGTCAAATTCAAATAATGACGCATTCTGATTGTAAAAGTAATAATGACTCTGTCCCGCTAGACCAAATCAATTTATCAGGTTTTAGCGATATGCGAAATGAAATTGCATCAGCCAACGGTAACAAAGAGCAATTAAATAAAATAAATTTCATACACATGCAGTCACTTATGAACTCTGCAGCTGATTACAAAGCTAAATGCATGAAAACCGAAACGAGTTCAGTAGAACAAAAATCTGTGAGCGAAGAGTCAGACACGGATGAACAGGAATATGAGGCGATAGAAAAAGTTGTCAGCCAATATACTGATAAAACTTATGAGGCGAGATACCAAGAAACTAAAGATATGCTTTTGAATATGGCTGATAATTACGACAACTCGGATACAATTAATGATGGTAAGGACAATAAAGTAAAAATGGAGATGATAAGAGATCCTGTTTTAAAGGAATCATCCGTGCATGTAATTAAAGGACAAACTAGGCGCACCGTTATACAACAAGTTCAAGATTCTTACGCTATTAATGAAGCAATGAATATTCCTTTGAAAGACAACCCTGTGATGCCAGATCTCAGTGGTCAAATTAAAAAGGCTATAGGAAGTGTAGTAAAGCTTAAGGAGTCGGATGATGTGGTGGACATATTGATTCCCAAGACCTTTGAAACGAAATTGAAAGATACAGAAAAGGCACTACGGGAGATTAATTCCGTAATGAATAATATTCCCATCAATGCGAAAGATAAAGTAAATAAAAATGATGAACAGAAACTTGAAGAAAAACAAGAAAAAAACATTTGCGAAGAGAAAACAGAACCTTCTATAGACAGCGTCAATGAAACAAATTCACAACAACACCCAGCACGTAAATTCGACGAGAAGATGGAACAAACTTTACAAACTGCTTTAGAGAACATATTTGAAACAAGTAATAACGAGAATCAAGATAACAAAGAAATGGAATTTAAAGAAATGAAAAATTTAGCAAAAAATATAGTTGAAGGTGCTGAAAATCTTAGCACACTTATACGTGAAGATATTACCAATAAACTAAATAGCATGAATGAGTTGCTGAATGATGTTAACGAAGCCTTGGAAAATTCCAGAAAATCAAATATAGCTTTTCAAAAAATGAAAGAAAATAGTCAAATACGTAATCCAAAAATAGACATTGATGACGAAAGCAAAACAGAGATCACGATGGAGGTGACAGAGCAAGAAGTAGATAAAACAGACACGCCAGAAGAAGAAATCGGACGTGTAACTAATTCTGACATAGACGATATAAATATTGCTATAAAAAAGCTTAACGCTGACTTACAAGGCCACGAAAATAGGATCAATCAAAGTAAAGTTAGATATGAGCAGAGAAGTAAGGAATGCAAACAATTTATAAATGAAGTCGATGAGATTCTTTTAAAGTCGCATGATATATTGCATCCATCTAAATATGAGCCCGTTCAAGAAACTTCCGATGTCGTAAGTAAAGATGAAGTTGAAAATAAAACTGAAGAAACGGCAAAAACAGAGAAGAAACGTAAAGAATTATGGGATATTGATTTAAATAGCTATAAAACTGAACATGACAAAAAGATGGCCGAGTTCAAAATGCAAGAGATAGACAGAAGTAAACGCATAAATAACCTGCTTTACGATATCAAAGACAAAATGAAAGATAATAAGGAAGTTTTAAGGCTAGCTAATAATATACTTCGTAGGGAGGAGAACAAAAAGAAAGCTCAGGGTGAGTCAATTAAGATTCGAGAGCTGCCAAGTTCCGAAGTCGACGCTAAAGCCCGAGGTGACAATTTACAAATCACTGAAGATAATAAAGACACCGCTCGTAAACTTCCACTAGTATCGGAAGTGCCTCCTGCTGATGGCGATGTAAAAGGTATCAATTTTATTTTAATTGCTAATGAAAATTGTAGATTGAACACGTGAAAGTTAGCGGATTCCAAATTCAAACATTTTAAATAATTTTATTTCATGGGATACACAAACTTTCACTAATACTAATAGGTAAATTGATTTCCTTAAAATTTCTGAAAGATTCCCTCGGGCCTAATTTGTTAATCACCCGAACCGCTCGTATCTGCGGAACAAATACACAATTTATCTCCATGGCATTTCCCAATAACAGAATGCCGTAAGTCATATCCATTCGGTTACATTACGTAGTAAATACTGTAGAACAGAGACGGTTATTGCTTCACTTTTATTAATTTTTTGATGTAAACCATTTAGCAATATTAGAAATAGCTCTACTCAAATCATCAAGACTTTTGTGTCGTTAGTAAATATTATTATCTCATTGTTGCCGTCTACACAATTGGGTAGATCCATAGACGTTACATAGAACTATTAGTGTTTCGCCCCCGTTTTCGTTTATAAGTTTAATTTCGTTAAATGTACAGTTTGTTCTTCCCACTTTATTGGGATTAAAAAGTATACTAAGTCCTAATCCAATGTAATTGATTATCAAACAAACATTCAAACTTTTACACTTATAATATTAGCTTGAAGTTGAATTTCTATGGGTACTTCAATATAAACGAGAAATACTAAGTATTTTCCCAAATCTGATACACTCTTATTTTATACCGGTTTTCAGTTCAAGAAACGGAAGAACAGAAAATGAAGCGCGAGGAAGAATTGAAAAAGAAGGAAGATGCTGAGAAAGAAAAGCAGAAGCAAAGAGAATTTCAGATAAAAGTGGAAAAGGAGCTGGAAGAAATGAATAAGGGACCACGAATGACTAAGGAGTTTATTAAAAACCACTGCAAGCAACACAAGCTTTATTGTACTCCGTACTTGAATGATATACTTTATCTGCATTTCAAGGTAAGGAATTGGTATATATTCGATAAAATATCTATTTTCCCCGTGCTAAGTTACCTTTAGCATTCACTACCTATAATCCATTTGTGATTTACGTTGAAATTGTGTTAACACTGTAGATACTTTGACGACATTTTGAAATGAATTATACCTACTTATATTAATAAAGCATGAGAATAAGCTACATGCAGCAGATAAAAGAAAAGTTGAACGTGGTGTCGTATCAGGAGGTCAAGAGGAAGGCGGAGAGCAGAGAGATATGGAAAAATCTCCACCGACAAGAGCATGGCTCTTAAATCAGCTAATGGTGATATTATTTAAAAAAAAATATAAAAAACTTGTCGTGATCATATCAATCTGTATTTAGTCTACCACTGAACAAAGGCTTCCCTCAGGTTTGATGTAGGTGATTTCTGCTGGAAAGACCATTGGATACCTATGCTTTTCTTTATAAATAAATAAATATCCTTAGACATACATACAGCGTCATCTAGTTTCACACTAAGCAACTATAGGCTTGTGTTGTGGATACCAGATTGTTGATATACTACATAAATACATTTCTTTTTATATAAATAAATACTTACTATAAATGAAAACATCCATAACTCGGGTACACATGTCCGTATTCATCACACAAACATATGCCCCTAGCGGGATTCGAACCCACGACCTTATGATGTAGCAGAGTTTTTAACAAGCTAACTTTCACGTGTTCAATCTACAATTTTCATTAGCAATTAAAATAAAATTGATACCTTTTACAAGAGTTTTGTATTTGTATTTGAAGCACCATGAATTAATGTAGTACTAACCCACTACACCAAACAGGTCTTAACAATATGTATTTGTACAGATCGCTCGAGCATTTTGGTATAGTGGTCAGAGTTGCTAACCACTACACCAAACAGGTATATACGTACGTAATCATTTAAAATAAAATGCCTTTCAACAGGGTTTCTCCAAAATCGAAAACCTTGAAGAGTATACAGGTCTTAAATGTATCTTCTTAGAAAATAATGGAATCCAAAGAATCGAGGGTCTTGACACCCTTGCTGAACTAAAATGCTTGTATCTTCACTACAATGTAATTAGAAAGATAGAGAATCTACAAGGATGCTCCAAATTGGACACATTGAATTTGGACCATAATTTTGTGGTAAAAATAGAAAATTTAGATGTGGTACCCGATTTACATACTTTGAGTCTTGCCCACAATATGATTGCTTCTGTTGGTAAGTGAGAAATAAGAGGTTAGGTCTATTCATGTTTTACTTCTTTTACAAAAGTTATTGAAATCTCGATTATATCAAAAACTTATTTGATACCGTAACTTACTTTAGTAACTTATTAGTAATCTGTGCCGTAACCTATAACAATTTCCTTTTGATATTTTTCTTTACCAACAAAATTGGTACGAGTTCACGCAGGACGGCAATCCAAATCTATTTCTTATTTTTCAGAGGACTTATTGGAACTCAGAAACTGTGACAACCTTTCTGTGTTGGATTTGTCGTACAATCGCTTGGAAGATCCATTGATCGTTGATGTATTGGCTGATATGAATATTTTGAAGGGTAGGCTGTATGATTTTTATTTAAGGATACTTGATTATCTAATTATAACCTTACTGCTTAAATTAGAGTGATTTCTTTTATTTTTTGTCAATCTCAAATAGTTCTGGTCCTAAGTGGCAACCCAGTGGTACGCAATATCCCAGCTTACCGCAAGACGTTGACTCTTCGTCTAAAGGAGCTGTTGAATTTGGACAACAGACCTGTATTCCCTCGCGACCGAGCATGCGCAGAGGCCTGGCAGAGAGGCGGTGTGCAGGAGGAAGTCGCTGAGAGGAGACGGTATGTGATTTGAGGTGTTTAGTAGGTTGGTTAACAGAACTGTTTAATAGAGCAAAGGAATTAGAGGATTCAGCAAACACAGTTTGGTGGAAGCGTTTGCAATCGGCAGAGCATAACCAAGCATCTAAGTTTAAAGTGCGCACTTCCAAATCCTACTGTTTAGCTAGTTTCTTCAATAACACACATAATTATTTTAATGTACACTCAGGTTTTAGAGGGTTCTTGAATAGGACAGAAACGTATCGTGCCCACGGTCCTTCAGTTTTCTCATCCAAATGCTTTCTGCCACGTTTTTGAGTCGTAGCACGCTATAAACGTGATGTCTGCCCTAGCGGCCATCGGTGCTGCCATCAATGTGGTCGGTCAACTGTCATTTTACCTTGCCAATTATTTGGACTCTAAAGGGATACATGAACTAAGTCTTGACTCAAATGCTAAGGTGATGTAAGTCCGATATGCTCTTTATAGTCCATTTAATTCTTACATTTATTTCAGCTGGATAGCCAAAGATCAGGAGAAGGTGATGGAGAGCGTTCGTTATTTAATCAAAATGCGCGATGAGAAAAAGGCTCAGCGAGAGGCTAAGGAAAAAGAAGAAAAGGAAAAGCTTGGGTTAACACCGAAGGTAAGTGGTCTTCTTTTAAATAACCAATTTCAACAAAAGAGAAGACATAATATATATTTTCGCGACTAGTCTACCTACTTTATTATACATTAGACATTGAAAAAATATAGAAGTAGTTTATCTAAAGAGTTTTAATGTATTGCGTTTACTTGAAGACATCTCGCCGGTATTATCCGAAACAAAACAATTAAACCACCATTTTTGTTTATCTCGAACTACTATTAACTATAGGAAGAGCAGCAAGCAATCGCAGAAGCACCTGAATACACACCTGAACAGCCAAAAGAAGAATTAAAACAACCAGAGATTCCAGATGCAAATCAACAAGATCTGGAAGGCCCCTCGATCTTGGAAGAAAAGTTTGGTCCGATAGAAGTAAAATTAAAAGACGGCACCCCCCTGGATATGCTGTCTGGTTCCGAAGCTGAAGACTCTACTAGTGAGAGTGACAGTGACAGTGAAAGCAGCAGTGATGGGAAAAAGGAAGAAGGTATGATACTCATTTACATAATTCCAATTCGCTGTATAATCGTCGCAAAGCAAATAGTACAGTGAGCGAGATTATTACATAAGAAAGAAGAAAGAGAAAACCTTCCTTAATGCAATAAATTATTTGCGTTTGAGTTATTTGTTCTTGTGATAATTATCAAGTTCTTGTGATAGTATCAAGGCTACACAAATACAAATAGTTCACTATCTGTATTGCGGCAACGACATCATCGCGGGCGCCGCGCTGGTGGTGGCAACAACAACCACCACAACCTACGTTTCACTGCTGGTGCACAGCCTCCTCTCACTAGGAGAGGGTAGTATGGGACATAATCTACTAGGCAAAACAGGATTGGTGGATTTGTGTAAGACCGTGCCCACTTGACAGTTAGTGTTTTCAGGCCGACGCCGCGTAGTCCCTCTAATTTTGCATTCCATTCCGGCGGCCACGCGGACCAAGTAGGGGTTTGTGTTCGACTAGTTTTTCTAGCAGTGAGGTGAGGAGCTTAACAACTGTCTTCGGGACGCGTTGCTTATCGTGTCCCTCGTAGACAGCCTGTCTACGGTGTCCCCCGAAGTACGGAAACATTCTTCATTGAAAAATTTACTAGCGGTCACTCAAGGATTGATTGCACCAAGCGATAACCATTATTAAATAAGCTTTCGCCACCAGTTTTTTCAGCCAATAATTATTTATCGGTAAATAAATAGTTTCCCAAATATCTAGAGCGAGAAACCAGCAAGATCGAGTGGTCGTTAGTGGAGCGGGGGAAACACTTGGTGCAAGAAATCCGCGACGAACAACCAGCACCGAAGCAAGATGACTACTGGTATGGATATCGTGGAAACTTGAAGACACCTCCGGCTGGCAAGTGAGTTATCGTTTCTATCACTTCACGGCTGCCAGAGCGTGCTGGACGAAATCTGTGATGAAGTGTTTCTAAAATTGGAGTGTTAATTATTTAGGGTTCATGATTCAATATTTAACTGAATAAGATTTATGCAAAGCAAATGTAATATCAACATTAACGGCTGTGCATAGCTTCCTTCAACTAGGATAGTGTATTGGCCTTAATCCATCAAGTTGGCCGAAAAGATTGGTGGAATTGTGTCAGACTAGTGGCCATCTGACAGTTAAGTGTTTTCAGGCCTCTAGATTTGAAAACAGCTATTTGAAGGCGGACTATTTGACGTACCCATCGAAGTAAAGGAAACACGAAAAAAAAGACAGTCGATAGAAAACCTATTGGGCAAAAATGTATCACACAACTGATTATCAATATTCCAGATTAAAATATCTATAAGTAATAGTAATAAACAATGTAATGCTAGCCTCAACCAAATTTTTTTGTTATCAGGGACTTTACAGCAGACTTCAATGCTATTAACAATCTGCTGTTCCACCAGACACCACACGTCGACAGCAGAAAGAGAGTATCTAAGATGTTAGAAGGTAATTTGGCAAATATGATGGAAAATTGGAGACTCTTGCGTTAATTATAAGAAATCTAAGTGATAAATATTTAGTTCACATTTTATTAATAATTTTTTGACTGATGAAATGTATAGTGACACAGTCTTCGAAACCAACAGTAGCGGGATCGGATCCCTCAAGGCGTAAAATTTTCCGGGTCATGTAGATGTATTTTACGGGTGTTTCATTAGATACTTTGGCTATTTTAGGGCTAGATAATTGGATTGTTTTTTTTTTATGCACGACGGGTTCGTACTTGACCTCAATCATACCTGATGTTAAGTTAAGATGAGGTTGAAGGTGGAAGCGCACTGACTCGGAAACCCCAATGCATTTGGGGGACTGGCTATCTTATCTCTGACAACCGGAACACAACGATGCTATTAACATTGCTGCTTGGCGGCAGATTTAGATAAGATGGTGGTAGCTAGCCAGGCGGATATTCAAATTGCCCTACTACCAACCAAACCGATTACTTAAACATGTACCCCGCTGGGGATCGAACCGCGACCTCCGAATCGTAAACCCAATGTTGTTTACATTGAGCCACGGAGGCGGTTCCGGATCATGAATGTTTATTGATATTTATGAATGTTTAAATGTTGTCCAGCATCCATAGTACAGTAGTGGTACATGCTTTGCCTAGTTTGGGACTAGATAATTGGAAGTGCCTATAAATAAATTGATGCCATAAAAAAGGAAAAAAGGCAAAAGTAACAAAATAATTGCGGCATTGTTCATTCATTAATGTTGTAGATTTCTACTCCAAAAGTAAGTCAATTAGAATAATTACAAATAGTATTGTTTTCGCAGATTCGAAGAAACCACAAGATTCAATGACAATCACCGAAATGTTTGACGATGAAACAGACAAATCGCGACCCACTGAAGCTGAAAAGAAACCATTGATAGAAATAATAGAAAATATTGACAAGAAACCTTTAATAGAGGAAATAGAACCGGATTCTGAAGAGAATAGCTTAAATACGGGATTAGTGGAACAAGGAGATGTTGTGATCGATCATGATAGAAACGTTATTGTTGATAAAGAAATGAAAGACAAAAATATCGATACGTTCAATATTATTAATGAAAGGAAGGCACCTGAAGAAATTGCAAAAACAAATGAAAGTCAGAAGACCACAGAAAAAATAACAATTAAGGAATTTAGATCAATTAAAACGAAGAAAGTTACTATAACAGAAATACCTTTGAAAGCTGAAAGTCAAAAGACAGAAGTATGTGACAATGACTCAGGGAAGGATGAAGCGAAAAATACGGATAAAGACAGTAAGAAAGATGAGGAAGGAAGCCAAGTCGGTACATCTGGGACTGGTGATGAAAGACGAAGTAGTGGTGAGTGTACGCAATTTATGTAACATAAAGAATTAAGAGGAGTGACGGTATAACGTCGTTTTGTGAATGTTTTATGTATGGCCAAATTCAATGTACGCATTGAAAATTGTCATAGTTATGCTTTTCTTTTATAATTTAATGTTGAATCGATTTTCGACGGATGACATGTCCGCGACTTTATAAACCGGCGTTGGAACGAACATTTTGTATTGGAAGGTTTTCATCTTGAGTTACCAGCATAATCAGTTATCGCAAAATAAGCAAACTGAAAGTCATTAAGAGTAATATCATAGTTAAGCGTACGGTACATTTACCTAATTGATGGATTTGTTTTAATATGTTCGGTCCAGTGCAAAACGAGGGCGACGGTATGGCACTCATAAACTACATGCGTCACATGAACAATCCCGAAAACTACAACCCTGATGAGGGCTTGAACTTGGAGCCCAGCGCTGAAGATCTGGAGATATTCGCCGAGCTGGATAGAGAGCAGGAAGAGAGGCAAGCCAGGATCGATAGGGGAGAACCTGCTGTGGATCCTATGGTATGTTGAGCAATTGATAACAAAATTAATTTTATTTGAAGGAAGGCATGGTAAAGAACGAGAAGCTGATATTCTAAATTATTAAATGCTTCCTACATATTTCAGTTTTTTTTTAAGCACAACGGGTTGGTACTTGACCTCAATCACACCTGATGTTAAGTGAAAATGAGGTCGAAGGTGGAAGCGTACTGACCCGGAAACCACAAACCGTTTGGGGGACTGGCTATCTTATCTCTGACAACCGGATCACAACAATGCTATTAACATTGCTGCTTGGCGGCAGATTTAGATAAGATGGTGGTAGCTAGCAAGGCGGACATTTAAAATGCCCTACCACCAACCAAACCGAGTACTAAACATGTAGCCCGCTGGGGATCGAACCCGCGACCTCCGAATCGTAAACCCAATGATGTTTACATTGAGCCACGGAGGCGGTTTTAGTACTATTGGCTAGTACTTAGTAGTTGTGCTTTTGCAATATAAATATTTTGCAGATCTGCTCAGAATCACTTTATCTTTTTGAGTGAAGGACTTGCGTGTTTTCCAATTTGAACCAAGGCAAACCTAGACATTGCGCAAGGTTATTCTGAATGTTTGCTATTAAAAAAATATTATCAGCCGTTTTCACGATATTGTGGCTCGGGGAAATCAAGAGCCATGTGAGAATTTATCAAGCACTTCTTTTGGACAGAGTTTGTGAGGATTTCCGAATCGGAATAACACGCGAATAATACCTTAAAAGGCTACTTCAATCATAATTCCTCCGAGCTTTATCGAAGTTCACTATTTAAATTTTGTTCATATCATAGAAACTATACGATAAGAAGACAATGGATGCATTCCATAAGAGCGAAGAACGTCTGCCAGCGCACGAGGTGAAGCAGAAGAGCTTATACACAACGTATAAGCACGACAATGCCTTCGACAGGATCGCGCTTAGTCAGCTTACAGCTGGCGAGAGACCTGGTAAGATATTTAGGGTGATGGATGAGGTAGTCTGAGAAACAGAACAGAAATTTTGTAAGACGTCAATATTTTAGATGAGTTGCTAGATTTTGGTGAGAATTGAACTGTGAGATATGGATGGATGCGTTGATGAAAACCAAAAAAAAACTGAGGTTTTTTGTGATAAGAATATTTGAGCCTTAGGTTAACAGAAGACGACACAAAGTGAAGCTGACCCACGTTCCAGGGGCTGTCCTGTTTCAATACGTGGATCAGAAACCGGCCACCGAAGTGGAGTATGAAATCGGAGAGGAGAAAGTGGATTCTGGACGTAAGTATTACAACCAAACGTATTTTTTTATAGATGGAGTTCGAATAATTTACGAGCTCGGTTAACCTGCTATTCTAATAGACTATGGCACAATAAAACCGGTTGGAGGACCTACATTTAAAATGAATGTCAATTAAGATATAAATGTATTCATAAGAGAAGAAAGTAATAAGATGGGAAAAGTAGTGATATATTTTGTGTTAATCCTAATGCAATATTTTGTGTGAGAACTGCAATAGTTTATTTAATTTTATACATTGTCTTGGGTGAGATAGATAAGATGGGATTGAGGACAGTAGCTAGGATCAAATCGCTCCCGTTTCTCTGGCCTAGCTCCCACTCCCCTTCAAGTGTTCGTGTTGAGCTCAAAGGGATCCTCTGGGGCGAGCGTCAAAAAATAATTGATTGATACCTACATAATTATTATGTGCGCCTGCCTGCAGGCAGTCGTTAGGTCAGCGATACAAACCCGTCGACGTAGGCGCTGTGCTTACCAAAATATTAATCATGTCATTTTCAAATACGTTGATGTTAGGAACAAGGACGACGATTTCATACGTTATGAGAATAGCTATCACTCTTTTAAATTATCGAAAATTGAAAATAAAATCATTTATGTATACCTGCCTAAGTAATCATTGAAGTAAGTAGTGCACTGTATGTTTTCGAGGTGATTGATGCGAGACAGATAAACATTCCGCAGAAATTAAATAGGTAATGTGGTTGTTCTCACTAATTACCTGATTTACCTACATACGTAATTAGATAGGTTTGTCTATTTCTGCGAGTTGTAAACCTTCGCTGGTTAGTTAAAGCAGTAAAGGTATTTTTATTAATGACCAACAGAAGATTTGGTTACGGCCAAAAATTTGTCGAAACTTCGGCCGCGTCGAAATTCAGTTTTCGTGAATTGTCACGTGTCGTTCGTCTAACTTCGTGTTGAGTTCGTGGCTGGTGAATCGTGTGGTCGCATGCCGAGTTCGCCGGCCGGCGTGACTGTGTAGAGCGAGTTTTTTTTCTCGTGTATAAATGAATTTAATTTAACACCAGTTAACAGTCTCCTGTAAAAAATAAACTTTTTTTATTATCCTTGGACATATGCAGACAGCGCCATCTAGTTCCACACTAAGCAACTAGGCTTGTGTTGCGGATACCAGATGGTTGATACACTACACAAATACATTTTTTTTTGTAAATAAATACATATACATATAAATGAAAAAAAAAAACATCTATAACTCGGGTACACATGTCCGTATTCATCATACAAACATATGCCCCTAGCGGGATTCGAACCCGCGACCTTTTGGTATAACAGCAGAGTTTCAAACCACTACACCAAACAGGTCGTCAAGGTAACTAGCAATAAAATGTCAATTTTAACATGTCTAAATAAGTTTTGCTGTTGGCCAAAACTGAGACCGAGGATACTAATTCTTATTTTTATTTCTATACCCATAACACAGCATCGTCGGGTGAAACTGAATCCATAAACAACTCCAATGATGATATGAGTGAGGATGATATCGAGGCCATACCAGATGTTAAAAAAGCAAAAGAGAAGGGTGAGACAAAGCAAAAAGAGAAAAAAACTACGCCAAAAAATAAGGATGAAAACAAAGAAGAAAAGACGAAAGATAACAAAGGAAAGTCAGCAACGAAACCAAAAGAAACAGTTAAGAAAGCTAGACCTAGTACGGCTACAAGTAAATCTAAAACGGAGAGCCGGCAAAGCATTTCCAGTACACCAAAGAAGTCAACAGAGCGAGCCAATGTGAAAGATAGAAAATTAGGTAAAAGTCATAGCTGCAGTTTGGGAGAAAGTGAAGATGAATATTTCGCAGATACTTCTGCAAATCCAAATAAAGGTAAGTGCTGTCGAAAGTAAGTTAAAACTATAAATCATTTAAACCATTAATGCGCAGGTATTATCGTCAAACGTCAGCTCATATGTGGCAAGTCGATTAAAAAGGAAAATTATGTCCAATATGAGATCAAACATTCAAGGAAGCTTTAAAGAGAACGCGAATTAATAATAATATGTTCGTATTCATCACACAAACAAACATCAAACTTTACCCGTCGCGGGATTCGAACCCGCAACCGTTGGTTTCGCTAACAGGATCACTATCCACTACACCAATTATGAAATAAATAATATATAATAAATAATTTTATAATTGGTGTGTATTTTAGCAAATAAAGATTATTCTATTATATTCCATTCCAACCAATAAGAATATAATACCTACATACAAAATTCCTATTTAATAAATCAAAATCAAAAAAATATATATTTCGTAGGATAAAAATTATCACTTGAAAACGTCACATTTTTTATCTTGTTATTAAAGTTTTTGACATTATTGCTCATTCACAAAGCTGTTTCCCCAGAGAAGAACGAGCAAGAAGCTCAAGGGTTGCAATAGTCTCAACCCATTGACCAAAGAGTATGTAATCACTACGTTTCATTGACGACCTGTTGTAGTGGTTAGAAACCCTTATCTGTTCATTACTTTTTTACTCTCTAATGTGAGTGAGTTGTCTTGAAAATGTTCCATTTTTTCGACCGAATAATCCGTACCAATGGTGACACCACGAATCGACTTGCATTTGAATAAAAAAATTGTATCTTATTCAAGGTGAAATGAACAGTTCCGGAATTTCATCTTTACAGCTAAAAACGGCCGTTCCAAAACTATATCTACTTTGATACATTAACAGTATTTTTATTAAGCGGCTTTAAGGTCATAGCTCATTAGACCCACCCGGCACCCACTCCGCACCACCTCGTCGCACGGCGTCCACTCGTTGTAGACAGGTGATCCACGGGTGAACGCCGCGTTATCACTAATAAACGTTGCGCGGTCAACCAGCGGACCTAGTGTCGTCAACCAGTGGGCCCCGCGTGGTCAACGAGTGGACGTCGCTTGGTCTACGAATTTTCGAGTAGTCTGTTAACAATTGGCACTAGGTATAGGTAGGCGATCCACTCGGGACCGGCGCGTTGGCAATGCGCAGTCAACGCAAGGTAAGCATGCGAGCAACGAGTTGTCACCAACTGTCCGCGCGTGAAGGGCTTACGACTAAAGGTCTATTCAGACATAAGCGATATCGCTGTCGCGCTCGGTAGCGATAACGAATCGGTACGCGATATCGCTGTCGCCCTCGGTAGACATTCTAAATGCATTGTAAAACATATCTTCATCTCTTCAAACGTGGGTATAATGTGTAAAAAACTCCATGAATTTCGTGTTCTTCATTTATGTCGTGTATCCTAATTCGATTCCTTATTGGTGGGTCAAGTAAAGCTAATAACAATAATGCGCCTCTTCATTGCTATCCATTATAAAAATTATAAATTCCAGCGGTCACAGACGAAGCGTACTCGTGTTTATTAATGGACGACTAATCATTTAACCTAGCGCCACAGTGATATCGCTCATGTCGCGATATCGCGTACCGATTCGGTATCGCTACCGAGCGCGACAGCGATATCGCTTATGTCTGAATAGACCTTAAGGCGATCCGGTGACGCTACGGAGTTGATGTAGTGAGCGCATACCCATATAAGTCCATATAATCTAGTAATTCTACAAATCTTTAAGATGTATGTGTATAGTTATTGTTTTATGTTTGACAGTCATTTTTATTTTAGAAAGAATTTACGGAACTGTATGTATGACTTGATATTGTAAAAGTGAATTAAATAAATCTAATCTAATCTATAAAGAATATAACGGCACGAGGCGAGGCGGTGCGGAGTGAATGCCGAGTGGCTCTAATGAGCCTTCAGTCGGCTATTTCGTTTAATGATAATTTTTTTTTTTTTTTTTATACGAGAGGGCGGCAAACGAGCATGCGGGTCACCTGAACAACACCAAAAGGGTCACAGATGCGTTGCCGGCCTTTGAGGAAGGTGTAGGCTCGTTTCTTGAAGGTTCCAATGTCGTACTCGTTCGGGAATACCGCTGCCGGAAGTCCGTTCCACAGGGTGGTCGTACGTGGTAAGAAGTTTCTTGTGAAACGTACAGTGGTAGACTTCCACTTATCCAGGTGATGTGGATGGAAATTTAATTTTCTCCGAGAAGTGTAACGGTTAAATTGAGCAGCGGGTTAATTCGAACAGTTCTTCAGAATAAATATAGATATAGAATGATAAAAATAAAATTAATTCGAAAAAGCTTCATTTCGGCCGGTAGTATTTCGATTGGTAGTTCATTCGATGTTTAGTTCGTCGATTAAGCAACCATTCGCACTTAGTTAGTCCTTTATATACTCATTCGATATTTTGCGTTCATCGATTGAGTGTTTTTCGAAATAGAATTTCGAACCCTCTGTCTGACTGCTAAACCTGCCTGACAGGTGACGGAGAGGATGCAGATTTTACCTGCGTTAATTAGTCATAGTCATAGTCATATCATTTATTGCTCATGTGGTAAATGTAAGATGTTAAAGACACAAATTAAATTGAACGCACAATATGTCTTAGGTATTTATTACATAAATCTCGATTATAACCAAAATTATTATTAGTCACATAAAATAACATTCAAATGTCTCAATAATTTATATGATTTAGATAACGTTAAGCTCTATTACGCGACAGAAAAAAGTACAATGCAATACAATACAAATACTCTTTATTGCGCAAAATAATTTTCAATAAATTTTTATGATAACAATAGAACACAATTAGGCGGTCTTATTACTAAAAGCGATCTCTTCCAGACAAAGTAATATTTATTATACTCAAAAAACTCTTGCAATGTATAAAAGCACTTTGAAATTAAAAAATCTTTTAGCCTATTACGAAACAAGGATTCTTTATCTATTCTTTGGATGCGCAATGGTATTTTATTATATATTTTAATTGACATCTGACTTCACGATATGATATTTTGTGAATTATAACAGATAGGTAGGTAGAGTTTATTATTTTTTAACTCCCGACGAAACATGACGGGTGTGTGTGTTGACGGCGTTGTGTATATGTCCAGCCTTTGAGTCGTATCAATAAATCGATCTTCCGATAGAGATCGCTTCTCAGTCTCAATACAATTTTTTTGATACTGTTTTATATGCAACAGATTCTCAAGCGTCAACTTAAGGTCATCTCAATCGTGAGAACGGTTGGGACTTTTTCCGGATGTATCTCAGTAACGCGTAGCCATGCTTGATGAAAATCGTTTAAGCCATTTCGTCGACATTATAACCTTTAGCACAATTGGTTTGGTCTATCTAGAAGATATAATCATTTGTTCCTGCGAGAGTTTTCTAAATTTTCGATTTTAATTCAAGTTTTAAAAATAAAAGTAAAAACTTTTCGCGTCATTCATAAGACAGGAAAAACGTATTCTTCTTGCAAATACCACAGTAAATTTTGAGAGGTTTGTGTTTAAATTGCAGATGAATATGGAAATGAAGGGTCGAGCAGTGTTCCCAGCACTTCGTACGACGTTATGATGGACAAAGATCGCGAGGACGCTAAAAAGTCTATCATTAGCACCTTCAACTCTTACAAGGATGAGCGATATCCATCGCAAGGTATGTTTACAAATGCCTATACTACAGCTGTAGAAAGCATTTTCGCATACCATAAGTAAAATTATCATTCAGATAGGTACCTACTCCAAAATTGATGCAATCAAAACACACGGTGGAGCCATTAGTTCGACGGTCGATTGGTGTAGTAGTGGATAGTCCACCCTATTAGCGAAATCAACGGTTATGGATTCGAATCCCGCGAGGGGTAAATGTATGTATGATGAATACGAACATTTATTCCCGAGTCTTGGATGTTTATATAAATATTTATGTATGTTTACCCGTTATCTAGTATCCATAGCATAAGCTTTGCTTAGTTTGGGACTAGGTGATTGGTGTAAGTGTCCGAAATATAAAAAAAAAAGTTGGGGACGACGGTGGGAATATTTCCAACTAAATCGAAACTACAGCACACTTCAATCTATCGTCGTGGAAATGAGGTCGCGATACCGAGCTCACCAATGCATCCCTAATTATCTTATCCCCAACAAAGATCATTATAAATATATTTAACCACCTCCGTGGCTCAATGTAAACAACATTGGGTTTACGATTCGGAGGTCGCGGGTTCGATCCCCAGCGGGGTACATGTTTAAGTACTCGGTTTGGTTGGTGGTAGGGCATTTTAAATGTCCGCCTGGCTAGCTACCACCATCTTATCTAAATCTGCTGCCAAGCAGCAATGTTAACCTCTGTGTCCTCTCTTTCCTTTTTATAATTCCGCGGGTCAAGTATCTCGGCGCGCCTGTCAAATTTTCGAAAATACCTGCGGTGTTAAAAACGTTTATAGATACTCTTCTACTGGGTCTATTTGTAATCTGTGAAAAGCAATAGCTACGGGAATATATTATCTATGGATATAATGAATGAACACTACTACAGCTATAATACAAAAAATCAGAAAAATGTTACGAGTTGTAATATGTAGGTATACCTATATCCACGATATAATTGGTATTTTTACGGAAAGTACAGATTTATTTCATGTTTTTCTTAAAAAACGGGTAATTCAATAAATTGTTATGAGAATTGGAAGCTCTATGGCAGGTTCCTAAGCCTGTTCTAATAAAAAACAGTAGTTGGAATTCTATGCCTACACTCCCACCCAAAGAGAAAAAAAATATTTTCGCAAATACAGACTAAATATCATAGCTAACATGACATGGCGCACATTATTGGATGCGGAATTTAATAGAGAACAAGTTCAAACACAGTCCAAAGGAATTAGAACTCTATAATCATTACAATTGAGAGTTGAAAGTCGGGTGTCCGTTGGCACCGATCGGTGTCCGCGAGTGTTGTCGGTATAAAAGTTTTTTTGGCACCGATCGGTGCCAGCGTCCGCCTAAAGGTTAATAGCATTGTTGTGTTCCGGTTGTCAGAGATAAGATAGCCAGTCCCCCAAATGTGTTGGGGTTTAACGGGTCAGTACGCTTCCACCTTCGACCTCATCTTCACTTATGTGATTGAGGTCAAGTAACAACACGTTGTGCTTAAAAAAAAACAAATATTTCGGACAATTAGGACCCAAACTAGGTAAAGTCTGTATTATGATGTGGATACTAGATAATTATGTACATCATTATTTATAATCATAATCGGTTCAGCAAAAATTTTGCTTATAAGTTAATGCCACTGAAATATACAAATCCCATAAACAATTCATCAAAAACAACGAAGTTACATGTCTTTGTGATAAGGCCCAGACGACGGACTAGTTGTCGGCCGCACTTTTTTTGTCTCCGTGTGTGTTATTCCATAGAATACCATCCATTCCATCCTCGCGGACAAAATCGTCCGACATGGACGCCCGACGCCTGCATAACGTCCGTCATCTGCATTGCCCCTTTTCACAAAGACATCTTAATAACTTCGATGTTTTTGACGACCCTATATCGGGGTACTATTTATGAACAGTTTTATGGAATACAAATTATAATAATAAACTGCGTAAGCGAATGAGGATTTTAGCAACACGTGACGCTTAAATTATTAAATAGACACAATTGAAAATCCACTGTTAGCGGCCGCGTGACCGTGTTGGCATTCAAAGCCTTAAAGTACAGTGGTACTAATTTTCCATTGGGATACTATTTAGCACTATTTCAACACAGTTTCTTGACAATTGTATCGATTCGGAAGTACACCAACTAAACTAAAACCAATTTTGGAGTGGTGCCGTCGCATCGTACTGTTCCAGGCAGAAAGAGACAGTACTACTTTAAAACTGGTTTTAGTTTAGTTTAGTTGGTGTACACCCGAATCGACACCATTGTCAAAATTGTTGAATTCCACTGAATGTATTCTAGTATTACGTATTGCTATTTGGACGTAATTCTTCTAACCCAATGTTCTATTGCAAGGTGTGAACTACTCAAATATGTCTGAAAACGCACGTATCGACCAAACTGTGGCCTCCGAGATCTTAGACAAGACCATAAGGTACGAGGAGCAGGAGATATACCGGCAGTACGACGTGTTGACGAGTCACGCGGGCAAGATAGACAACAGGACTAACGCTATCATTGAGCACATGTCTGGGCAGATGTCGGAATATACTGTGAGTTATATGTATATTGTTATAGGCTCCTTATTACAGGCGAGAGGCATTATGTCAGCATCAGGGGGGGCACACTTCAAATGTCATCAATTTTCATAGCAGACTGCGACCTCTGAACTGCGGTTGACGAACTAACCGTTATTAGTGTTCTGTGGCAGCAGCCGCCATCTTACCGGTGGGTGATGTCATGTCGAGCTCTCAGTCAACGTCGATTTCCTTTTGAAAGTTTTTGTAAAAGTTCAGATTTTTGTTAATTTGTTGTTTGTTTTTGTTATACTTGTTTTTCATAGCTAATTTAAAGAAATTAGTTATGAGAAATAAAAATTTCCTCATAAACAACAATACCTATTTCTAAACCCAGTTTCTACCTACATAATCAGTGTACGTAGGTATGTATAGATAGATTTAATTCCTCAACCAATCGCTGGCAGCAGCACTGTCTATACATGCAAATTTAACCACGGAGTTGCCACTCTTTCTCGGTAAATAGTTACTATACTCTTTGGTCAGCATTGCCTTTGCCTATTGAACGAACTTACACCCTGCCTCCGTAGCATGATCGTATGTCGCGCGCGACGTAGGTGTGAAAGTGGGATAGTTGTATTATCGCACCTGTCATGCTTGCTGGTGTGAACTGATTCAGATTTAATGTTTTATTATACATACAATATCAATATTGTGACAGGTCTTCATAGCTCAACCTCTGTGCCATAATAATAATACAACCTTGGGATCTTCAAGAGCAGGGTGAATAGGCATCTACTGAGATCGCGTGCTTCACCTTCGGCCACATCGTCACTATCCATCAGATGAGATTGTGGTCAAACGCGTATCCAGTTAATCATATACATAATTATGATGATGTTCGTATTCATCACACAAACATTTACCCCTCGCGGGATTCGAACACGCAATTGTTCTTTCGCTGACAGGGTCACTATCCACTATCCACTACACCAATTGGTCGTCATATTTTGATGTTCTAGGCCTAATTTACAACTCGTACTTGAGAGCACAAATATTTTTAACTAATTTTTTTTTTATGCATAACGGGTTGGTACTTGACCTCAATCACACCTGATGTTAAGTGAAGATGAGGTCGAAGGTGGAAGCGTACTGACCCGGAAACCCCAACACATTTGGGGGACTGGCTATCTTATCTCTGACAACCGGAACACAACAATGCTATTAACATTGCTGCTTAGCGGCAGATTTAGATAAGATGGTGGTAGCTAGCCAGGCGGACATTTAAAATGCCCTACCACCAACCAAACCGAGTACTTAAACATGTACCCCGCTGGGGATCGAACCCGCGACCTCCGAAACGTAAACCCAATGTTGTTTACATTGAGCCACGGAGACGGTTGAGCCACGGAGGCGGTTATTGTTTTTGAAAGTTTTAATTGGCATAAGTTTGGTATTAGTTTTCTGTATAAGAATTTGTAGGTAATAATGCTGTTAATGTTGTTGTTGTTAATTCTATGGAAATAAATAAATTAGGTACCTTCTGTCAAATCAAATCGAAAAATATTTATTTCGTAGGATAAAAATTATTTAATTTAATATTAAAATGTCAGTCTGACAGTCGCCCAAAGAGAAGAAGAAAAATTATTTATTGCACACAACATAAAAGAAAATTACAAAGAAACAATAAGATAAACAGCTGTTTGCTAGTTTGTAATACTTGTCTTAAAACTAAACCCTCCACTTTTTCAGTTACCCGAAGTGTCCCGTATACTGGAAGTGCATATAGACGCAGCAGAACAAAGATGGCGAGCCGGTGAGTTCGTCAACTATGTCCCAGTGAGCCCGCCAGACTCTGACAACGAAAACGATCCCACTTTAGTCCCAAGCCAAGACACCACTCTCGAAGATACCCTCACCGAAGACAACGCTCAGAACAAAATGGATGCTATACAAGAAGCTATCGATGACTCTGGGATTGATAATGACAATGTTAATGATTCGGGTATAGGTGATGATGGCAACAAATCTATTGTAGCTGATGATGTGAAGGATAATGTCTCAGTAGATTGTGTCACAATAGATGGCGACGAGGTTTTCGAAGATTGTATGGAAGATTTAGCTCCGGGTAATGACAAAGGTGATTTCGATCGTAAGGAAGAGAATTATTCCTTGGAAATGAAGTTAGCATTGGGTATTGAAGATGGGAATACATAGGTTGTACTTATTCAAAGGTTAACATAAGATTCGGTTTACGATGCGTTTACTGAGGTGTTTTATAATAGGTATTGTTCTCATCTAGTCGATATATTGCTATTATGTTATTAATTTATTGTTTATACAATAATAATTATTTTCATATACAGTCGGTTGCAGGTTAAGGTACATCTCTCAACAGATTTTTGACAGATGATATACCTATCCCTTTGTAGCCGACCAAGTACACACCGTGTAACAAAAAATACAGCAACGTGTTTTGAGATTGTATTACAGAACGTTATTAGAGTTGTGATCTTCTTGAGCAAAGAGTCATCATCATCATCATCTGATTTAAGAGCCATGCTCTTGTCGGTGGAGATATCTCTCTGCTCTCCGCCTTCCTCTTGACCTCCTGATACGACACCACGTTCAACTTCTCTTTTATTTGCTGCATGTAGCTTATTCTCGGTCTTCCTCTTTTTCTTTTCCCCTCTATTCTTCCTTCTATTATGGTTTTGATGAAATCATCGTGTCGTGTAAGGTAAAGAATGTTATTATTTCTTGTTTGTATTTATTATTAATGTAAAAAGTAGAGAATGTTATTTCATACAAAAACGTCACTCAAATGTACTCGAGCACAGCATAGCAACTTATACGAGGTGATATAGTGACACGTCAAATATTTTCTCTTGTCTTTTCGTAGCAGAACTTGACAGATTGATACAATCTAAATAACTTGGTTGTTTTTGAAGAACTATTTACGGGATTTGTACATTTCGGTGGCACTATTTACGCCGTTTTTTTGGAATATAAATTATAATCATTGGTAAAGTAGTCTCTGCGAATGAGAAATGAGGATTCCAACAACATGTGACGACAGAATACTCACTAATGAATACTAAAATATTGAATGACTCCTACACTATCTGCATTACTGTGGCACATTTTTTTTTCCTTTTGGTACTATTTGCCACCATTTCAGCCATGTTTTTGAAATTATCAAAATAGCTGCTGAAGTCCACTTGGGTAATCTAGCTTCGCTGTTTTGTTTCCTTTCAATATTACTCGCTTTGAACTTAAAAATCAACATGGGCATGGCGCTTCGTATGAAGAATTTCATTAATACTGTGATCTCCATACAAATATTTTTGATCTTTTTTTTGGGAACGGCAAATCCAAATTTAGCCAAACTTTGTGTGTATTATCGGATAACATTAAGTTAAGTATAGGCAACGTTAATTTTTAAAAGTTTTTAAAGCTTTATAAAAGTTTCAGCGAATCTAAGAAATGATTATGGGAAGCACATGAAGAGAGCTCTGTTCAATTTTTTTTTAATATGTGATTTAGCCCAAAAATTCAAAAATATTTCATCTGAAATAATATTCCATTTTCCAAATAAAAAAACAAATTTGGGTATGGCTTTGAAAATCGCAGGAATTGGTACATATGATTAACGAAGAAAAAAAAACTCCAATTTCATAGGTAAAGACCCAATAATAAAAATGAAACTAGGGTCTAGTTGGCCTGCCTACATGCCTTAAATTTTTCATTTTCATGTGATAATTTCGACATACCTACTTATTTATTTTTTGTATAAAAGCGACATTTAATTCCAATAACTCCAACAACTTAACTTTTAACACTAAAATACAGAAAATATAGCATAATTTTAGATGTAGTCTTTGTATGAAACCTAGGACTGTATTAATAAACCAATTACAAGTCTTGAGGCTGTAATCAACCGAGATGCGTCTTAAGCAGTTGACGCTATCTCAAGCTACGTGCTAATTTATAAACCAATCTTGAGGTCTACTCAGCTGAGATCACTTCTCAAGAATTCGCCTCAGCGGCGAATGAATGGTAGTATTGAGTTTCGTTTATTAATACGCGAAAACTACGTCTCAAGTGAGTACTGCTTGAGTATGCACGTGCGTTTCAGGTCTCAAGTTAGGTTTATTAATCAACACGTTTACTTGAAACCGATCACAAGACTGTTCTCAATCTTGAGAACGGTTTATTAATACGGGCCCTAGTTACTATCGATTACTCTTTAAGTTGTATGTTTTCAAGCCAAAGATGTTTTATCATTATCGTATATTAGGTATTATTTATTATTTTATTTGAAAGGAATTCATTGTTATGTTTGTATTCTGTAGCACAACTCTCTTATATTTTATCGTTAATAAATACATTACGTAATTTGCCAAGTTTTTTTTTCACGCACACCTGGTTAGCAAGTGACCTCGATCACACCTGATGTTAAGTGAAGATGAGGCCGAAGGTGGAAGGGTACTGGGGGGAGTCTATACGAAAATAGCTTCGGACGGGTGTAACTTCGGACTTTTCCTTTTGCTGTATGCTGTGTCAATTATTAGTATGGGACGCAAGGAACGTCTGAAGTTATACAAATAAAGGATTCTTAGTTAACATTGCTGTTTGATGTTAGATTAGCTAGCATATATCCCGCTAGGGATCCGATGGGATCCGGGGAACCCGCTACCACCATCGATTGTAAACCCTTAGCTAGTATATACCCCGCGGGAGATCGAACCCGCTACCTCCGATTGTAAACTCTATATTTACATTGAGCCACGGAGGCGGTCAAAAATATAATATAATAATAATATAAATATCCGTAGACATACACACAGCGCCATCTAGTTCCACAGTAAGCAACTATAGGCTTGTGTTGTGGATACCAGATGGTTGATATACCTACTACATTTTTTTTTTTTGGAAATAAATACTTATTATAAATGAAAACATCCATACCTCGGGTACACATGACCGTACACAAACATATGCCCCTAGCGGGATTCGAACCCGCAACCTTTTGGTATAGTGATCAGAGTTGCTAACCACTACACCAAATATGTTAGTCATTATACAATTCAGAAAATAAAATAAAAACACTAGTAACAAACTATAATAATATATTTTCGTATTGCTAAATACATTTCTATTGCACCTAATGTATAATACCCATTTAAATATAAAAATAGTTCTCTTATCAAATATAATTATTTAATATTATTTACAAAAATTCTTTAATATATACTTACAAGTATAAAACATGCATCCCTATTGTTTTACAGTAGGGGGTAAATAAAATAATTGATAATATTGGTTCGTGGTCACACGCATGCGCTCCAAGTGAGGGACTTGGAGCGCATGCGTGGGATCAATGGGATCAACCCATTATGTCAACACATCACGATAAATAGAACAGATGTGCCCAAAAACTTCGATTCTGTTAAGCTAGTCCTGTTATATTATTAATTATTATATTCTTTAATATATACTTACAAGTATAAAACATGGATCCCTATTGTTTTACAGTAGGGGGTAAATAAAATAATTGATAATATTGGTTCGTGGTCACACGCATGCGCTCCAAGTGAGGGACTTGGAGCGCATGCGTGGGATCAATGGGATCAACCCGTTATGTCAACACATCACGATAAATAGAACAAATGTGCCCAAAAACTTTGATTCAGTTAAGCTAGTCCTGTTATATTATTGCACTTTTGGGAAGGCCCGCCGGAACGCGGTACATATCGTCCCTCATACCTCGGTTCACAATTCGGTACATTAAATCAAACATATTTACCAAAATACTTTTTACTGCAAACAACCTTCATTACATCAACTAATCTAGTGGCATCATAAAGTACTGTTATTATATAACCCGTGTTCACTTCACGACAGATTCGCGTTACTACAGATTCGCTATACGGCAGATGTACAGTGAAGTCGATATAAATAGTCTGACTTAAAGCGAATCTGTTAGGTGTAGTGGTTAGAAACTCATGACTGCTATACCAAAAGGTTGTGGTTTCAAATCCCGCTAGGGGCATATGTTTGTATGATGAATATAGACATGTGTTTTGTGTGTGTATTTCATTTATATATGTATTTATTTACAATAAAAAAAAATGTATTTGTGTAGTATATCCATCTGGTATCCACAACACAAGCCTATAGTTGCTTAATGTGGAACTAGATGGCGTTGTATGTATGTCCAAGGATATTTATTTATTATCTGTCCTAAAGCGAATAAGGGGTTTAATAAAACGTTAAACAACAACAAAAAATGCTAGTATATATTTAAAATATTTGTATCCTATTCAGCCTGCACAAGCGTTCTATACATTCAAGAACAGAAATGTCATTTCGCAGTGCACTAGTAATAATCATGTCAATTTTTATAATGGTGTCGATTCGGATGTACACCAACTAAACTAAAGAGACAGTACTGAGTAGTACTGGTTTTAATTTAGTTGGTGTACATCCGAATCGACACCAATACCTTATTAAACCGCGCATAAGTCGAAAGATGCCCTCTAAGTGCACATGCAATAGCTGCATTCAACTGTGGCGTGTTGCGCTCCCTGCTGGAGGCATCATCAGTGTTTATATAATTACCAGTTGTATACCAAGAATAGTGATTGCTATATTATTGTCGACTAAATAATGTACCCTCCCGAATTGCTGTCTTTAGAAATATATTGCCTATTGTTTTTAGAGGCTTAAATCAATCTATTACGTTCCACAAATCTCAACGTGGAAATACACGGTATTTATAGTGACCGACTGAAGATCTCGGTTTCGGCCAGTTTGTATGAAAAAATCTAGTTCCGGCCGCGCCGAAATTCAGTTTTCGTGAATTATCGTTCGGCTAACTTCGAATGACTTCGTGGTGTAGTGTGTGGTTGCCAGTTGAGTTTATTTTTCTCGCGCATAAATGTGTATACAGGGTGTAATCGTTAAGTGTGCACAGGCGATTATTCCGTAACTATTATAGATATCAAAAGACTTTAAACTGATATCGAAAATACTTTACCTAATGAGTAAAATGACATTAATAACTTTTTAAAAATAAAACGAGAAATATCCAAAAAAATTACATTAAACACTCCCATACATTTAGCATGAGATAGTAGAGATTTTAGTTTCCTTATTTTATGTTGTAATGAATTTCTTACGAAACAATTTTAATGGCTTAATAGCTAATAATAGTGCAACCCCTTGGCCTGCCAGATCACCGGATCTCACGCCTTGTGATTTCTTCCTATGGGGATTTGTCAAAGACCACGTGTACGCTGAGCGAGTACACAGCCTAGAAGAGTTACAGAATCGTGTACGTCGTGCAATTGCTTTAATAACTCCGCAAATGTTAAGGAAAGTTCATTTAGAAACTGTAAATAGAGCTCGTCATTGTATTGCACAACGAGGACGTCACTTCGAACATCTGCTTTGAATAGGTACAAAATTTTGTACTTACTAAGAAATAAAATGTATGGGAGTGTTTAATATATTTTTTTTGGATATTTCTCGTTTTATTTTTAAAAAGTTATTAATGTCATTTTACTCATTAGGTAAAGTACTTTCGATATCAGTTTAAAGTTTTTTTACATCTATAATAGTTACGGAATAATCGCCTGTGCACACTTAACGATTACACCCTGTATATAAAAATTTATAAAATTTTGGTTTCGGCCGAAAATCCTATTTCAGGACACTAGTTATGTGATCCTATCATTATGACAATAGTTTTGCTGTCTCCTACGTTAAACGGGAAAGCTTACTTTCCTACTGTCGCCATTTGATAAATATCTTTCTCGCTAAATAAATAATCGAAAATTTATCTTACACGATTCGTGTATTTCAATGAAAGTAATGGAACAATCGGTGGGGTGAAAGTATCTGTGGCTCAGCGGTTAAAACGCGGTATTCGAATTTGGTTTTTAAATTTAATTTAATTACTTATGTGCATTTGCATTTTCTTAAAGAAAGGCCGAGTCAAGAGTACCCTATACCGACGAGCATGTATGAACAACCTTATGAGAGTGAAGGAAGCAGAAGAGGTGTGTCAGGATCGTAGCAAGTGGAAGTCTGTGGTCTCTGGCTACCCATACGGGAAACAGGCGTGACATTATGTATGTATTAATGCGGTGGAAATGAGATCATTGAGAAGTATGAATGGGGTGACTTTGAAAGATAGAATCAGAAATAGTGTAATTAGGGAGTTAAGCAGTGTGAATGAAGACGTAGTGACAATTATTGAAAAAGGTATGCTGAAATGTTTTGGACATGTGGAGAGTATGAATGAAAGAAGACTTACGAAAGAGATATACAATATTATGTGGATAGTATGTGTTAGTAGGGTAAGTCCACGGCGAACGTACCATGATCAAATCGGGGACGTCTTAAAGAAAGGCCAAGTCGAGAGTACCCTAAACCGACGAGCATGTATGAACAACCTTATGAGAGTGAAGGAAGCAGAAGAGGTGTGTCAGTATCGTAGCAAGTGGAAGTCTGTGGCCTCTGCCTACCGCTACGGGAAACAGGCGTGACATTATGTATGTATTAATGCGGTGGTAATGAGATGATTAAGAAGTATGAGTGGGGTGACTTTGAAAGATAGAATCAGGAATAAAAATTTTAATATCCCATTGACTATACTCATTCGACAGGTTAAATTGTGATCACTGTCTATCATCGCCAGCTAGTACGTGCTGTCGGAACTACTTATTTTTTAAGAAAATGTCTCATTACACAGCATAATATCCCATAGACATACAAGGAAACGTTTTGAAATTGGTTACATTAGCAGGGTATTCAGATTACGAATTAATTTAAACCTAATTTCATAACTCTAAGGCCCGTATTAATAGACCAATCTCAATACAAGTCTTGAGGCTGTATCAACCGAGATGCGTCTTAAGCAGTTCACGCTATCTCAAGCTCCGTGCTAATGTATAAACCAATCTTGAGGTGCACTCAGCTGAGATCGCTTCTCAAGTATTCCCCTCAGCGGCGAATGATAGTCTTGAGTTTCGTTTATTACTACGTGAAACTCGGCGCATCTCTCAAGTGAGTACGGCTTGAGTAAGCACGTGCGTTTCAGAGGGCGGAGTGTGAGTTTTGTTTCGACTTAACTTCACTACCGCGTTCACGTTTACGTGACTATTTGTATGAAGAAATGTGCAGCGCCTCTAGCGGATAGTTTGCAAAACGATTTTTTTCATAGATACTTTTTGCGTAAACGCGAACGCGATGGTAAAGTTAAAAATGAGACAAAACTCGCACTTCGCACACAGGTCTCAAGTAAGGTTTCTTACGTTGAAAATAAACGCTTGAAGTTTGAAGTTTATTAATCAACACGTTTACTTGAGACCAGCTTGTGACTGGTCTCAAGTAAACGTGTTGATTAATACTGTTCTCAATCTTGAGAATTGTTTATTAATACGGGCCTAAGTATTTTGTTTGTAATCAAGCAAAGTTTATATTTGTATTTTACTAGCATAAGCTGCTTGGGTAGGCTTCGCCTTTTGCTTGTGTAAGTATATTGGTCTATAAACCTGTGGCATATTCGGACCCAGCTCAAACGGTATAGAGAAAAAGAAAGAAAGAAATACATAATACATACATACATACATACATACATACATACATACATACATACATACATAGAGCAAGTGTGATCAAACATCGCGGTTCAACAAGCCTTTGCAGTCGATCGATAGAGGATACCTATTATTGCTCATCAAAATAATAATATACCAAAATAAATAAAAAAGTAGGTATATAAACATAAATACAAACAATAAAACCTAAGTAATTGTAACAAAAAAAAACAATGTAAATACATAAGTAAAGCCTAAGATTGTCACGTACTTTACAATGCTCTCTCAAATTGCTCGTGCCCTAACAGGGTGTCACATGATACTACTTAATGTACCTAACAACTGTATGTATATATGAACCACTGTGATAAGCAATAAATACTTTGAATTTGAAAAAAAAAAACTTCATTATCATAAATACTTGTTTCTACAAGTATTTCTTTATTCTTTATTGCACATAAAAAACATGTTGACAATCAGTCGGAAATATTGTACAAAGGTGAGCTTATCTCTAATAGAGATCTCTTCCAGCCAACCTCAGTGGTGGTTAGAGCATTGTGCGGGACGGTGAAGAAAAAGTGCAGTTACGGAAGGACAAATATACTATACATATAGGTATATAATATAATATGTTATTTACATACATACACTACTAGAATACAGAAATACACTTAGTTATAAAATTACACGTGATTATTAGTAAACTATATAATATAAATAAATAAATATCACATATATAAGTACATAATTATATAAATATATATCTTAAATCATGATAGAATGATAGTGCTCTTTTAGCCTATTCTTGAAAACTTGGACGGAGGGACTCTCTCGGATCTGTGCAGGAAGCTTGTTCCACAACTGTGCAGCTCGTACTGTGTACGATTTAAAAAAGAAATTGGAATTTGACAAGGGATAGGTTAGGGTTTTAGTTAAGCAAGGACGTCTGGATCGGGAAGGAGGAGGTAACAGGGTGAAACGGGAGCGGAGGTACTCGGGAGCAACAGGATTACTAAGGATCTTGTAAAGAAGGGAGAGTATTTATGATAATGAAGTTTTTTTTTTTTCAAATTCAAAGTATCATCATTATATAAAAAAGTTATACTTTCTCTATGTGGCAGACGACATGCATCCGATATTAACAATTCGGTAAATGAATTGTTATGCTATGTCCAAAAAATTCTATGAAAAAGATATTTTTAACCGACTGTCTCAGGCAGGACGGTAATGTTTTTCTGGTGTATGCTTTCTATGTTACCTTATGTATCATAAACGGCTTAAGCGACTTAGGTGCAAGGTAATTTCGTCTTTATACCTAGTGCCTAGGATATATTGGGTCTTTACCTATGAAATTGGAGTTCTTTTTCTTCGTTAATCATATGTACCAATTCCTGCGATTTTCAAAGTTATATTCAAATTTGTTTTTTATTTGGAAAATGGAATATTATTTCAAGGTTTCTATTTTTTTAATTTCTGGGCTAAATCACATAATAAAAAAATTTGAACAGAGCTCTTGTCATGTGCTACCCATAATCATTTCTTAGATTCGCTGAAAATTTTATAAAGCGGTTACTTTTAAAAATTAACGCTGCCAATACTTAACTAAATGTTATCCGATAATATACACAAAGTTTAGCTAAATTTGGATTAGCCGTTCTCAAAAAAACATCAAAAATGTTTGTATGGAGAAAACAGACTTAATGAAATTCTTTATACAAAATGCCAATTTCACAGGTAAGGACCTAATATTTTATGATAAAAAATCCGACACAGCGCACGCAAAATATAAAGTATATTTATGGTTTATACTACTTCAACTGTTAATCTGTAGACTCGTTAACTATTACCTAATTATTTGTCTGACCAACCTAATGTAGAGGTACGTGGCTCGCTAGGGCCGCAGGACGGACAATGTTGCTGGTTTTTTTTTTTTTTTTTTTTTTAATTAGAATGGTTACATCGATTTTGATCCTGTTCATACAATTTTTATCCTTAAATATATTGGACAAAGGATTACAAACGAAGTGTGTATAATTTGGCCGAACGCTATAAAAACTTGTCTAATTTATTTTAAACCTATATATAATGTGGCATTCGAGTTAAAATTTTCACTTAGGTAATGTGACCACCCTTATCTTTAAGTTCAGTTGGCACACGCTTTGAACTAAGTTTGGACTAGTCTATCCTTTTTTGACTACGAGTGCACAAAAAGGACCATATGATATTTCAGTCGAATCAATTTAGTTACTACAAAATAGTATTCCCAAACTTTTGTGTAGATCCAAAGCAAATCTTTGAGGTTATGGTTTCTGAACGAAGTGACAGGACTGAAATGTCATGTTGTCCTTTTTGTCGTTGTCAAAAGATGATAGACTAATCTAAATTTAATTTTAAGCGTCTACCAAGCAAATCAACTCCATTGTTGTATTATTTATATAATTTGATACAGACAGTGCAATAGCTTTTTAAATCTAAAATCTCAGCATTCAACTTCATTCTTTAATTTCATTATTTACAATTTGTTTATATGTGTTCATCAAATCGCCCCGGACTCGTCTCTACTCCCAGTAAATATAATTAAAACAATACCTGCTAAACGCAAACTACCAGCAAGGGTAGAGTATGTTAATAAAAAAATATTATTTTGTCCCCACTATTCAATGTTTTTTTTTTAGTGTCAGTGGCCCTTCCAATAGGTTCAGTTGGACTACGAGGAACCGCAAAAATAGGTTCAGTTGGACTACGGGGAACCACAAAATAGGTTCAGTTGGACTACGGGGAACCACAAAATAGGTTCAGTTGGACTACGGGGAACCACAAAATACGTTCAGTTGGACTACGAGGAACCACAAAATAGGTTCAGTTGGACTAAGGGGAACCACAAAAATAGGTTCAGTTGGACTAAACCAGTGTCAAAACGGGATAAATATAAACAACAATAGCACAATAGTACGAATTGTACGATTTAAAAAAATATCGCCTATTTAAAAATAATGATAAGTGATGATGAAAGAAATGGTAAAACATCTACAGGAAACGACGTATATGCGTCAAGGTGTCGTCTGCAAGTCAATGAGTGTAGGAACGAGATGGCGACCAAATACCAGTACATGTAGCGACGTGTTCATAGTTCATACTCATAAACAGGTCGAAGAAGATTTTTATGAAAGTTCGGGTCGAAGCCTTTAAAAAACATAAGACTATCGAGAATATAGACCACTGAACTAAAGAAACGTTGCTATTAACAGACACACAAGAAAACCCCACTTTTGCGTCAGTTTCTGTTGACTATATTCGGAATATATTACTTAGAATGTTACCCTCTTAGATTAATGATTGGTCTCCGCGCCGCTACGACTAGATACCGTCGGCGTACTCGAAAAATGCGGCAACAAATACTACGCCGTATTCGGCGTACCCGCGCAGTCACGCCACAAGTTCAAATTTCAAATTTTGGTTTAAGACTGAAGCAAAATGCCGGTTTGCGTAGTCAAACTATGTAATAACAATACTACAAAAAACAAGAAAGATACTGGCATCACATACCATCAGTAAGTACTGTATAAATCTACACACTACAATATTGAGTTGCCGCATTCAGGAACCTGTTTTTTCTTCATAGTGCGGTATCTAGTCGTAGCGGCGCGGAGACCAATCATTAATCTAAGGTTACCCTCTTATTCATAAAATTTTACACACGCTTTATACTCGTAAGTCCTGCAGTGTCACTTAGAGATAGGTTTAAAGAGTATAATATTCTAACCTTTTCGTCACAGTACATTTTTGAAAATCTAATATATGTCAAAAAATATATAGCATCATTTAGGAAAAATAGTGATAAACATGATGTCAATACAAGAAATAAAGATAAACTCGCAGGTCACATAAGTCGCCTCCGCAAAGTCAGTAATTCATTCAAAGGGTTATGTATACGCTTTTTCAGTAAGTTTCCAGTTGATATACAAAATCTTCCTCTCAATAAATTTAAAGATCCTACTATAAAACAGAAACTTTTTAACAAAGCATATTATAAAATATCAGACTATTTAGATGATAATCATCCCTGGACATAATCAGATCGTTCGCATGCCAGGCTATTTCACAATTAATAATGACATATAAAAACCTTTATGTAAAATCAAAGACTGATTTTAAAAGAGCAACCCTTTGAGTTTCATGCTTGTTCTTCTCAGGGGAATATTGCATTTTGAACAAGCAGTAGCTTAGAAAATGTAAAATTGACTATTTTAAGTGTACTCTGTGTACCTACAAAATAAAGCGTTTTTGACTTTCACTTTCACTTTCACTCTGTTTTAGTTAAAGTATGTTTTGTCACTATCTTTCATTACAATATTTCCTTATGAACGACAGAGACAAAACACACTGTAACTAAAACAGGCTTATGAAGCGTTTGTAATTTTTTTTTGAAGAAGACGGTTAGTATCTATCGTTTCATTACCTAGTCACATAACATTCTCAGCAATTGCCAGCGGTAAAAACTGGCATGGTAAACTAGAATGGTCTACAGCCCTGGTAGAATCGGGAGTAATTTCGATTGAATTTATGTTAAAAAAATATTGACCGTGGTCTAATTGTAGGACCACGGGCGACCAACTTTCTTCTACATTAGGTTTTAAAGCCCACACATGTCTAGCGTACAAACCACGACGAAAGTTCCGCTGGGTTTTCTGTCTAAACTCAAACATTTTTCAACAACACTCGTGTTTCTTACATATAAAGCCAACTAACGTTTGACATCACATCATTTGGCACCATGAAGCTATGCTAGGTGGAGGACACATTCCTCAAGGAAGCTGACTAATTCGACCTTGACCATTCCTATCTCGCTCAATTAGATCCCCTCAGCTTTCTTATTATTTTATATCATTAGCTGTACCTTTTAGTAGAGTTAGTAAAGTTAATAAGTCATTCAGAGGTCAATGTGTGCGCTTCTTCTACAACAAGGTTCCCATGGATATAAGGAATCTTCCGCTTAATAAATTGAAACTCATTATAAAACATAAATTATGTAAAAAGGGATATTACAAAATTTCAGACTACATTAATGAAAGTACACGGCTGCTCTACACGATATATAAAATTGTTGTAACCTTTCTTGATTGTAAATGATTGATTGAAAAGAGACGAACCCTCTGAGTTTCTCGCTAGCTCTTCTCAGTAGTGGTCGCGTTCCGAGCTAGTGGTAGTTTAAAAAACAAATGACGTTCATAAGTGCATATTGTATTGCCTACATGAATAAATGATTTTCATTTCATTTCATTTCTTTCTTTATAGTTGTAAATTAACCTTGTTAGAAACCAAGGAGACCGACTGGTTGACACTTGATATATTGTAAAACAGTATCACTCTTGAGATCGTATAATGAGGTCAAGGTCGCATTTTCTAGGTCTCCGCCTTTATAAACTTCACGTTTGGCTCGTAACACTTGCCACACTTACTATAATTAAAATGTCTAACACAATCAGTTCAAAATGTAACATATTCGACCCATCTTTGTTCGATTTCACTTATAAACAACTAACTATACCGCATATCTGAGGATGTGTATTAACTGGGCCATGATACATCAACAAGTAAACAAGAGATCAACTCTGAAATCGTGAAAAAAAAAAACGGGTGTCCTTTATTGGCTTAATCTAATTGCCCCAATATAAATCCGCATAACAGACTTGGCATAACGCAAATGCACATCATATTGAATCCGCCTAATAATAAAATCACATAATACAAAAACTGCATAATATAAATGTGCATATCATTATCTAGTATAACTTTAATATTTATATCAATTTACATAACATAATTATCGAGTACCCATACATAGTTATTTAAGGCTGTATAAAACTTGCTCACCATATTGTGGCGAGCGAGCGTTGAACGTATAATATAAAAATAGAAGCTTTATTTTAAAACAAATGACCACTTTTGTTAAGTCGATAGCATAGGTTGTTCCTGTGAAATTGCTATCAACAGTTCACAAGGCGTCTCTCACAAATTTATTTCGAATTTTTCATGAGTATGAAAACTAACATTATACTTATTAAATTTATGCTTTGTTATTGTTATGAATATTAATATTATGCACAATAAGATTATGCGTTCGCATTTTATAGAAATTAAGATTATGCGGTTTTAAAATTATGCGGATTATGTTATGCGAGTTAAAAATAGGAGTATTTAATGTGTGCGTTTTAATATGTTACATGGGAAAAGTATTATTTTTACTATTTGGCAAGATAAAGACCAATAAACTAAACAATCAACAAGTAAACAAGAGATCAACTCTGCAATCGTAAAAAAAAGCAGTTGTTCCATGGGAAAAGTTATGTTACTATTTGGCAAGGTTAATGCACATCCTGATAAACACGGCGTATAATAAATATATCACGATATGATAATAACTATAACTAGTAACTATACAGGGCGTCCCAAAGTTATGGGACATGAAGGGGAAGTACCTTAAATATCGTAGATAGTGAATTTTGCTCAAAGAAGACTTTATGTTATTTTTAAAAGTTAGTAATTCTGCATTCATAGATTTTCTAAAAATTATTTGCTTCGGCTGGGAATCGAACCGACTCAAATGTGAAAAAAAAAACACCCTACTTTTATGATGCCAATCGAAAGAATAGCTAAAAAATAATAACTCTGCCTAAGTAACATAGTATTTTAAAAGAAAGGAACAACGTGAAATTAATCATTTTAATCAAATAAAAAACATACATGAATAATCAATGCTATCTTTGGAATGATAATATCGCTACTTTTCGAACGTCGTCGGCAATAAATAACTTTCTTGAAATTTGACTCAATCATTTTATGTTGTTCCTTTCTTTTAAAATACTATGTTACTTAGGCAGAGTTATTATTTTTTAGCTATTCTTTCGATTGGCATCATAAAAGTAGGGTGTTTTTTTTTTCACATTTAAGTCGGTTCGATTCCCAGCCGAAGCAAGTAATTTTTAGAAAATCTATGAATGCAGAATTACTAACTTTTAAAAATAACATAAAGTCTTCTTTCAGCAAAATTCACTATCTACAATATTTAAGGTACTTCCCCTTCATGTCCCATAACTTTGGGACGCCCTGTATAGGTAGGCTTATTGACATTGGGATGATAAGGCGGAAATTGTGTCATCGGTACAGCCATAGCATTCCGTCGTACAATCTGTCAAGATATTTTCAAAAACAGATTTGTGAGACCGTTACATGGCATATAATGGCGTCGATTCAGTCGGCACACGCTTACATTTAAGCTGGTGCATACTTGTTAAATACGAGCATACAAAAAGAACAACGTGATATTTGTGACTTTAGTTTGATTTGTTTTCACTCAACGGGTCAGCACTTGATCTCAATCACACCTGATGTTAAGTGAAGACGATGCCGAAGGTGGAAGCGTACTGACCCGGAAACCTCAACACATTTGGGGGACTGGCTATGTTATCTCTCACAACTGGTACACAACAATGCTATTGACATTGGTGTTTGGCGGCAGATTTAGATAAGACGTTGGTAGGCAGCCAGGCGGACATTTAAGATGCCCTACCACCTTCCAAACCGAGTACTAAACATGAACCCCGCTGGGGATCGAACCCGCGACCTCCAAATCGTAAACCCTATCCAGGATTGCAGTCGCATATTTTACCTTTGTCGACCGACACAAACACATGTGTTTTTTTACATTAATCTTGCCATTTAATATTAGTCATCCTATTTGAATAATTTTTGGTTAATTACAATTAATTAGAATATTTATTTTGCTGCCTCATTCTTTGGTGGCAGCAACCACTGCTGAAGGGACTGAGATCAGCAGCTTTGCCGAGTTCTTACACTTTCATTTCAATTGTGTTCTAGGTAAGATTCGCTTAATTTATTAATTGTTTGTGATGAATTTATTGATGTTCGGGCTTCTCTTCTCTTCTATTTGAATGATCAACTTTTGTTTAGGGTAAATGGGTATACTTTTTCCTCGCTAAGTTATTTTTTTCTTCTTGTTTTTGAATTCAATAATTTTTATGTAATCTATCTGATGCATGCGGTGTTTACATATAATTGTTTGTACATTTAGCTAATAACTAATATACATAAGGCTTCATTACTCTAAGCGATGTGACAAGCGTTTGTAAACCTATTTAATAAAATAAAATAAAAAAATAAATGAGAATAACCTTTCTTTTTGAGATTATGTTTTCTGAACGAAATGACACGACTAAAATGTCATGTAGTCTTTGTGTGCTCATAGTCAAAAAATGTCATGTACTCTTTGTGTGCTCATAGTCAAAAAATGTCATGTAGTCTTTGTGTGCTCATAGTCAAAAAGGGATAGACTAAGTATGTGCCAACAGAATCAACACCACGGTATAAGTAGGCTGCATAAAGTCTCTCAAAATTCGACTCTTGCAACGTAGTTACAACCAAAAAATTAATATTAGCTTTCAGATAGGTCAAATTAATCTTGGCATCTATTTATCTTATAACATCTGGATCAACGTCGATTGCGTAGGTGTAATAGTTCAAGATGATCGATGATTGCGGCTCAAAAAGGCCAGCGACAATATTTTTGTGCAGCTGATTAAATACCAATAACGATTGACATACAGTTAATAATCGATATTGATCGATGTGCCGGTAATAATTCGTCCAGCCGTTGTACCACGCAAAAACTTTCGTGATACTTCTACAGGTGTAATATACCTTAACATTGCAATTTTATTTTATTGCTATCGCAGTACATTTCTTTTTAAATGCTAAGTTTAATTAGACCAAATTTACAACCAATATAATTCTTATTTTATATTGGTGTGTCAGTTGGACCACGGGGAATGATCAACCTGCCTAGCCTGTACTCCTCGACTCTATTATCAACAATGCGCACTATATCCTCATGTCCATTAGTGGGAAAGGCACTGGTGAATACTAATGAAACTATACCGAGTTGGAAAAGCATAAGGCCTCTTACGAACTAAACACATAAAGGTAACTTTGAGTAGTCGGAAATTAGAGCATGTAAAATTAATACTATATTGGTAGCAAAACAAATATACAGCTTGTTACAAAGTCGCGTGTTTCGTAGAAACCATACAGTGTATAACACATTTTTATGATTCAGTTAAGCCGGGTCTTGTGCGACGTGTTTTTTTTTATGCACAATGGATTAGCACTTGACCTCAATCACACCTGATGTTAAGTGAAGATGAGGTCGAACATTTTATTTGGGGAACTGGCTATCTTATCTCTGACAACCGGAACACAACAATGCTATTTGTATGGAGAAAACTTTGGTACACTTTGAGAAAGGTTGGTACTTGACCTCAAGATATATAAGCAAAGATGAAGCCGAAATTGGAATCGTATAAACGCGGAAACCCCATCTTATTTGGGTGACTGGCTGTCTTATCTCTGAAAACCGGAACACAACAATGCTATTAACATTGCTGTTTGGCGGCAGATTTAGATAAGATGGTGGTAGCCAGCTTGGCGGACATTTAAAATGCCCTACCACTAACCAAACCGAGTACTAAACATGTACCCCGCTGGGGATCGAACCAGCGATCTCCGTTTCGTAAACCCTATGTTGTTTACGTTAAGGCGGTTTTTATGGTTTTCTAACACCTAACATGTTATTCTAACCAAATATGGGCGCGGCCTGTTTTGTTAGCAAAAACAATCGAACATGTTATCCGAGGTGGACGGAAAACATCCCCGCGTTCGCCAGCGTATTTTTCATTTCATCGTTGCTTGCGAACATTTGAGGCTTGTCTGTTTCTGTTTAAAAGTTGCAGGAGACTGCAACGTTTTGCTAACATGTTCAGCAAACATGTTTTGTTATTTTTCGGAGCGGAAGACCCGGCTTTACGGATTTCTATTTCGGTTATCCGATACTTTCGTTGAAGGTTAGGGAGCTCCACAGCATCTCGAAATTCTTTTACGCCTTCCCGAATGGTCATTATAACACTTCTTTTACTTATACATTATTTGTTACTTATAGAAAATATTGCTTAATTCATAAAAAAATAATTTGATTATTTTTGTCGTCATTCGATATGTGAACGATTCTGATTAATCGATAAGCAACTAACTTCAGACCACTCCCAATTACCTCCACAAATTCCTACCCTCATGCCGCATGGTGTTTCAAGTCAAATATCTCCATCAGCAGTGGCTCTATGGGATTCACGTCGAGGTACACTTCGGTGAGCTCCTCGGACAATTTGCGAAGCTCCAAAATCTTTTGGATCAGCTTTAGGAAGGTGGACTTCGCTTCACAGCCGGGGTATACGCTCTCTAAGTAACGCCGGAGCAGGTAGTAGTATGAGTTCTGGAAATAAAGAGCAATTTATAATTTGGTATTTAATAATCTGACGGCGCGGACCTAGCACCATCTGTAATTTTCTATTAATACTAGGGTTTACCACTAAGGTGCACTACCGCCATCTGTAGTTATTTAGAAGAAGTAGTTATTGGTTCTAAAACGTAGCACCGAGCGCTAGAGAGGTGGCTAAACTAAAATCAGAATGGCGGCGTGGCAGTTGAATGATAACGGTCGTTGTGGAAGCACCAAGTTGTACGCTCACATCTACGTGCTCGGTGAAACGTTATAGTTAAGTGTTAAAAATTAAATTATTGAAGAACTGTAATAAAATAGTAGTGATTGTGTTACCGTGCATTTTATTAACTTTCTACCATTTCTCCGGCCTAAAATCTCACGCCCTACGATGGAAACTATCCCTGATAAGGCCGCAGAGCCTTTAAATCTTTAAAAATAGTGATATACATAATGTAAATAAATACAAGATATACAAATAAACTTGCTGTTCGTAACAGTCGCCTACAAAAAGTCACTAGCCTTTATCTCGCCTGAACCGCCTCCGTGGCTCAATGTAAACAACATTGGGCTTACGATTCGGAGGTAGCGGGTTCGATCCCCAGCGGGGTACATGTTTAAGTACTCGGTTTGGTCGGTGGTAGGGCATTTTAAATGTCCGCCTGGCTAGCTACCACCATCTTATCTAAATCTGCCGCCAAGCAGCAATGTTAGTAGCATTGTTGTGTTCCGGTTGTCAGAGATAAGATAGCCAGTCCCCCAAATGTGTTGGGGTTTCCGGATCAGTACGCCTTCGACCTCATCTTCACTTAACATCAGGTGTGATTGAGGTCAAGTATCAACCCGTTATGCATAAAAAAAAAATAATACTTAAATAAATAATAATAATAAATATCCTTGACATACACACAGCGCCATCTAGTTCCACAGTAAGCAACTATAGGCTTGAGTTGTGAATACCAGATGGTTGATAAACTACACAAATACATTTTTTTTTGTAAATAAATACATGTATAAATGGAAAACATCCATAACTCGGGAACACATGTCTGTATTCATCATACAAACATATGCCCTTAGCGGGATTCGAACCCGCGACCTTTTGATATAGCAGCAGATTTTCTAACCACTACACCAAACCACTACACAAAGTCACTAAGGCCCGTATTCCAGAATGTTGCTCAAACGTAGATCTGCGCTTGAGTATATTTATAAAGAGATGCCGCTATACAAGCTACATAAAGCTGTCCCTTTATTGTCCTCAAGCGGAGATCTCTGATTGAGTAAAATTCTATTATATTGGGCTTAGACATTCAATATATACGCTGTTATAATAAGGTTCCGGTAGACATTCAAATGCCGTCTGCAGCTCACCTGCTCCAGCTTGATGACGTCACGGTGCACCACCTTCGGCCGGTCGGGTGTGAACAGCAAGATGGCCGACATGATCAGTATCACGTTCTCGTCCGTCCGCCATCGATGCTCGAACGATCTGTACAAATACATATTGTTAAGACCTGTTTGGTGTATTGGGTTAGTACTACATTAATGTTAGTGGAGGTCGCGGGTTCGAATCCCGCTAGGGGCATATGTTTGTATGATGAATACGGCAATGCGTTAATAATAATAAATATTTCGGACACATACACCAATCATCTAGTCCCAAACTAAGCAAAGCTTGTGCTATGGATACTAGATAACGGATAAACATACATAAATATTTATATAAACATCCATGACTCGGGAATAAATGTTCGTATTCATCACACAAACATTGTGTTCTATTGTTATCATCAAAATTATTGTAAATTATTTTGCGCAATAAAGAGTATTTGTATTGTATTGTATTGTAAACATTTACCCCTCGCGGGATTCGAACCCGCAACCGTTGGTTTCGCTGACACTATCCACTACACCAATCAAACGGGTTGACAACCCGTGTGTACCCGAGTTATGGATGGTTTTCATTCAAATCAAAATATTTTATTTCATAGGATAAAATTATCACTTGAAAACGTCACTATTAATATTACATTTAAATTTACTGCTCATTCACAAAGCTGACTCCCCAGAGAAGAACGAGCAAGAAACTCAAGGGTCGCTCTTTTTATAATTTATTTACAAAATAATAATGTATTTGTGTAGTAGGTCAACCATCTGGTATCCATAATACAAGCCTAGTTGCTCAGTGTGGAACTAGATGGCGCTGTGTGTATGTCCACAGATATTTTATTTATTTATATACCTACATTGTTAAACATGCATTTATCTAACTGCTCTTAAACGGTGAAGGAAAACATAGTGAGGGATCGAACCTGCGACCTCAGATTCGTAAATCTATTATTGTTTACAGTAAACCACGGAGGCATATAAATTGTTTATTAACAAAATCTTATGTTAATCTTATCTCACTGACGACCGATTGGTGTAGTGGATAGTGACCCTGTCAGCGAAACCAACGGTTGCGGGTTCGAATCCCGCGACGGGTAAATGTTTGTGTGATGAATATGAACATTTATTCCTGAGTCATGGATGTTTATATAAATATTTATGTATGTTTATCCGTTATCTAGTATCCATAGTACAAGCTTGCTTAGTTTGGGACTAGATGATTGGTGTAAGTGTCCGAAATATTTATTAAAAAAACAAAACAAATTAAAGCCAGACCTGATAAACGACTCGTGACTCCTGTAGATGTTGCCCTTGGCCAGCTTCAGCACGTCGGTGCGAATGCTGCCGAACTGCTCCTGGCTGTGGGGGAGCTGTGACAAGGAAATTGGAACAATAGAATATTACCATTTTTTTTTTGTTGGCCTTATGAGCAGATTTGTACTTAGGGCTTTGTCGGGAGAGTGCATACCCCAATGGATATAGCTACTCGTATTTCCATTCATAGGTTGTCCAGGATTATTCGTCTTTTCAGGCGTCTTAGGCTATCAGGTATAGTCAACTGGACTGCTAGCTTGTTGGGATGGTCTGTCAGCCGGGTTTTGTATGCTTTGGAGTAAGCTTTGATCAAATCAAATCAAATACACTTTATTGTACAAAAAAAAAAAAATCTACAATGCACTTCATGAATAAAGCTTCAAAAAAATAATAATTGTACAACCAGGCGGTCTTATCGCTATTAAGCGATTTCTACCAGACAACCTTTGGGTAGAGAAAAAATTTGAACGGGATAAAAGCAAGTAGGTTGTGCACCAATGACTTAAAAATATATATAATAATAGATACCAAACAATAGATATAAACATACATACGTTAGATATGAACATCAACTTACATGCAATGATAGTGTAAAATATACCTACTTATAATAGCGATAAATTGTTTATACATATACAATATACGTGACACCAAACAAAGAAAATATTGGATACATTACATACTTTGATCTCCTCGCTCACTGTGTTAATTTCCAGGTAGTGGTTCGGTCTCCGTGTTCTTAATTAAAATATTACAATAAACACCTATATCAGTCGAGAACTCCATTCTCGAAGTTGTAAGCGAGCATGTCTATTTTGGTTCGGGAATCGACCAATCAGAGAGCGAATCCTACCTCGCGCTAACGAAGCTAAGAACACAATAATTGTTGCCGTTAATAAAAATCACGCCACTAATTAAAAAACAACTTTTTATTTAATTGGTAATCTTTACAGCATGTATACAGGGTGTCCCTGGAAGTATGGATCAAATCGAACAGGGGCATGGGGAAGGTCATTCCCAAACTTTTTAACCCTATGAATGTCGGTGCCATTTTTGACGGTTCAAAAGTTATGATCAATTTTTTACATTTTCATATTATCGAATAGTGCGTATACAAAAAATTTTTTTTAAAGAAAACTAGCAAAGCTATCAGCTTAATTTTTTAATTAAAAATAATTAATTAATTTTTTTTCTTATTTTTTTTTTTTTTTTTTTTTTTTAAATTTTTTTTTTCAGCTTAAGTTTGGGAATGACCTTCCCCATGCCCCTGTTCGATTTGATCCATACTTCCAGGGACACCCTGTATAAATATAGTATTGTAATAACAATAGCTTACTGTAATGCCAATGTATATGTCAACAGGTTGTTTATTGGAAATGAAAATTATGTACCTACTACATACACAAGTAATAGGATGTATAAGGATATACCTAATTACACTACCCCGAAAAACGTTTGACCGAAGAACGGTATATCGAATGCCGAGTACATTGCGGAGTGTGTTCATCATTAAAGTTTTTGATTAAAACCAACGCCGCAATGTACTCGACATATATCATACGTCCTTCGGTCAAACGTTTTTCGGGGTAGAGTAATTCGGTATAAATTCCAAGTAATTGCTTTCATATAATATGCATACCTTCCACTGATTTCTTTGGCCGTCATACGTCATTGTACTCCTTAAGACCATCATCTCTATACAACCTCCTTTGAGCAGAGCCACCTGAAAAGAATAGTAATTTCAACCAGAATTGCGATGACAATATTTCTATATGTGAGAACCTGTTATTAGCCGTCAGGCATAATTTTCCATTGTTTTTTGTGATTCAAGTCAAAGTCAAAAATGAAACTCGAAGGGTTGCTCTTTTAAAATCAGACTTTGATTTTATAAAAAAGTTTTTTATATTTCATTATTAATTGTGAAATAGCTTGGCATGCGAACGATCTGATTACGTCCAGGGATGATTGTCATCTAAATAGTCTGATATTTTATAATATGCTTTGTTAATAAGTTTCTGTTTTATAGTATCTTTAAATTTATTGAAAGGAAGATTTTGTATATCAACAGGAACCTTATTAAAAAAGCGTATACATAACCCTTTGAATGAATTACTGACTTTCCGAAGACGACTTATGTGAACCTGCAAGTTTATCTTTATTTCTTGTATTGACATCATGTTTATCACTATTTTTCCTAAATGATGCTATATTTTTTTTGATATACATTAGATTTTCAAAAATGTACTGTGACGAAAAGGTTAGAATGGTATACACTTTAAATCTGTGTCTAAGTGACACTGCAGGTCTCAATTGATAAATTGCGTGAACGGCTCGTTTTTGTAAAACAAAGATTGTAATCGGTCGTCATAATACTTTACCTGATCTTCTTCACACATGTTCTTGAACGCGTTAATCTTCTTCGCCATCTTGATGAACCTCCGTATCGCGACGGCCGTCAGATTCACTATAGTGATCAACCTTGGGTCGTGCTTGCCGTCACCTTCCTGTAAATCAAGAAAGACATTCTTGAATATCCACAGGGCTAGCTACCACCATCTTATCTAATGCCCGTATTAATAAACCATTCTCAAGATTGAGAACAGCCTCGTGACCGGTCTCAAGTAAACGTGTTGATTAATAAACCGAACTTGAGACCTGAAAAGCACGTGCATACTCAGCAGTACTCACTTGAGAGGTGCGCGTATTTATAAACGAAACTCAAGTATCATTCATTCGCCGCTGAGGCCAATACTTGAGAAGTGATCTCAGCTGAGTAGACCTCAAGATACAAAATGATATCATGTATCTTACGTTGAAATTAATGCTTGAAGTTTGGAGAGCGCCGAGAGCGCGAAGAGGAAGCCAATAAAAGGCAGGTGGAATATAATCCATCAAGGTATCTCTCGAAGTTGTTTAAATCTGGTTCCTGGAATACCTATAACAAATGCTGACGGGGGTGGATTTTAGCCCGTGGTTGTCCATAACGAATTTCTCACCTCCCAAAGAAAAAAAGGGTTCCGAATTCAACAAGGAATCCTTAGAGTTTAGCTATGTCTGTCAGAGGCTCTCAGGCCCGTATTAATAAATCAATCTCAATAGCAGTCTTGAGGCTGTATCAACTGAGATGCGTCTTAAGCAGTTGACGCTATCTCAAGCTCCGTGCTAATTTATAAACCAATCTTGAGGTCTACTCAGCTGAGATCACTTCTCAAGAATTCGCCTCAGCAGCGAATGAATGATAGTCTTGAGTTTCGTTTACTAATACGTGAAACTCGATGCACGTGTCAAGTGAGTACTGCTTGAGTATGCACGTGCGTTTCAGGTCTCAAGTAAGGTTTATTAATCAACACGTTTACTTGATCACAAAACTATTCTCAATCTTGAGTACGGGCCTTTAGTATTAGAAAGCTGTGATTTGTCATGGGTATATACATATTATTCCACCAAAAAACATTATAGTTATAGTTTTGCACGTCTCAAGGGCGTGGGTTCACCCCCTGTTCCGTGTGCATTTCTGTTTATTTAATAAGGTGAACCGTGGATGTTGTTATAATTATTAAACTCTTATTGTTGTCAAGCTCCGTCCGTCCTCTAGATTGGTTTATAAATTAGCATGTCTAAACTTACTAAATACCTATACTATACAGGGCGTCCCAAAGTTATGGGACATGAAGGGGAAGTACCTTAAATATCGTAGATAGTGAATTTTGCTCAAAGAAGACTTTATGTTATTTTTAAAAGTTAGTAATTCTGCATTCATAGATTTTCTAAAAATTATTTGCTTCGGCTGGGAATCGAACCGACTCAAATGTGAAAAAAAAAACACCCTACTTTTATGATGCCAATCGAAAGAATAGCTAAAAAATAATAACTCTGCCTAAGTAAACTAGTATTTTAAAAGAAAGGAACAACGTGAAATTAATCATTTTAATCAAATAAAAAACATACATGAAACTGCCGTAGTCAATTAAGTAGGTATTTAATTTGCCTTCTGTCTAGCTTACAGAGGACGTATTGAAATACAAGTTTTATCATTTCATCTACACATGCACTTATAATAAGGAAAACTATGTTAGTACCTATTTTATGAAGTGGGTACTTATTTACGAATAATCAATGCTATCTTTGGAATGATAATATCGCTACTTTTCGAACGTCGTCGGCAATAAATAACTTTCTTGAAATTTGACTCAATCATTTTATGTTGTTCCTTTCTTTTAAAATACTATGTTACTTAGGCAGAGTTATTATTTTTTAGCTATTCTTTCGATTGGCATCATAAAAGTAGGGTGTTTTTTTTTTCACATTTAAGTCGGTTCGATTCCCAGCCGAAGCAAGTAATTTTTAGAAAATCTATGAATGCAGAATTACTAACTTTTAAAAATAACATAAAGTCTTCTTTGAGCAAAATTCACTATCTACGATATTTAAGGTACTTCCCCTTCATGTCCCATAACTTTGGGACGCCCTGTATATGTATAAAGCAAGCAACCGATTTGTAAGACAGCATTTTTATTCTATCAATGACAGGTACTCTATTCATGTGCAAAAAATCACGGCCTTAAAGATTATACAATACAATACAAATACACTTTATTGCACAAAAGGAGAACATACATTTTACAAAGCACAATACTGACTACTACCGCCGCTACTACCGCCTCCGTGGCTCAATGTAAACAACATTGGGTTTACGATTCGGAGGTCGCGGGTTCGATCCCCAGCGGGGTACATGTTTTAAGTACTCGGTTTGGTTGGTGGTAGGGCATTTTAAAATGTCCGCCTGGCTAGCTACCACCATCTTATCTGAATCTGCCGCCAAGCAGCAATGTTACTAGCATTGTTGTGTTCCGGTTGTCAGAGATAAGATAGCCAGTCCCCCAAATGTGTTGGGGTTTCCGTGGCAGTACGCTTCCACCTTCGACCTCATCTTCACTTAACATCAGGTGTGATTGAGGTCAAGTACGAATCCGTCGAGCATAAAAAAAAAAACCCTGTCAGCGAAACCAACGGTTGCGGGTTCGAATCCCGCGACGGGTAAATGTTTGTGTGATGAATACGAACGATGAATATTTATGTATGTTTATCCGTTATATAGTACCCATAAAACAAGCTTGGCTTAGTTTGGGACTAGATGATTGGTGTAAGTGTCCGAAGTATTTATTTATATTAAAAAAAAAAGTACAATTAGGCGGCCTTATAACTAAGAGCGTTCTCTTCCAGGCAACCTTTGGGTTTAGGGGTATAACTAATTTGGTAAATTATAGGAAATTAAAAGTGTATCTTTACTGGACTATGTTGGTAGCGTATTGTTGTAACTGTTTTAGACAAGACCACGCTTCCACCTTCGGCCTCATCTTCACTTACACATCACACAGAAAGAATCAGCAGAGAACACGGTTAGATAGGTAATACCTTGAGTCCCGCCGTGCTGGCCGTGTCCCCGATCAGAGCTGATACGTCATCGTCTATCGGCGCGTGAAGAGCTTTGTTGGCCACTATGAGCTCGTTCAGCTTGGCTCGCTCCACCTGTGGGGAGATCAAGAATGACGATAACAACAATTACACGATACAAAAACAAAGAAGTAGCGAATTGACGACCGTTTGGTGTAGTGGCTAGTGGCCCTGTCAGCGAAACCGTCGGTTGCGGTTTCGAATCCCGCGAGGGGTAAATGTTTGTGTGATGAATACGAACATTTATTCCCGAGTCATGCATGTTTATACACCGTGTAACGGTTAAGTGTAGTCATATTTTAAGGGCTTGTTCTACCCATCAATACGAACAACTTTTACTATGGGGGCAACTTCGAAATCGCGAAAAAAAAATCAGCTGTTCCATAGAAAATTTCAATAACCTCCCGATGCAATGTATGAAACAGCTGATTTTTTTTTCGCGATTTCGAAGTTGCCCCCATAGTAAAAGTTGTTCGTATTGATGGGTAGAACAAGCCCTTAAAATATGACTACACTTAACCGTTACACCCTGTATAATTATTTATGTATGTTTATCCGTTATCTAGTACCCATAGCACAAGCTTTGTTTAGTTTGGGACTAGATGATTGGTGTGGGGCCGTCCATAAATTACGTCATCGATTTTTTCAGATTTTAGACCCCCCCCCCCCCCCTATAATCATGCTATCGTCATTTCTTAATGACCCCCCCCCCCCCTCTCCCAAAATTGACGTCATTACTAGTTTGACAAATTATTTAAGTATTGTGTTTATTATCAATACATAGTATAAAACAAAGTCGCTTTCGCTGTCTGTCCCTATGTATGCTTAGATCTTTAAAACTACGCAACGGATTTTGATGCGGTTTTTATGTATAATACATGTAAGTACCACGGGCGAAGCCGGGGCGGGCAGCTAGTATTTTACTAGGTGTGCTGGAAGAAATTTCTTTTTAGAAATAATCTTTTTGTATGTGAAAAATAAACTATAAATAAATAAATAAGAATGACGTCAAAACAATCCCCCCCTAATCTATCATTTACCGTCATCCGCAGACCAACCCCCCCCCCCCCCCCCCCCAATTTAGAATGACGTAATATATGGACGGCCCCTAAGTGCCTCAAATATTTATTTATGTAATATTTATTTATACTACTACCGGTATATATCGGATGAGTTTTTTTACCGTAAGGAAAAAATAGGGTATATTAGGTAAGTGAAATAGAAGGTAACCTGTGCCTACATATGTAGTTTATTTTTTTTTTCTTTTCAAAACCATCATCTACGCACGCGTCGGTCGGAGATTGATCATCATCCAAGTGTTCTTTCTTTGTTTAATTTAACCTGTAGGTGGACGCCGACACCGATCGGTGTCCAAAATACTTTTATACCTTCAACACTCGCGAACACCGATCGGTGTCGGCGGTACACCCGACTTTCAACTCTCAATTGTAATGATTATAGAGTTCCAATTCCTTTGGACTGTGTTTGAACTTGTTCTCTATTAAATTCCGCATCCAATAATGTGCGCCATGTCATGTTAGCTATGATATTTAGTCTGTATTTGCGAAAATATTTTTTTTCTCTGTGGGTGGGAGTATAGGCATAGAATTCCAACTACTGTTTTTTATTAGAACAGGCTTAGGAACCTGGCCATAGAGCTTCCAATTCTCATAACAATTTATTGAATTACCCGTTTTTTTAAGAAAAACATGAAATAAATCTGTACTTTCCGTAAAAATACCAATTATATCGTGGATATAGGTATACCTACATATTACAACTCGTAACATTTTTCTGATTTTTTGTATTATAGCTGTAGTAGTGTTCATTCATTATATCCATAGATAATATATTCCCGTAGCTATAGCTTTTCACAGATTACAAATACACCCAGTAGAAGAGTATCTATAAAGGTTAATGATGTAATTATATGGAATAGGCTACAAACGCGACAGTCAAATGACATAATTAACGGTTTATTCTATGATGGCTTTGAAAAAAAAAATTAAACTACCTATGCCAATACCTTCTATTTCACTTGTCTAATATGCCCTATTTTTTTTCTTTACGGTAACTCATCCGGTATAAATAAAATACATAGGTTAGTTATTTGGGTTAGCACTCAGTTCATGCTGCGTCGGAACACAGCACTGGTTTTCAGTGCCCCCAAATGCCCAGTGACGCACAGACGCTACGCCAGTATAATAGGGCGCAGCTTAATAATAAATAATTATGGTCTGTAGTTCGTGTATGTATAGTGTAGACTGAACATATACTTAAAACTGTTGGCTAAACAAAAAGAGTCACTCCTGAACTAGTTCGTATAATTAAGTGGCGAAAATGTTAATTAAGCTTTTGTATAAAATGGTTCTAAAAGTGTTAACTTTTATAGTAGTAAGATGCATATGTAATACATACCTACAGTTTAAGTAATGTAAAACATAATCTTAAATAGGATAAGGATAGATAAAGCATGAACTTTGCAACATAATGGATAAATACAACATAATTTTGATTAACTCAATGAAAATAGTCTATGTACTTCTTGTAAAAAACAGTGTTAACATCTACAAATCCGTTGGTTTTGCTAACTTGCGTAACAAGCCCGCAATACAAAGATATAATTGTAACATATGTTGAGGGCAGGCTGAAAACCAGTGCTGAGTGATTTATATCACTCAGTGTTTACTGAGACTGTCCCCCACACACGTACTCATTGTAGTACTCTAGTTAACTAACTAGTTAGTCATAGAGCCGTGTTGACGGATCGATCTTGAGATTGGGATCGCGTCTCGGTCTCGATATTATAGTTTTTTTTTTTGTCTTTGTTTTGATATGCAACGGATTCTAAAGCGTCGGCTTGTGGACATCTCAGTCTCGAGAGCGGTTTACGGATACTGGCTTTAGTCACCTCTGTTTTGATTTCTTGTATGTTGTTTTGGTTTTTGTTTTTTTTTTTCGGTGTGTGGAAATAAATGGTTTAAAAAAAGTAATAATTGCGTAATAGTATTATAGATAAATACATCACAATATGGATATACCTAGTGAATCAGTCATTTATCTTCATCCTTATATAACACCGCGACTTGAGCGTCGATGGCTCAAGAGCGTCGGTGGCTCAGTTAAGACGCGATCTCCCAATTTGGAAGATCCTGGTTCGATTCCCAGGCAGGTCATGTACCAATGAGTTTTTTAATTTAATTTAATTTAATTACTTATATATATGCATTTATCCCACTGCTCTTAAGCGGTGAAGGACAACATCGTGAGGAAACCTGCATGCATGAGAAATAAAAATTCTGAGGCATGTGAAGGCCAGCGTGGTGGACTATGGCCCATACTCCGTCATATACGAGGGAAGGCCTATATCCTTGCAGTGGGATGTTTACGGGCTGATGATGAATACGTTATATTGTCACCTCATTGAGTTCCCGCGAGGAGCCGCTGCAGGGGTTGACGGACGTGTACGCCTCGAACTCCAACTTGATCGCCTCGCACAGTATAGACTCCATGGAGTTGGGTTCTATTCTGAAAAATACAATATTAACCAATCAATAAAGAAATATTTCGTGAATTTTGGGGACGTTTCAATCAATCCGTTCCAATCAAACTGGACGTTTCATGTAGACCGCTTTTTAAAGTTTTACAAATTCTTATTCTCCCTTGTCTCTACATATTAGAGATAGCTCCGCCTCCGCCTCCGTGGCTCAATGTAAACAAAATTGGGTTTACGGAGGTCGCGGGTTCGATCCCCAGCGGGGTACATGTTTAAATACTCGGTTTAGTTGGTGGTAGGGCATTTTAAATGTCCGCCTGGCCAGCTACCACCATCTTATCTAAATCTGCCGCCAAGCAGCAATGTTAATAGCGTATTAGCACTGTGTATTTGTACTCTTGCCTGACATCTAACAATGTCTATATTTTTGGAATGATAATTATTTGACATTGTATTTGTTTAGTTATTTGTATTTGATTAATTATTTGTATTTCATTAGTTAGTAGTTTGATTAGTATTTGATGAGTGATGTTTGCATGCTGCTTAAAATAGCTAAATAGGCAAGAACTAAATTGAATGACTTACACCTGAAATTTTATATAAATACCCTATTTAATAGCAAATAAATTATTTGAATTGAGTTGAAAAAATATGTCCACTCGTTTAGTCTTAATATAAAAATAATATAATATAATAGCATTGTTGTGTTCCGGTTGTCATAGATAAGATAGCCAGTTCCCCAAATAAGATGTTGTTTCCAGGTCAGTACGCTACCACCTTCGGCCTCATCTTCACTTAACATCAGGTGTAATTGAGGTCAAGTGCTAACCCGTTGTGCATAAATAAAAACCGCACTCAAAGCGGACTTTACGTTTGTTTGTCCTACACACATTATCGCTGTGTAGTCTGCAGGTGTTTATAGCTTGACTCATGGCTGATTGCAGATGGTAGCAAAACTTTATTGATAAAGGTAAGGCGTCATTACTTTTTCCTTAGCTCCGTTCAGGGGGGGCACACTTCAAATGTCATCAATTTTCATAGCAGACTGCGACCTCTGAACTGCGGTTGACGAACTAACCGTTATTAGTGTTCTGTGGCAGCAGCCGCCATCTTACCGGTGGGTGATGTCATGTCGAGCTCTCAGTCAACGTCGATTTCCTTTTGAAAGTTTTTGCGAAAGTTCAGATTTTTGTTAATTTGTTGTTTGTTTTTGTTATACTTGTTTTTCATAGCTAATTTAAAGAAATTAGTTATGAGAAATAAAAATTTCCTCATAAACAACAATACCTATTTATAAACCCAGTTTCTACCTATATAATCAGTGTACGTAGGTATGTATAGATAGATTTAATTCCTCAACCAATCGCTGGCAGCAGCACTGTCTATACATGCAAATTTAACCACGGAGTTGCCACTCTTTCTCGGTAAATAGTTACTATACTCTTTGGCTCCGTTCTTCATACTGTGATAAACAAAATATTGCGACTTTACCTATGAAATATATTTACTATTATTTAGATTAGAGAGATAGTTAATTATATGCGAAAGTTTGGATGTTTGTTTGTTGCATAATCACGGCGAACCGGATGAACGGATTTGGATGAAATTTGGTATATAAGTAGTACATATCCTGGATTAAAACATAGGATATTGTTTATCTCGATAAAGTGAGTAGTTCCTGCGGGATAAACCAATTTCCAGGCGGAGCCGCGGGCAGAAAGCTAGGTCAAAGAAAACGTTTTCCTTTACACGTCTATTATGGTATGTGGCCTTATGCGTGGCATACCTTTCCACGTCCTGCAGAATGTCCCTGGCTTTGTTCACGTCTGGGTTGGTGCTGGTGGAGGGGATCTCTTCACAAATATGCTGAGGCTTGGTTTCCTTGTACACCGACGCATCGCCATTCGTTAATATTGACCTGCAAACATTGTGTTACGTTATTTTCTACATTCTTAACTGCTCTTCGCCATGAGAAGAGAACGGTAGCAAATTTTAATAATTCGAAAGTTCAGAAACCCCCCTAAAGATTAATATCTTCCAAATTCACCAAACAACTTTGTTAAAGCAAACATGTCTTATAACCTGACACGTCGTTGAGTCTTTAATATAATTTACTGCCTCCGTAACTCAATGTAAACAACATAGGGTTACGAATCGGAGGTTGCGGGTTCCAATCCCGCTAGGGGCATATTGTTTGTGTGATGAACGGACATGTGTACCCGAGTTATGGATGTTTTCATTTATAATAAGTATTTATTTACAAAAAAAAATATATTCATGTAGTATATCAACCATCTGGTATCCACAACACAAGCCTATAGTAGCTTACTGTGGAACTAGATGGCGCTGTGTGTATGTCTAAGGATATTTATTATTATTATTTATTATTCGAGTGTATAATAGGATCCCGCTTGAAATTAAAGGTTTAAAGAAACCTCAATTTAAAAAAGCTTTATAGATTTGGCTGGTACATAACGTATTTTATAGTCTTAAGAAATTTTATTCTAAAAGAACACCATTGACATAATTATTATTAATACTTTGACATTTTTATAGCAATGCAAATGTTAGATTTTATAATATTATAATTAATTTTAGTTCTTAATTTAAATTATAATATATATGCATGAAAATTAATATTGTACGCCTGTTATAGGTAAGGACTGTCGAACGAATGCAACAATATTGTAAGGGGCCGTCCATAAATTACGTCATCGATTTTTTCAGATTTTAGACCCCCCCCCTTCTCCCAAAATTGACGTCATTACTAGTTTGACAAAATAAAACATTGCAGATTTGAGAAAAATAGGGTATTACATGATTAAAACACTTGGTTATAGAATCACCTTTTATTATTTTTACTTTGGCAATAATCATTGATATAATATAACTTTTTTTAATGTTTATATGTATAATACATGTAAGTACCACGGGCGAAGCCGGGGCGGGCAGCTAGTATTTTACTAGGTGTGCTGGAAGAAATTTCTTTTTAGAAATAATCTTTTTGTATGTGAAAAATAAACCATAAATAAGAATGACGTCAAAACACCCCCCCCCCCTCTATCATTTACCGTCATCCGCAGACCAACCTCCCCCCCCCTAATTTAGAATGACGTAATATTATGGACGGCCCCTAAATTCACCCATGTAAGTACCACAGTTCTACAATAAATTGATTCTGATTCTGACATAGACGTCCTCACTCCTAGGGCAATATGGGGAATAAAATATCACGCGGATCCAGTTTGGTTTGGAGGATAGAATAGAAAACGTTTATTTGACTCATTGGATGACACATTAGCTATACAAAAACAGAAAAAAATATCAATAACATAATTAATACACAGCAAAAAAATTATAAAAATCATTTTTTCTTTTATTCGCTGCCATAGTAGGCACAAAAATAAAGTGTAAAATTGTAAATAATACTAGAATAGAATAGAATAGAATAATCTTTATTTGCTAAAAATGTGGTACACAAAGTTGTTAATTATAAAATAAAGTATCACACATTTTACCAGGAACTGGCATGCAGAATAGATTTCATAATCAAATAAAATAAATAAAAAATAAAATAAAATTTGTTTATTTCGGACCGGAGTCCATAGTGATGTTAGTACATAAATGACTTAAAACTATGTTAGTAATACCCACATAAATATTTAGTTCATATATCTGCCAAAATAATCCATCAATAATAAATGATAGATTTAAATACCTAAACAATTACAATCAAATAAAAAATTACAATAATAATCCATCAATAATAATGCTAGGTTATTTGTGATAATAATAAAATGTCAGTTAATTTAGTCTAATGTCACAATAATTCAGAAATTAAATATATCCGATGTCATTAAAATAATATAAAATTTAACAATAAAGCAACAACGTTTTGTTGGTCCAATGTTGGTGTCGATGTGGTATACTTCACATATTTCTCAATTTCGGTTCTCGCTCCGATGTACAGTTAGCCAATATTTAAAAATTGGACCGTCCAGTCCTTCACTCACTGCCTTGAGAATGCTGTTATCAGAGCAGCGAAGTCTCTCCCAAAAAGAGGCCACGCGTGCTCTCATAACAGCAAAAATTTATTATAAGATAAACTCGATCTCAATCTTAAGATCGATTAGAAATCGGTGTCGTAAAGTGGTGCCAAAAAAGGTCTCCACAGTTGCAGTTGTATCAATAACTACAACGCTGATTTTCTGTGAAACCTCGCGTGACGGATGCTTTTTTTTTATGCACCACGGGTTCGTACTTGACCTCAATCACACCTGATGTTAAGAGATGAGGTCGAAGGTGGAAGCGTACTGACCCGGAAACCCCAACACATTTGGGGGACTGGCTATCTTATCTCTGACAACCGGATAGATTTAGATTTACGGCGGCAGATTTAGATAAGATTGTGGTAGCTAGCCAGGCGGACATTTTAAAATGCCCTACCACCAACCAAACCGAGTACTTCAACATGTACCCCGCTCGGGATCGAACCCGCGACCTCCGAATTGTAAACCCAATGTTGTTTACGTTGAGCCACGGAGGCGGTTAAATGTCACAATGTTCCGTTTACTATGGTAATGGCCACCTGACTGTCAGTGTTCTCATCTCGTCCCTCTAGACCACCGATTTAGCTTAACAACTGCTTCCACATGAAAACAAATCGGTAAACATCGAAACACTTTGAAAATGACGTAAATAGTCACCCATCCATTGCTTAATTTCACTGATTGAAAAACGAATATGAATGCGGCTGCGCAACGATTGCTAAAAGTAAACAGTTCGAAACAAACAAGTTTGGATAATGGACGCTCATAAGATAACTCTTATCTATATACACAGTTGGGATGGTAATTATTTAAACCTACCTCAAGGAAGATTATAATAAATAAATAAATATCCTTGGACATGCACACAATGCCATTTAGTCCCACTTTAAGCAACTATAGGCTTGTGTTGTGGATACCAGATGGTTGACATAATACATAAATACGTTTTATTTTATAAATTAAAAACAACCATAACTCGGGTACACATGTCGGTATTCATCACACAAACATATGCCCCTAGCGGGATTCGAACCCGCAACCTTTTGGCATAGTGGTCAGAGTTGCTAACCACTACACCAAACAGGTTGTCCAAGGTGATTAAAAACAAAATTTTAAAATTTAATATTTATTTCTGCCAGACTCCTTAATCTCGACATTTTTTAAAGACCAGATATTAAGGTTTTCCTATGTGGCAACCCTAACTGGAAGTGTGTGTGACCTACCTAAAGCATTACGGATGAGCTATCTCATTACTCGTTATATATGTACTGGTTAGAATGTCGAACCAGACTTCAAATTGCAAAAGGCCTAATCAAGTGTATCAAAAAACGTAATTGACACCTATGTATACATATAATATGATACAACATAAAGCGCTTAGCTAAACGTGCGATCAGTGAGGGATTGAGTTTGAATGTTGTACCAATTTTCTCAGAAATCCTCCCTAAGTATAAAAAAAGATGGTTGGACCTAAGGGATGAATATTTTGATGAGAGGTCAAAAGAAAAGGGAATTTGGTACAAATCCATCCAGAGTCATCCTCCTCATACTCCCTGGTTTATTAGTTGTAAGTTAAGTAGGAAAATTATTGTTTTAGCATATAGGCTTCGGTCTGGACACATGCCACTTAACAAGTTTGGCTTCCTAATGAGAAAAAACCAGTTCTCCAAACTGTGAGGTGTGTGGGACTGTGGAGGATGTTCAACACTTGTTAGTGGAGTGTGTCTGGTACGAGCAATCTAGAAGGGCACTGATGAATGAACTTAAATTGAACGGATTTGATGTAGGAGTGTTTCACACTATTCTGTCCGTACCAAACTCAGAAAGAGCCAGGAAGTTATTCAGTTTTGTGAACTCATTGGTGTCTCGTTAAGTGTAGCGATTAGTTTAAGGGTACGATGGGACTGCCATCGTACCCTTAAACCTGCCATTTAAATCTAATGTTTTTACAGGGACTTTTACAAATTTTGTATGGCAGTCCCATCGTACACACATCAGTGCCCTTCTAGATTGCTCGTACCGGACACACTCCACTAACAAGTGTTGAACATCCTCCACAGACCCACCAACAGGAAGTTGTAATCGAAGTTACAACAGTTAAGATTCCGATTTAGTAGATTTCGATTACACTACTTCCATCCTAAATGCAGAGGCTAATTCGGCATACATTGCTGAGCGGCTTAGTTCTGTTAATTCCTCACTTCAACCAGCAATGTAAGACAGTATCGTTGCGCATGGAGATAATTCACAAGGATAGTGTTACTAGTGATATGTTATAAGGGAAGGAAATAAATTGTACATATTTTTAATATAAGTGCAATATTATATAACTAAATATAACCTGTAAAGATAGATGTAAGATAGAGAAATAAACTAAAATTATACTAAAGTAAATATAGACTATTAGTTCAATAGATAGCCAGTTGATAATGGTGCGCGTTATCTTTAGATTTTTTATGAATTAGATTGTGATATCATAACACATAACTGATGATTCATATGGATAGTAAAAATAACTACCCCATCTGCAAATATAAATCCTTTAGTAAATTAATAAAAGAAATTACCTAATGATAAATCTAAAATAAATGCTCTCACACCCACACACATGCGCACGAGCAACTTGTAAATGGGCTAATGTGCTAGTTGCATCTAAGGCTAGTTCTATCCTATCACCTTTATGCTCTGTATGCATGTCTATCTCTCTAAGTCTAATTTAACAGATGTTACTTATAAAATGTATTGACCAGTGAAATTGTTTCTCTATTATGGAAATTTTGGCATCCACGATACAGGCCTAGCCTAGTGTGGATTTTACAGCAAATGTATAATTATGTATGGTCCTTTTTGGTAAATAAACATCTTATATTATAATAAAGTAATAAAAAAAAATAATATAAAAAAAATTGTGATTTACTTAAACCACTAACTCCCAACCAGTGGTGTGCCCTCCATACTGGCAGAAAGGCAGTGCCTATCCAAGTAAACTGCTGATTCACACTGTTTTGAACAGAAATATTATGACATTGCTATTAGAATAAGTTGTTATTTTGTAGTTGCATTTTTTCTCTTTTTATTGTTATCATTCTGCCTATCCTGTGACAAAACGCTGTCCACGCTTCTGCCCCACCGGGGTTACGCAGACGTATCAGTGACGCGTCGCGAATGCTCAAGCCCCAGTGGTACGCCTATGAACCAATCACGCGTTTTTACCTAATTTCTTTACAATTACATTTCTTCACTCGCTAAGAACTTTTTGACTCAATTTCTTTTGTCCAACTTACTATGGGCCATAAACATTTTTTTTTATCTTTGCACATACACACATTTGTAAATAAATACATGTATAAATGAAAAACATCCATAATTTGGGAACACATGTCTGTATTCATCATGGGAACACATGTCTGTATTCATCATACAAACATATGCCCCTAGCGGGATTCGAAGCCGCGACCATTTGGTATAGTAGCAGAGTTTCTAGCCACTACACCAAACAGGTCGTCTTTGGATCTTTACTTATGAAATTGGAGTTTTTTTTCTTCGTTAACCATATTTACCAATTCCTGCGATTTTCAAAGCTATATCCAAATTTGTTTTTTATTTGGAAAATGGAATATTATTTCAAGGTTTAATATGAAATATTTTTTAATTTCTGGACTAAATCTATGTGATTTAGATTTAGTCCAGAATTTGAACAGAGCTCTTTTCATGTGCTTCCCAATATAATTTCTTAGATTCGCTGAAACTTTTATAAAGCGGTTACTTTAAAAACTAACGCTGCCTATACTTAACTTAATGTTATCCTATAATACACAAAAAGTTTAGCTAAATTTGGATCGGCCGTTCCCAAAAAAAATTTAAAAATGTTTGTATGGAGAAAACAGTCTTAATGAAATTCTTCATACAAAACGCCAATTTCATAGGTAAGGACCTAATATGTAAAAAATAATCATGAAGTGTGACATACCTTATAGTATTTTGCTTTTGTGGCTCTGCATACATACTGCTCTCCATACTGTCACACATATTGTACTGCAACTGCATCCGGTGTTCATACAATTCTCGAGTCATAATACTCTTTTCATCTATCGGATATACTTTCATTGCATAAGGGACTTCTGTATTCTGTACAGCAGGGTACGGATTGTAAACTGGAGATGACTGTAATGAGGAGTCAAGTTCTGTACTTAATGGACTCAGAACAGGACTACATGTTGTACTATTAAGTACATCATACTGAATTATAGACGGATCCTGACCATGCGAAGGATAATTTGCTACATCGTCCCGTTTAAAATTCTTTGAGCTAGATACTCCATCGTCCGGTTCAGATGTCTGTCGTTTTTTGGCTCGGTTCTCTTCTATCTTCCTTCGTTTCTCTGCTTTATCCTCCTCGGACATTATAAACTCTTTCACCATGCCAACGGCAAGGCATTTTACTAGTCTACATTTTTGGCAAAACCTACGAGTAACCACAGTTATCTCACAGTTGTTCGTGAACGGACATTTAAACTCTTTACTTGTTAGAGCGTTCCGACGGAAGAACGCCTTGCAACTCTCACAGGAGATCGCATTAAAATTGTAACCGAGCGCTTTATCCCCACATACTAAACAAATCTTGTGCAATGATTGTATTTCCTTCTTTCCACTTGAATCGTCCACTTTTTTCTCCCCACTCTCACTGTTACTATCCATTGTCACTGCACCACATGAGAACAAAACACAGATAAACACACAACGCCTAGGTATAAAGTTACAAATTACATCAAAATATTTTCATTGCTCGCGTTACGCAAAAGTCAGAGTTACATTCAAGGTTGTACGTCATGCGACGCGTGAAAGTAGTAATTAGTAAGCGACGATTATTGATGATCTGCGAATACTGTTGTTATGCAAAGATAAGGCGATATTTTCGATAAATTTAGGAGCACAAAAACCTTCAAATTTTTGCAAAGATGACTAATGTCAATAAGCTGGGTTGCCAACACTTGATTATAAGTACCCGAATTAAGTATTTTCTTCCTAGTCTGCGGCTTCCATTGCAAAACTACTCTCAAGTTTGTTGTAGCCTATTATGGTCTATGAACTTATGGAAAGTAATAAAAAGAATTGAGTTTTGAAAACATATTCTCGGAATTTCCCAAGACTTGGAATATTTTTTTAAGTTGGCAATATTCTCAACGAAAATGTCAAAACCACCAGGGGCGAGAATACGTTCGGATGCACAACAAGCAAAGACGTTCGAATATTATTACCTTTTTGAAAAAATAAATATCATACTCATATCTCCGTATATACATAGTCTTTGATCATACTCACAGGGACAGAAGGCTACACAAATCGTAACATGGGAGAGGCTTGTCCAGCAAGCTCTTGATGAGGGCGTGACACCTGCACTAATTGTCCCCTGATATTCCATTCGGTATGGGAAAGTTTCTATTTTGAATGGGTTATTGTCGAACTATTTAGAATGGCGACTGATCACCATTTATTTGCCATCTTTTTTTATCATGAAATGAATGGAATTTGGCGACATAAGTTAAAAGATAAATAATATTCTTAACGGCTTAACCTATTTTCAAATCTACCACGCATTACTGAGACACTTAAACATCCGGATAAAGACTGGACAAACACACAAACCCGGCAAATAGATGACGTTTTTCGTCAAAGGGTGTCATAAAGAGAGGAATATGCTTAAAAAAACTAAAAAAACTTTTTTAAATGTCAAGTGAAGATGAGGCCAGAGGTAGAAGCGTGCTGACCCGGAAACCCCAACACATTTGGGAGATTGGCTATCTTATCTCTGACAACCAGTATACAACAATACAATGCTATCAACATTACTGTTTGACGCAGACTTAGTTAAGATGGTGGTAGCTAGCCAGGCGGACTTTTAAAATGCCCTACCACCAACAAAACCGAGTAGGTACCTACTAATTCATGTACCCCGCTGGGGATCGAACCCGCGACCTCCGCTGCGTAAATCCTATGTTGTTTACATTGAGCCACGGTGGTTACTCTCATAAATATAAACTTAAAATAATAAAAAACGGTTATACAAAAAGAACTAATTTAGGGCGGTGTCGGAAGACGCGTGAGAATATTTTCACCAAAAGCGCACGGCAGTGCCCCGGCTCAAGTTCTAAATAACAATATTACCGCATAGAGGCCCCCGACTTCGGCCTAATCAGTTGAGTTAGTTCGTCATGTTTTTTATCAGTAGGTATTCCTAACCGTAGACGGGTATTTATATGTATACTGCGTGTAAGGGACAACCCGACATTTATGGGAATGTTATTTAAATCAAAATAAATGTGAATCCGAAATCCAAATTAAAATATCTTATTACTTCGGTCGTAAATAAATAGTGTAGAATTCTCCAAATATTCCTGTCCACAAGTGATTTGAAGTGGCAATAGGCAGGACACATAATTTCAACAAGTAATGGTTGTTGAAGCATTAATATACTAAAACACCATAGGTACAAATACATTTTATTGCACAACAGAAACAATATACTGTTACAAAAAGTGGTAAGAGTAGAGCGTACAATTTGGCGACTTTATCACTAAAAGCGATCACTTCCAGGGAACCCTTTGGTATAAGGGCAGTACATTTGAAATATTCAACAGAGGAAACCATGCACCGGCAAACGCAGCGTAGGACATCTACAAGACGGGAACGACAACATAATGAAAGTATTGGGAAGTTGGCAGATCGCTTCCAATCGGGTGCTATGTCAGCAGTCAATGAAGCTGGCCTCCGTCTCCATGGCTCAATGTAAACAACATTGGGTTTACGACTGGGAGGTCGCGGGTTCGATCCACAGCGGGGTACATGTATAAGTACTCGGTTTGGTTGGTGGTAGGGCATTTTAAAATGTCCGCCTGGCTAGCTACGACCATCTTATGTAAATCTGCCGCCAAGCAGCAATGTTAATAGCATTGTTGTGTTTCGGTTGTCAGAGACAAGATAGCCAGTCCCCCAAATGTGTTGGGGTTTCCGGGTCAGTACGCTTCCACCTTTGACCTCATCTTCACTTAACATCAGGTGTGATTGAGGTCAAGTACCAACCCGTTGTGCATAAAAAAAAAAAACTAATATACGTAAGGCTTCATTACTCCAAGCGTTTGTAAACCTATTTATTAAAATAAATTAAAGGTAGAATTTCGGTATTTGCGAAAATATATAAACTCTTGTTTAGACAAACACACACACACACACACACTAATCAAAGTTTATGGCCACTCCCTGTCTCACAATGTAAGAGCCACTCCAGAGGGTGAGAGGCTGGTGATCTGTCACAAAGGTTTCCTAGTACGGGCACCAGTTTCTTACAAACACAATGTTTATAATATCTCATAGATAAGTACCTTTTGTTGAGCAATGTATATTTTTGTGAGAGAAAATAAAAACTTTTTGCATTTAAATAAAAAAGGACAATTTGCATGCCCGTCAGGTCACCGTCTCGTCTTCAACTGTCTTTCTGTCTGGTCCCCTTTCATCTCTATCAGAATCTGCTTGGTACAAAATGTCCATAACATTATGTCCAAGGATATTTATTTTATATTATTAGACTAGCCTTCCGCTCGCGACTTTGTCTGCATGGAATAATTTTATCGCGGAATTTTGTTTATCTCGCGGGACCTACTCACTTTATCGGGATAAAAAATACTATCTATATACCAAATTTCATCTAAATCCATTCATCCGTTTCGCCGTGATGGAGCAACAAACAAACATCCAAACTTTCGCATTTATATAGTATTAGTTAGATTAGATGGTTACGTTTCATCCTTTACTGTGTCATCTACACTAAGCAACTAGGGTTATATTATGATTGAAGGTATCTATCTCATGACATGCTTTCTATTTTAATATATCTATTTTAACGATCCGGTATGGAGTATTGCTGCCACCTGTGGGATGGATCTGCTAAGTATCAGCTTGCCGCTTTAGATTCGGTGGAACGCAGAGCCAAGCGATTGATAGGCAACAAAGAGTTGGTAGAATCCCATCTACACAGCCTTGAACACCGACGGAAAGTCGCATGCCTTTCAATCTTCTATCGGATATATTTCGGAGAGTGTGCTGAAGTACTGCATGAGTTGATCCCGCCATCCCCGTTCTTACATCGAAACTCAAGACGTAGGTACCGCAGGATATCACCCGCACTTAGTTGACGTGCCATTTATAAGGACCAAGCGTTTTAGGTCTTCGTTTCTCATGCGCACGGCTAAGGAGTGGAACGCATTGCCTCCGTCTGTGTTTCCAATCGCATATAACCCGCAGCTCTTTAAAGTCAGGTTAAATAGGCATCTTCTGGGAAAGCTCGTTCCATCGTAGACCTTATCTCGACATTAATCCAGATTAAGGTCAAGAGCGATCCCATTCTAATTAAAAAAAAAAAAAAAAAAACAAAAAACTTGTATTCAACTATAATTTGACAAAAGTGATTATGGCATATCAATAATCTCATGACATGGTTTATATTTTATTTTGTTTTGTTTTATTTCATTATATTATTCAAAAATAGTATGACGTTGACGTAACAATGGTTACATACTTATACTTTATTAATTAATTTTCACATACATACGTATAGTAATATGTTTTGCTATTGTATATATGTGTTTTTCATGTTATTATTTTTTGTTTTATGTTTGACAATCACTTTTATTTTGGAAACCATAAATTTACGAAACTGTATGTATGATGATATTGTAAAAGTGAACTAAATAAATCTAATCTAATTTAATCTAATCTCATCTCACATTTCAGATATCACAGCCAGCCGTGATCTTGTCATAGATATCTTAATATTACGCACAATTATGTAAAAATTAAACGTGATACAATCTAATAACATAATAACTACGTAGAATTAACACTAAACACAATAAATTCCTTATGCGCTTTTCTGCTAACGCAGCCTCTGTTCAGTTTTAGCAACTCAGCAGTTTTATGTTGCAGCCAGTGGGAAAATTTGTAGGTGACCTCGTCTTAACCGCTGAGCCACCGACGCTTCCTGAAAAGACATACGGCAAAATACGAGCATATAAATTAGTACTTAAGATAAAATCACTACCAGGCCTGTAGTGTTTTATCTTAAGTACTAATTTATATGCTCGTATTTTGCCGTATGTCTTTTCAGGACATTCTTTTTGTTCTTTGTTCTTTTCTCTCCATACAATACAAATACTCTTTATTGCGCAAAATAATTTACAATAATTTTTGATGATAACAATAGAACACAATTAGGCGGCCTTATCACTAAAAGCGTCTTCCAGACAACCCACAGCTATGGGACATTTTTTTTTTATATGAGAGGGCGGCAAACGAGCATGCGGGTCACCTGATGGAAAGCAATCACCGCCGCCCATGGACACCCGCAACACCAAAAGGGTCACAGATGCGTTGCCGGCCTTTGAGGAAAGTGTAGGCTCGTTTCTTGAAGGTTCCAATGTCGTACTCGTTCGGGAATACCGCTGCCGGAAGTCCGTTCCACAGGGTGGTCGTACGTGGTAAGAAGTTTCTTGAGAGACGTACAGTACAGTAGACTTCCACTCATCCAGGTGATGTGGATGGAAATTTAATTTTCTCCGAGAAGTGTATCGGTTAAATTGAGCAGCGGGTATTAGCTCGAACAGTTCTTCAGAACACTCCCCATGAAATATGCGATAGAGAATGCAGAGGGACGCGACGTCTCTTCGCAACGCCAGGGGATCCAGTCGGTCAGTGAGACTCTCTTGGCCTACAATTCGGACTGCGCGACGTTGAACGCGGTCAAAAGGAAGAAGCTGGTACTGAGGTGCCCCAGTATAGTTTGTATGTAGAAAAACAGGTAGGGTGCACGATAATACCAACTAAACAAAATAATTATAGATAAGTATGGATAAATATAATAATAATATCATATAAATAGACTTACTTAATAATATAAATATATAATAATATATAAATAAATAAATCTCTATTTGCTGTGCCTCTACGGGGTATGACATATTTAGCTCAAATATTTGTAGAACTTCTATTAAGTACCTTGTAATATGCAAGTAAATAAAGAAAGAAAGAAAGAAAGAAAGAAAATTATTTATTTGTTTGATTTTGGGTATACAGATAAAGGTCTTTAAAAATGTAAAATCTGACTATTTTAAGTGTACCCTGTGTACCTACAAAATAAAGCATTTTTTGATTTTGATTTTGGTCTTATTTTGTAGATAGGTAGTCCAGCAAAATCTGCCTGTTATGGCGTACAAATATTTAAAATATAAAAATAGAATCAAAAAATCATGCAATATAAGCAGACACGCTAAACGACAACATTGTGTTAACCTGAATAACTTTAAATATTACAATGTGACATTTAAACTGAATTAATATCATCTTACCTCATATATTTATATATTATATGTCAAATACAATTAAATAACAATACTTAACAATATGTCAATTTAACTCATTAATAATGTCAGATTCTCATATTAAATTACAATTTATAACTATAAAATACAAAACAGATAATATAAATATAATATAATATAAATATGAATATGAACATATATTGCCCTTAGCGGTATTCGAACCCACGACCTTTTGGTTTAGCACGGGTTTCTAACCATTACACCAACCAGGTAGCCTACGTGAATAAATGAATCATTTAAACATGCTGATCTAAAACATCGTAAATGACGGACTAGAGATATCTTTAACTAGCTTTCCGCCCGCGACTTCGGCCGCGTGGAAGATTTTATCAAAATCGGTACAGCAAAAAAATTTGCCTATTAATCCATATCCTAATCTGTCTACCCACCATTTCAAATCCGTGAAGTGTGAATCCGTGAATCCGCGTCAAGAAGTAACAAACATACATACAGACATACGCACACACAAACTTTCGCATTTATAAATCGCATTAGGTCTTTACCAATGAAATTGGAGATTATTTTCTTCGTTAATCATAATGTACCAACTCCTACGATTCTATAGCTATTTCCAAATTTGTTTTTTATTTGGAAAATAGAATATATTTTCAAGGTTTCACATGAAATATTTTTTAATGTCTGAGCTAAATCACATAATGAAAAACTTGAACACAGCTCTTTTCATGAGCTTCCCATATTATTTCTTAGATTCGCAGTTACTTTTAAATATTAACACCGCCTATATTTAACTTAATGTTATCCGAGAATACACATAAAGTTTAGCTAAATTTGGATTCGCCGGTCCCAAAACAAATTCAAAAATGTTTGTATGGAGAAAACAGTCTTAATGAAATTCTTCATACAAAACGCCAATTTCATAGGTAAGGACCTAATATTAGTTGGGATAGTTAGGACTAATAGAAGGAAAACAGGTTAATTTACTAGTATGAAAAACAAAAAGATTTCTCCTGTATAATTTACATTTCGTTATAAAAATTTTGTAAATCACAAATTACCCTATATTCAGACATTGACTGCAACATACCATTACATCAATTCAATAAAACACTTCACCCAGACATCACTTCTGTTTAGTAACCTTCCATCCAAATGGGGCGTATAACGAGGTACTTGCTATTCGCGGGCCTCCTGGCTCTCCTCAGGCTGGCCAGCGGAGATATCTACCAGGTGAAAATAAGCACAGAACAGCACGTCAATACTGTCGACTCAAGGTTCCTGAGTTTCACCGTGGACCCACAGTATCTGTTTTCGAACAATGAAAAGTATAATAGGTAAGTTTTTTATTTATTTTATTTATAATTTATTGCACACGAGTACACATAAAAGTCAAATTATTTATAATAAGTATTTATTTACAAAAAAAAATTATTTATGTATTATATCAACCATCTGGTATCCACAACACAAGCATATAGTTGCTTACTGTGGAACTAGATGGCGCTGTGTGTATGTCTAAGGATATTTTATTTTATTTTTTTATTTATTTTTAAATACATACTAGATACAGGATGTACAAAAGGCACTAGCTTATCTCTAAAAAGAGATTTCTTCCAGCAAGACCCTGCAAATGTGTAGGAAAACAGGTTCGATAGGATAGACATACATACGTGCACTGAGAAAAAAAGTGTTCACAATCAACTTAAAATCAAAAGACTATAATAATAATAATAAAGTATAATAAAGTAAATACCTATTTAATATTAAATAAAATACGTACGTAATTTTCAATTATAAAAAATAAGGAATGCCTGTATCTTTTTAACAAATAAATATATACTTACATATAATATATACATACACTAAACATACAAGTCTGTCATATAAACATACATAATATTATAATGCATACGAAATAATATAAGTTATTTTTTGATTCTACATAGTACGGTTACCTATCACGAATGCTTTTTTTTTTCGAATTTTAATTGTTCGAAAACGTTTCCCACATTTTTGTTTTCTATATGTTACATTCCACCGAAAATGCATTTTGCAGAAGTTCGAATGTACGATATTCAAATGTTATTTTTTTTAATTTACATATGTTTTAAAGTTCAACCGAATGTTTAGCCGAAGCATCTATTGCCAGACGTTTTGGTTTTCAGAATATTATTAACAATATTATAAAAACATAACCTAACATCGAAGGTTCCCTTCTGAACCTAACCAAGAGTGTCGGGGTGCTCCGACCCATATTGCTCGTTCGCTTCGCTCACTAGCTAAAGCTAGGGGTTGTCTAGAAAAAGTAACATCGACATAAAAGTAATTCTAGTGATTTAAATTATGTCAAAGTCAAATATCACACAATAACTAATTTACTAACGTAAACCTATCTTTCATTTTCAGCAAAGAAAGCATATGTATGGCTTCATCCCTCGCCCCGGCATACATACGCATCGCTGGCCCATCGACAAAGCACATGACCTTCCACAACTCAACAATCACGTTCACAGACCTTGGCTCCAACCGCCAATCCAACCATTCTACAAACTCCAAGGAACTGGCGGTAACTCATACGCAGTGGAGGAAGTTTGTCCATTGGGCAAAGGCTACTGGATTCGATTTGGTGTTTGCGCTGAACCACGAGGAGAAGACAGCGAAGGGTCTGTGGGATCCAAATACTGCGCTGGACATCCTTACTGTGGCTGAGAAGGCGAATATTGGTGATATTTTCTGGCAGTTAGGTTATGGTATGTATGCTTAGCGGTCTATTTAATTGAGCATTATGACTAAATGAGACTTGGTACACCGCTGTCCAAGGACAACATGATTGACTATTTAGTCAATCAGCATTTGCTGAGCAGTTATAATTACGGAGGTCATGTTGTCCAAAGAGGCATTGGCTACCCCTATGTTCAGACTAAGCAAAGTTAATACATCATTTGTGGGACACTGTATACGTTTTTATAACCTTATACATGAGAATATCCTTCATCTAACTGAGAAAAAAATTAAAGATTATGTCAAAATAACATGAGCAAAAAAGGGTTATTATAAAATTAGCGACTACCTGAATGACCAACACGCTTGGTGTACTTCGACCAGCTCCCCAAAATTATAAAATTGTATTAGTTATATACTTTATTTAAAAAAAAAGGACAACAATGATCCTGTGGGTTTCTTGCGCCGCTTCTTTTCCCACAGATGAATTCCCTTTCCGAAGCGGTAGTAGCTTGGACATACCGATTGACAGATAAATGCATTAAACTTTTTTTATTTCCAGTAGATTTAAATTGATTAATAAACCTTACTTGAGACCTGAAACGCACGTGCATACTCAAGCAGTACTCAATTGGGACGTGCATCGAGTTTCACGTATTAATAAACGAAACTCAAGACTATCATTCATTCGCCGCTGAGGCGAATTCTTGAGAAGTGATCTCAGCTGAGTAGACCTCAAGATACAAAATGATATCATGTATCTTACGTTGAAATTAATGCTTGAAGTTTGAAGTTTGAAGAGCGCCGAGAGCGCGAAGAGGAAGCCAATAAAAGGCAGTTGGAATAGAAGTCCATCAAGGTATCTCTGGAAGTTGTTTAAATCTGGTTCCTGGAATACCTATAACAAATGCTGACGGGGGTGGATTTTAGCCCGTGGTTGTCCATAACGAATTTCTCACCTCCCAAAGAAAAAAAGGGTTCCGAATTCAACAAGGAATCCTTAGAGTTTAGCTATGTCTGTCAAAGGCTCATAGACCCGTATTAATAAATCAATCTCAATAGCAGTCTTGAGGCTGTATCAACTGAGATGCGTCTTAAGCAGTTGACGCTATCTCAAGCTTCGTGCTAATTTATAAACCAATCTTGAGGTTTACTCAGCTGAGATCACTTCTCAAGAATTCGCCTCAGCAGCGAATGAATGATAGTCTTGAGTTTCGTTTACTAATACGTGAAACTCGATGCACGTGTCAAGTGAGTACTGCTTGAGTGTGCACGTGCGTTTCAGGTCTCAAGTAAGGTTTATTAATCAACACGTTTACTTGATCACAAAACTATTCTCAATCTTGAGTACGGGCCTTTAGTATTACAAAGCTGTGATTTGTCATGGGTATATACATATTATTCCACCAAAAAACATTATAGTTATAGTTTTGCACGTCTCAAGGGCGTGGGTTCACCCCCTGTTCCGTGTGCATTTCTGTTTATTTAATAAGGTGAACCGTGGATGTTGTTATAATTATTAAACTCTTATTGTTGTTTGGGATATTGTTTGACCACCCCATTTGGGATAAAGGTCGTGATGTCATGTATGTATATATATATACATATGAATCACACCGACACTTTGTCGTAAAGTAGTCATGAAGTAAAGTAAAATAAAAACTTGTAAAAAGTCATACGTCTGCGCTGCCCCTTTTCACGAAGACTTCGTATTGAACAAGGGACTTTCGGTGGGAGTATTTATGCACAGTTTATTTGGGATATAATTTTTTTTATGTACGACGGATTCGTAATTGATCTCAATCACACCTGATGTTAAGTGAAGTTGAGGTCGAAGGTGGAAGCGTACTGACCCGGAAACCCCAACACATTTGGGGAACTTATCTCTGACAACCGGAACACAACAATGCTATTAACATTGCTGCTTGGCGGCAGATTTAGATAAGATGGTGGTAGCTAGTCAGGCGGACATTTAAAATGCCCTACCACCAACTAAACCGAGTACTTAAACATGTACTCCGCTGGGGATCGAACCCGTGACCTCCCAATCGTAAACCCAATGTTGTTTACGAAGCCATTGAGCCACGGTGTAGGAGGATAAAATGCAGGATGCAACCTTCCAGAATGCCGGAACCAGTCCATCGACGACTACCTCAACGACTTGGAGACCATGCGAGTGATCATGGAGACTTTCCCGGAGGGTCAACGGTGGCGGCTTGTGGGTGGTGACATCACCAAGTGTCTGCAGTACGACTCCAAGAGCGACTTTAGGGATTACGTCACTCTGTCCGACGAAATGTTGGACGCAGTTCTGTTGAATGGGTGAGTGTAACGTGGCGGACCCCTGGGTCTTGGTTAACTACTAATCATTTTTCGAAGTTTCCTGCTCCATTTAACAAAAAAATATAAGTACTTTGATTGTGCTATAGATAAGGCCGCGCGAACAAATCTTTTTCGCGCTTTTCTTATTTGATAAAAGCGCCATCTCTTAGAATCCTCGAGAACTAATCAGAGAATGCACATATACAGCCATGTTTTATTTCTCATATTTCTTCAGTTTAGTGAAGTCAGTCTCTGTCAAAACAAGACAAGTCAATCGTCGTATACTTGGCGTAATAGAATCTAAATACAGTCAAGTCATTCTTCAGTAAATTGGCAGAATGCTTTACGAAAGATTTGCAACATCTCTCGCTTAGTTCCCGCCAAAAAATGCTTTAACCAAGTTAAGTAATTAAATTAAATTTAAAAACTCATTGGTACATTGAGCCTGCCTGCCTGGGATCGAACCCGGGCCTTCTAAAATGGGAGACCGTGTCCTAACCGCTGAGCCACCCACTCTTTGTCTGTTTATGTATGTTTTAATATTGTATTCTGTAATTTTAAATATTTGCACACCAAATAATTGGTAGAACAGCTTGATACAATGTTGTTTAAGTATTTATGTAGAATGCATGACCCTATTCTGGCAAATAAATCTAAATAATTCACACATCAATCGTACTCACCCAAACCAACCAAGTATCTAAACGCTCCACAAGGCGAGCTAGCTACATTGTATTGCCCAAGATTCGAACGAATTATGGCAAGCGCATGTTTACTTACGAAGGAGCACAGCTTTTTAACAATTCACCCTCAGATATTAAAAAAATAACTTCATACAACCATTACAAAAAAAAAATATCTCTACACGTATTGGTTGAATATTCCGCTTTGTGTAGATAGTGCGAAACAGATACCTACTTAGTGATTTTGTGTATTGCGAGTGCGAACGATATAATTTAGTTACCTACCATAGAGCGGTCAAGGCTTTATATGCTCTAGTGCGGAGCCACATGGAGTATGGTGCAGGTGTGTGGGCCCCACATGAGGCTAAATACAAAATAATGCTGGAACGGATTCAAAACAAGTTCGCCCGTCAATTATATTTAAAATTATACGGCGTTTACCCATTTTACCCATTGATGTATCCAACCCTATTCGTGCTGGGTATGGTTGGTTACAACAAACTGGAGACACGAAGAGACTTCCAATTGGCATTAATAATACTTAAATTAATCAGGGGAGTAGATTGCAATCCAGGTATCCTGGAAAATATAAAACTGTGTGTACCTGATGAGTACGTCACGCGACGACGGCGGCCGCGACTGCTGGCGGTGCCGTGCGGGCACACCAACTTGTTGAGGAAGGCTCCCTTGACGCGAGCGATTCTAATTTTAAACGAGGTAGCGGAGAGAATAGACTTGTTCTAATGTCCTCTGAGTGAATTTACAAAAGTCGCGCTATATGTTGTATGTTATTTAAGTAGCTATGATTAGTATGCCTAAATTACAATTTTATTATTTTATATATTAACTATTATACTATTTAGCTGGTTCGTACATTATTGCATTGGTTTCGACTGTAATGATAATGTATCGTAATAATAATAATAAATAAATAAAATTTAATTATCCTTTTCTCATGTAAGTGACTGCTGTCTTTGTGAGAAATAAAGAATCTTTGAACTGAAATAATATCATAAATGCGTAAATTTGGGTGTTTGTTTGTTTGGTGCTCAATCACGGCGAAACGGATGAACGGAATTGGATCAAATTTGGTATATAGGTAGACCATACCCTGGATTATGACATAGGGTATTTTTTATCCCGATAAAATGAGTTCCCGCGGGATAAACAAATTTCCGCGATAAAGTTATTCTACGCAGGCAAAGCCGCGGGCGGAAAGCTAATATTTCATAAATTCATTCCTTTTTGGAACTTGGGTACTTATAGAATTTATAAAAAATAAAGTGATTACAAACGTTATTCCTTCCAGCAACTCGTCAGCCCAAGAACTAGACCGCATGACGGAGATCAGCCGCCTCAAACTCCTCAAACGTTTAAGCACTAGCACCACGCCTCTCTGGCTCACGGAGACTATCGAGGACAACACACAGGATCTGGCGGAAGTGAGGAGGGCTGCTGATTGGATGACCAGCCTAGGTTATTCAGCTAGGAATGGATTCGCTGTGCACTTCAGAGAGATGGCAGAGAAAGAGCTTTATGAACCTACTTTGGTGAGTATTTATATTATTAACTCTTCTTCTCTTCTTATGAAATGAAATGAAATGAAATGAAATGTTTATTTGCTACGGAATTTGGTACATGAAGTTCTTAAAGCTATAATAATTGTCTCCGCAAATTCTACCACTGTGGGGTGTGCAAATACTTATTGTTTAGAGTTTATTCGTCTAAATAATTATATAATTAATTTCTATACTAAATAATTTCAATTAGCAATTAGTTCATTAAATAAATAGGTATACAATGTCAAAGATTAGTTAAAATTGATAATGTCAGAGGTTATGTCGTCGGATACTATTCCACAATCTCATTTCATACATGCCTAATTAGATTTCATTGGGTATACATACAATTTCATTGGGTCATATTCATATTAGGGACATTTATTCAAATATTCTTGTACACTATAGAAACAATTGTCGAACAGATATTCTTTGAGATTAATTTTAAATCGCTTTTCGTTGCAGTCTTTTAAACATTCTGGTAATTTATTATAAATGGTAATACACATATGGAATGAATTATGTCTATGTAAAAATAAGTTAGATTTTGGAGTATACAGTTTATGGCCATATCTCGAACATAATACATTCTTAGCTTCTCTCTATACCTTAGCACAATCCTGTTGTCGCTTATTATTATTATTTTATATATCAATAAATATTTATTTAGTACACCTATATATTTACGTTTGTATTTTCTTGCTATTTTATAAATGTTATGTTTAAGTAGGTATATTTGTCTATTGATCTATGTATGTATGTGTATGTAAATATATGAAATGTATTCACGTAGTTTGTATCTGCATCCCTATTTAACACCGCACAACCCACCTATTTCAAATGTACTGTTCTTATACCCAAAGGTTGCCTGGAAGAGATTTTTTGATAGGTCGCCAAATTGTACATTATATTCTTACCACTTTTCTGAAACTATATTTTCTTATCTGTTGTGCAATAAAGTGTATTTGTATTGTATTGTATTGTAACCGCCTCCGTGGCTCAATGTAAATAACATTGGGTTTACGATTCGGAGGTCGCGGGTTCGATCCATGTTTTAAGTAGTGGTAGGGCATTTTAAAATGTCCGCCTGGCTAGCTACCACCATCTTATCTGAATCTGTCGCCAAGCAGCAATGTTAATAGCATTGTTGTGTTCCGGTTGTCAGAGATAAGATAGCCAGTCCCCCAAATGTGTTGGGGTTTCCGGGTCTGTACGCTTCTACCTTCGACCTCATCTTCACTTAACATCAGGTGTGATTGAGGTCAAGTACCAACCCGTTGTGCATAAAAAAAATTTCTGAACTACGGGCCTTAGCGACTTACAGCGAGGCAATGCGGCCAGCCTTCTGGGTACGAATCAAATGAAATCAAATCAAAAATGTTTTATTTCGTAAGTTATAAGAATAACATTTGAAATCGTCATGACATACAGTTATCGCTCATTCGCTAGGCAGTCTCCCCAGAGAAGAACGACCAAGAAACTCTGGGGTTGGTCTTTTTAAATAAGTCAATACAAATACAATTTGGAATAATTTTTAAATTTTTGATTCGACAAAGAAAAATAAGAATAAAATATACTGTATATTGCAGAGCGGTTCATGTCCACGCATTCTTATCATCCAAATAGTCAGAAATTTTATAATAGCCTTTGGCACATAGTTTCCGTTTAATGGTTGATTTAAATTTATTTAAAGGCAAATTTTGAATGTCTACCGGAACCTTATTGTAAAAGCGTATACATTGTCCCTTGAATGACTTAGTGACTTTGTGTAAGGCGGCTGCTATGGACAGCAAGTTACGATCCCACCAACAAGGGACTTGGGGTTGTTTTATTAATTATGATTTTTTTTAAAACTTTAAAACTATTGTACAATTACTATTCCCACAGCTTGTAATTTAAGTAGGTAATTTTTTTTTAATTTACCTACATGAATTTTCCAGAGTTTCTACATGGCCCTCCTCTATAAGAATCTCGTTGGAGAGCGAGTCCTTAACGTCGATATGGAGGCGGCTCAAGCCGTTCTTTTCGCGCACTGTACATCGCTGCGTCACAAGCAGGTGCCCGGCGCCGTCACCCTGTTCGGAGCGAACCTGGACGACGAACCAGCTAGATTCTCGGTGAAACTCTCGCGGAGGGAGGAGGGGGGTGATATAATGCAGTTTATATTGGGACATGATATTAGCGGGTGAGTAAGCCAAGTATATTATGTTAAAGTTTGTCCAAGCCGATATAAATAAAAATAAATAAAAAATAAAATAAATATTTCGGTCACTTACACCAATCATCTAGTCCCAAACTAAGCAAAGCTTGTACTATGGATACAAGATAACGGATAAACATACATAAATATTTATATAAACATCCATGACTCAGGAATAAATGTTCATATTCATCACACAAACATTTACCCGTCGCGGGATTCGAACTCGCAACCGTTGGTTTCGCTGACAGGGTCACTGTCCACTACACCAATCGGTGTTCAAATAAATATATATCATGCCCCATTTGATAGCGAAGTTAAGCAATGCTGGATGACGACTAGTATCATTTTCATATAAATGTTTCCGTGCTTTAGATGACAACACAAACCTCCTAACAAGCCATGTACACCTGGTACTTTTTCGTATATTAATAAACCACCATGACTGTACATCATGGAGCACGAGAACCTGATCATACGCCGTGCTTCACCCAGGTGGAGATCCTAGGTGAAGCATGTGTCCGGCCCCACGTAGTCGATCTTTTTTTTTTTTATATGAGAGGGCGGCAAACGAGTACGTGGGTCACCTGAAGGAAAGCAATCACCGCCGCCCATGGACACCCGCAACATCAAAAGGGTCACAGATGCGTTGCCGGCCTTTGAGGAAGGTGTAGGCTCGTTTCTTGAAGGTTCCAATGTCGTACTCGTTCGGGAATACCGCTGCAGGAAGTCCGTTCCACAGGGTGGTCGTACGTGGTAGGAAGTTTCTTGAGAAACGTACAGTGGTAGACTTCCACTCATCCAGGTGATGTGGATGGAATTTTAATTATCGGCGAGAAGTGTAATGGGTAAATTGAGCAGCGGGTATTTACTCGTAGCTCGAACAGTTTCAGTCTCACTGTCTTTCAATTAAAGGCAGCAGTAAAGCCAAGTTGGTGCCTTATAAGGCGGCTTGATGTATTTCTATCAAGTTCAAAATCTTCTCAAATAATAATGTTAGGTACAAGAGGACCGACAGAGCAAGGATCAGAGCACTGACAAACAGCCACAATCTCTAATTATTTACAATACACTAACCGCCTCCGTGGCTCAATGTAAACAACATTGGGTTTACGATTCGGAGGTCGCGGGTTCGATCCCCAGCGGGGTACATGTTTAAGTACTCGGTTTGGTTGGTGGTAGGGCATTTTAAATGTCCATCTGGCTAGCTACCAACATCTTATCTAAATCTGCTGCCAAGCAGCAATGTTAATAGCATTGTTGTGTTCCGGTTGTCAGAGATAAGATAGCCAGTTCCCCAAATGTGTTGGGGTTTCCGGGTCAGTACGCTTCCACCTTCCACCTCATCTTCACTTAATATCAGATGTGTTTGAGGTCAAGTACGAACCCGTCGTCGTGTATAAAAAAAAAGTTTAATTTATTATCTTGTGTGGTTCCGGCACGTAAAATGAATAGAACCAATCCGTCTCTCCCCGTGGGTATAATCACAGGCGACTAAGGGACTTTTCACCAAAAAATATCTATAGATTTACATTTTAACAGTGATGCTCACCTTCTGTACCGTGTGCATTTCGGTATCTATATTTCTAACCGTGGATGTTGTTCCAAGCATTAAATTAAATACCTCTGACAACCGGAACACAACAATGCTATTAACATTGCTGTTTACATTTAAAATGCCCTACCACCAACCAAACCGAGTACTTAAACATGTACCCCGCTGGGGATCGAACCCGCGACCTCCGAATCGTAAACCCGATCTTGTTTACATTGAGCCACGGAGGCGGTATTATGTATGTTATGTACATTTAAATAAATGCTTTAATGTCTTTCCTATGTTTTTCAGGAATATCGTTGTTAACGGCCGTCCTATGTACTACGAGGGTGACATCCGACCAGTCGTAAAGCGTGTGCGTCCTTACAAATCCCTACTTATCAACTTGCCTTCCAAATCGTTCGGATTCTGGGTCCTGGCCAACACCAACATAGAAGCTTGTCATGATGCTCATAATGACACTGAAATACAATACGTTGAAGCTACAACAACAGTTGAAAATGAAAAGAAATATGCTGGAAAACATAAAGACATTGGCAGTGATGAATCTGAAAAACCAAATAAAGATAATGATGTTGTTAATGATTCTGTAGAGAATAATGAGCGTTTGAAAAAGAGAGTAGATAATTTGAATGATGATTTAAAGAATGTTCACATATTGCTTGAAACTCTAAGACAAAGGAAGAAGGAAATTGCTTTAAATAGACGGAAGAGGGATGTATTTGACCAAGTAAATAAAAGAAGGATACAAAGAAGGCAAGGATTAAAATATAAACACGAGAAGAGTAAAGTTTCTGGTGAAGAAACGAAACCTAAATTTCATTTTATTAAAAAAGTATTAGGGCTCGATATCAAACCAAATGCTACAAGACATTTGAAACATGTACAATCAATGGTAAGAAATAAATTGAATAAAGGAAACTATAAGACTCCAAAAGTAAAGTCCAGTGCATATTTAGAAGTTGATGATAATGAAAAACTAAACAGAATGCGTAGAAGTATATCAAAGGAAAAACACGACACCTCATCTGATAAACTAAATGACGATAATTCAATGGAAAATGAAATAGACATGGATAGTAAAAATCAAATTAAACTTTGGAAGATATTACACAAAATACACGAGCAACTTAAAGATCTACCTGATGATGACAATATGCATAATGATGATGAATACATAGATGATGGGAGCGAATCTAAGGATGAAGAGCAAATCGTAGTCAAAACAAAAATGTCAGGGGATCGCACTTCAATAAATTACAGCGAAAGATCTAAAAGTGGATTGCTTAAGTCTGCCGTTCGAAATGTCGTGTCAGTATTAGGCGATTTAAATACAAACTTAAATAACTTTTGGAAAACGCTCACCACGCTAGACTAAAAGCGTGAGATGTACTAAATTACATAGGTTAGAATAGAAGAAAATGATGAAAGTAATGAACTGAGTGTGTTCTTAATTCCTAGAGTTTAAAATAGATGTGTCCAGTTAAATTATTAAGTAATTAGATTTAGGTTAGTGGTAATATTTTTTTATATTTTTATAAAATAAAACAATACGATGGTGGTACAATGTAGTTTATTTATTATTTAACAACATGGTAGATATACCATTTTCACACTCGCTGATAAAGTTCATATGAAAATGGCTACCTCTAAACTTTAATACATAACTAATAGGGACCTCTTAAATAAATTTAACAATGCATTGCAACAGTAAGACAAACGAGGGACCAGCGAGAAGCCTACTATCATATACGAGACTACATAAGTGATAGAAAGAGTCATGTGTAAAGGGAACTAATAATGTACGAGTAAGACAAAGATAGACATCATGGCAGTATTTAAACAACCAGAGTAGCCAAACAGAAACCTAACTTATTATTAATAATAACAGTTTCACAAAAGCTCAATCCGAATTTTAATTACCTAAAAACATTTTCAACAATAACCTCTTTTTTTAGTTTTTTTTTTCATCCATAACTCTAAGTTAAATGTAATTCTGGATAAACTACTAACCTTTTTCTTTATAATAACAATACAACATACATATGAACCACGTTCATATTTAGATTTAAATGGTTTCACGAATCTTCCATTGTTTCAAATTTTGTTTTACACATTTTTTAAATACACTTCAATGTCAGTAAATTGCAATTTTAACACTATAATGTCACTAATATTAAAAGCTAACGCACTATGTTGTGTTCTTACATTGGCCAATTATAAACTATCCTATGAACGAATGCCTACACTCGGGGAAATAAATCCACGCAAAGAGATCACAACAACATTGGCAGACGAAACAGGCAGTGCTGCACAGACATTTTATTTCCTCGAATGTATTCTTGTAACACATTTCAACTATGAAGACCCCTTTTAAATTTAAAACATTTCGCACAAAGTAGAGAAGAATATCTTGTAAAATTTTATTTATTTAAAAATAAAATCCAAAGCGCAAAAACTGCATGCTGTGGCACTTTAATATCAGTTCTTTCAATATTTCTTCTACCCCTATGTTGTGCGAGATATTTTGTAAAACATTATTTTATATATATATATATATATATTAATTTAATAACGATTCAGTGAAACGAATAATACTGGCGTCACTAAGTGTTTGAAGCTCTTGTGTTAGTGTAGTACTAAGTGTCGTTGTCTCTGAATATCATCTATCCTTATATATACTGATCACTCGACTTTTCTTATTCTGTTATAGTAAATAGTTCGTCAGATGCTTTAAGGTGTTCTGAATAAGATATCGAAGTGGTGATGGAATGATCATTTGGTATGTTTTGATGGCATTACTACAGATAATCAAACAATCAGACCTTTCATCATGATCAAATTAAAGAAATCACAAATCTGTTAACTCCTCATTGTTATATGAAATATCTCTTTTTATCTGAGAGTGAACCAGATTAGATTTTTGTGTTCCCTTTCCAAAGTGTATCCTTCTATCTTCTGCGCAAACTAGATGCGTGATCTCATTTAATGTGAGTCCTAACATTATACCTAGTGCAACTATCCTCAGTAGGCTAATTTATCAATTAAATGTTTAACAAGGTATTAAAGTGTATAAGTCTACATCTTCATAACTCCTCTAAGATTCAAGACAACAGTGAAAATTCAAAACCTACTATTTTAAGACCGAGGAACATGGATATCAATAGAAAAGTGATCAATTACTATCACTTTGATCAAAACAAGAGAGAGAGAGCCATCGCAGGCCAAAAAGTCATATTTCCATTCTAAATAATCTAACTGAACATAGAGGATATATAAATAGACAACAAGTCATAGTTAATATATATTTACCCTGAGTATGAAAGTCATAAGATCAATTAATCGCAACAGATTTCTTTTTGTTGAGGAAAAATCTAAAATTGGTCGTAAGTCTTTTAAATTTTCTTAAAAATATTCTACGGGCGTGGTTTCAAAAGAACGTTGTAATACACTTTATATAAATAACGTACAATTATTACTAAGCTACACATCTACCTTGTATAAACCTCTTCATAAATTCACTATACTTTTAATACAAAAGAAAAAGTTGGTATAAGATAATATAGTAAGTGCAGGAATCAGTTACCAATATACGAATAATTCTACAGGTTTTAAGATAGAGTGGGCAACACTGATGCACCCAATTATGAGTATAGATGTAGAGTGATAGTGTAGTGGTGATTGAAATAGTACCGTCTCGCCTAACCTGATGATTCTGAACACATTTCCTAGTAATCGTAACACTCGATCATCAAAATAATTTCACAAACGCTGGACTGAAAGAAATATAACAACCATTTGATATCACCCAAATTCCTTCAAATTATGCGCAATCAAGCAACGTTATTAATCTAATTACAATATTAACTATACACTGAACATCGAAAGCTTAAACACACAGAAAGAGTTAGCTTTAAAGAAGCATCTAGATACATTTTTAGTGAAAACAATAAAAACAAAGACGCATCAAGAGAAAACGACACCCATAACACTTTCCAAGAGCTCTCTTACACTTATATAAAATGCGTTTTTCAAACCTTCATGCAAATTGAAAGATTCACATAATGTACTGAAGTATAGCCTGAAACATCGTTAATTTTAAATTAGTGACAATTAGCGAGTTTAAATCGTACGCTTAAGTTGTAACTACACCTCGCTACGTACCAAAATAACTTCCTAAGTCACTAGTTTCTACTTAAATGAGAGTCAACAACGAAGGGCACAGACTAAGGTCATACTACTAGTATAGTTAGATGAAGATAGACAAGATATCTATAGGATAGTTAAATATTATATAGAAGTCGGAGCTAACACACATACAATAGGTTAGAGATAAGAAGTCGATAGATGTGAAGTTTTGAAATATTGGTCGTGTCAAAATTATACAAAACTCGACAGGTCCGACAGAATCTTAATCCTATTATTGTTTGTTCAAATAACTACGAACAACCGCTTTACTAGAACTGCCATGCACATACATAGAACTAGGTTTTGTAATACACGATAAACCTAAGCTAACCACACATATACTGTGAGACTTTAAGATATACCTTAACAATATTAAGATGTGAAGTTTCAAGTTATGAAGACGGACGGGTCTAATGCCTTTTTGGTAAAGCGATGCCCATCGATAGATATATTTTTCTTTAGATAGATTTAAATATAGACATTGTCTACTATGGTAGCTACGCGTGCACAAAATAAGATCCTATTGAAACAAGCTATGAAAATATACACCAATGTGTGCAATAGAGTGCGAGAAAATATATTGAATCTTATACATCAGAAAATAGTAGCATTCTCAATAAACAATCCGAAATTATTGTTGTATTTCTCATATTTACAAACGTTTGTATATGGAATAGTAATATACGATCTGATTTAGCATTGATAAGAGTGAAGGTAAATATAATTGACCTCAACGATTACATAACAATAGAAATAAGCAAAAATATACTCTAAGTAAATAATCTTGAAATAGAGAATATACTAGCAAGCTTTACACCGCTATTTTGAAATCATAATTAGTTTGCGATCTTAAACCTAAATGTGGAAATACATGATGTGCTGATGCGATTGTAGAAATCGATACGATAGCTCGAGATCTACGAGAAGGAAGAAGGATGAATCATTTCATATAAAGAGTGGAGTCGATTATTGCTACGAGAGAGATACACTTTAGTGATAGATTCAAAGTAGAAGAATGTTAAGCTAATGAGAGAGCGCGCGCGGACCGTACGGTCTGCGCTAACGCACAGCGAAGTTTATTTTATTCTTATATCACAGCTTTTGACGATAACAAATCTTTTGCATTTGCAGCTTAATACGTGGAGATAATTGTTCGAACAATTAGCAATGTTCCAAACAAAACTGTTCTGTTCGCTCCTATCCGCGGCGATAGTAATTGTATCATATAATAACCTTATGTTGACCAAATCTGCACCGATCGAGGCTACTGTCTGAATGATTTGTATATTAATTGAGCATGAATTTTTTCCCATTTGTTATTAATGTTTTCTTTTTATTTCATATATTGCATCTTTATGACTCGTATTTGTGTTTAGGAGATAGTCTTTAATATATTGCAGGTTTCTTGTAGCAGAGTATGTTTGGTAAATATTTATAAAACTATTTTTTTTTATGGTTAACTGGATACGCATTTGACCACAATCTCACCTGATGGGAAGTGATGATGTGGCCGAAGATGAAGCACGCGATCTCAGTAGAGTTATATTGGAAATTGTAATCGAAAAGGATGCATTATAAGTTCTGATGCGAATTGGTTATAGAAGCGTAGATATTTCAAATGCCTTCAAATTTTGCATTTAGATGATCCAATTATTATTACTACGGGCCCATTATGTACGAGTCACACCAAATCGCTCGAAAAATTCGCTCACACAATGTGTTAACTTTATACCTAAGCGTTAAATACCGATAAAACATTAAATTTCAAAACCAACATCGCGACAACTACGTTACGTCCGGTAAAACGGTAACACAACGCGAATTACAGGTATAGTGTTATCTACATACCTTTACACATTATTCTAAACCAACGTTGATCTTATATTAGAGACATGCAAGAACGTAATGAACAACAATATCAAATCCAAAGAAGACGCGGCGATACACCCGCGCTTCTCAGATTTGAGGTGAATTAACAATATTGTACCTATTTTTATTTTCGATGTGGATATTAAGGCTAGGTTTTACAGGTATGTACACCTAAACAAAATACACTGACACAATAACGATTTACACTGCATAAGCACGCATGCAAAAGATTTAGAGGCAAAAGTTTTTAAGTTCAATAATTCCGAAGAGTGAAGATGAGCGAAGAGCGTAAGCCACATAGATCAAACCGGCCCTGATGCTTGCCGGCGCAAGACTTAACAAGCCGACGTGGAATTTGGATGAAAACAAATCTCTAATACATTGTTATTTCAATGTAAGCTTGTAGATGAGAAATAGAAAGAGTCATTGTTGTAGTAGAAAGTATTGAGTCAACTACACGCGTGCTAAGACTTCCTATAATACATTTTCCCTTTTTTTTTTATAATAACATTACACCGTCTTTTTTCTAGTTGTATTTATATTTATTTCATCTTTACACTTAAATAACAATATATCACAAGCATCAACATATAAAACTGATTGTTTCACATTGCCACAATTTCCGTGTTTATTACCGCCCGGTGCCGGTGTGTCGATGACTTTTTGACCTTACGTTCCGAATCGTGCTTCTATCCTTGCATTAATATTATCAGTTGTATCGAGGGCTGCTCTCCACAATTTTTTATGAATGTATAAAAATATTATTGCTCATTATCAAGCACCAACGCGCCACTAGCCAACTACGTTCCGCAAAAATTTAGAATTCGAATCTCTCCTACAAAATTGATTGAGCGCGAATGATACGGTTTCCGAACGAAAATTTGTTTTCTCAATAACTTTTTTAATTTTATTTTGTTATTGTGGGTGGGTGGGGGTGGATGATGGTGTCGGGTTTGTGAAACATCGTCGTAACAATGACCTTAACACAGCTACATCATGTATTCAGATTAATATAATATGTCGGCGCCGCCATCTTGTCGGCTGCGGGCGCCCAGACCTCCTGCCGTTCACTGCATTACGCACTTACTCTCAATCTGCGACTTTAGTTCATTCACTTGGGATTCGATGGTGTTTTTCAATTCTGAAATAGAAATAAGCATTATTTTTTATTGATAATTTGCTATTGGAGAATCTTTGTCCTCACAATCCTCTTTTCTATATATGTACATATATTTCTTTGTTTTGCTTTTCTCCAGACATTTGATTTTTACCAGGTTTCTGATTGACAGTGTAAATATTTATCGTTAAGTTATCGTTACCGATATGTTCTTTGTTATTAAACCTACAATAAAGAAGTCTGTTAAATATTGCTTTACATACAATACAATCCATTTTCTTCCCATTCCGTCGCTATTCCATATACTTTACTCCCAGTATTAGCAAGTAATTAAGGAATCTTTTAATAAATCCAATTCCTTATTTACGCAGCTTATAATGAGACTTTTATCACGTAAAGGAGGGTAGATTAGAAAAGTTTTCATTGCCCAACTTTTTAAGCGCGACTCGCGGAGGCAATCTATTTCATTCTCTCGATTCTCGAAGTATTTTGTGGGGCTTCCCCGTTTTCTTGGTTCGTTTTGGTTCGTTCAAACGAAATTCAATTGTCAAACAGTGGTTTTACCAGACAGGTTGCTTTATATAAAGTCACAGTTAATATACATATAAAAGTATAGAGTTTGATTTCCAATATTGAGAACCGAGAAATTAATATCGTTTAGACTGGGAATATAGGTACGTCCGATTGTGTATCAGATTGTCTGATGACTAGATCGTTTTCACTCGATGCACGTCCGATTCTTCCGTCAACATTTTTATTCTCGAGCTATTATCCCGAGTGCTTGCATACGGAGAAAATAGAAAAAATGGACGACAAAATTACTGTTATTTATTGCATATTGTTAAAAAATAAATAAAATATTTGCTCGTGTTGATGCGAAGGAAGAAAGAACAGGTAATAAAATCGTTAACATCGGACTCGACTATCGGAGGAAAAATCTGATGTATATTTCCAGCATTAACATTAATTAAAAAAATCTTTTAATTCAACTTCCAACTAATACCAACCGACTCCGTGGCTCAATATAAAACAACATTGGGTTTACGATTTAGAGGTCGCGGGTTAGATCTCCAGCGTGGTACACGTTTAAGTACTCGGTTTGGTTGGTGGTAGGGCATTTTAAATGTCCGCCTGGCTAGCTACCACCATCTTATCTAAATCTGCCGCCAAGCAGCAATGTTAATAGCATTGTTGTGTTCCGGTTGTCAGAGATAAGATAGCCAGTCCTCCAAATGTGTTGGGGTCTCCGGGTCAGTACGCTTCCACCTTCGACCTCATCTTCACTTAACATCAGGTGTGATTGAGGTGAAGTACCAACCCGTTGTGCATAAAAAAAAAATATAATAAATGCGAAAGTGTGGATGTTTATTGCTTAATTACGACGAAACGCATAAAAGTATTTGGATGAGGACATAAGTATGCTTTAACCTAAACTATGGCCCATACTCCCTAATATACGAGGGAAGGCCTACATCCCTGCAGTGGGATGTTTACGGGCTGATGATGATGCTTTAACCTAATGTATTGAGTATTTTCCGCGGGATAAACATATTGCATTTGTGTACTGAAATCACACATATACACAAATTCCAGACAGTCGATGCCGTGGATTAATAGACTCTTTAACATCATTATTGAGCATCGGAATATTTAAATTTTTTGCACAAGGATAGATCAAGGTCGGAGAAGAACATAGTCGTGATAACAAGAAACGTTGGAGTAGAAACTAAGTTTTTCTTGATGTACCGTATAGGCACCTTTTTATAGAAATATTGTATACTTTTTACTTTTATATTCTTTTACCTTTTGCCTGTCTTTTTGACTTTTTGGGTTTATTGTGTGTGATGATAGAGAAAAGAAGAAAAACCTATGTGATTTTATGGGCTGTAAAAAGATATAAAAAAGATTTTAAAAAAAACGACTTTAAAAAACCCGGAAAAAATAATTTAATTAAACTACTGTAATAATAATAACTGAAAAGTATAAAATAATAAACAGAGCACTTATTCTACTGTAACAAAGGTGAGCCCAAAGCAAAGACAAAACAATAAACCCCAAAAAGTCAAAAAGACAGGCAAAAAGTAAAACGTATACAATATTACTATAAAAAGGTGTCTATACGGCACACTTGATATGGTATAGTTTGTACAGATTGTATCGTTCTACTTGGTGGTCTTCTGGGTGGATGGGTGTGGCCCAGTAACATAGAATAGGGACCACGAGTGGTCTAATCCCGCTTGAAGAGGAAAACCCGGTTGACCAAGAGACCCTTATGATACGTCATAACAATGCCACAAAGCAAGGGTGCATGACATGACCCACCTCCACACCCTCCCACTGCAACTCCTGTAGCCAGGATCAACAGCGGTACAGCTGAACGTCGCCTACTGAAAGTAAGCCTGTCCCGAGAAAAGACTTTACGCTACCTTGGGCCCCAAATTTATTTAAGAAGAAAAAGGGATTTAAAGAAGGAAAAATAAAATTATTTCCTCCTTCCCCTTTACAAATGGGAGTGTAGCCAGGGAAAAGCACAAAACCCTTGTAGACCCTTGTATAGACGACCTGTTTGGTGTAGTGGTTAGCAACTCTGACCACTGTACCAAAAGGTTGCGGGTTCGAATCCCGCTAGGGGCATATGTTTGTGTGATGAATACGGACATGGGTACCCGAGTTATGGATGTTTTTATTTATAATAAGTATTTATTTACAAAAAAAAATATATTTATGTATTATATCAACCATCTGGTATCCACAACACAAGCATATAGTTGCTTACTGTGGAACTAGATGGCGCTGTGTGTAGGTCTAAGGATATTTTTTAAGGATATTTGTATGAGGTTAAAATTAAATGGGAAAAGGGGCCTGAGTGAGGCTCAGTCCCTAATGAGTATAGAATACACCACGAACGGCGCCAAGGGACGCAGTGAGTTCTTGGTAAGTAGCTAATCTACTTAGTATAGTAATGCCAGCAATACGAATCGCAGAAAGACTTAAAAGCACGGAAGCTATCACGATTTGCAACCAGATCCCCGTAGTACACTGGATGATAACATGAGTTTACGCTCCTCTGTCCATCTCGGGCACTCCCATAGTATGTGGTGTGCAGTCTGGTTAAGCAAGGTTGCAGTCGAGTAGAGTGCGGGTCCCCACTGCAGGCGATCGCAGGTTTCCCGACAAGCGGCATAAGTCTCTGCCTGCTTTGCTTCAGTATTCTGGATCCGAAGCTCAACACAACAACAGACACCCTGTTGTAGTAGTCGGTGATGACTTACTCGTGAATTCATCCTGATCTTCCAATTCAGCCTCGGCAGCCAATTCCTCGGGTGTTTTCTTCTTCCTCATCAGAGGGTTGTCTGGCTCGGCCTGCTGTTGTTCAACCACCTCCTCTTTCTTGGGGATTTTGTACTGTAATGCAGAAAAATCAAAAATTTAATTCGTGCATGATACAAGTAGTTATTTTGGTGTAACCTGTTGAAGATGCTGAACGATTAGACCTACTCCGTGGCTCAATGGAAACAACATTGGGTTTACGATTCGGAGGTCGCAGGTTCGATTCCCAGCGGGGTACATGTTTAAGTACTCGGTTTGGTTCGTGGTAGGGCATTTTAAATGTCCGCCTGGCTAGCTACCACCATTTTAGCTAAATCTGCCGCCAAGTAGCAATGTTAATAGCATTGTTGTGTTCCGGTTGCCAGAGATGAGATAGCCAGTCCCCCAAATGTGTTGGGGTTTCCGGGTCAGTACGCTTCTACCTCCTCTTATGCTTATCTTACCTCATCTTCACTTAACATCAGGTGTGATTGAGGTCAAGTACCAACCCGTTATGCATAAAAAAAAGAATACAATTGATTTTATAACGAATAACTGATAGGAAGTTTGACAAAACTTGCGTACGGCAACACACCCTTGTTTCACGAGTAGGTGAAGTAGACGTGCAATGTAAGTAACGATTGCGCCTAGTTTGATTTTACGGCAATTCTGACGACGGTTTGAGTCATAGCACTACGGTAACCACCCCGCTGGTCGTCAGCAAATGTTTCCATTATTATGGAATTATTCCGATACTTATAAAGACTGCAGTTACAATTAAGTATGAACCAGGAATAGATACCAATTCCCGACAGAGTTCCGTCGATTCCCTCACAAAGGATCCCCACAATTCCCCGCAATCCTCAACAGAATACCCCCAAGTAATAGCCATCCACTTTTCATAGCGTTAATTAAAATAAAGTGACGCCGCTCTTTATGATAAAGGAAAGAAAGGAACCCCCGAGTGATTTTAAAGCATGGAGTTGTTAAATTAAGTTGTCAGGGATACTATGAGGTAAGTTAGAAGTTGGTCTACTGACCTCTACCAATTCTGTGGGAGAGGATAAACTGGACGACGGAACACGAACACATGCTTAACTATCTAAATTTTATAACCAATTAGTCTATTATGCTATTCCATCGATATCGTTATGGATTACATTATGACGTGTGATTGGTTGGCTCATCGGTCGCTCGGCCATTTGACGGTTTCTCATTGGTCAACGTTATCGATGACGATACCGGTGAAGGTACATAATTGAAGGACTGTTCAGTGTTTTATCTGTTGACAATTTCCTTTACTCGAGATTGCCTTCTGCTACCGTCCAACTCACTGTTTAGGTTTATAGAAAACCGGGGGCCGAGCTTCACTCGTCCTCCTTCCCCATAGTGTCGGTCTCAGTGCCGCTTGACATTTCATTGGCTACACTCCCATTTACCGAGGGGCGAAGTGGGAAACTGACCACAATCTCATCTGATTGGTAGTGACGATGTGGCCGAAGATGAAGCACGCGATCTCAGTAGATGGCTATTCACCCTAGTCTTGAAGATCTCAAGGTTGTAGGATTCAGGTAAGACTGACGCCTGCTTACATACCCTATTTCTTTCTTTAATTGGTCTAGGGTCTAAGGTATCAATAGAGTCAGATAAGGCAGTGTCCTACCTTTAGTAGGTGTCGTGTCGTATACCAAGCTTGATATAACGGTGGGAGGAGTGAGGAGGTGGTATTACACCTCTACCAAAAGTATAAGAGTAAAGTTTATTGAGAGAAAATCTATTGAGCACTACTAGACAGTTGTAATTTTTAAAGTTAAAGTACATTTATTGTGAATCACAGGTAGCATTTGGTCTTACAAAATCCTTAGAGCGCATATTCCGCCGTAAGGCATACAATATTTTAGCAGTTACAATTTACAAAATGTCAAATAAAATACATTACATATATGATTAATAGGTACCTACGTTACAATTGGTTACATTACAATGCAATTATATGGACTTGTCATTTAAGAATTCGTGTAAGCTGTAATAACATTTTTGGACCAACAGATCATGCAATTTCCTCTTAAATACCTACCGGTAAATCAGGCGCTTCCCTAATCAATTTTGGAATCTTATTATAAATGTGGGGAATTCTGCAGTATACGCTTTTCGAGACTAAAGTAGTTTTACAAGGGAGTAACATCATTTGATCACTAATTCTCTCAAATAAATGGGTAAATGTCATTTTGCCTTTGACTCACAAATTAGGGCATCCCTGTATTTCAGGAGTCAGTAACAGACATCTCAGTTAAAAAAAATGCATCACTCACACCAGAAAAGTGACCACAAAATATGCCAAAACTTATAAGTATAACAAATATACCTATATTACTCTTAAAGCTCATATTTTGACCCGAATGCTCAAGGAAGGAGGTTAATGTTTTTCGAGTGATGATGTATGTCCGTTTCTTTGGTGCCACCAGTGCGCGTCCGACCAGGACTCCGCCCAACACACGCTGGAGGACTGCCGGGCGTGGTAGCTCGAGCGTAGAGACCTGGTCGACCGGATCGTACGAGATCTGTCCCCGCCAGCATTAGTCGAGGGTTGGAGGGCAGCGGCTTCCTTCTGCGAGGCAGTTATGCTCCAGAAGGAGGCCACAGAGCGGGATCGGAGGAGGTTGTAATCCCGCTAGGGGCATATGTTTGTGTGATGAATACGGACATGTGTACCCGAGTTATGGATATTTTCATTTATAATAAGTATTTATTTACAAAAAAAATGTATTTATGTTGTATATCAACCATCTGGTATCCACAACACAAGCCTATATTTGCTTACTGTGGAACTAGATGGCGCTGTGTGTATGTCTAAGGATATCTATTTATTTATCTTTAAGACACCATCTGATTAAGCCAAACCATTATCAAGCGTATGTATTCCACGACCATTTCAAGAATACCGTCAATAAACTCTTTATTGCGCACAAAAGATAAAACACAACCTCAGCAATGGCAGGTATAAAGAAGTTTATTGAAAAAGAATAGAATTATTGTCGTCATGAAAAATATTACACATAAATCTCTCTGGGTCTATCAAAGTGGAGACGCTTGTTTCGTATGTTACCTAGATCATTGTTACGTAGCAGTGGTACTACTGCATTTGAACGCTTTTCTTGGTTGTAGCTTGTAGCCCGACTATATCATACTGGATGAGTTTTGTTAACGTAAGGATAAAATACTGGCATATTAGATAAGAAATAGCGAGACGCATTGAAAATGCTTGGAGGAGCTTTTGGTCCATGGAGGAACACATGGAGGGCGACCTTCCACTGTCATTAAAGCGCAAACTCATGGACTTGTGCATTCTCCCGATCCACACCTATGGCGCTCAGACTTGGTCTTTGACAGAAGCCCAAAGGTCCAGCCTTAAGGTTTGCTAACGAGCCATGGAGCGCTGAAACACTACCCTTCGCTCTAAGACCGTTGTTGCTGACATAGCCACAACGGCCGCCAAGCTGAAGTGGGACTGGGCGGGCCATGTTTGTCGCATGCCAGACGACATGTGGGCCAAAGTCACCACCACCTGGAGCCCACCATTAGAAAGAAGGCGTCGCGGCAGACCGTAAAGGAGATGGCGGGATGAGTTGGATAAGTTCCTAACCAACTGGTCGGAGGAGGCCTGGGATAGAGAGCCGTGGAGAGAGAGGAGGGAGGCCTTTGCCCAGCAGTGGGACAGTATGGGCTCCTAATAATAATAATAATATAATAAAATTAGATAAGTGAAATAGAAGGTATTGACATAGGTAATAAATTTTTATTTCACGTTAGAACAGTTAGATGTAAGTTGATGTTCATATCTAACGTATGTATGTTTATATCTATTGTTTGGTAACTATTATTTTATATATATATATTAAGTCATTGGTGCACAACATACTTGCCTTTATCCCGTTCTACTTTTTTCTCTACCCCAAGGTTGTCTGGTAGAAATCGCCTAATAGCGATAAGACCGCCTGGTTGTACAATATTTTTTCTTGAAGCTTTATTTATGAAGTGCATTGGTAGAATTTTATTTTTTATGATTGACTGGATTCGCGTTTGACCACAACCCAAATGACAAATTACCAAAAAAATGTGCAATAAAGTGTACTTGATTGATTAGATTGATTAGATTCTGATTTAGTGGATTGGATGATTCTGACCGCACTACTGCCATCCTAAATGCAGAGACTAATTCGGCTACATTGCTGGGTTAATTAGGTTCTGTTAATTAAAATATCCTTACTTCAATCAGCAATGTATCCCGAATTAGTCTCTGCATCTGGTATGGTGTAATAAGGGCTTCCTAACTTCTGATTTCCTAATAAGAGTGTTCCTAATTAGATTTCTTAAAAAGAGGATAGTGTTGTGCAATGAAGAATATCGTGTTTGTTTGTGTAATAAGCGCTTAAGACATGACTGTTAATTGTTCCAATAATCTGACCAAATCATTGACAGCAACCTATCGCTTTCTAGTCGCAAGACACAAGAGTCATTCATCATCGAAACAAACCTAATGTTGTTAACATTTATTGAGCTAACGGTGAATAAAATGTCAAAGAACAATCTAAGACACATATTTAATTAAACCTTTCTCAAGATTGTGATGACCTCAAGTTGACGCTTGATAATCTGTTGCATATTAAAACTTATTTTTATTTTATTTTATTGATAATACAGAATCAACAGCATCATTATAAAAAATAATTACACAAAATTTACAAGCCAAAGTCATGCCAATTATAGAGTCTCATTTTTCATTACAATTCTGTTAAAGAAATAATTAGGTGGAAAGTCACTATTAAATAATAATCATTATATAATCTAGAGGCAAAAGTGAATAGTGAGACAAACTAAGCAATAATATATAATTTAGTCAGTAAGTAATATTACAAATAAAAAATTATCAAAAAAAATTCTGTAAATAAATTGCAATGGCAACCGAGTTTGGTAACAAGATGCCAAAAAGTATTGAATATTCTTGTTAGACAACCAGTTGCGAAAGACGAATGACTGATCTTGTTACACATTGTAAATTGAGACGCGATCTCAATCTTAAGATCGATTTATAAATACGGCTCTAAGAGTGACATCGAGTGAGAGCCGAAGCGGTGGTACCACAGCGACTGGCTCCGGTTTCCCACTAATTTCCCAAGAGGCGCCATCGTTTCGCGTTCGATTCTCGAAGCGCTCAGTGTTGCCACACTCAAATAGATTGGGTCCTTTACAATGTAAACCTTTTCTCTCGATTCAAACGTTCTATTTATTAAAACTGTATTCGAATAAGAGGCTTAATTATTGAAATTGGAGCGAACTGGGCCAATCCTCTTTGCTTTTAATCTCCAATTGATTACCATGCAGCGTCCCGGCGTGGCTGGGGACGGATTCATATTAATTTTAAAAAGATTTTTTTTCCGTTGGTATCCCTTGGAGATCTCATTAGAGGGATCGTGCTTGGTCTGTAACAAGCCGCGGAAAGTTGAAAGTCTTTCTCTAAGAGATTACTGAACGTGATCTTCCCAAGTTTAGTTTAATTATCGTTTGACGGGACGTTTCTTTCAGGCTGAGGAGAATTCTCTTGATGTTTAATATTATTTTTCTCTGACAGATCAGTCTTTTTAAAAGCTATTGTTTCATTTTTTATGCACAATGAGTTGGACATTGAGTTTTCATAAATAATGATGATAGCGCAAATAAGTCGAAGTCCCAGTACACCACATCATTCGTTATACAAATAAAACGAACAAAGAATATTATGTGAATTTGGAAAATATAATTGCAGTGTTCTTTGTCTAAAAATTTTAATTATTTAGTTATTTCCACAGCTTGATGATAGCTTGATGTCTTACGGTTTCTTGCTGTGGGGAAATGCCGCGGATATAAATACAATCGTTGTTTTACAAAAACGAGCCGTTCGCGCAATTTATCAATTGAGACCTGCAGTGTCACTTAGAGATAGGTTTAAAGTGTATAAACATTCTAACCTTTTCGTCACAGTACATTTTTGAAAATCTAATGTATATAAAAAAAAATATAGCATCATTTAGGAAAAATAGTGATAAACATGCTGTCAATACAAGAAATAAAGATGAATTTGCAGGTCACATAAGTCGCCTCCGCAAAGTCAGTAATTCATTCAAAGGGTTATGTATACGCTTTTTCAATAAGGTCGCAGTTGATATACAAAATCTTCCTCTCGATAAATTTAAAGATACTATAAAAAAGAAACTAATTAACAAAGCATATTATAAAATATCAGACTATTTAGATGATAATCATCCCTGGACATAATCAGATTGTTCGCATGCCAGGCTATTTCACGTAATGAAATATAAAAACCTTTATGTAAAATCAAAGCCTGATTTTAAAAGAGCAACCCTTCGAGTTTCTTGCTTGTTCTTCTCAGGGGAAAATTGCATTTTGAACAAGCAGTAGCTTAAAAAACGTAAAATTGACTATTTTAAGTGTACTCTGTGTACCTACAAAATAAAGCATTTTTGACTTTGACTTTGACTAAAGATTTGATGGTGTTAGGGGAATATTTGTGAACCCAATTGTTGAAATTTGTAAAATTATATCAATTTGTGGAACCAAATGGGCAAAAAAGAAAAGAAAAGGCACCAATCTCCACATAGTATTTTTTTTTAATTATTCTATGAGGGCCTAACCTCCTACAAATGTGCCAGCTGAAAATCAGCGCTGTGGCACAGAATTAATATACTCAGTACTATATGGTTCATGCCACAGCATTATGCTGAGCTGGAACCTATATCAGCTTGCATTATTATGTTTTAGTATTGTATTATCTCAAAATTTTCATGTACATGCCCATTGTAAGCTGAATAAATGTTTTCGTTCTTTCTAGTATTATATAAGTCCTTAGCTATATTTTACATTACTGTATTAGTAATGCTGTAATGTGAAGTAAATAAATGATTATATTCTTAACTTTCTTATAGGTATTTCCGAAATAATCGACCTGGCCCCTATTTCACCCAGTTGACAGATGCGACAATTGTCAAAAAACTATAACCGCACCGATTTCATTTATTAAGTATTCGACACTGGTTTTACTAATTCGAAATTTTTCCTTAAACGCTAATTCAGTAATGTCAAGGAGAAATTTATTAGTTCTCTATATATTCTCCTATATGCGAACTCATCTAAATCACTATCACTGTCACTATTGCTGCTTTCACGGAGAGCCATTTTGTAATTAACAACGAAAACACTACAATTGTCACGCTAGCCTGACACAGCCTCGATCTCATGTCAACAATTACCGACAAATCTACAAATATGTCGAGTTCAAAAAATGATTCTTGTTTCACAACATAATTGTCATTTGATTGAGATAAGGACAATTGTCACAAAATGCCTGTCATGTTTATAAGCTTTTCTATACGAAATAATTTACAAAATTGTCATTTGTCACCTGTCCGTTGACAATTATCAGCGACATATGTCGAATTGTCAGCCGACATATGTCGCTGACAATTGTCAACTTGGTGAAATAGGGGCCTGGACTGTTCAAGCCGACATATTAAGTATTCCAAGGTATGAGTATGTCCAACTAATCCTCCGCACGCGGAGTCGCGGCCGGAATGCTAGTGTAACATAATTTTAATATCCTTAAAGCTGTATATTGCATCTCTCGTGTATACATTTAGAATAATTTGGTCATGGCCGCGGGATTTGCCGGGATTCAACGGATCTCCGGGATTATCCTAATGAAAACCGGCGAGAAATGTATTCCGCTTTGGACGAATTAATCTGTAAGTTATACCAGTGACACGTATCTGCGGATTGGTGTGGATGTCGCGGAGTTAGGTTCCCTCCTCCTGCACACACGAAAACCGATCGAAGTGGAGAGATATTGTTAATTCTAAATTGTTGCAATTTAATATATATATATATATATATATAAACATACATTGAACAAACATAGGACAGAAATTACAAAACACAAAAGGCGAGCTTATCTCTGTAAGAGATTTCTTCCAGCAAACCCTCGGAAGGAAAAGCGAATTTAAAGTTTTTTATTGCAGACAAAGGGCGATACTTAAAATATAGAACAATACCTACATTAAAAAAACATCACTGTTATAGGAACACAATTGACAAAAGACAAAACATTAAGATTTATAGCAATAATGGTTTGATTATTGGACTATTTTATAAGATCAAAAAATATATAGATATTACACACAATAAATACATAATATAAAAGCCTATATACTAAAATACATATTAATAAATACTTCATGATATATATATATATATATATATTACGTCAGAACCTCACTAAAAAGGTAGTGTGTAATTCCACCGGTGACGACGTAGACCAATCAGAGGAAAGTTGAAGGATGGAGAGTCAGTTATCGTTAGTTGATCATCTAGGCAAGAAGTCTTTAATAGTTACTGTATAAAATAATATAAAATAAAAAATGATGACGCCGACCAATCAGGGAAAAGCATGCGCATTTGAATGTTAAGCGTAGAAGGATGGAGTCAGTCATTGTTAGCTGGTCATCAAGGCAAGAAGTCTTAACAATATAAGCATTATACCGGGTGAGCTTTTTTAACGTAAGGAAAAAAATAGGGCAAGTGAAATAGAAGATACAGGCATGGGCAATTTTTTTTTTCAGACCCATCATCGAATAAAGCGTTAATTGTGTCATTAACGATCATGTTTGTAGCTTATTTCACATAATTACACCATTAAATTAAATTAAAAATGAAAATTTTGAGAAAATACGACTTACAAATAAATTTCGCATGATAGAATGCCCAGCAGGCGCGAACGTTTTTGAAAAAAAAAAATTAACTACGTATGCCAATACCTTCCATTTCACTTACCTAATATGCCCTACTTTTTCCTTACGATAAAATAACACATCCGGTATAAACATTAGAAATACAAAATAAACCTGAATAACTAGACTATTTATAGGCAGTAATTCATTTAAATGTGTACACTTACACAATAACCAGACTACTTATAGGCAGTAATTCATTTAAATGTATACACTTACACAATAACTAGACAACTTATAGGCAGTAATTCATTTAAATGTGTACGCTTACACAATAACCAGACTACTTACAGGCAGTAATTCATTTAAATGTATACACTTACACAATAACTAGACTACTTATAGGCAGTAATTCATTTAAATGTGTACGCTTACACAATAAGTACCAGAGGACACAGTATTTACCTTTAAATATATTCAAATTAGACGGTAAATGTCAACAATTGCAATAAAAAAAAACATGCATATGAGTGTTCAAATATGTGACAATTGTATCTCATGAAATGAAGAACATTTTCATTTAACAGGGTTCCGCAGCCAGATTACACTTTGAACACTTTTATCTTTAGTTTATCGATGTGTAAGTATTACAATTTTGTTTTTAATGTATAAACAAAATCGTCGAAAATAAACCTAAGCAAGGCTAAAAATTAGATTAAGTGAAGATGAGGCCGAAGGTGGGAGCGTATTGACCCGGAAACCCCATCTTATTTGGGGGACTGGTTATCTTATCTCTGACAACCGGAACACAACAATGCTATTAACATTGCTGCTTGGCGGCAGATTTAGATAAGATGGTGGTAGCTAGCCAGGCGGACATTTAAAATGCCCTACCACCAACCAAACCGAGTACTTAAACATGTACCCCGCTGGGGATCGAACCCGCGACCTCCGAAACGTAAACCCAATATTGTTTACATTGAGCCACGGAGGCGGTTAAAACTTTCAGCCTAACGTGACTACGGAACCTTAAAAAAAAAAAAAAATCACACTTCATATTTGCCAATGTGAAGTACGTACATGTTATAAAGTAATTTGTATAATCTGCATTCTTGTTATACTGCGTGTTAGTGTCAATAGGGACCTTAGCGAAAGAGGTCATTCAGATGTTTATACAAAAATTATAATATATTAAACAGAAGACCTTAATATTTTGTAAAAATGATGTCCAAAATTAGAAGGCGTCTACCAACCTTACGAAAATTCACATGTACTCGATCGGTGACTCGGCTTTGCGCGCTTAGCTGACTGATACTAGCAAGCATGTGGTCACATTCGGTCACATTAATTTGGTCGCTTTCGCATTAACTAATTTTTGTAATTTTTTTTTATGCACAACGGGTCGGTCCTTAACCTCAATCACACCTGATGTTAAGTGAAGATGAGGTCGAAGGTGGAAGCGTACTGACCCGGAAACCCCAACACATTATCTCTGACAACCGGAACACAACAATGCTATTAACATTGCTGCTTGGCGGCGGCTTTAGATAAGATGGTGGTAGCTAGCCAGGCGGACGTTTAAAATGCTTTACCATCAACCAAACTGAGTACTTAAACATGTACCCGCGACCTCCGAATCGTAAACCCAATGTTGTTTACATTGAGCCACGGAGGCGGTTTTTATTATTAATAATAAATATCTTTTTTTTTTCATAGAATAAAGTTTATCAAATCATAACATGTTAAAAGTAATTATGTAGTAGGTACTTAATCATATAATATTTTTTATGTATTAATTAAATATCCATATACTTTAGTTTCATTAATGTATATACAGGGCGGAGCTGTGCCACCTTCTAAACTTAGTGATGAGGTGACACAGGCTCTGCAGGCTGTTCAAGTTAGGTGTGTAGTTACTCTTGTTTCATAAAAGTGGTAGTAATATACGGATTAGAATTTTATTTTATCTTATTATCTAAAAATAGTAAGTAGAAAGATTTACGACCGTTTCTGTCAGTGAACAGTCATCTATTGCAACGGTCAGCTATTGAATGTGACCGTCAAGTTACATCTCTAGTGTGCGCTAGGGTTGTCAGCCGCGTGATTTTAGAAGCTACTATCTCGGTGATTATCTATTAAATACATTTTATAATATAATTAAATATTGTTAGTGCTGTTATTAACTCCAATAAAATTATTGGTTACTTTTCTATGGCCGCTGGTCACACTAACATGCAGTATATCTTCTAAGTTCTTCTCTATAGTCTTCTGTTCAACTGCCGAGATAGCCTCAAAGAAGTCAACCTGACTCGATTAGGGAGTCGCATTGAAAACGGACTCCCTACTAGAGTCAATTTCACATCCATGAGCTTTGGTTCTTCGTGGTTCTTCTTTAGGCGACTCCAATCTTCTATTATCTTCTATCTTGCAGTTATTTTACAAATTTAGATTGGTGGATTCAAAATAGAGAAAAGTTTATTTTCGACTTTAGTAGGTACAAACTACAGACTAAGGTTGGGATCTTGTAACGTTACACGTTAAAACTAATTGTATGAAAACATATAAAATAGTTTTTCAAAACAGAAACAATAAAACTATCAAATAAATACTTAAAACTAAATGCAAAATAATTTGTTAACTTATAAAACTTCAAACTAAATATCTTAAAATCTACTAAATAACTAAACTAACTAATGTCATAATACCGTTATATATGAATACCTTGAATTCCTTAAAATAATAAACATTGACAATAAATTTCCAACAAACAAACAGACAACTTAATTCAACTTCACCACATTTTATATACGGATTACCTCAGAACGGACTGGATTGATGAGCGAACAAACAAGTAGCTTGTTCGTTCGGAGGTTCGTTCGTAGGTTCGTTCGTTCGGAACTCACTCGCACTAGATTCGCCAAGGCATGAACCTCGTTAAATACTAAATGAAATAACTAACTGTAACTACAGTTCTTAATAATCAAATATTGACCAATCTTATTCTGGAAAACTATTGTGAAGTGCGTAAATCCCATACTGGGTAAGTTGTGCATTGATTTTATGTAGTACATAGTTGCTTAGTATGTCTAGCGAATTCTATTGTTCTGTGTCCACTATTTAACGAATGTAGGTTGTAATTTATGAAATAATACTTTTGATTGTTCCATAATTACCCTTCCTGAAGCTTACTAATGCTGATTATTGTAAATTTAATACGTTGAACAAGAATAGAAATTTTACTTAGAAAAAATTATTAATGTAGGTAGATAATTAAAATGTTTCTATGTAGTTTAAAATAGCAACTAAGCTGCAATCCATCTTCATTAATGCTTTCGAATCACAATGTACGAATTATTACTAGAACTATCACCTGCTTTATGCATACTTTCATCAAAATTAACTGTGTCACCTCGTCATATCACATACTACGTTTTACCTCACCTTACCTTGCTTGCCGACAATTGATACTTTACTTATGTCCTAAAATATTGATTTGCAATATGTGATATGATGATTTTAATTGTAACTCATCGCTCATTAAAAGGTATTCTCGGTACCGCATACTATGCCTTGACCCTGTCGTTGCTTGTGAATTAAATTATTTGTTATAAATTAATGTTGGATCACATAGTTGGTATGTGGTATCGTTTACCTTAGCTTTTAGATGCCTCTTGATGTACCTTGCGCCTAGACTGCCACATCGCTTCAGTTGCTAATCATTGTAATACGTGCACTCCTTACTTGGCACGTTAGCACTTGTGGCGGTCCAGGTCCTCGAATGTTACATGTTATGCTCACACGGTTTATTCACCGTGTTGCAGGAACACCCTTAGGGGTCAGAAAACGCAAAATCGGAAAAGAAAAGGAGCGTACTCCAGTTCTCGCCACCACACTGTACCGTGTGACCTGAGGAGCGGTGGACCAGGTGGACGGCAGCCGCAGCCTACCAGCCAGGGGAGTCACGTACACGTGTACCATCAAACCAATATTGCCAACCTGCTCGCCTAGGCCTCAAACCCACGACCTCACTCGTTGTTTTTTTTACAATATACCGTTCTCACTTAACTTCTTATTTTTTATTTTTACTTGCTCCCTTAGCAGCTGACTGCGAAGGTGACAATGGCGCCCATATACGTGGTTTTATAGGTTGAGCCGGTGGTATTGTTGGTTTGGTGGTATTTTGTAGCAAAAACTGGTGTCGGTGTGTGCATGTGTTTGGCAATGTCTTAATTATAAGTTATAATAAATGTAGCCTAATTGTAATTACCAAATATTTATAATTGGAATCTCATTATAATTTTTATTTTAATAATTATGGTACCTCCGTGCACAACATACCTAGGTTAACCTCAGTATTAGTAAGGTATAGTGTCGGAAGTAAACTTAAATAAGTTTTAATTCTATATTGAACTCACGCTCAATTGAATTTCAATCAATACTCCTTACTATAATTAATGATAACTTTAATTAATTTATATTAAATAAATCTCATTCAAATATAATATTTACAAATAATTAATAATAATAATACAATTAAAATCAATAATAATTAATTAAAATGGCTTATCCTATAAAATACTTACAACTAACAAAACATGAACTGACCTATGAGGTTAGAATACGAGCAGAGACTCCTAAAGATAAGGTACAAGACTTGCGTCTCCGTGTAGGGACGGATTAGAGTACTAATCCCTACCGCTTCCGGCTAGCGTGTCGTAAGAGTCGACTAACCGAGAATGCAGTTTTCTGCTACCCTGACAAAGTCTGTCGCCTTGTTACTAAAACCAGCGGCATTAAGTGTCAGTAGACTGTATTAGCTAAGATTATATGTTTTGTGTTGTCTTGTACTCGTAACTTCCTGTTTTAAGAGACTGGCAATTTTTCCCCTCAGCTTGTATTCAAAGAATTCTTAGACACATACAAAAAAAAATCTAATTACTCAAAAACTGTTATAGTTAAACTCCAAAATTAGTCCTAATTCTTTAGCGTATACACATTCACACTAATGTACCCATTTGATACTTAACCCTCTTGAACAACAAAGTATATACCAAAGTATGTACTAACCACAAAAACTGACCTTGATTGAGTGCATCATGACTAACATGGCGCATCTCTATTTATGATTGTTCCTTGGTCTTGCTAACCTTGACGGAGTGCACCTTCACTAATAGGCTGTATCTCTTATATGCTTGTTCCTTGGCCTTGTGTCCCACCACTACTCTAGACGTGGTGATGACATTATCTAATTGAAGATGGAAGAAAGTTGATGTATGACTGTGTAAGTTGGTTACTTCCTCGGTTACTCGTTGGGTTGGGTACGCCTTCTATTACGGATTTCAGATAGCTAAAATCCTTTTTCTAGGAGGGGGTGTACTGTAACGTTACACGTTAAAACTAATTGTATGAAAACATATAAAATAGTTTTTCAAAACAGAAACAATAAAACTATCAAATAAATACTTAAAACTAAATGCAAAATAATTTGTTAACTTATAAAACTTCAAACTAAATATCTTAAAATCTACTAAATAACTAAACTAACTAATGTCATAATACCGTTATATATGAATACCTTGAATTCCTTAAAATAATAAACATTGACAATAAATTTCCAACAAACAAACAGACAACTTAATTCAACTTCACCACATTTTATATACGGATTACCTCAGAACGGACTGGATTGATGAGCGAACAAACAAGTAGCTTGTTCGTTCGGAGGTTCGTTCGTAGGTTCGTTCGTTCGGAACTCACTCGCACTAGATTCGCCAAGGCATGAACCTCGTTAAATACTAAATGAAATAACTAACTGTAACTACAGTTCTTAATAATCAAATATTGACCAATCTTATTCTGGAAAACTATTGTGAAGTGCGTAAATCCCATACTGGGTAAGTTGTGCATTGATTTTATGTAGTACATAGTTGCTTAGTATGTCTAGCGAATTCTATTGTTCTGTGTCCACTATTTAACGAATGTAGGTTGTAATTTATGAAATAATACTTTTGATTGTTCCATAATTACCCTTCCTGAAGCTTACTAATGCTGATTATTGTAAATTTAATACGTTGAACAAGAATAGAAATTTTACTTAGAAAAAATTATTAATGTAGGTAGATAATTAAAATGTTTCTATGTAGTTTAAAATAGCAACTAAGCTGCAATCCATCTTCATTAATGCTTTCGAATCACAATGTACGAATTATTACTAGAACTATCACCTGCTTTATGCATACTTTCATCAAAATTAACTGTGTCACCTCGTCATATCACATACTACGTTTTACCTCACCTTACCTTGCTTGCCGACAATTGATACTTTACTTATGTCCTAAAATATTGATTTGCAATATGTGATATGATGATTTTAATTGTAACTCATCGCTCATTAAAAGGTATTCTCGGTACCGCATACTATGCCTTGACCCTGTCGTTGCTTGTGAATTAAATTATTTGTTATAAATTAATGTTGGATCACATAGTTGGTATGTGGTATCGTTTACCTTAGCTTTTAGATGCCTCTTGATGTACCTTGCGCCTAGACTGCCACATCGCTTCAGTTGCTAATCATTGTAATACGTGCACTCCTTACTTGGCACGTTAGCACTTGTGGCGGTCCAGGTCCTCGAATGTTACATGTTATGCTCACACGGTTTATTCACCGTGTTGCAGGAACACCCTTAGGGGTCAGAAAACGCAAAATCGGAAAAGAAAAGGAGCGTACTCCAGTTCTCGCCACCACACTGTACCGTGTGACCTGAGGAGCGGTGGACCAGGTGGACGGCAGCCGCAGCCTACCAGCCAGGGGAGTCACGTACACGTGTACCATCAAACCAATATTGCCAACCTGCTCGCCTAGGCCTCAAACCCACGACCTCACTCGTTGTTTTTTTTACAATATACCGGTCTCACTTAACTTCTTATTTTTTATTTTTACTTGCTCCCTTAGCAGCTGACTGCGAAGGTGACAATCTCCTATTAAGTATACAAGTATACCGCTCTTCCATATCTAAATGTTACATTGAAAATATGTGTGTGTGTATGAGTGTATGTGTGTGTGTGTGTGTGTGTGTGTGTGTGTGTGTGTGTGTGTGTGTGTGTGTGTGTGTGTGTGTGTGTGTGTGTGTGTGTGTGTGTGTGTGTGTGTGTGTGTGTGTGTGTGTGTGTGTGTGTGTGTGTGTGTGTGTGTGTGTGTGTGTGTGTGTGTGTGTGTGTGTGTGTGTGTGGATATATATTCATAACATAAAATATATATATATATATAATAAAACTACATACACAATAATATCACGAAAGATGGAAGAGGTAATGCTTTTTGTCCTAATATATTAATATTCTAATCTATCGGATGACCTTCATTTGTAATTTCTTTTGTCTATGTTTACTAAGGTAGTTACATGTGTGTTATAACATGTCAACAAGCCATTAGCACAATATAAAATCAAAAAAAATGTAAATGAAAAATATTTTATTCAATGTAGGATACAAAAATATCACTTATTGAAAGTCAACATGTTATTTTTTTTAAACAACACATAATTGTCACTGTGTGGAGAGGACCTGTCTTATTACACATGTTATATGTCTTACCTAGTTCATGAGCCAGGCCTGCATTGATGTGTTTTAATCACCGAGTACTAAACAACTTGAGAGCGCGTGTAGGTACTTTATCTAATTCGGCATCACTCCCACCCACGACCGACTTTTTGTAGGGCCGATAATCGGGACGATTTTTTCGTCAATACTTTTATCACCGATATTTTGACCGACTTTTTGCAGTACGTGAGCGTTGAAATATTGCAATCACGTTCGATTTATCTCCTACAAAAAATTTGTTTGTCGGTCGTGGGCGGGCAGCCTGCTGATTGGTCGACATGGTCAAGTGTTTAAAGTGTTTAACTAGGGATGTCAACGATGCAGAATCTACAAATTACCGATATCGCTAAAATAGGGTATATGTGGTGAATGCGGTACACCCCATACAGACAATTGATTATTTACCGTGTAAGTATAGTTTTTTTGGATACAAACTTTCACGTCTACATTTTTCGAAATGAATAAACCGATTCTAATGAAACTTTATACGCATAAACCACGTGCATAGATCAAAAAAGTTAGTGGAGAATATTATCGAAAAAGAGTATTGGAAGTAAACTACGATTTTAAGTAACAAAAAAACACGCAATAAGTATATCCTATTAAATTCGATATAAAATATCAGAGTATTTATATGATAATCATCCTTGGACATAATCAGATCGTTCGCATGCCAGGCTATTTCACAATTAATAATGAAATATAAAAACCTTTATTTAAAATCAAAGCCTGTTTTTAAAAGAGTAACCCTTCGAGTTTCTTGCTTGTTCTTCTCAGGGGAAGATTGCATTTTGAACAAGCAGTAGCTTAAAAAATGTAAAATTGACTATTTTACGTGTACTCTGTGTACCTACAAAATAAAGCATTTTTGACTTTGACTTTGATATTTTGAAAATGTTTACTACAAATTTTTTGATGAATAAATCCTCCTCATACGTAGGTATAAAGTTTCATTAAATGCGGTTTATGAATTTCGGTAAGCTTGGACTTGAAAATTTGTATGGGATGATTTAAAAAAACCTGTATTTTCCCTCTACAAAAAAAATACAAATCAATTCCATCCTAAAGGGGTCGTTAACCGTTCGGCCGTTCAATTTGCGCGAAGATGACGGAAGGGTGCGGGTGGCGGGGGGACCGTCACAGTATTGCTTTAAGTAAGTAATACCACTTCGTTCATCCTTCATACCAGAAAGCTGATATCATCGAAGGATCTCCTCTCAAAATATACAGAAATGGGCGAATAATATTAGGTCCTTACTTATGAAATTGGCGTTTTGTATGAAGAATTTTATTAAGACTGTTTTCTCCATACAAACATTTTTGTTTTTTTTTTGGGAACAGCAAACAGCAAATCCAAATTTAGCTAACTTTTGTGTGTATTATCGCATAACATTAAGTTAAGTATAGGCAGCGTTAATTTTTAAAAGTAACCGCTTTATAAAAGTTTCAGCGAATCTAAGAAATGATTATGGGAAGCACATGAAAAGAGCTTTGTTCATTTTTTTTTATTATGTGATTTAGTGCACAAATTAAAAAATATTTCATGTGAAACCTTGAAATAATATTCCATTTTTCAAATAAAAAACAAATTTGCATATAGCTTTGAAAATCGCAGGAATTGGATCATATGATTAACGAAGAAAAAAAACTCCAATTTCATAGGTAAAGACCCAATAATAAAAATTAAAGTAGGGTCTAGTTGGCCTGCACTACATGCCTTAAAGAGCAATCGCTTCGCAGAGCATGTTGATCTGATGCCGGTTGTTGTCATTAAAGGCTTTCCTTGACCTTTTCGAAAACCGGTATAAATCTTTATTTACCATTATTTTCAAAATCGGTTACAAGCCCTGGATAAAAATGCTAAGTCCCCTGCTGAAACGTATGGGTTAAGCTCAGGTGACCAATCTCATGACACAAACAATCTGGTAACAATCAGGTCGATAAACATAAATAACTGATGTTTCTCATGGAATTGACGGTGGAACAAAGTGGAGGTGGATACTTGATTGTGTTCAAGACATACCGTCCTAATTATTAATCGATTCACTAGCGCTGAATCCACTGTAAGCTGAGCTAACTAATAGCTTCACTCATACAGGAAGAAGTCACCGTTTTCACTAAATAATGAACAATTCTCTATTTAGCATTTCATTGTAGTACAAATATATGTTTGTTTCCTAACCTATATTTTACGGAACGCTAGGTGCGCGAGAACGACTCACACTTGGGCATTTTTACTTTTAATTTGTTAAAATTCTAATTGTAAATAGTCAAATGCGTTAGTGTCACAAAATTATGTCATTGTTGTTGATTTCCTATCTTATCTGTGTATCAATATGTACAAGCTAAATGTGTGTGATAGTGGATACAAAGGCTTTATCTATCTAAATGAGGGTTTTAACCGTCTCCGTGGCTCAATGTAAACAACATTGGGCCTAAGATTCGGAGGTCGCGGGTTCGATCCCCAGCGGATACATATTTAAGTACTCGGTTTGGTTGGTGGTAGGGCATTTTAAATGTCCGCCTGGCTAGCTACCACCATCTTATTTAAATCTGCCGCCAAGCAGCAATGTTAATAGCATTGTTGTGTTCCGGTTGTTAGAGATAAGATAGCCAGTCCATCAAATGTGTTGGGGTTTCCGGGTCAGTACGCTTCCACCTTCGACCTCATCTTCACTTAACATGATTGAGGTGTGATTGAGGTCAAGTACCAACCCGTTGTGCATTAAAAAAAAACTCATTGGTTATTTTAAGTTGTTTAAGAGTTGAAACCATTTTAACTGATCACTTCTATGTATTCCGGTAGGCATGTCATAACATGCAGAAAATTTTAATTTTAAATCATCAAATTCGATTATCAATTGCCGGAGATATCGCTTAACAAACATACAAAAAAAAACACAGCCGAATTGCGAACTTGCAACTTGAAATTGGAAGTTTCAAACGATTATTTCATTTTCCAAGAATTAATGACATTTAAATCTTCACTTTAATAGCATAGCTTAGCTTTAGCTGGACGTCGAGCCGCCTAGTTGAGTTACTGATTATCTGCCGGCATCCAAGAGGGGTCGGCGGTCGCGGGGGGATGTCACTAACTGCATTAGAAACTCATCTGCGCGGAAATTGACGGGAGAAGCTTTGTCTATAGGCGGTCTATAAAGCTATAGGCAGCTATGACAGCTATGATTACTTTAAATTACATAATCTATAGTTGGCTCCTGATACTGTTTACATATTTTCCGACGCGAATTAATTCCCCGATTATTATTACGAATATTTTTTAATGTGTATAGATTTCTATGTTACCCCTTGTAGCCTCAATCACACCTGATGTTAAGTGAAGATGAGGCCGAAGGTGGAAGCGTATTAAACCGGAAACCTCAACATATTTGGAGGACTGGCTATCTTATTTCTGACAACCGGAACACAACAATGCTTGGCGGTAGATTTAGATAAGATTTAAAATGGTCTACCACAATATCCATATTCTGACGTATTTATTTATAATACTATTACGTAATTATTATTTTGTATATTTACACTAACCCTGCTATAATTATTTATTATTATTCTGCTCATTATTGTACCTCACGTGGCGTCCGTGCGTCACTGGCCATTTGGGGGCACTGAAAACCAGCGCTGTGAGTCGTCGCCGCATGAGCTGAGTGCTAACCCATTTGAGCATGCCGCAACACGTGACAGCATTGTCGGGATCTTCTCCATAATTGTATTTCTATTTTAGCTATAATTTACTACTTCTTTGTATTTGTATCGTGTTTTGGCGTTCATAATAAACTATTCTTATTCAATAATAATCGTTCGATTCCTCTTGATTTCTAGCGTGTCATAGGAATCAATTTTATGGTAAAAAATGCAACATGTCGCCTGCAAAATACAAAATATATTGTCGGGTTTTTTGGTTTTTAAATACTTACTTATTTACAACATAAATCAGTATTTGATACGACAGTTCGCAAAGTCGGTGTATGACTGAGTTCCCATTGGTTCCAAACTCCCGTTTTAGCACCAATGAAGTGCCGCCATTTTGATTATTTCCACGACCCGATCCACAAATCGAAATCAAATCAAAATATTTTATTTCATAGGATAAAATTATCACTTGAAAACGTCACTATTAATATTACATTTAAATTTACGGCTCATCCACAAAGCTGACTCCCCAGAGAAGAACGAGCAAGAAACTCTAGGGTTGCTCTTTTGAACAGATGATGGGTTACAATTTGTGATTTGATAATTATATGAATATAAGACAGCTATGTCCATGCTTGCTTATCATTCAAATAGTCAGTGATTTTATAATAGCCTTTTGCTAATAATGTCTGTTTTATGATTGCTTTAAATTTATTTAAAGACAAATTTTGAATGTCTACTGGAACCTTATTATAAAAGCGTATACATTGCCCTTTGAACGATTTACTAACTTTATGAAGTCGGTTAACATAAACGGATAACTGGTTCTTATTCCTTGTATTAACATTGTGCCTATCACTATGTTTAGCGAATAAGGTCATATTTTTTTTTGCTTATAACAAATTCTCATAAATGTATTGAGAAGTCACTCTAGGTCCTAATTTATAAATGGCACGAATAGCACGCTTCTGCAGAACAAAAATGATATGTCAGCAGCGTTTCCCCACAACAATATGCCATATGACATCAAGCTGAAGCATACGCAGTAATGTACCTAAGTCTATGCAATAAACACAGTTATTTTACTGTGAATTTTCGATTATTAAATGGTCCAATATATCTTTCTGTAATATTACATGAAGTGTAATTCGAACACGCAATCTACAAGCAACAGTGGTACCAATGCGGCTCGATCGTTAATCACTTGAGTTTTCGGGCGAGTGCCGATCGAGAAGGCCAGACGATATGTAATTTAGCTGTGTGCATGGTGGAAAATTGTGTGGGGACAGGCTTGCTATATATTTACCTACGCATGCGTATACACACAGGGAAATAGAAAAAAATCAGCCAAGCACAAGTTGATCTCCAATAATGTGATGGTTAAAATAAAAATAAGTACTAAATAAAAACGGACTTCCGGCAGCGGTATTCCCGAACGAGTACGACATTGGAACCTTCAAGAAACGAGCCTACACCTTCCTCAAAGGCCGGCAACGCATCTGTGACCCTTTTGGTGTTGCGGGTGTCCATGGGCGGCGGCGATTGCTTTCCATCAGGTGACAGGTGGCATGGTCGTTTGCCGCCCTCTCATATCAAAAAAAAAAAAAAAAGTTTAAAAAAAGAAATAGAAATTATAAACAAAATGCGCAAAATGTTGTCAAATGGGTTGGCACTCAGCTCATGCTGCGACGACTCACAGCGCTGATTTTCAGTGCTCCCAAATGCCCAGTGCCGCACGGACGCTACGTCAGTATAATAATAAATAATTATAGTCTGTAGTTAGTGTATGTATAGTACTTACAAAAAATATTCGAGAATCTGCTCTCGAAAATCTGACACTAAGGCCCGTATTTCAGAATGTAGCTCAAGCGTAGATGTGCACTTGAGCATAGAAAGAGATGCCGCTATAGAACTTACATAAAGCTGTCCATTTTTAACAGACTGTTCTCAAGCGGAGATCTGCTTGTAATACCGGCCTTAAAGCCATAGGTTATATACGTTTAGAAAAACTTTAACTCTTCAACGAATAAGTACTTTTCCCGACGTTAGAGTAAATTACGAAACACATTAGCGCCCCGCTGTTCTGCCGACGGTACCAGCGTGCTAATGTATCGGAAATATTCCTTCGCCGGGGACCGTACCTACTCCTAGTTTGCAATATTCTTTACTTACTTAGACAGTACGTAAGTTATTGATATTTACTTTAGAGACAAGTACATAGTTACCACTTTTATCTTAAATGAGGTGGTCATTGATGTAATAATTATAATTTGAAAATTAAAAAAGACTGCCCAGTAGTAATAAACCGTTCTCAAGATTGGATGACCATAAGTTGACACTTGACGCTTGCATATTAAAACAGTATAAAATCAAAATAGTATTGAGACGTGATCTCAATCTCAAGATCGATTTATTAATATGGCTCTATGACGCTCGTGCCTTGAAAATTGGGACGGTCTTTGGAATGGGATGCAATCTGCGTCGATACGCTTGCTCCTGTTATCCTAATATAGATGTTTTTTGATGTAAAATCCCGTTGTTTTTACGTGCCTAAACCACATTATACATACATAGATAAAGTCACGACCTTTATCCCAAATAGGGTGGTCGGAGATATCCCAAACAAATGACTGACTCCGTGGCTCAATGGCTTCGTAAACAACATTGGGTTTACGATTGGGAGGTCACGGGTTCGATCCCCAGCGGAGTACATGTTTAAGTACTCGGTTTAGTTGGTGGTAGGGCATTTTAAATGTCCGCCTGGCTAGCTACCACCATCTTATCTAAATCTGCCACCAAACAGCAATGTTAATAGCATTGTTGTGTTCCGGTTGTCAGAGATAAGTCCCCCAAATATGTTGGGGTTTCCGGGTCAGTACGCTTCCACCTTCGACCTCATCTTCACTTAACATCAGGTGTAATTGAGGTCAATTACGAATCCGTCGTACATAAAAAAAAAATATCCCAAAAACAGTGCATAAATACTCCCACCGAAAGTCCCTTGTTCAAAACGAAGTTATTTAGTGTTCGTGAAAAGGGGCAGCGCAGACGTATGACTTTTTACAAGTTTTTATTTTACTTTACTTCATGACTACTTTACGGCAAAGTGTCGGTATTATTAATATGTATATATACATACATGACATCACGACCGTTATCCCAAATGGGGTGGTCAAACATATCCCAAACAACAATAAGAGTTTAATAATTGTAACAACATCCACGGTTCACCTTATGAAATATACGGAAATGCACACGTGACAGGGAGTGAGCCCATCGTCGTTGAAACGTGCAAAACTATAGTTTTTTTTTTAAACCACAGAGCACACAGCAAATATACATCATAACATTAAAATTGAACGGGAATGAGGAATAGAGGGGAAACGAAAAAGAGAGAGTTTTTTTTATGGACAACGGGTTTGTATGTGACCTCAATCACACCTGATGTTAAGTGAAGATAAGTTCGAAGGTGGAAGCGTACTGACCTGGAAACCCCAACACATTTGGGGAACTGGCTATCTTATCTCTGACAACCGGAACACAACAATGCTATTAACATTGCTGCTTGGCGGCAGATTTAGATAAGATGGTGGTAGCTAGCCAGGCGGACATTTAAAATGCCCTACCACCAACCAAACCGAGTACTTAAACATGTACCCCGCTGGGGATCGAACCCGCGACCTCCGAATTGTAAACCCAATGTTGTTTACATTGAGCCACGGAGGCGAGTGTTGAACGTCGTGTCGTATCAGGAGGTCAAGAGCAAGGCGGAGAGCAGAGAGATATGGATAAAACTCCCCCGACAAGAGCAGGGCTGTTAAATAGGATGATGATGATATTGAAAGGTATACATATGTTAGGTCCTTACCTATGAAATTGGCGTTTTGTACGAAGAATTTCATTAAGACCGTTTTCTCCATACAAACATTATTGTTTTTTTTTTTTGGGAACGGCAAATCCAAATTTAGCTAAACTTTGTGTGTATTATCGGATAACATTAAGTTAAGTATAGGCAGCGTAAATTTTTAGTTGGAGAACGCATCTGTGACCCTTTTGGTGTTGGGCGGCGGTGATTGCTTTCCATCATGTGACCCGCATGCTCGTTTGCCGCCCTCTTATAAAAAAAAAAAAAAAAAAGATTATGGGAAGCACATGAAAAGAGCTCTATTCAAAATTTTTGTATTATGTACTTGAAATATACATATATATGTATATAAATAAAAGAAACTTTGAAATAATATTCCATTTTCCGAATAAAAATAGCTTTGAAAATCGCAGGTACATATGATTAACGAAGAAAAAAAACTCCAATTACATAGGTAAAGACCCAATAATAAAAATTAAAGTAGGGTCTAGTTGGCCTGCACTACATGCCTTAAAGAGCAATCGCTTCGCAGAGCATGTTGATCTGATGCCGGTTGTTGTCATTAAAGGCTTTCCTTGACCTTTTCGAAAACCGGTATAATTGCCCTAATGCTTCCTTTCTACCTTTTATAATGCCCATTCCAAGCTGTCACTTCGAATGACATTAACCATTAACTAAATAATGAAAACAACTTTATTACCTGTATCATTGATATACATCAGACATCTGTCCGTCTGTCGATGGGTTAATAAATAATGAGCAATACGAGTCGTATCGTTACATGAAAATAAAAGAAGCCGAGTCACGCGATCTATCTACTGTGTTATATTTGGGTCAGTTCATGGCATTTTCAGAAAGTAATTGAATTAATTATCTGTTCATATCGCTATATCATGATCATGATGTGGGCGATATATGATTATTTAACTTCTTCTTGTTCTTGTTATTCGTGCCATTTATAAATTAGGACTTAGAGCGTCTCTTAGAGATAAGTTTAAGGAAATTAATATCTTAATAGCATCTCAATTTATGAGAATTTGTTATATGCAAAAAAAAATATAACCTTAATTAATTATAATTAGGAGCCCATACTGTCCCACTGCTGGGCAAAGGCCTCCCTCCTCTCTCTCCACGGCTCTCTATTGCAGGCCTCCTCCGACCAGTTGGTTAGGAACTTATCCAACTCATCCCTCCATCTCCTTTTCGGTCTGCCGCGACGCCTTCTTTCTAATGGTGGGCTCCAGGTGGTGGCAATTTTGGCCCACATATCGTCTGGCATGCGACAAACATGGCCCGCCCAGTCCCACTTCAGCTTGGCGGCCGTTGTGGCTATGTCAGCAACAAGGGTCTTAGAGCGAAGTGTAGTGTTTCGGACGCGATCGGTCAGTTTAACATTTAGTACACTGCGCTCCATGGCTCGTTGGCAAACCTTGAGGCTGAACCTTTGGGCTTCTGTCAAAGACCAAGTCTGAGCGCCATATGTGAGGATCGGGAGAATGCACACGTCTTTTATTATTATGAATATTAATATGAATAACCTTATTCGCTAAAAATAGTGATAGGCACAATGTTAATACAAGGAATAAGAACCAGTTATCCGTTTATGTTAGCCGACTTCATAAAGTTAGTAAATCCTTCAAACGGCAATGTATACGCTTTTATATAATAAGGTTCCAGTAGAAATTCAAAATTTGACTTTAAATAAATTTAAAGCAATCATAAAACAGAAATTATTAACAAAAGGCTATTATAAAATCACTGACTATTTGAATGATAAGCAAGCATGGACATAGCTGTCTTATTATTTAGATAATTATCAAATCACAAATTGTAACCCATAATCTGTTTAAAAGAGCAACCCTAGAGTTTCTTGCTCGTTCTTCTCTAGGGAGTCAGTTTTGTGAATGACTTACTGGGCATTATGTAATATTAATATTTAAATGTAATATTAATATTAATAGTGACGTTTTCAAGTGATAATTTTATCCTATGAAATAAAATATTTTGATTTGATTTGATTTGAACCACAATAGGATGTATAATGAAGATCGGTTGATCGAAGGTCGAGTAGCTTGCGGAGTTTGTTCATCTATAATTTTTTTATTTAAAACCAACTCGGCAATGTACTCGGCTTTCGAGTAAACGTTCTTCCGTCAATCGTTTTTCGGAGTAGTAATTCGGTATAACATTATATACATCCTCCACAAAATACAAAAGATTTTTGAATACTTAATAGCTTTTTACTTTGTGTTTTAATTAAGATACAATTATACCAAACTTATCAATAACTGAATAGCTTTTTCACTGAATTCGAACTGCACCAATGTAACCTCTCGCAAATTAAGTTACGAATAATATTGTCCCACACGAATAAAGATTGCTCCGTTTGCTCGCGACGGAGCGGTCGTGTCGAGTATTTGTCCGCGCTAATAGTGTTTATTTGTTTGCCCACCGAGGGGATGGGAAAAGGTTAAAGTCGCAATTGAAGAAAAATAGCGAAGAAAATAACGTTTAGTGAATGTATTTATGTGACCACTTTTAAGTATTACTTGTTTATAAATAAGTGCTACAAAGCTTTTAATATCTACTCCCTCATGATTATGGCACATTATTCTAGTAAATTTTCGTATCTGTGATATTAACCGTAGAGATCCCTCTTGGAGAGACAATCCTGGCTGCATCAGCTGGTCATCACGAAAATCATGTTTAACTATCTAATCTAATATATGTCAAAAAAAATATAGCATCATTTAGCAAAAGTAGTAATAAACATGTGTCAATACAAGAAATAAAGATAAACTTGCAGGTCACATAAGTCGCCTCCGCAAAGTCAGTAATTCATTTAAAGGGTTATGTATAAGCTTTTTCACTAAGGTTCCAGTTGATATACAAAATCTTCCTTTCAATAAATTTAAAGATACTATAAAACAGAAACTTATTAAGAAAGCATATTATAAAATATCAGATTATTTAGATGATAAACAATCATGGACATAACCAGCCCGTTCGCATAACCAGGCTATTTCACAATTAATAATGAAATATGCTGCTCAATTTAACCGATACACTTTTCGCCGAAAATTAAATTTCCATCCACATCACCTGGATGAGTGGAAGTCTACCACTGTACGTTTCTCAAGAAACTTCTTACCACGTACGACCACCCTGTGGAACGGACTTCCTGCAGCGGTATTCCCGAACGAGTACGACATTGGAACCTTCAAGAAACGAGCCTACACCTTCCTCAAAGGCCGGGAACGCATCTGTGACCCTTTTGGTGTTGCGGGTGTCCATGGGCGGCGGTGATTGCTTTCCATCAGGTGACCCGCATGCTCGTTTGCCACCCTCTCATATAAAATATATATATATATATATATATATATATAAACCTTTATGTAAAATCGAAGCCTGTTTTTCAAAGAGCATCCCTTGGAGTTTCTTGCTTGTTTATCTCGATGAAAATTGCAATTTGAACAAGCAGTAGCTTAAAAACAGTAAGCATTTTTGAGTCTGACTTTATCAAACTGACCGTGTTTAAAAAAATTCGTCTCTGTATTATTTCGGCCTCGGTGTAATTTTTCATAAATAAAACGGAACTATTTATAATTAGATTTTAGGCTTCTCAAGTGCAGGTCAGAACGATTTTATTTATTCTATATTTTATAAGAAATCTTTATTTACCCAATGAGGGCGCCACTGGAAGGAATAGACCCTCTTAATAGGTATTTTGTATTTGTAAGTGCCAGTTCAAAAGCACATCATAGCTCCTAACGACATCACCCTGCGAATTGTCGGAGCGCGAGACGGAAGCTCTAGCGAATGCAAGTTTTAATTGAAGAGGATTTCAGAGAGATTCGGTCTCATTTAATACGAGACTAACTTTATGGAAAATTGTCATAATTTAACTGTCGTAATAAAAGGGATAAATCTCCGTCTCGCGGCAAAATATATGCAACATAGGGTTCACGAATCGAGGTCGCGGGTTCGATGCCCAGTGGGGTACATGATTCGAATCGGTTTGGTTGATGGTAGAGCATTTTAAAAATGCCCGCCTAGCTAGCTACTAAGATAGTGATGTTATCTAAGTGCCGATATTACATTTTAAACAGCAATGACAGTATTGTTCTGTTCCGGTTGCCAGAGATAAGATCGCCAGACCCCAATTAAGTTATAAATTTATCTTATCTTATCTTAATATCAGGTGTGATTGAGGTCAAGTAAGAATAAGAATAAGATTATAGTAAGTTACACTTAAAAATGTACGTATACTTGCGACTGATTTGTGAACGAGGTAAAAAACGTACTTATTTAAAATTAGAAGCATGCCCGCCCAACCGTTACAAAGTCAGCGACATAAAAATCATAGTCAACAAGACACTGGCACTTAAAATTAACGACACAATAAAAGAGGCCACTAAAAATTTCTCGCACTTCGAGAAAATTAAATTTAAAATCGCCCCCGCTACCTCTCGTGACGGCGTCGTGCACTTCGCTGAATTACCGCGGCCCTGTGACTGGCATTAGGAAGCAAATTTTATTAGTCAGAACATTTCAGACGTGGAGCTGCGAAAGGCGGAATGTAGAGCGAGGGGAAGCTAACAGGGAGACGGACCAGTCTATTAGAGATATCCTAGCTAGGAGCCTAAATAGATTGGACATGGTCGAAGCATGCATATTGCTTTACACAAATATAAAACAAAAGAAAACATTTGCAGAGAATATAAAAGTGATTTTGCAAAGATTCTCGCCCTTTTTTTACAGCATTTACTTTTTATAAATTCGCATACGATCTCAAAATGCTTACCTCTTTATTCCATTTATATTTTTTTAAATCAAATAATAAGGTATGTAATAGGTTATATACTTTCTGGAGTTTTATTGATTCCAAATTCAAAATCACTCTATGTTATGGATACTTCAAGTTTTCCCCGTATTGTAATTGGGTCAAAAAACTATTTTCGAATCGGGGAAAGTTTAAAATTCGAATGTGTTTTGGCCATAGAATCGTTCAGGATACAGCGGAATGCTTAACTTTGTGACTTCTGATTCAGTGTGATCATATCTTTAGATCGTCTAAGTAACTAAACACATACTTTACGACTCACGTAAAGTGACGAGTTCAACTCAAACTTGAAAGTCTTATACAATACAATACAATACAATACAATACAATACAAATACTCTTTATTGCGCAAAATAATTTACAATAATTTTTGATGTTCTTATATTTATTGAATTATTTTTTCTTAGTCAAGTAGGTATGCGGGGGCAGAGTTAACGGTGTTATTACTAAGCCGACCAATCAGAGAGCGAATCCTACATCGCGCTAACGAAGTTTTCTCAAAACAATGCATATATAGGCAGAACACCATACACACATGTCAATCTCCCACAAGCTTTACTACCTTTTCTTTAAGCGAAGTTTGATACTTATTAATAATAACAAAACGTTTACTGTAGGCAAAAGAAAACCATATACAAAATGAAGAATACACATAAATTGGTATAAAATAAATCCCACTAACAATGAAGAACTTTGGCGGTGTTATCAGAAGTGCTCAATTATTTCCAAAAGGAAGCTATGCGTGGCGAACATGCCCGAGGCACTACAAAAAAAATTATTGCTTAGACTTGAAAGTATTTAACGTTAACACTCTAAAAATTCTCGCTCTTAGGTCAGGACACTTGGCGGAGTCCAGGGTAATGGGCCACTTAATGGTCGTAGTACTGAGCGCTACTTTAAAGTGTTGCTAATTTCCGTACAGACAGGTCGATAGTTGAGTTTAAATTGTTTATAATTTAATTAGTTATTGCGTTTTAGATGATGTACTGTCAGTAGACTACCGCAGGTTTTAATTTAAGTACTTAAAACAGGTTTTTGGTTGGTGGTAGGGCATTTTATGTCCTCCTGGCTAGCTACCACTGCCTAAGTCTACCGCCAAACAGCAATGTTAACCGCGTCAAATGGATGTCAGAGATATAAGATAGCCAGTCATCCAAATAAGATGAGATTTACGAGTCAGTACGCTTTCACCTTCAGCCTCTTCTTCTTTTAACATCAGGTGTGATTGAGGTCAAGTGTGCATAAAAAAACAGGTTAGCTCTTGACCTCAGTTATACGTGATGTTAAGTGATGATGAGGACGAAGGTGGAAGCTCGCACACCCGGGAACCCAACAAATTGGGAGACTGGCTATTTTATCTCAAACAGCGGCATACTCTACTGGGAATCGTACCAGCGACCTTCGTTTTTTACAGTGAGCCACAGAGGCTTATTTGCTATTGGCAAGATTGAACGGAAATGAGTCGCCTTATCTAGCTGTCCGTCTGTCAGAACTATTTATTTCAGAAACTTCAAGCAGTTTCTCAAATAAATGGTACCGTATCTGCTTAATTGAAATTTGGTATATGAAAATGGCGGACCAAAACCAAGTTTCATTACAATAAATTTCCCAAAAAAAAAACAAGTGGCCGAATTGGGAACCTCCTCCTTTTCGAAGTCGGTTAAAAATATCGCAGTTTATGTCGATTTTAAGCGTTATTTAAATAAAATTTGTTTTATAAGTTACATATAAAAAAAATATAAAAGAAAAGGTTGGGGTACACACGTTGGGGCACGGCCTCCTCTCACTGAGAAAGCGCATGGGCATGGGCCCCTAATCTATCACACGAGCCCCGTACAGAGCAGAATTGTATCGGCCTACTTGACAGTCAGTGTGATCAAGCCCGGTAAGCCTAATAAGATGGCCTAATGAATGAAATAAATGTAAAAAAAATAAGGAAAAAAAAGTTGTTTTTGAAAAAAAAGTTGTACCTACTCTACGAGTATAATAATGTTTATATCACTTATTTAACTTTTTTGAACTGCTCTAAAATTACAGCCGGTACAGGCTGTTGATGTTGATAGAAGGGCGACAACCCTAATTTCTGTTTGCAGTATTTACTAAACGAATATTTACCCCGCGCCGCCCCCGGCTCGCCAATCAGCGCCTTGCACAGAGCTTTAATCTCACAGTAAACATACAGCCGGGGCTAATCCCGCTTATTATTATATATACGTATTTGTTTGTTTGTGTTTGATAATACGTGATCAGTGCTGGACGTTGTCCGGTTTAGTTGTGTAGTTTTATTTGGGGATGGAAAAATTGTGCTATTTTAATGTTATGTGTTTGACAGCGTTGTTCGTGTGTGTGTGTGTATCCAGTCTATATCCGAACGTATCTCAGTAATACGTAGGCCATTTTTTTAAATATTTAAGATTAAACTCGGCTATAGTTTCTCTTGCCATGTCTGACCGAAATCGGTTAAGTCAGTTAAGCTATTTAGCTTTTAACAAGGTTGGTTTGATCTATCTGGATTATATAATCATTTGTTTCCTCAGGCTTTAACTGCACCATAAGCACTCGTGGCAGCGTCGCATTCGTTATTCGCTATTGATTATCCAAGTTAAGCAATGTTTGATGCGGTCAGACCGGTAGTTGTAGTTTAATACGAATGTGCCGAATATCACACGATACTTATAATTAGATATAGAGTGGAGGAAAATTAGTGTTGGAAGTCAAATGATGATGCCCGACCTCTTCGCTCAAATCATGGGGGCATCTTTAAATCGCGAAGAATCTCAACTTTAGCGACAACTTAACAACTAAACAAAGTTGTAAAAATATTCATTTAATAATATAAATTGTTCAATAACTATAAATAACAAATTTAGAAAACCCCCGACGAAACAAATGACTATCATTCAAATAGTTGAAAACCATCTGTGTTAAAAGCTAAAAGTAGGGTATTATTGGTATCGACGACCCTGTCAGCGAAACCAACGGTTGCGGGTTCGAATCCCGCGACGGGTAAATGTTTGTGTGATGAATACGAACATTTATTCCTGAGTCATGGATGTTTATATAAATATTTATGTATGTTTATCCGTTATCTAGTATCCATAGTACAAGCTTTGCTTAGTTTGGGACTAGATGATTGGTGTAAGTGTTCGAAATATTTATTATTATTTATTATTATTATTATTGGGCACGCTGTCCCACCTGTAGTTCGGACGATGTCTCGTCCTCCTGAAATGTGGATGTAAACACTTATGTTTGGGATAGGGATTAAGGTTGTGAATATAATTATGTATGATAGAAACATGACAAGTAAAAAATACACGAAAAATAAATCGATGACGACGAGAATAACGCGATTTTGTAATAATCAGCAAAAACTTCGGTAACAGGTTTACATACATATTTGGTTAAGTTTGTGGTTCTACAAATAAAGTGTATTGAGGGTGCTAATAAAAATATTTTTTACATTTCCATCGGAGTTACAGAGGAACCACCGGCGCGCGGGTCAAACCCGCACTTGCCTGGTTTTCAATATTGTTTTGTTACAATAGGGATCGCATTACGAACTCATGATTTCTCATCACATTATTATAATTGCACTTTAGCCTATTTTTATTATAATTTGTCGAAAGTGAAGTAGGTGTATTTATGTGTATAGATATGGGTAAACGAGTAATTACAATATTTGTAGATGGGTGATTATATTATTGGGCAGGCTGACACACCTTAGTGAGGACGAGACGTCGTCCGAACTACAGGTGGGACAGCGTGCCCCATAATACCCTACTGCTAAATATTTCAATCTCTCAATTACTCTTAATCGAACTCAAATCGGATCAAGCATTACTAAGATTTGATTTACCTGCGTAAAACCAATATTCAAGCATTTCGCTTTTTACCATAATAACACAATTTTTCGCTTTTCCGCCTTTCCAGATGTGAAATAATGCGACAATGGCCGAGGGATGGCGAGCGGGTTTTGAGAATAACGCCCCAGGCGTGTCGTCGCGCGAACAAAAGTCAGGGTTGCGCTGAAGTAGCGCATTTCCCGAGTGAGTGAGCTATTAGGGTTATCACTGTAGAAAAATGCATGCCTAAATCGTTGGTCCATTTTTATAGGATGTTTCATGCACGAATATGACCAACCTGTAGGTAATCTGTAGTATAAGTTTAGTGACGTCAATAATGATAATGTTAAAAGGATCAAGGTTGTCGTAAGTCGGCCTAACTAAGCTATTTTTTTGGGCATTATTTTTTTATTTTGTTTTAATACACGACGGGTTCGTACTTGACCTCAATCACACCTGATGTTAAGTGAAGATGAGGTCGAAGGTGGAAGCGTACTGACCCGGAAACTTAATTTGGAGGACTGGCTATCTTATCTCTGACAACCGGAACACAACAATGCTATTAACATTGTTGTTTGGCGGCAGATTTAGATAAGATGGTGGTAGCTAGCCAGGCGGACATTTAATATGCCCTACCACCAACCAAACCGAGAACTTAAACATGTACCCCGCTGGGGATCGAACCCGCGACCTCCGATCGTAAACCCAATGTTGTTTACATTGAGCCACGGAGGCGGTTAAAAGATTATTTTTGGTAACAAATTTTTCAATTTCAACATTGCTTTCAATTTTTCAATTTCAGTAATACTGAAATTGGTATAGCAAAAAATTACAATGATTTAACATAATGTTACTCTTTCACAGCAAAGAATAACAGTTATTTTCATTTAATTTAAAGGTAACGGCACAAATCGATCTGTGACGTTAATTTCCAAGAGCCATTTCTTGTGCGGCAACCCTAAATTGTTCGCGGCCGCTCGGGGTGCAATCTTTAGATGGAATTACGGGCAATTTGAGCGACGGGCTGTAATGAGCACTCCGACCCGCGGTGACTAGACCACTCAACTATTAAGGGACTTGCACCAGGGTTCTTTGATAGCCCAGTAAGGATACGGAAATTGTGTTCCTACTAATAAAGTTTCTAATTTTTTTCATACGTCTGTGTGGTTTTGGCACGTGAAACGAAAATAGAACCAACACGTCTCTTCCCGTGGGTGTCGTAAAAGGCGACTATGGGACTTTACACCAAACAACATTTCAATCAATCAATCAAATACGCTTTATTGTTTAAATAAGGAAGGTACATTTAAATATCTTATAGAAACTACAAATTAGGCGGCCTTATCGCTAACAGCGATCTCTTCCAGGCAAACCTATCATCAAGGAATTCAATACGAGTAATTAAGTGGGTTAGCACAAATAATTTCCTAATTGTTAAGTACATCTGAAAGTTCTACATATTGAAATCAAAAAGTGTTATCTTATAGGTATGCAAAACATTAATAAGTACTATATGTGATGAGAAACAATAATAACTAAATAATCTGAACAAATAAAATATATCTATACAATTTATACCAATACATACATGTTATTTACATATATTTTTTTTTATATGAGAGAGCGGCAAACGAGCATGCGGGTCACCTGATGGAAAGTAATCACCGCCGCCCATGGACACCCGCAACACCAAAAGGGTCACAGATGCGTTGCCGGCCTTTGAGGAAGGTGTAGGCTCGTTCGTTTTATATGATATATAATAATATATATAATAATATATATAATAATACATTTACTTATATATGCACTTTTTAACGGCGATGGGTTCACCCCTTGTCACGTGTGCATTTCTGTATATTTCATAAGGTGAACCGTGGATGTTAAGTCAATGATGTCAAGCATTAAACATTTAATGTTTGTATCACCCAAAACCTTATGTTTGGGATATCTTTGACCATTATTATACTTGTTTTTACGAGCTTGACAGTTTAATAAGGGATGGTTTGTGCTCGCCAAGAACAAAAACGACTGGAAACAGAATGAGGGAGGCGTTTGTCCAGAAGTGTGACACTATAGTCTCTTAATAATATAATAAAGGTGTGATTGAGGTCAAGTACCAACCCGTTATGCATAAAAAAATAAAAAATAATAATGATTGACTGGATTCGTGTTTGACCACAATCTCACCTGATGGAAAGTGACGATGTGGTCGAAGATGAAGCAAGTCTAGATGCTTACTGTGGACCTAGATGGCGCTGTGTGTATGTTCAAAGATATTTATTTAAAGATAGGCTTGCCTAGTGAGGAGACCGAAAGAAACACTATAATATAATATGCTTTCTCCAAAACATATCTCATATATTTAAGATTCTCCTCGTGTATTAATCTATGTTTTATTATTTATGGATATTGTTTTGTAATAATAAATATACTTTTAATTTTTTTTTCATCTATACACTCCAAAAACATTACCTTCCTTTCTAAGGCATTGGTGTAAAAAGGTCGTCGTGGTGTATGTATAACCCCTAAAAAAACCTATCCCTGAACACTCACTCCACTAAATTGGAACAAACATTCTAAACTTATAGTTATATAGGATGTGCATTAACCTAACTCGAAAGTCGCGTGCATAACCAACATACAGGGGGATGTATTATGCAATCATATAGATTGACACGGCACAGGTAGGCCGCGACCGGTCTGATTCCACCTATTTAACTTTGTAGCACGCTGTATACACACCTTAGAGATAGAGCGAGTAGACATATTTGAAATTTAAGTTGCTCTTGAGTAAATGATTTTAAAAGTTAATTAAATATGTATTAAATAATATAACTTTATGAAAATCCCCGAAACATGATATCATCCAAATATAGCAAACGCCTCTGTTATAAGCTAAAGATCGTCGAAACGGCTTATCCGAATTCCATAAAATATGACTTCTTAGTCAACCTAGCCCCGAACTTCAGTATTATACAAGGTGAATTTGAATTCGTGTAATTCTTGGATAACTGTTTCTACTTCCATACTAAAGGTGGTTTCAGAATTATTTACTTTGTATCGGTAATTGAAAACTTTTTGATGGTATTCGACTATGGTGCCTAGTGGGAAGTTGCTCGTAACCAGGAGTGGAGTCATCAGTAAACAGGAATTACACGAATTAAATTTCACCCTGTATATTCTTAATTGCACCAGAACATTTCATATAAATAGAGTACAAATGACAGGTCATATACAAAGGTGGACTTAACTCTATAATAGACCTTTCATAATTACATATAAAAAAAAATGAAAATCGTCGAAAGACGTGTAATCATCGAAAACCACAACAAACTGTCTTAAAAGATATCTATCTTCGAAACGGCTCAACCGATTTTCATCAAACATGGCTTATAAAAAAAAAACACATTCAAATCACACTAGTCATTACTGAGATATATACGCACCAAGACTGGTTACACACACAACACAGTCAAATACATAAAATCTGTCAATTTTCGCCGGGAGTTTGAAAAATAAGGCTTTCAAATCGTGTAATACGAACCTGCGACTGAATTTAATATCAGAATAAAAAAAGCATCCAGCGTTGCAATACCACTGCAATAAAAAACCGAACATGACATATCAGGGCTTTAAAACATTTCCATTAAAATTTACAACGCAATAAATTATTGTCCGAGAGCTTTCCGTCACTTATCTCACTTTACACGTTTTCACACAGCCGAGTGGAAAACGGTGTATCCCGAAAATGCGAAAAATCCCAGACAAAAGCTCACGCCGTGACATTTTTTCGCGTTCCACGGATGTTTTTAACGTTCGAGATTATTAAGGCTTTTAATTAAAAATAAGTGAAATGTCCTCGGGGTTCTTTTGTTTGGTAAAATGAAGATAGTACGTTTTGGCTTTTGGCCGACGACGTACGTACGACGTTGGGGTAATTTAAAGATTTGAGGAATTCTTAAAGGATTCTCTTAAATTGAGATCGGAGATGTTTCCTATTATGTAAAGTGGAATGAAAAATAGAGTCCATTTCATGGTACTTTGTAATTTTCATTCAAAGACATGGATAATTTAAGGAGATCTGACACAAATGTAATTAAAATTAGTGTCACTAGATGACATTGTTAATATTTAAATAAATAAATATCATTGGACATACACACAGCGCCAATTAGTTCCACACTATGCAACTAGGCTTGTATTATGGATACCAAAATCACAATCAAAATCAAAAAATGCTTTATTTTATAGGTACACAGGGTACACTTAAAATAGTCAGATTTTACATTTTTTAAGCTACTACTTGTTCAAAAGCCAATAAGAAGAACAAGCAAGAAACTCGAGGGTTGCTCTTTTAGAAAAAAAGGTTTTTATGTTACAAAATTATTAATTATTATTTTATATTATAATATTACCAGATGGTGGATGGTTGATATAGGTACTATACAAATACCATTTTTTTCGTAAATAAATACATATATTTTTTTTTATCCACAACTTGTTAGCACTTGACCTCAATCACACCTGATGTTAAGTGAAGATGAGGCCGAAGGTGGTAGCGTACTGACCCGGAAACCCCATTTTATTTGGGGGACTGGCTATCTTATCTCTGACAACCGGAACACAACAATGCTATTAACATTGCTGTTTGGCGGCATATTTAGATAAGATGGTGGTAGCTAGCCAGGCGGACATTTAATATGCCCTACCACCAACCAAACCGAGTACTAAATATGTACCCCGCTGGGGATTGAACCCGCGACCTCCGAAACGTTAACCCAATGTTGTTTACATTGACCCACGGAGGCGGTTAAAATATATAAATGAAGATGGTTCATAAGTTACACGAATACATGATTTTTAATGTAAACACTCGGATACTATATCGATATTCATCATACAAACATATGCCACTAGCGGGATTCGAACCTGCGACCTTTTGGTATATCTGCTATAAAGTTGATTTGTATTGTATATATTGTGTGGCTCTGAGCATCCAGTCTTTGTTATATCTCCGTAATGCATGGTCCGATTTCATTTTAAAGATTAAATTGTATTATTTCTTCATAATTAAAGAGTAAATGAGTCGTCAGGATCTTAGTCATGTTTGGGGAAAATCGGTAACACATTCGAGGCTGTCTATTTTTTTTTTGTATTGAAGATTTAGCCCTATGATATGTTCTTAATCGCATGTTTAATAGAAATCGGTTAAGCTGTTTCGAAGATATTTTAACACTATGTTTTAGTCTAGGTCGACCTGGATGATATAATCATTTGTTCAATCAATACAATACAAATTGTAGGCGGTTACTCTTTTATAGCAATGGATCATGACGCACACATGTCAAACCTGAAATCCACATTTCATTCCAAAAATCCGTGCACGTAAAGCACCCGTCACACGAGGCGTGTGGCCCTTAAGCGCCGAACAAATTACCCGCCCCGTGTGAAGAGCGCTTGACCCATATTTCTGATTTAATTGAGGCTCTGGCGTGCGAAGCCGCCTTTACAATGGGCACGCTTCACTATACAGCCTACAATAGGCTTAGCTCGACGCATAATATATGAAAAAAATTAATACATACAGGGTGTTTAATTCGTGTATATCCTGATTTCCTGATTATGAACAACTCCATTAGGAACCAAATTCGATCGAAAAATTTTCGACTACCCATAAAAAGACGACCGGTTGGTGTACCAAACCGATTAGGAGTCAAAGTGGTCGCCATGGCCGAAATCGGTCGGAAGCATCAATGTGAAATTAAAAATACTTAAAAAAAATTATTATCACTTTATTATTCTAGTACAGCGGCTGCCAGCGATCTTTACCAAATCGGTACTGAAAATTGTTGGAATTCCATAGGGTGTACCGTGTTTTAACCGCCTCCGTGGCTCAATGTAAACAACTTTGGGTTTACGTTTAGGAGGTTACTGGTTCGATCCCCAGCGGGGTACATATTTAGTACTCGGTTTGGTTGGTGGTAGGGCATATTAAATGCCCGCCTGGCCACCTACCACCATCTTATCTAAATCTGCCGCCAAACAGCAATGTTAATAGCATTGTTGTGTTCCGGTTGTCAGAGATCAGATAGCCAGTCCCCTAAATGTGTTGGGGTTTCCGGGTCAATACGCTTCCATCTTCGGCTTCATCTTCACTTAACATCAGGTGTGATTCTGAACCCGTTGTGGATAAAAAAAAAAAAGAATTTCTAACAAATTGTTTATTTGCACACAGCTGAGCTGGAAGTAGTAAATGCGAAATGTACCTTTGAGTTTGGACTCAAATTTTTGCTTGTTATTTTTTGGCGGTGTTTATGACATTGGATTATTGTGAGTGTTTTTGTAATATGAAAATGTTTTTTAGTATTACGTAAGTTTTCTATTCAGTCATCGTCTGAAAGGATGCCTCGTCAGACTTACACCCTGTATACGTTATCTCTTATTTCACTGCTTCGCCGATACCCGCTTCAAACTTCAAACTTCAAGCATTTATTTCAACGTAAGATACATGATATCATTTGTTGAATGTGAATAAATTAATAATTATTAGATTTAAATCTATTGGAAATAAAAATAGGGTTAAGCATTTATCTGTCAGTCAGTATGTCCAAGCTACCACCGCTTCGGAAAGGGAAATCATCTGTGGGAAAAGAAGCGGCGCAAGAAACACACAGGATCATTTTTCTTTTCTTTTCCTTTTTTATATATATAAAAGTATACAACTAATACAATTTTATAATTTTTGGGAGCTGCGCGAAGTATAACCAAGCGTTTTTGTCATTCAGGTAGTCACTAATTTTGTAATATTTTTTTTTGGCGAAAGATTTGCGAGATCATTTTTGATGGATATGGTCGGTCCTGGTTGTTTTCTAAGCAAAGTCGGTGGTGTACAGAGGCGGCTTAAGAACACTGACTGTCTAGGAAACCAATCCGCACAGGGCCCGCGTGGTGGATTATGGCTGGCCTTCTTTTTTTATATCTCTTTATATATCGTTGCTCTAGTTCCCACTCACCTTATCCCTTATCTCCTGTCTCATCTTCTCCCTCTCCTCCTCCATCTTGCGGTGTTTCTCCTTGCGTCGGTCCTCTGCCTCACGGATGGCCTCTTGCCGTTCGCGTTCTGCTTCCTCTTCCTTTTCCTTATCATCGCTGTCGTCACCATCACCTCCGACTGCGCCTGTAACAATAAAGATGAAGTTTTAGAGTTGCCAACCATCCTGTTTTCTCGCTGTTTTGTGTGTTTTTTTTTATTTTTTTTATGGTGAACTGGATACGCATTTGGCCACAATCTCACCTGATTGGAAGTGACGATGTGGCCGAAGATGAAGCACGCGATCTCAGTAGTTGCCTATAGTGTGTAATGTTATTTTTTGCTATGCTTTTATAATAAGGTTCCAGCGGACATTCAAATTTACCTTTAAATAAATTCAAAACCATCATAAAACAGACATTATTTACCAAAGATTTACCGGTTGTCAGAGATAATATAGCCAGTTCCCCAAATAAGATGGGGTTTCCGGGTCAGTACGCTACCACCTTCGGCCTCATCTTCACTTAACATCAGGTGAGATTGAGGTCAAGTGCTAACCCGTTTTGCATAAAAAAAAGGCTATTATAAAATTTCTGACTATCTGGATGATAAGCAAGCATGGACATAGACCGATCGGCGATATTCAGTCTAATTATACAATATAATATAATTGTAACAGAAACTTATTTAAAAGAGCAACCCTTGAGTTTCTTGCTCGTTCTTCTCTGGAAAATCAGCTTTGTGAATGAGCAATAATGTCAATAATTTTAATATTAAGATAAAGTGACGTTTTCAAGTGATAATTTTTATCCTACGAAATACATATTTTTTTATTTGATTTGATTATTCAATTGTATGTATATTTCTATGTTACCTCTTGTATATTATAAACGATTTGACCGATATTGAAGTGCTAGGTATCGTTAGATTCTACTTTTGCCCCCCAGAGTGTCACACCATACATTTGTGATTAAAAATTATCAAAACGGACATGGCGACTGCAAAATATAAAATTATCTAGTTGGGTTTTTCGTTTTGGGGATATTTAAGCGTTAATATTTAAACGTTGCTCAATGTAAACAACATTGGGTTTACGATTCGGAGGTCGCGGGTTCGATCCCTGGCAGGGTACATGTTTAAGTACTCGGTTTGGTTGATATCCTCCTGGCTAGCTACCTACCACCATCTTATCTAAATCTGCCGCCAAGCAGCAATGTTAATAGCATTGTTGTGTTTCGGTTGTCAGAGATAAGATAGCCAGTCCCCCAAATGTGTTGCTAACCCGTTGTGCATGAAAAAAAAAGGAACGACTACCACTTCACTTGAGTCCTGTTTTTAAACTAAAATGTTCTGGTATTTCCATGTATAAATTCTGGTTTTCAATATTTGGAGATGGTAACATTCGTTCATATATCAAAAGCTTTACGTGCCCTGTTGAGGCATAGCTTCCTCTCACTGGGTGAGAGATGGGCCATAACTCAACAGGCGGGCCTAGTGCGGATTACTGGATTTGGGTCAGGCTAGTGAAACCAAACAGTTAGTGTTTTTAAACCGAATTCGGGTAACGACTGAAATGAAAAAAAAAATCCAAAAAAGTTTTGGGAAAATTATCGAAAAGTAAATAGCTGGTATTTCATAGGTCCTTACCTATGAAATTGGCGTTTTGTATGAAGAATTTCATTAAGACTGTTTTCTCCATACAAACATTTTTGATTTTTTTTTGAGAACGGCAAGTCCAAATTTAACTAACCTTTGTGTATATTATCGGATAACATTAAGTTAAATATAGGCAGCGTTAATTTTTAAAAGTAACCGCTTTATAAAAGTTTCAGCGAATCTAAGAAATGATTATGGGAAGCACATGAAAAGAACTCTGTTCCAGTTTTTTTTTATTAAGTGATTTAGCCCAGAAATTAAAAAATATTTCATGAGAAACCTTGAAATAATATTCCATTTTCCAATTAAAAAAACAAATTTGGATATAGCTTTGAAAATCGCAGGAATTGGTACATATGAGTAACGAAGAAAAAAAACTCCAATTTCATAGGTAAAGACCCAATATTTGCGAAACGGTTTTGATCATGTTTGATGTTTTTGTTATCGCACTCTCAAGTAGGTAACAGCAGTTTTTTTTTCTTTTTTTCCTGTTTTTTTTTTCTCACACATAAGTGTATGTGGGAACGCGCCTGACCACTGTTTTATGTTGAAAACCTAAGTGAGTGAGGGGTTGCGCTGAAAACCAGCGCTGTCAATTGCCATAAGACATATTGGCAGCAAATGCTGACGCCCAATCCCTTTGCCACAAATACATACATTTAAATAAGGAAAATGTTATACCTTACGAAATTTTCTGTATTTGTTGGCAATAAATACTTTTCTTTCTTTCTTTCTTTCTTTCATGTATTGGTGCAGCCGTTTCGAAAACAGCTTTTCAAACAGTTGAAAAGAGAGTTTGCTAAATTTTCAATTTTTAATACACTAGCTTTCGGCCCGCGGTTTCGCCTGCATTTAATAACTTTATCGCGGAAATTATGAACGACTCACTTTACGTGGGATAAAAAATATGCCTTAATCCAGGGTAAATTCTAACTAAATACTAAGAATATCGAAACACTGTGTTAGTGTTACAATATTATGTTATTGTCGTTGAAATGTTACCTTATCTGTGTATCAATATGTATTATAAGCTAAATGTATGTGTGTGACTGTGGAAACAAATAAAGGCTTTATACAGGGCGTCCCAAAGTTATGGGACATGAAGGGGAAGTACCTTAAATATTGTAGATAGTGAATTTTGCTCAAAGAAGACTTTATGTTATTTTTAAAAGTTAGTAATTCTGCATTCATAGATTTTCTAAAAATTACTTGCTTCGGCTGGGAATCGAACCGACTTAAATGTGAAAAAAAAACACCCTACTTTTATGATGCCAATCGAAAGAATAGCTAAAAAATAATAACTCTGCCTAAGTAACATAGTATTTTAAAAGAAAGGAACAACATAAAATGATTGAGTCAAATTTCAAGAAAGTTATTTATTGCCGACGACGTTCGAAAAGTAGCGATATTATCATTCCAAAGATAGCATTGATTATTCGTAAATAAGTACCCACTTCATAAAATAGGTACTAACATAGTTTTCCTTATTATAAGTGCACGTGTAGATGAAATGATAAAACTTGTATTTCAATACGTCCTCTGTAAGCTAGACAGAAGGCAAATTAAAAACAAAAATAAATAATTTATAATTTGAAAATGGAACAGTTTATGACAGCGTTTGTTTGAATGCATACTTTTTAAGATATTTATGATTAATTTCACGTTGTTCCTTTCTTTTAAAATACTATGTTACTTAGGCAGAGTTATTATTTTTTAGCTATTCTTTCGATTGGCATCATAAAAGTAGGGTGTTTTTTTTTTCACATTTGAGTCGGTTCGATTCCCAGCCGAAGCAAATAATTTTTAGAAAATCTATGAATGCAGAATTACTAACTTTTAAAAATAACATAAAGTCTTCTTTGAGCAAAATTCACTATCTACGATATTTAAGGTACTTCCCCTTCATGTCCCATAACTTTGGGACGCCCTGTATATCTATCTATCGAACTGTTTCGTCGAAATCACTGTTGACCGCTGATATTTTACATAGACTTAACTCTTGATAGAATCACGTTTCGTCGAAACTACTACTGACCGATGACATTTTATATAGAACGGACTCTTAATCGATTCACGTTTCGTCGAAAGCTTGATTGATCGATATACAAAGTCTTCCTCTCAATAAATTTAAAGATACTATAAATCAGAAACTTATTAACAAAGCATATTACAAAATATCAGACTATTTAGATGATAATCATCCTTGGACATAATCAGATCGTTCGCTTGCCAGAGTATTTCACAATTAATAATGAAATATAATGCTTATTCTTCTCAGAGGAAAATTGCATTTTGAACAAGCAGTAGCTTAAAAAGTGTAAAATTAAAATTGACTATTTTAAGTGTACTCTGTGTACCTACAAAATAAAGCATTTTTTACTTTGACTTTGATGCTCCTTTTTATAGATTAAAATCATAGCCGATGAGCAAATTATATTAAGAGGTTTGTCAGGATCGTAGCAAGTGGAGGTCTATGGGAAACAGGCGTGACATTATGTATGTATGTCATCATCATCATCATCAGCCCGTAAACATCCCACTGCAGGGATATAGGCCTTCCCTCGTATATGAGGGAGTATGGGCTATATAGTCTGCCGGCCCAATGCGGGTTGGGGATGTACCAAATTTCATCCAAATCCGTTCACCCGTTTCGCCGTGATTGAGCAACAAACAACCTGTTTGGTGCAGTGGTTAGAAACTCTGCTACTATACCAAATGGTCGCGGGTTCGAATCCCGCTATATGATGAATACAGACATATGACGTCTTAAAGAAAGGCCAAGTCAAGAGTACCCTAAACCGACGAGCATGTATGAACAACCTTATGAGAGTGAAGGAAGCAGAAGAGGTGTGTCAGGATCGTAGCAAGTGGAAGTCTGTGGTCTCTGCCTACCCCAACGGGAAACAGGCGTGACATTATGTATGTATGTATGTATGAATACAGACATGCGTTCCGGAGTTATGGAAGTTTTTCATTTATACATGTATTTATTTACAAAAAAAAAATGTATTTGTGTAGTTTATCAACCATCTGGTATCCATAACACAAGCCTAGATGCTTACTGTGGACTTAGATGGCGCTGTGTGTTTGTGCAAAGACATTTATTATTAATCAAATACGCTTTATTGTTTAAATAAGGAAGGTACATTTAAATATCTTATAGAAACTACAAATTAGGCGGCCTTATCGCTAACAGCGATCTCTTCCAGGCAAACCTATCATCACGGAATTCAATACGAGTAATTAAGTGGGTTAGCACAAATAATTTCTTAATTGTTAAGTACATCTGAAAGTTCATTTATTATTATTAAACTTACATACAAACTATAATAATAGTTTAGATGATAAGTCGTAAAAGATCCAAATTTGTACGAGAAATAACAGAAACCATTTTTTTTAATAAGGGTTAAGCTATTGATACTTAAACTTTTGAGCCAGTGGAAATCACAGGAACTACGACGTTACCAACCACTATGAACGCACAGCCGTAAAAACCGACCATAAAAAAAGTATTTTCAAATATCGTTTACAAACTCCCACGGGAAGAGATAACGCCCCACTCAATCAACCCACGGTACCGTTACGACCCACCGGTCGGTGCAAATGTGCTTTATAATTTAGTTGTGAACGGAATTGGTTTTTATTGTACCTCGATTTGCGTTCGTCTGTCGATCGGTCCCGATAAAATGGAATCAGTGGAATTGGAATCCCATGTACAATCAGGAGCAGAATTATGTTAGCAGCTAACGTGGTTAAGGAACAATGAATCCTAATCGTATTGCAATTTAATCTATTTACAAGCTTTTATCAACATGCTTCAAAGAGGTGGAGGTTCTCAATTCGGCCGTTTGTATGTTTTCTTATGTATGTACACCGATATCTCCGAGATTTATTAGAACGCTATATTAGTTAGTTGGTTGGACAAGTTTTAGTGTTTTGTTACAATACAATACAATAATTCTTTATTTGTGAATATAGGTAGGTTTACATGTCAAGATGTTACAATAAATAATGACTGTGCTCTATATTCTACCTCAAACTTAGGTATACAAATAATAATTTAGCATGCACATAAAATTACATTATATAGTCAAACAAAATTTAATTAAAATACATTACAATGTCAAAGGTTAATTATATATAAATATAAATTTGACAATAATATCACATAATGTGCTGTCGAGGTACTGAACTGAACTGAGCTTTATATAAATAATATGCATTATGTTCTCAAATTAATTAAGTTGTGGATCTATTGTAATCTCTCTAATATGATAAGTTGTTGTTATCCCGAATAATTAAAATAAAATAAAATAAATGTTCACTCGTTTTTTTTTATTTTTGGATAATCAGAATCAGACGACCGGTTGGTGTAGTGGATAGTGACCCTGTCAGCGAAACCAACGGTTGCGGGTTCGAATCCCACGAGGGGTAAATGTTTGTGTGATGAATACGAACATTTATTCCCGAGTCATGGATGTTTATATAAATATTTATGTATGTTTATCCGTTATCTAGTATCCATAGCACAAGCTTTGCTTAGTTTGGGACTGGGTGATTGGTGTAAGTGTCCGAAATATTTATTATTATTATTATTAATAGCAACATTATAAAAATTATTACACAAAATCCATAAGCCAAAGTTATTTATGTTGTTCATTTATTTGAGAGATAAACAGTTGCTTACATATATTACATAAGTAGCTCATGTACTCTTAAAATTAATATTTTAAGACTTTAGAATTTAATTTAATTTTTTCAATTAACTTTTATTTGTAATCAAATAAAAGTAAATTGAAAAAATTAAATTAAAGTTATGCCAATTACAGATTCTCCTTTTTCATTATTACAATTCCTATAAAATAATTAGGTGGAAAGTCACTATTAAATAGTAATCATTATACAATCTAGAGGTAAACATATAAAGTAAATTGTAAAAGTCAAAATAAATAATTTAGACTTTACTAATACTACAAATAAAAAAAAATGGTTAAGTAATTCAAAAATACATACAACAAAATAGAACAAAACGAATGTAGTTATAATCAAAGTTCAATAAAAAATCATTTCAAAAAATTGATATATATCACAGTTTTGGGAGAAAATGCTAATTGCTAATAATCTAGGGGGTCCACAGCCCCACCCCGGCCCAATCACGGTAGAGTGGCCGATCCAACATGGCGGATGAAGCGGTCCCATTCAAATATCTATTTCACGTCAATCTGAGCATTCGTCATGTCTAACGCACGCCCGCACGAGATGCGACCGGGAGAGAAAAAAGTTTTTTCTCCTTTTGAAATGTATTGAAACGAGGTATTGTGTTCAGATTAGATGGAACTTTAACAGATTATTCAAATGAAAAAGTATTTATTTTTAAATCTAGACCTAAAGAGGGGTGTTATATGTTTGAGCCCTGTCTGTATGTCTATCTGTGGTGTCGTAGCCTCAAATTGATTTGATTTATAAGATAGATAGTAGCTTGGACATACTGACTGACAGATAAATACAATAAGCCCTTCTATTTCCAGTAGATTTAAACTGACATTCAACAAATGATATCATGTATCTTACGTTGAAATAAATGCTTGAAGTTTGAAGATAAAGTCTTTATCAGAGCACCATTGACATATATCCCACTATGATTTTATATTATCTATACTTTCACATTTTTTCAGCAATACCAATGTTAAATTTATAATATTAGTATTAATAATAAATTGATTTTATATTTTCAATAAATAAATTATATTCATAAATTCACAACTTAATGCATGCTTCTACACAACTAATAAATGCTACATTGTGAAATAAGGCTACATTGTGTAAGAATAACACCAAGCAGAATTATTGTTTAGTCGAATATTTTTGTATGTGTTTCTGTAATATGCAAATAAACGCTTTATCTATCTATCTATCTAATATTATACGCTGTTGGTAAGGACTGTCGAACTACCAATCCTAAAATATTGTAATATCCACCTTTGCAACATAGTTCTAAATGAATGATTATGATTCTGACTAAAAATCTATTCCATCTATAATTGCATGAAATAAATTAAATTGCCCGGCATAGTTGGAGCAAGGCCTTCCATGAAAAGCAATCCAAAGCACGCCTTATGCCAGCCCAGTAGTGGATCAGTATGTAAACGGTATGTTCAAGCTCATATTAAGGCGGCCACACACACTCGCCCCATTTCCATCGGTACGTCTCGCAATATTAACCGCGCGCCCGCGTAGATATGTCGCCTGCTATCTCTGGCATTCTCCTTTGTAGGGGTTACGCTGGCATGCGAGCCCCCCTAAGCCCCCTGCGATATGTGCTATTCTATCGAGGAGGTTTGAAAGGGTGTAGACCAGTAATTTTGTGATAGTCGTTGTGAACTTAATTTATTCATAACTAACTTTCCGCCCGCGGCTTGGTTTACGTAGAATAACTTTATCGCGGAAATTTATTTACTCAGTTTATCGGGATAAAAAATATCCTATGTTACAATCCAGGGTTTGTTTTCTACCTATATAACAAATTTCATCCAAATCCGTTCATCCGTTTCGCCGCGATTGAGTAACAAACAAACATCTAATCTTTCGCATTTATATTTATTATAGTTAGATTTTCATTATTCGTCAGTAAAATAAAGTTTACCGATTTTGGAGTGCAAGGTGTCGTTTATCAACTTGATCCTAAGAGTGTCATAGGATACAATTTATCATAAATATGACTATATCTTCCCTAGATCGAGATACTAAATTGATGATCTACACAGGATACATTTTTAGTAAGAAAAAAACAAGATGGCGTCCGCAAAATACAACATATGCTATCTGCTTTTTAAATACTTAAATTGTTATCTTAACAATTATAATAAATAATATAATAAATATTTCGGACACTTACACCAACTTGACTTGATTGACTATTAATATTATGGATTGAATTAAATTGATATTGAATAAAAATATATCAAAGAGCTGGGAAATAGAGATACAGCGAATATTGATTGAAGAGCGCTTGGCGCAGTCGCATTCGCTATATTTTTATGCATGATAGCTTGATGTCAAACATACATGAAGCCGAAGGCGGAAGCGCTCTCACCCGGAACCCCCAACATTTGAGAGGATAGTTAGCTTATCTCAAACAATTGAAACAATAATATTGTTGCGAGGTGGCTGACTTAGATAAGATGGTGGTAGCTAGCCAGGCAGACCTTTTTTAAATGACCAAACCGAGTAGGTACTAAACAATTACCCCGCTGCGAATTCAACCCGCCATCTCCATTTTGTAACCCGTATCTTGTTTACCGTAACCGTATCATTGAGTCATGTGACGGTTGAATTGGTCTTCGATTAGCAAAGTTAAGTAACATCGGGCGCGGTCAGTCCTCTCTTTCATAAACCCGATTGTAACGAGATGGTGGATACAGCACGTCAACCAACCGTTTAAAAGTAATTTATTGGCAAATAGTCTATCATACCTCAGCCCCCCTGGAATTCCGCAAGCCCCCCCACCGCCCCCCCTAGCCGCCGTCGCTAGATTAAACGAATTCCTCAAGTATGACGGCTTGCAATTCAATTTATTGTCCTGGCCTTCTCAATAACGGGCCCCATTAAGAAAAGGCGGTCGTGCCATCCCATCCAATTATTAATTGATCAAGTTCAGATATGTCGTTGACAGAATAATAATTTTCGCTTCGCTCTCCCGTTTCGATTATCGAGTCGGCGGCGAAATCGACGCCCTCCTCGCGCCTACTTTTACCGCTCTTTCTTTCTTTTTTTTTTGCTCTTTAATTAAATATCCGATCCAGTCAGAATTCGGTTTTGAATATTAAAATTGAGAATTTAAATAATAATGATTTTGTTATTTACTTTTTGGGCTCGGATGGAAGTTTTGGGGTGAATTGTTAATTATAACTTTTTGGTAAGGAAAAGGAAACGATTGATAAAATGCCAGCGATTTTTTCTTGCACTAAGTTCTGGCCTTATGTATCGATGACCCGGAGAGATATAGCGTCGATTCTCTTGCACATGCTTAAAATTACATTTAGGCAATTCTTTCCTTTTTAAATGATTTCAAAAAAAGAACGCGGTTCTCAATTTGACTGTAGGTATGTTTTTAAATATATTTTTTTGTATGTTTATTACGCGATGTCTTTGTTTTTTTTTTGTTTGAATGGGTAATACCGCCAGAGTTGTTATAAATTAAATTTAATGAATATCCATCAGACATTCACTAAATTTATTTATGACAACCGGAGATAGAGAATGAAACGTCAGTCATGTCGGTTCATTCAACAATTTTTGGCGATTCCGTTAGTCAAAGCAAAATATTTTATTTCATAGCGTAAAATTATTATTATTAATATTAAATTTACGCTCATTCATAAAGCTGACTCCCCACAGACTGTACATAGTAACAGTCTATGAAAAATTGAGGGAAATCCTCACATATTATAGGCAGATTTACATATAGCGATAAGATTGTCAGAGATAATATAGCCAGTCCCCAAATGTGTCGGAGTTTCCGGGTCAGTACGCTTCGACCTTCGACCTCATCTTCACTTAACATCAGGTGTGATTGAGGTCAACGTACGAACCCGTCGTGTATAAAAAAAGTAATAGCGATATTGGTATTTACACAAACGAGTCAAGAATTTACGTTCAGAAAATAGAACCTGACTGAAGTCTGTTAATTGAATTATTGCACTTACGCATTACAGATCTGCTCATAAGCAGATTCATAGATCTCACCATCAGAACTGGATTATGATGAACAAGCGACCATTCTGGAAATATGTCCTATTAAATAAAAAAAGAATTTTCCGAATCGGTTTATAAATTACTGAGTTCTGAGGTAGCAAATATAAAAAAAATACAACCGAATTGACAACCTCCTCCTTTTTGAAATCGGTAAAAAAGTAAAAAAGAAGGGTTACAATATTTTTTTTTTAAAAAGGTAAAATTAACTTCAAACTTCAAGCATTTATTTCTATTGGAAATAAAAATAGGGTTTAAATTTTCGGTCAGTCAGTATGTCCAAGCTACCACCGCTTCGGAAAGGGAAATCATCTGTGGGAAAAGAAGCGGCGCAAGAAACCCACAGGATCATTTTTCTTTTCTTTTACATATATAAAAGTATACAACTAATATAATTTTATAATTTTTGGGAGCTGGGCGAAGTACACCAAGCGTTTTTGTCATTCAGGTAGTCACTAATTTTGTAATAACCTTTTTTTGTTAATGTTGTTTTGACATGGTTTTTAAATTGTTTTTCATTTAGATTAATTTTTTGTTGATTGTTGATAAATTGTTTGGTTAAAAACTCTTAGTTATGATGAAACGGAAGCTCTACTGAATTACTTAAATTGAATATTACATTCAATTCACTTGTTTGGAATGCGACTATATCCTATATCATTGAGATTATTCTATTCACTGATTTGAAAAATACTATAATGTCTTTATTTCCTTAAGTTTGCATTATAATTGAAATATATGGTTTTATGGCATGACATAACTTACGTAATGTACACACACACATACACACACACACACATACACACACACATACACACACATACACACACATACACACACATACACATACACACACACACACATAAAAACATCTATTTTTTTAACCTAACTAACATTATTTTCAATGTAACATTTAGATATGGAAGAGCGGGCCCTCCTGGCACAAGTATACTTGTATACTTAATAGGAGATCCCAACCTTAGTCTATAGTTTATACCTACTAAAGTCGAAAATAAACTTTTTTCATTTTTTTTTTTTTCATTAATGTATGCCAGTTAACCGTATATGTAGTAGTATTGATTAGTTCACAAAAATATATAAGAAACATGTCCAAAATAGATAACACATACAACCTTTATCAGTCAACTGTTTTGTTATTATGGCTGACGTAATAATAACAAAATTACGAGCATTTGATGTAATTCAAAAACACCCAAACAGAGACGGTGCGACGAGGGCGGAGGGGTAATTATCGTAAAAGTTACGATAGCGATATTCATCTGTTACGACGATGTTGTTACGTAAACAAGATCATAAACATAATTGGTTGGAAACAAGAGCGCTCCGAGCCTTCGATCTCTATCGCTATCGTTTAGGTCACTCTTATATGAGTATCATTATATGCGTTAGTGGCAATGTATTAAACAAATATAATTTTAAATAATAAATAATTATCTTTACACATGCATACAGCGCCATCTAAGTCCATAGTAAGCATCTATAGGCTTGTGTTATGGTTACCAGATGTGTTGATAAACTACACAAAATACATTTTATTGTAAATAAATACATATATAAATGAAAAACATCCATTGTTTTTAAGCCGCTGCTGTAGGACACCGACTTGGGTTAACTGGGAAGACTATTAAACGTGTTATCTAAGATGGTGCCAATTTTCCTTAAAGTTTCTTTAAATTTACGTTCAGAATTTAGTATTTAAATCATTATAAAGGAAAAGTATAAATCAGCTGACTACTAAATCTTTAACTTTGCAAGATTTGTAACCGAACTTTTCTATAATAAATTAATAGCGTGTAACTTAGTCAAAGATTTAGTGAACTAATAAATAATAATAACTAAATATCTTTGCACGTACCCACAGCGCCATCTAGTTCCACACTAAGCAACTAGGCTTGTTTTATGGATACCAGATGGTTGATACACTACACAAATACATTTTTTTTTGTAAATAAATACACAAATTAATGAAAAACATCCATAACTCGGGAACACATTACTGTATTCACCATACAAACATATGCCCCTAGCGGGATTCGAACCCAGTCAGTCGAATTGGTCAGTGTTTCTAACCACTACACCAAACGGTCGTTAAAATTTTAAATATGTATTTATAAAAAGCAAAAAACCCGACAGCGTATTTTGTATTTTGCGGACGCCATGTTGAATTTTTTACCATACAATGTATCCTGTGACACTCAGGGTAACAAGACCAATCTAACGAATGAAAAAAATCTCCCTTACCGACTCATAGTCACACCAAGTTATCACACCAGTGTTACAAACAGGATTCTTTTTCTTGTTAGTCACACTACTAATTTTTCCACACCATTTATACTATAATTGCTATTGCTGTACCTGTGAAACTAGATTACATTTAACAGGAACAAACTAATATATAATATGTCGGGGTGCTTCGCTCGCACTCGTCCGGCTCGCTTGCGCCAGTTAAATATAGATGACATCCCAGATGACATTCCATTTTACAGGACAGGACAGGCTAGGACAGCACTAGTTAGGGAATAAATACAATAAATGGTGTGGAAAAATTAGTAGTGTGACTAACAAGAAAAAGGATCCTGTTTGTAACACTGGTGTGATAACTTGGTGTGACTATGAGTCGGTAAGTAAAATCTCGCTGTGAGATAAGTCCTCCTTTGTGCATAGATTAAAGTAAATTTGTTTTGTATTTATTCTCTTTTTTACAATAATTACAAACTAAATTAAATATCTACGAGACGACTGAACCCATTTTTCATCAAACAAACAAGAGCGATCCCATTCTAATTAAAAAAAGAAAAAAAAAAAAAAAAAAAAAAAAACATGGATGAGATCCTTTGCACTTAATTTTGACTGAAAGCTCTGACACTCAAATCGGACTGCGCATTGTTGAGATTATTCGGACAAAGACACACACACAACGCCGGCAAACACATAACACTTAGATAAATTAATGCCGAAGAACGGTTCCTGATTCTCAACCTCCAACATATTGCCCGTTCATGTAATAAAGAAATAAATAAATAAAATACATATCCTTGCACACACAGCGCCATCTAGTTCTATACTAGGCAACTAGGTTTGTTTTATTATAGATACCAGATGGTTGATAATCTACACATATAGGTACATTTCTTTTTGTAAATAAATACATATCTAAACGAAAAGTATCCATAACTCCAGTACACATGTCCATATTCATTATACAAACATATGCCCCTAGCAGGATTCGAACCCGCAACCTTTCGGTAGAGCAGGTTTCTAACCACTACCTACAACAAGCCGTCAAAAAGCCGGATGGGTGATCTGTGCCTGACCGCGTCAAATGTTGCTTAACTTTACCAGTCGAATTTTTTTTTATGCGCGACGGGTTCGTACTTGCCCTCAATCACACCTGATGTTAAGTGTAGACGAGGTCGAAGGTGGAAGTGTACTGACCCGGAAACCCCAACACATTTGGGGGACCGGCTATCTTATCTCTGACAACCGGAACACAACAATGCTATTAACATTGCTGCTTGGCGGCAGATTTAGATAAGATGGTGGTAGCTAGCCAGGCGGACATTTAAAATGCCCTACCACCAACCAAACCGAGTACTTAAATATGTACCCCGCTGGGGATCGAACCAGCGACCTCAGAATCGTAAACCCAATGTTGTTTACTAGAGTCGTGTCTTTTTGTGAAAGCCAATTTTTAATATTTTAATAAGCGTAGTGAGACTAGTGATAGACATATAGTACAAGGGCACAATACTGTAACCTATTGTATAAACCTCCTTGCCGCAAATACGTTTATGAAAATAATGTTTATAATATGTGTATAATATTGTATAACAATCTGCCTGACGAAATAAAATTAGTTAATGACAAACTGTTTAAAATTCGATTGATACAATGACTTCAGGCAAAGTGTTTCTATGATGTTAATGAATATTTAAATTATCTGAATGCTATGTAAAGTGTCACAAATCATATTTTGCACATCTGCATACAGATTGAATACATAATTCCTAAATTTCTTATCAGACCTTGTGAACTGTATTCTGGTAAATAAATAAAATCTATCTAAAATAAAATTTCTTTCTTTACATTGAGCCACGGAGGCGGTTAAATGAGTCGAATGAGTTTGTACCAGGAATGACTCAAGTGTCTAGACTTTGTCAATACCAATTCAATTATGACTAACGAAGACTTATTAGTGCTCGAAAATCCGTGTCAACTACCGGAGAGTGTTCGCCAGATACCTATCTACTTTCCTTATTTATCCCGCACGAAAAACAACGAGTGCTTTTTACTGGGTTTATTACTGAAGTGCGACACCGAGTGGCCGAAGTCTTGTTCGTGCGAAGTATGATTAGGCGATGTACGACTATGCGACACGCCATTTGTCCGAAGTCTTGTTCATGCGAAGTATGATTAGGCGATGTACGACTATGCGACACGCCATTTGTCCGAAGTCTTGTTCGTGCGAAGTATGATTAGGCGATGTATAACTATGCGACACGCCATTTGTCCGAAGTCTTGTTCGTGCGAAGTATGATTAGGCGATGTACGACTATGCGACACGCCATTTGTCCGAAGTCTTGTTCGTGCGAAGTATGATTAGGCGATGTATAACTATGCGACACGCCATTTGTCCGAAGTTTTGTTCGTGCGAAGTATGATTAGGCGATGTACGAGTACGCGACACGCCATTTGTCCGAAGTCTTGTTCGTGCGAAGTGTGATTAGACGATGTACGACTATGCGACACGCCACTTGTCCGAAGTATTACTTTATTTCTATTGTTTGAATAATACAGAATCAACAGCATTTATAAAATCTAATACACAAAATCCTTAAGCCAAAGTTATGTTAATTACAGATTCTCATTTTTTATTACAATTTTTATAAAACCTGTTAAAATACAAACCAATGACCTGTTTTGTGTAGTGGTTAGCAACTCTGGCTACTATATCAAATAGTTGCGGGTTCTAATCCCGCTAGGGGCATATGTTTGTGTGATGAATACGGACATGTGTACCCGAGATATGGATGTTTTCATTTATAATAATTATTTATTTACAAAAAGAAATTTTTTTTTTTTAAATTTCTTTTTATGCACGACAGGTTCGTACTTGACCTCAATCACACCTGATGTTAAGTGAAAATGAGGTCGGAGTGATGATGATTTATGTAGTATATCAACCATCTGGTATCCACAACACAAGTCTATAGTTGCTTACTGTGGAACTAGATGGCGCTGTGTGTATGTCCAAGGATATTTATTATTATTTATTTATTAAGACCTGATGATGTAATCTGGAGGTGGAGAATGGAGCCGTACTGAAAGCACTTCTTTTACCAATACTTGGTTGTTATACTTGTTTTTCAGTACGCCCCTCAATTGCATTGTCGAGTAAACTTTACAACTTCTATAAACTGGTTACATAATAGTCAATTCACTCTGTTCATTCGCTACCGCTCGATAACATGGCCGAGTTTGCGAGCGCTCGGATATCGATCGCTTTAATAATAGCCAACCAACTATACATCGCCTAATTGTGTTACTGAGTAGTGATATACTACAATTATGTTCAGTGTACTTAATTATTGAGATAATTCATATATGCAGACAATCGGTAGTGTGTCAGTCATGATCAAATAAAGTGCGGTGATTCATGATTTTCTTAAATTAAGGTGAACCGTCGATGGTGTTTCAAGCAGTGAACTCTTACTGTCTTATTCATAAAAATTTACAAACGCAATGATTGGTTAAAGCATGTTTTCTCTCTATCGTTCATAAGGAAATGTAATGAAAGAAAGTGACAAAACATACTTTAACTAAAACAGGATTATAAAGCGTTTGTAAATTTTTGTGAATAAGAGGGTTAATGTTTGGAACACCCAAACACTAATATTTGGGATATCTCGGACCACCCCATTTGGGATAAAGGTCGTGACGTTATGTGTGTAAGCCTACATTAAACAATATTAAAATGTCAGTTTTAATAAATGAGTTGTTAAGATCTCCTTGTAAGTATAGCTGTATCAGAAGACCTCACTCTTCCATAGCTATGTTATATTATTTTACTAAATAAAACAAATAATGTAAATTTAGTACGAAACTTAACAATAATAATAAAGAGGAATACTTGAGAGAGAAATTGTGAGAGTTTAATTGACTGTTATGAAAGTTCTGAAAAACTGAGAGACAGGCGACCTTGCGACGGTGTTCGAGGCTCTGCAATTTAGCAGTGATCGAATGGTCACCAATGAGTCTCATGGCACGTCGTTCCACAGAATCGAGTGCAGCCAGCCATCCCAAAGGTGACAGCAGTATTCCATGCATGAGCGAACCTCAGCCTGGTAAAGTACCAAAAGCTGTTTCGGCGTGAGTCAGAGAAAGCTGAACAATGAGCACGTGTAAAGCTGTTGATGACATCAAAACTTGCATCGAACCTAACAAATAACAATTACGCTACAATTTAGAACAATAAAACAAAGACCTTTGTAAATGTTTCCAAAGTACCTACCGTAGAAAAGGGGGAAACGTTACGGATCTCAAAGTACCCCTCGTTATGACAATTGCGCTAAGTTATACTTAAGCCCAACTTCTACTTAACTTCAATGGCTCGAAGTTTAATAAGCCCAAGTTTCGGTGAGTTAATGTTATTGATGTTAAGGTTTTATTAATTATGCATATTACTTTGATGGACCGAAATATATCTAAAGAGATAGTTTAGATAATGAAGCTCACGGTCGGTGCAATTGTGCCACGTGTGCATACGCATTGATTAATAATTATAGTATAACTAAAGAATAGAATATGATTTATTTGCTCTTGAATAAGGTACATTACATTAGGTGTTATTACAATAAGTTCCTCCTAGTTCAGTCATAATAATGACAATCAAATATTTGACAATATCCAATTTTGACATCAAGAAATCAAGAAATGCATGCAAGCGTGCATTTAATTGTCCTTGTGATCCAAGAACTCTTTAATGGAATAAAACGAATTGCAGAAGCCACATTTGTAAGTTCCTTTTAAAGCTATTGAATGCTTGATCCTTGAGATGTGTCGGAATGCTATATTAGTTTACCCATGAAATAGCAGTTTTTTTGGAACCGCGTGGATTTGGGAATCTCGTTAATTATTATTTTTTCAGGGTACCGAGTATTTATTTGTACCACATCCTTAGCCTGTTTATAATATTTTTTATGATTTTGCTTCATAAATTTTTTTTTTGCACGACGGGTTCGTACTTTACCTCAATCACACCTGATGTTAAGTGAAGATGAGGTCGAAGGTGGAAGCGTACTGACCCGGAAACCCCAACACATTTGGGAGACTGGCTATCTTATCTCTGACAACCGGAACACAACAATGCTATTAACATTGCTGTTTGGCGGCAGATTTAGATAAGATGGTGGTAGCTAGCCAGGCGGACATTTAAAATGCCTACCACCAACCATTTTAGACTGAAATAAAGATTTTTGGATTTTGTATTTTTCTAGAATGAAAAACGGATGTAAAAAGCAATAAATATCTTCTCTGAGTTTACATTTCCATTTGCAAAGCGAATTTAAAAACAAACACCACTATTTCACGGGTTACGTAATATGTACAGTTACACGGGTGTGCTGCCCAATCGGGCCGGGTATAAACTAAGCTAATGGCCCCGAATAACTCAGACTAACATTGGCCACGGCCCGTTTACTTGGGTCATGTTGTACTAGTATGTTTGTAAATAATCATTTTTATCGGAATGTGGTCTAAAAGGGGGAGAGAATTTAACTTGTAAGAAAAATCCGCAAATGAATTGTATAGATACATAACGTCACGGCATTTATCCCAAATAGGGTGGTCAAAGATATCCAAAACAACAGTGTTTGGGTTTTCCAAACATTAAAAATTTAATGATTGAAACAACATCCACGGTTCATCTTATGAAATAGTTTTCCGTCCGCGGCTTCGCCTGCATGGAATAGCCTTATCGCGGATATGTTTCAAACTAACCAACCGCCGGAACTACTCACTTTATCGGGATAAAAAGTATCCTATGTTTTAATCCAGGGTATATTCTACCTATATACCAATTTTCATCCAAATCCGTTCATCCGTTTCGACGTGATTGAGCGACAAACAAACAAACATCTTTAACAAACAAACTTCCCCATTAGCTTGATACAGATTGCACACGTGACTGGGGGTGATACTCGTATCATTTTCGTTGAAACATGCAAATCTATAGATGTTATTTGGTGGGAAGGTCCTTAGTCACGTTTTATGATACCCTCGAGAAGAGACTAAAAAAGTTCTAAAAATATAGTTCGACATACAGCGCCGTCTAGTTCCACACTTAACAATTAGGCTTGTACTATGGATACCAGATGGTTGATACACTAAACGAATACATTGCTATAAATGCAAACATCTGTAACTCAGGTATACAAACCCGTATTCATCATACAAATTCCCCTAGCTGGATTCGAACCCGCGAACAGGTCATCAAAATGAAAGTAGTTGCTACCTTGGTACTCAGAATAATTAAAGTGAGATTACCGTGGTACCAGGCAAGCATACGCGTAGAGTAGTAAATGGAGGATTTTGGACTTAGTTTAAGCTCGTATTCCACAGTGTTTTCAAAAGAGTGCAGTTGCTATGTTTCGCTCTGTAACTAAGTATAATAAACTGCCCCCATTCCTCAGGTTTTTAATTTACTCTGCTTGTATATTTCACGTAACGTTCTGCGGACGTAGATTTCACTGGAAAGGATAATAAGGATTAAGAGCGTGGCATTTCTTAAAAACTTTTAATTAAATGTTGTTGGGGGTAATATTCCATTTTATGAGCATTATCTTTATCACAAATGGGATAGTAAGTTATTAATTTTTTTTATATCTTTGCACATTCACACAGCGCCATCTAGTTCCACACTAAGCAACTAGGCTTGTATTATGGATACCAGATGATTGATCACATTTTTTTTGTAAATAAATACATAAATAAATGAAAAACATCCATAACTCGGGAACACATGTACGTATTCATCATACAAACATATGCCGCTAGCGGGAACACGCGACTTTTGCATAGCAGTCAGAGTTTCTGCCGAATACACCAAACAGGTCGTATATCGAAATAATGCAGTGTGTATATCGAATCTGTAATCGAATAATTTTCAGCTGAAATCGTCTACGGAAGTGAAGCTACCAGCCGACAATTGTTGGACTTACATAATAAAGGTGGTTTCAGAATAGATTACTTTGTATGGATAATCGACAAATTTAACGACTGTTTGCTGTAGTGGCTAGAAACTCTGACCACTATACGAAACGTCACGGGTTCGAATCCCGCTAGGGGCATTTGTATGATGAATACAGACATGTGTTTTTCATTTACATATATGTATTTATTTACAAAATCTTATACCATCTGGTATCCATAACACAAGCCTAGAAGCTTACTGTGGACCTAGATGGCGCTGTGTCTATGTGCGAAGATGTTTATTATTATTTAAAAAAAAAAACATATTTTGATCGAATTCGACTATAGTTCCTTGGGGAAAGTTGTTCGTTATCAAGAGTGGCATTACACGAATTCAATTTCACCCTGTATATACAAATACGTACATTTTTGACCGCCTCCCTGTCCCGCGGGGAACATGTTTAGTACTCGGTTTGGTTGGTGGTAGGGCATTTTAAATGTCCATCTGGCTAGCTAGTCACCTTCTTATCTAATTCTGTCGCCAAAAGAGGGTATGGACCATGATCCACCACGCGGGCCCAGTGTGGATTGGTTTTCGAGACAGTCAGTGTTCTTAAGCCGCCTCTGAACACCACCGACTTTGCTTAGAAAACAAGGTCATCAAAAAGCATGTTTTTTTTTTTTTTTTTTTTTTTTTTTTTAATTAGAATGGGATCGCTCTTGACCTTAATCTGGACTAATGTCGAGATAAGGTCTACGATGGAACGAGCTTTCCCAGAAGATGCCTATTTAACCTGACTTTAAAGAGCTTTAAAGACTTTAAAGAATGTCGTAAATCTTTCGCAAAAAAAAAATATTACAAAATTAGTGACTACCTGAATGACAAAAACGCTTGCTATACTTCGCCCAGCTCCCAAAAATTATAAAATTGTATTAGTTGTATACTTTTATATACATATATAAAAAAAAGGAAAAGAAATGAAAATGATCCTGTTGGTTTCTTGCGCCGTTTTTTTTTTCCCACAGATGACTTCCCTTTCCGAAGCGGTGGTAGCTTGGACATACTGACTGACCGAAAAATGCTTAGCCCTATTTTTATTTCCAATAGATTTAAATTGACATTCAACAAATGATATCACGTATCTTACGTTGAAATAAATGCTTGAAGTTTGAAGTTTGAAGTTTTCGAAATCAAGTCGCTCACAAATCGTTCAGCCGTTTCGATACCACCATACCATAGACTCTTTTGGATCAGATTAAAAATGTCCTACAGCCAACCAAACCGAACACTAAACAAATGTTTGCAAAACGTGTGTGTTACATCGAGCCACGGAGGTGGATAAAGTTAATTTTAAGTTAGAAACAAAGAACAAGTCCGCATTGTCTCTTCCAGACAACTCTTATATCAGGACCACACGCCACTACTTATACTTAATTAAAACTTGAGTCCCAGATGGTATTTAGTCGTCTTTATACTGCTGGAGGAATTTTTTTATACGGGAATTCTCGATTGCAGTCTATATAGTATACGAATATTTTAACCGCCTCCGTGGCTCAATGTAAACAACATTGGGTTTACGATTCGGAGGTCGCGGGTTCGATCCCCAGCGGGGTACATGTTTAAGTACTCGGTTTGGTTGGTGGTAGGGCATTTTAAATGTCCGCCTGGCTAGATACCACCATCTTATATAAATCTGCCGCTAAACAGCAATGTTAATAGCATTGATGTGTTCCGGTTGTCAGAGATAAGATAGCCAGTCCCCCAAATGTGTTGGGGTTTCTGGGTCAGTACGCTTCCACCTTCGACCTCATCTTCACTTAACATCAGGTGTGATTGAGGTCAAGTATCAACCCGTTGTGCATAAAAAAAATCTATTTTTAAAGCGATGTAATAATAAGATTAATTAAAATAATGTATTGGGCAAATAAACACTTATAATACCTATATAAATGGGACTAGGACAAGAAGATGATGATATGAGTAGACCTGATGATGATTTTGGAGAGTGTTGAATATGAATGTCAATGGATACAATGGAAGACGAGGACAACGGAAAAGATGGATGGTTGATGAGGAAACGGCAGAGGAGAATGGAAGAAAAAGACGTACTGCGCCGACCCCAAATATTTTTTTTTTATGATTGACTGGATTCGCGTTTGACCACAATCTCACCTGGTGGAAAGTGACGATGTGATCGAAGATGAAGCACGCGATCCCAGTAAACGCCTATTCACTCCCAAGGATGTAGGATTCAGGAAAGACTGACGCCGGAAGCTAGATGGACTAGATGCGGAGATGATCTGATGAGAAATAAATATTCCTGCGCAGTACCAAAGTTGTAATGATAGTGACTGTAGTTGTAAACTGTAGCGCAGCTATTAACGCCCACTTCCAAAGCGACAGCGTACCAAAAATGTAGTGTTATTATACACTATATAAAAAACCGGCCAAGTTATCTGCCTTCATTTTTGCTGTTTCACAAATAATTTCAACGGAAAGTACATTTTATTAGGGGGGGCTAGACTCTAACAAAAATTCGCACATTAAAGCTTAATATTTTTTAAATGGAACACATCAAAAGAAATAACGATAACAAATTCAAAAATGATAACAAATTAAATGCATGACATGATGTGATGTGACAAAAGGAAAAAACAAGTGAAGTGCATCATAGAAAGGTAAAGCTTTGGAATTCCATTTACCAACATAAACACAACCAATTTCTCAAGTAACAAATTTTCTAAGCACCAAAATGGCACAAGCAACTTTATGACAACACCAGAGCTCGGGTGTAAAAGTTTACAAATACATTTGTATAACCTATCCACACCTGGTGCTGATCAGGAAGGGGAACATCGTGGAGATGGCGGTGAGCTATCAAAAGTCACTCCAAAGTTACCACCGGGAGTAAACAACGTAAACAAGCTACACAGAGAGGTAGTCAGTAAAAAACGTATAAAACTACTACTAAAAAAATATCGCGTTGCCGCAGAAAATGAGGCGGCAGCTTTGTGTTTTTATGTCATAAAAGTTCCGGGTCCATGCAACAGATGGCGATAACACGTCGAGCTATAATTTTCACAAACAAGGTAGTTTGCGAATAAACATGGGCGTATAGTCTGCCGGACAAAACCAAGTCATCTAATCGCCAGTTGCTCAGTCTTCCACCAACAGCGGAACGCCAAGAGCGCATAAATGCCGCACAATATGGCAGACTGCACTAATCTGCAATGTCGCATTATAATTTTGCAACAATACGAGCGGTATTTAAAACAAATTAAAATTTAAAACGTCATAAGTCGCCGGTAATTTTACCGTAATTTATATAAATGCCCGGAAAATATCCGTATTGTACCAGCGTTATCGGTAAAATTATGTAATTTTGCATCACTAGTCGGGGAGAGCAAACTTAAATATGAATGCGATCCGCTGATGAATAAGAATAGTTTAATTGATCCAATTAGCGACACACACACATGTAAACTGTGAAAATAGGCAATGAACACAGCGAAATTGTAATCGGAGATAAACGTGACGTCATACAAGAAATAAATAGTTTATCAACCATTTGGTATCTATAATACAAGCCTAGTTGTTTAGTGTGGCATTAGATGGCGCTGTGTGTATGTGGAAAGATATTTATTATTATTAAAGATAAACTTGCAGGTCACATAAGTCGCCCCCGCGAAGTCAGTAAATCATTCAAAGGGTTATGTATACGCTTTATCTATAAGGTTCATATTGATACTTTACGACACCTATTCTAATAGCTTTAATCGATGAGATCGAGTCTCACTCATAATATTATTTTTTATTATGTATTTATGTTATTGTTTTATTTTCCACTTTTGTAATGAAATGAAATAATTTATTTGCTTGATTTTGGGTACAAGATAGGATGACACATTGTATATCTAATAAAGTAAATTGTAACATAAATAAAGAACCCCGTACCAAAAGTATGGAAAATGTGGTTTCAGTTAAATATTCTGAGATTATGATATAATATAGATTTTAACATCCTGAGCAAAAGTCTCTATGGGGGCTACCACTGTTGCCGAGTCCCTTTCAGAGTTACGATTGATTTTATATCAGATAACAAATCATTATTTAGATGCAATTACCAACTGTTTATTTAAACAATTGACATTAGATTGAACCTATATTGCGATATTTGCGTTAATCTGGCCATTTGACGAAAGATAAAATGACTGCAATGTAACGAGTAACACTATTTTTCTTTCATTTTATCCGTTATTAATAGTTTGTTTTGTCTGGTACAGTCTACTATAAAAATATGGGTGCATTAAAATGCACAAAAATATGTTCCAATGATCTGTGTGTCGTTGTAATAAGAACTTCGTAAAATATTTATGAAACGATTTAGTTTGCAGTTGAAAAACACGCTGGATGTGTCATTACTGATATTACTGTCACTGTGACAACGTGCCCAATTGGTACTAGAGTCGATTTCCTTGAGTGTACAAAATCAGTCGTAACTCTGAAAGGGACTCGTCAACAGTGGTAGCCTCCATAGAGACTTTTGTTCAGGACGTTGAAATCTATATTATATCAAAATCTCAGAATATTTAACTGAAACCATATTTTCCATATTTTTGGTACGGGGTTCTTTGTCCAAACATGACGGTGGTGAGCGTGGTTGCGTTGTCTGGCTCAAGGAGTCCACGGAAGACCAGCGTCGTGGTATCTAACTGGTAACTCGGCATATGCTGAGTGGAAGGATATATATATATATATATTGCTGGTATTTAAGATTGTTGATTAGTTTACGATATGTGATACTTCTATTTTTACTTAAAAGGAGACCCCTAATGCTGTTATAGATAATAAGAATAAGTTACTTAAATAAACATTTTTGATTTTGATTTTGATATTCAATACTTTTTCTTTCTTTTTTTTTTTTTTTTATGCACGACGGGTTCGTACTTGACCTCAATCACACCTGATGTTAAGTGAAGATGAGGTCGAAGGTGGAAGCGTACTGACCCGGAAACCCCAACACATTTGGGGGACTGGCTATCTTATCTCTGACAACCGGAACACAACAATGCTATTAACATTGCTGCTTGGCGGCAGATTTAGATAAGATGGTGGTAGCTAGCCAGGCGGACATTTTAAAATGCCCTACCACCAACCAATCTTTCTTTCTAATATGTCGTTTTTTTTTTAAATTAGTTAGATTTCTAAATACGTTCCTGCACGACCCACTTTTAGGGCTTCCCTTGAAAAATTGCTTTGGCGTTTCGACGAACGTGAGTGGAAAGTGTAAGTGAGACAGTGAGAGGCAAAGAAGGGTGAGTTTGGTGGCAGATTGGTGAATAAATGTCAAATTTACAATATTAATAGATATACGTATTATTATAAACCGTTTGGAAGAAATTTGGTTTATTTAATGTTTAAGTCTGTAATATTCATTATTGTATCTTTTATTTTCTAAATAATTAATCAATGGCTACTTTATATTTTCTAAAAAAAAAAAAATTATTGCGTTCCGATATTTGCCCTCGGTGAAATCTAACTAATATTATCTATATTTGTGTTATTTTCCTTGTCAGTGTTGTGTTAACTAGCGAAGGGCACAATGGGATTGACATGTCCCATAGGACAAAAATCCCTAAATAAAATAAAAATAAAAAAAAATAAAAAAAAAAAAACTAATATTATAAATGCGAAATTTTGGATGTTTGTTCGTTTGTTGTTCAATCACGGCGATGCGGCTGAAGGGATTTGGATGAAATTTGGTATATAGGTAGAATATACCCTGGATTAAGACACAGGATACTATTTCGCGATAAAGTAATTCCACGCAGGCATAGCCGCGGGCGGAAAGCTAGTTTTTCATAAATATAAAGAAGTTATTGATCGATTTCTTTTAATAGTTACAGGAGTTCTAACTATATTCTCCGACGCAATGCAAATTCAGTGGTAATTTTAATCCAATAGTCTATGTTTTATTACTATTTTGACGACCTGTTTGGTGTAGTGGTTAGCAACTCTGCCCACTATACCAAATGGTTGCGGGTTCGAATCCCGCTAGGGGCATATTGTTTGTGTGATGAATACGGACATGTGTACCCGAGTTATGGATGTTTTCATTTATAATAAGTATTTATTTACAAAAAAAAAATATATTTATGTAGTATATCAACCATCTGGTATCCACAACACAAGCCTATAGTTGCTTACTGTGGAACTAGATGGCGTTGTGCGTAAGTCTAAGGATATTTATTTATTATTTATTATTTAAATACTTATACTATATCTAAAGCAAGCTACCGATTTATTAGAAAACATTTTTATTCTATCACTGACAGGTACTATATTCATGTGCAAAAAATTAAGAACTTTAAGGTTATACGAAGTAAAAATCGTTCGCTTACTAGACTGCTAATCTAAAGAAATCAATCGGCCGTTTAGCATAATCGCGCGGTTGTTTTCCGCGCGCCGTGCCGTAAAATACCGCGGGTCGAATTGGTTGCGTGTAACGGAGCGTATATGTCGGCGAGTGAATTATTGCGAAGGGTTTTGGTACAAAACAGGTGAGGTAATCCACTTCAAACCAAAGTGCGGTACCAAGATATATTTTTTAGTATGACAACACAGCTTTACGACGGTATTTTATTTAGCAGTATAGCCGTGAATCTGGTTTTTACCCAACTGCGAAAGAAGGAGTAATTAAATATTGGGTCTTTACCTATGAAATTGGGAGTTTTTTTTCTTCGTTAATCATGTGTACCAGTTCCTGCGATTTTCAACGCTATATCCGAATTTGTTTTTTATTTCACATGAAATATTTTTTAATTTCTGGGCTAAATCACATAATAAAAAAAAATTGAACAGAGCTCTTTTCATGTGCTTCCCATAATCATTTCTTAGATACGCTGAAACTTTTATAAAGCGGTTACGTTTAAAAATTAACGCAGCCTATACTTAACTTAATGTTATCCGATAATACACACAAAGTTTAGGTAAATTTGAATTTGCCGATCCCAAAAAAAAAAACAAAAATGTTTTTTTGGAGAAAACAGTCTTAATGAAATTCTTCATACAAATCGCCAATTTCATAGGTAAGGACCTAAAATTATATCTGGCCGTTGTTGATCCAGGTTCACCCGACATTGATTGAGCCAAACCTACATCGTGTTGACTCAGCTTTAATTATCTCATCAGTGTATCTCTTTCCTTTCGGTTTCTAGCATACTCCATCAACAAGTGTTGGACATCCTCAACCACTCCACAGACTTCGAAGTTAGGAGTGTCTGTTCTTTTCATCAGATATCCAAACTTGTTTAATGGATAGTGACCCGGGCCCCTATCACATAATTTCATAGTTATCGTCATCGCTTACGACAATTCTGTTAATGCTTCTGTTCTGTTCTTGAATGTATAGAACGCTTGTGCAGGCTGAATAGGATACAAATATTTTAAATATATACTAGCATTTTTTGTTGTTGTTTAACGTTTTATTAAACCCCTTATTCGCTTTAGGACAGATAATAAATAAATATGAATATCCTTGGACATACACACAACGCCATCTAGTTCCACATTAAGCAACTATAGTCTTGTATTATGTATACCAGATGGTTGATAAACTACACAAATACATTTTTGTTGCAAATAAATACATAAATAAATGAAAATCATCCATAACTCGGGAACACATGTCTGTATTCATCATATAAACTTATGCGTCTAGCGGGATTCGAACCCGCGACCTTTTGGTATAGCAGTCAGAATTTTTAACCACTACACCAAACAGGTCGGCGTAATAAAATATCGAAAGTAAAAAGCAAGTAGGTACGAGAAAGATCTGAGATCGTCTTTTGTTTACATAGTTAGCAAGTTCCATAGAAAGACACTTTAGGTAATTTTTTATTTTTTTTTATGCACGACGGGTTCGTACTTGACCTCAATCACACCTGATGTTAAGTGAAGTCAAAGTCAAAATGCTTTATTTTGTAGGTACACAGAGTACACTTAAAATAGTCAATTTTACATAGTAAATTTTAAATTTTTTAAGCCACTGCTTGTTCAAAATACAATATTCCCCTGAGAAGAACAAGCAAGAAACTCGAAGGGTTGCTCTTTTAAAATCAGGCTTTGAATTTACATAAAGGTTTTTATATTACAAACAGGTTTTTAAATTTCATTATTAATTGTGAAATAGCCTGGCATGCGAACGATCTGATTATGTCCAGGGATGATTATCATCTAAATAGTCTGATATTTTATAATACTTATATATTTATAAGATAAGGTCGAAGGTGGAAGCGTACTGACCCGTCAAGCCCAACACATTTAGAGACTGGCTATCTTATCTCTGAAAACCGGAACACAACAATGCTAGATAAGATGGTGGTAGCTAACCAGGCGGACATTTAAAACGCCCTACCACCAACCAGGTATAACTTAGAATTTTATTTTATCTTGTTAGAGGTTCATTAAAATAGTGATTCCAACTGTTCCATTTGCCAATTATGGAACACTAAAAAACTGCCGCCTTTCAATTAGTCCGCCACCGGTTCGTGACCCAAATATTGATTTTCCCTGCGGTTTTGTATCACGAGAGTGTAGGGTCGATTCGGCTTTGCCCTACAATACGTTACCTACTTTATTGGCGGACTGACTAGGCTGTTATAGGCTGAGTATATTTAAAAATAAACTGGTTGTGTAATCGGTCACGTAAGTAAAAGACGGTCATGTCTGAGTAGGCCTTGTGCCCGAGGGCTTCGTAACTAGAATCTTACGTATCTATATCTTACGTAAAACACGGTATTTTAGGATAAAATACGGTAATATTCGGTAAAAAACGTATTAAATAAAATTACATGATGTAAATACAAGAAATAAAGATAAGAAAGAAGAAAGAAAAGAGAAAATTCTTTATTGTACACAGCTTAAAAATATACACAGTGATATTATTTTAACAAGTATACAAAGGCGGTCTTATCGCTTATAGCGATCTCTTCCAGACAACCATGGCAAAGGAACTTGATATAATACACTACTGCTGCGTAGCGTAAAGCAAACTTACAAAAGTAAAATATATGTAGATCCTTATACTAATGTAAGCTTGCAGGTCGCCTCGGTCGCCTCCACGAAGTTAGTAATTTATTTAAAGAGTTATTCTATATGCTATTTCTATAAGGTTCCTGTTGATATACAAAATCTTCCTTTCAATAAATTTAAATATACTATAAAACAGAAACTTATTGAGAAAGCATATTATAAAGTATCAGATTATTTAGATGATAAACATTCATGGACATAACCAGTTCGTTCGCATGACCAGGCTATTTCATAATTAATAATGAAATATTATTGTGGCCTTTTTGTAATATAAAAACCTTTTTTCTAAAAGAGCAACCTCTCGAGTTTCTTGCTTGTTCTTCTCAGGGGAAAGTTGCCTTTTGAACAAGCAGCAGCTTTAAAAATGTAAAATCTGACTATTTTTTACCGCCTCCGGGGCTCAATGTAAACAACATAGGGTTTATGATTCGGAGGTCGCGGGTTCGATTCTCAACTGGGTACATGTTGAGTACTCGGTTTGTTTGGTGGTAGGGCGTTTTAAATGTCCGTCTGGCTAGCTACCACCATCTTATCTAAATCTGCCGCCAAGCAGCAATGTTAATAGCATTGTTGTGTTCTGGTTGTCAGAGATAAGATAGCCAGTCCCCCAAATATGATGGGGTGAAGTTGGCCGAGTGTTAGAAGGGCGTGTTTGCAGTGCTGTGAGATTGATGGATGATTGATTTAGATAAATAATTAAGAATAGCTATAAATTCTGGATTTTGTACTACCTAAGTAACCGTACAGTGCATTGGTAATTTTACTGTAATGCTGTATGTGAAAGATTGAATAAATAAATAAATAAATTACTGCCGTTTGCATTTCATTGGCTACACTCCCATTTCCCGAGGGGGGAAGTGGGAAACTTCTTTTCCTACTTACACATCCTATTCCTTTAATTAGTCTGGGGTCCAAGGTAGCAATAGAATCACGTAGGGCACAGTCTACCTTCAGTAGGCGCCGTGCAGAGTACCACTGTCGATCCTAGCTTACAGGAGTTACAGTGGGAGGAGTGTGGAGGCGGGATCTGTACATGATGTAAGTAAATGCATACAAACTATACTAAAATATTATTCTGTTACCGTATTCCAGATCCGAGCTGTTTGCACAGCTAACTAACATAGTCGCTGTAATAACAGTAAATTTCACTGAGCTTCGCCGAATTTACTAGCGTTATTTAAAGCCGACTGCGCAAGTGGTGTTGTGTTGTTGCGTCGTGTGTTCGTGCATTAGGTTGCTGGCTCAAATTGTTATTATAGTCCAGTAAAAATATGCAATTTATGTGGTGTAACATCCTATAGTTAAATTTCTGCTTTTTTGTAGAAGGATAGAGTACCCTTCAGTAATCAAATAAACACAATAAACCTCTGACGCAATTGGAGTCAGCGTCCGGAGTCCGAAGGAGTAGGAGCTGGTAGTGGTAGGTCAGGTGAACTGTATATGTCCTCCTCTCACTAAGAATTATGAGTGGTAGCTCAGAATTTGTATCCGTCTGGTGGCCACCTGACAGTTTCTAACAATTATGTAGCTTCAGTAAACCAGCGCTGAGCTGATAAGCTCAGCATATAGCTGAGTCAAATCAATTCATAGCCGATGAGCAAATTACATTAAGAGGTGTGTCAGGATCGTAGTAAGTGGAGGTCTATGGGAAACAGGCGTGACATTATGTATGTATGTCATCATCATCATCATCAGCCCGTAAACATCCCACTGCAGGGATATAGGCCTTCCCTCGTATATGAGGGAGTGCGGGTCATATTTTTTTAATTTTTTTTTTATGATTGACTGGATTCGCGTTTGACCACAATCTCACCTGATGGAAAGTGACGATGTGGTCGGAGATGAAGCACGCGATCTCAGTAAATGCCTATTCACTCTGCTCTTGAAGATCCCAAGGTTGTAGGATTCAGGAAAGACTGACGCCGGATGGGAGTTCCATGCCTTGGCTGTTCGGATGATGAATGAAGAATCGAACTTCTTAGTGCGAATGTTCGGTATATTAACTATATACGGGTGGAATCCCTCCCAGTGGTCCGAAGATGGAAGGGTGACGGTGGAATAAGATTATGTAATTCCAACGCACACTCCCCGAAATGTATCCTGTAAAAAACTGAGAGACAGGCGACTTTGCGACGGTGTTCAAGGCTCTGCAATTTAGCAGTCATCGAACTATCACCTATAAGTCTCATGGCACGTCGTTCCACAGAATCGAGTGCAGCTAGTTGGTACTTGGCTGAAATATAGTGTGCCGGCCCAATGCGGGTTGGGGATTTACAAAATTTCATCCAAATCCGTTCACCCCATTCGCCGTGATTGAGCAACAAACAACCCTGTTTGGTGTAGTGGTTAGAACCTCTGCTACTATACTAAATTGTCGCGGGTTCGAATCCCGCTAGGGGCATATGTTTGTATGATGAATACAGATATGTGTTCCCGAGTTATGGATGTTTCTCATTTATGTATGTAGGTATTTATTTCCAAAAAAAAATGTATTTGTGTAGTTTATCAAACATCTTGTATCCATAACACAAGCCTGGATGCTTACTGTGGACCTAGATGGCGCTGTCTGTATGTGCAAAAGGTAGATATAGATATAACAACTGTTTTCTTATTACCTCAAGTTAAAGTTCATATTGTTGCTTCTATATTTTCTTTGGATTTTCTCCCGATACGCTTTCAATTCACTTCCTAATCCCATTTCCGCAAGAGGTAGCATTAGATATCCGACTTATGTATCAAGGAGGCGCGGACCCCTTAGGACCTAAACACACAGCATTGCATTGCCTTTTTTTTAAATTACAGAACCACTTTTAATTTTACTTACCAAATGAATACCAAGTTACACGTGTTCTTTTTATGGTTCCATACTCAAGAAGGAACCTATATAGTTTAGCCATGCCTTTCTGTCTGTTCGAAGCTTAGCTCAGAAGCTTTTTTTTTTATTCACGACGGGTTTGTACTTGACCTCAATCACACCTGATGTTAAGTGAAGATGAGGTCGAAGGTGGAAGCGTACTGACCCGGAAACCCCAACACATTTGGGGGACTGGCCATCTTATCTCTGACAACCGGAACACAACAATGCTATTAACATTGCTGTTTGGCGGCAGATTTAGATAAGATGGTGGTAGCTAGCCAGGCGGACATTAAAATTTGTTGTTAGTATTGTTGTGTCTGTTTTTGCCAAAATACAGTTTTAAGATCAAACATTGTGCATAATAATGATTTTATAAACAACATCATCAAAGTGTACTCGGTGACTGAGTTTGGGACTTCTACATTTGGTAATAAGTCAAGTGACCATAGCTTCATTTGAAATACAAAACAATATTAGTTAGGTTTAAAATTATTGAAAGGAAGACTTTCAACAATTTTAATTTAACTAAGCTTGTAAAGGTGAATGTCGTGTCGTACCAAGAGGTTAAAACGAGGGCGGAAAGTAGAGAGACATGGTCGTTACTCCACCGACAAGAGCATAGCTCTTAAATTGAAGAAGAAGAATCTTGTAAATGCGAAAGTTTAGATGTTTGTTTGTTGCCCAATCACGGCGAAACGGATGAACGGATTTGGATGAAATTTGGTATATAGGTAGAACATACCATGAATTAAGATATAGGATAATAATTTTTAACCCGATAAAGTGGATAGTTAAAATAAATTTGCGCGATGAAGTTATTCCACCACGAAGCCGCGGGCGGAAAGCCAGTTCACATAACATTATAAAATCACAATTATAAAAAAAAAAAAAAAAGTTTTTATTTCTTTTTCAAAGTTTGCTTACAGGTAGTTAGTAGCTGGAGGAATGATGCCTGTGCTAGGAGACTCCGCTCTCTCGGGGGAGTCACCACCCACACGCAAGCCTCGCGAGAAGGCGCGCGTGGTGTTCCCACGCGCCTTCTTGAGGTGGCTGGACCAGGAGATTCCTCCCTGCTCCAGCCTATAGGAGGGCCCGCCGCCGCCGTTGTCCTGGCGGCGGGCGCCGCGCTGGCGTGGCTGCGGACGATTACCGAGGGGTACCCGTGGCCACGCCGTTTCGGTGCGCGCGGAGGAACACCGGGGGGTGTTTAGTGGGTAGGACCGCTCCCGTCTGGAGACTGACTGACCGGGGTCAGCGGCGAGTCGAAAGCGTAAATGTGTTTTCCCCCCGTCAAAAAAAAAAAAAAAAAAGGAGGCTCCGCTCTTCATGACAATTTTTTACGTATCTTTACACAATGTATTAAATGATCATTATTTTATAGTAGTCCAATAATCATACGACGTATCGACCTCAACCGTGACAGTGTGCGCAGGGCTTTAGTATCCGAGTATCCGACGGATAAAATGGGAAACTAATGCGTACTGCAAAGGAAATGTGATTAGGATATGAAATGAAAGCACACTGTTGGTTAATAAAAACATACGAGACTTGTTCAGTGTAGTGGATAGAAACTCTGACTGATATACCAAAAGGTCGCGGGTTCGAATCCCGCTAGGGCCATATGTTTGTATGATATGATTGTTTAACCGCCTCCGTGGCTCAATGTAAACAACATTGTGTTTACGATTCGGAGGTCGCGGGTTCGACCCACAGCGGGGTACATGTTTTAAGTACTCGGTTTGGTTGGTGGTAAGGCATTTTAAATGTCCGCCTGGCTAGCTACCACCATCTTATCTAAATCTGCCGCCAAGCAGCAATGTTTAATAGCATTGTTTTGGACCAGTTGTCAGAGATAAGATAGCCAGTCCCCCAGCCAGAAGTTGAGGTTTCCGGGTCAGTACGCTTCCACCTTCGACCTCATCTTCACTTAACATCAGGTGTGATTGAGGTCAAGTATCAACCCGTTGTGAATAAAAAAAAAATTATGAATACAGACATTGTGTTCCCGAGTTATGGATGCTTTTCATTTATATATGTATTTATTTCCAAAAAAAAATGTATTTGTGTAGTTTATCAACCATCTGGTATCTATAATACAAGCTTACTTGCTTAGTGTGGAACTAGATGGCGCTATGTGTATGTGCAAAGATATTTATATTTATTTTATGTTTTAATGTACTATAACAATTAATAAATATATTTGATTTGATTTCATGTTACTTATTTAATCAACTCGGTGTCTGTCGTTTGTTATAAGTATTTATTTCAGAAACCAACGAGGAAAATAAAAAGAGGTAGACCGAGAATAAGCTACATGCAGCAGATAAAAGAGAAGTTGAACGTCGTGTCGTATCAGGAGGTCAAGAGGAAGGCGGTGAGCAGAGAGATATGGAAAAATCTCCACCGACAAGAGCATGGCTCTTAAATTAGATGATGAAGTAAATACATATATAAATGAAAAATATCCATAACTCGAGAACAAAATGTCTGTATTTGTCATACAAACATATGCCCCTATCGGGATTCAAACCCGCGACCTTCTAGTATAGCAGTCAGAGTTTCTAACCACTACACTGAACAGGTCGTCATAACACCTACATAATAATACTTAATTGCAACTTGCAGTGCCTGAACTAGGAAAATCCTGTGCTTCAGGAGAAGCTACGGCTTCTATGACTTAAAATAATATAATCATATAGATATAACAATTAAGTATAAATGTCGTTTTGCCCATTTTAATGCAGAACACTAAAAAGTCGTCGAAGAGACGTCGCGTCCCTCTGCATTCTCTATCGCATATTTCATGGGGAGTGTTCTGAAGAACTGTTCGAGCTAATACCCGCTGCTCAATTTAACCGATACACTTCTCGCCGAAAATTAAATTTCCATCCACATCACCTGGATGAGTGGAAGTCTACCACTGTACGTTTCTCAAGAAACTTCTTACCACGTACGACCACCCTGTGGAACGGACTTCCGGTAGCGGTATTCCCGAACGAGTACGACATTGGAACCTTCAAGAAACGAGCCTACACCTTCCTCAAAGGCCGGCAACGCATCTGTGACCCTTTTGGTGTTGCGGGTGTCCATGGGCGGCAGTGATTGCTTTCCATCAGGTGACCCGCATGCTCGTTTGCCGCCCTCTCATATAAAAAAAAAAGTAATTCCAACTCAAATAAACCTAACCATGAAGTGATTTTAACGTTCCTAGGGTAGTGTCAGGATTTACGGGCCACAGTCAATATGCAGTTTGGATCGAAATTGATTGGATTCGAGGAGGTCTGTCAAACTGGCTCTTCTTAATTGCCAGTAATTAAAAGTTATTGAGTACTTATCTCATTTAGAGGTGCTTTAAAACTGAGTAACAGGAATGAGACAAGTAAAATAAAATAAGTAACTAATCTTAGATAGATACATTCGTTACTAAACAATTCTACCAAAAATGATTATAGAGTGGATAAAAATCTATTATGAGACTGAGGGACTATTGCAACACGTAAAATAACACACATGTACAACTACACCTCTCACACAAACGCAGATCCCACGAACACACACATCCATACATACATACATTTTAACCGCCTCCGTGGCTCAATGTAAACAACATTAGGTTTACGATTCGGAGGTCGCGGGTTCGATCCCCAGCGGGGTACATGTTTAAGTACTCGGTTTGGTTGGTGGTAGGGCATTTTAAAATGTCCGCCTGGCTAGCTACCACCATCTTATCTAAATCTGCCGCCAAGCAGTAATGTTAATAGCATTGTTGTGTTCCGGTTGTCAGAGATAAAATAGCCAGTCCCCCAAATGTGTTGGGGTTTCCGGGTCAGTACGCTTCCACCTTCGACCTCATCTTCACTTAACATCAGGTGTGATTGAGGTCAAGTACAAACCCGTCGTGCATAAAAAAAAAAATCTAATGATTATAAAGTGGATAAAAATCTATTATGAGACTGAGGGACTATTGCAACACTTAAAATGACACACACATGTACAACTACATCTCTCACACAAAAGCATATCCCACGAACATACACACACATTCATATTAGATTAAGTTTTATTCTATTTTGCACTAGCTTTGACTCTATCGCGGATGTGTTTGTTCACTTGATCAGGATAAAAAATATCCTATATTTTAACAGAAAGAAAGGAAGAAATGTATTTATTGCCAACAAATACAGAGAATTTCGTAAGGTAATGCAGGTTATGTTCTACTTATGTACCAAATTTCAACCAAATCCGTTCATCCGTTTCGTCTTAATTGGGCAACAAACAAACTAACATCAAAACTTTCGCATTTTTAATATTAGTTAGATTAGATTAGATAATTTGTGTTCCTTTTATGAAGAAAACTTAGGTACTACTGGCTTTCTGTAATTAATTTCACTATGTATTTGTCAGTTTCCAAACGATTTAAATAAAAATAAATAAACAAACACATGGGCGTTTAAAAATTAAAAAATGCGCGAATTGGTAAACATTTCTCCTTTATTTGAAAATCCTTTAATAATCTATTTCACCGCAGGACAATACTTCATTTAAATACACACACAATAAAAAATAAAAGAGCCGGTATTTTTCCTCTCCCAGTCGCATCTCATACGAGCCTGTGTTAGATGTTCAGATTGACGTGAAATAGACTCAGACATAGAATGAATGGCACCGCCACGTCCGCCATGTTGGATGACTACTCTAACGTCTGCGTATGGGGTTGCATATATAGTCCAGTAAAATACGTAATATTTGTGGTGTAACTTCCTATAATCTTAAAGTACTTGATTTTTTGTAAAAGGATAGAGTACCCATCAGTAATAGAATAAAAATGTTTTCAAACCATTCTGTGCTTGCTTTAGGAATTTAGTTATAAAACCTGTTTTGTGTAGTGTTTAAAAATTCTGACTGGTATACCAAAAGATTATGGGTTCAAATCCCGCTAGGGGCATATGTTTGTATGATGAGTATAGACATGTGTTCCCGAGTTATGGATGTTTTTCATTTATATATTTATTTACAAAAAAAATGTATTTGTGTAGTTTATCAACCATCTGGTATCCATAATACAAGCCTAGTTGCTTAGTGTGGAACTAGATGGAGCTGTGTGTATGTGCAAAGATATTTATTTATTTATTTAAAGTTACCACTGTGTATTTCATTGCGTTGTAGAATATGCTAAAATCTCCTAAAACAATTTTTCAAAAAAATAATCAATGGCTACTTTTATATTTTCCAAAAATAGTTTATTGAGTCGTGGTATTTGTCTTCGGTGAAATTTTTCATAAATATAAAGATCGATCGATTTTTTTTAATAGTTACAGGAGTTTTACTAAATTTCCCGACATAATGAAATTCACAGTGATAATTTTAATGCAATAGTCTAGTATTAGAAAACATTGTCATTAGGTACTCTATCCATGTGCAAAAAATCACGGCCTTTAAGATTATTGGAAGTTAAAAATGTATCCTTACTGGACTAATACTGGCGGCAATCGCGCTATTTTACAAAGCACGAACGAACGATTAAATCTTTGAGGTTACCAAAGTACAAACAAACGCAAAACTTTTAAGAGCTAACTACGAATATTAAAAATATTACACGAGTATTATATTGATAGCTGAAAATCAGTGTTTTGCTCTCTGAGCAATTATACACACTGAGCTATGACTCATTTGTACGGCTGTAGCACACACATACTCTAGTGTATCCTGATGTTACTTTTATTATTATTATTAAGAGCCCATAGTGTCCCACTGCTGGGCAAAGGCCTCCCTCATCTGTTTCCAGTCGTTTTCCACAAACCATCCCTTATTAAAACTGTAAAGCTCGTCTCTCCACCGTTTTCGAGGTCTGCCACGTTTGCGTCTGGCGGTTGTAAGAGTCCAAATAGTGGACGCATTTGCCCACAACTCGCACGGCATGCGGCCCACGTGACCCGCCCAGTCCCACTTCAACGTTGCCGCTTTTTTCCCTACGTCAAAGATCCGAGCCCGTGAGCGTAGTGTAGCATTTCTGACGCTGTCGATCAGTTTGACTCCCAATATGCTACGTTCCATGCTCCTCTGACAAACCCTGAGTTTTGATTTCTGACGTTCCGTCACTTTTATGAATTGATATAAAATATGTTTATCCAATTGCTTTGGAACTTGGTATGTGTGTGACTGGAGATACAAATAAACGATTTATCTATCTAAATATTAGACCAATTTCGGTTCAAATACTAAGCTCTATATGAAATGTATTTAAAGTAACATTTTATGTTATATCGCTTAATTTAGGTATTATCATTCAAACTTAGAGCGATGGAGCCCCAAGTTAATGGCGAATAGTTTTAGTTTATTCATGTATATTAGCTACTATCCGCAGTCAAGTCCCTAAAAATCAAACTGATTAATTATTTTCTAAAAAAATATGAAATACTTAGCAGTGCTGCCAGGTGAAAAAATGCAGCAATCGAACACCAGATTATAAAAGTTGTATTCCCAAAGAAATTTTTTATAACCATTTAAGTATTTAAAAACCAAAGAACCAAATAGCATATTTTTATTTTGCAGGCGCCATTTTGGATTTTTTATCATAAAATATCATATTTTTTATCACTCTATAGAACAAGACGAATCGTACGACACCTTGTAATTCTAATCCCCGGTTACAATGAAACTCCTGGCAATAACCAAAGAACTTGCAACGATCTATTTTACGGTTTCATATGTTAAAATATTTCATCATCATCATTATCATCTGATTTAAGAGCCATGCTCTTGTCGGTGGAGATTTTTCCATATCTCTCTGCTCAAAGCCGTCCTCTTCACCTCCTGATAAGACACGACGTTCAACTTCTCTTTTATCTGCTGCATGGAGCTTACTCCTCTTTCTCTTTTTCTTTTCCCCTCTATTCTTCCTTCTATTATAGTTTTGATGAAATCATCGTGTCGTATAAGGTGTGCCAGCATTTTTTCTCTTCTATTCTCAATTATTACCAACAATTTCCTTTTTTCCTTTACTATATTTAAAACCTCTTCGTTCGTTTTCTTTTCTGTCCAGCTGATACTTTCCATTTCAGTATTTCAGTTTGTGTAATATTGTTACCAGATTTACCTTAAAGTTATGCGAAAATTCAGATTTTATAAACATCGTACGATTTCCCTTACGATACGTACATCATCGAAAAATCGTAGCCCTTAGGTTATGTAACGTCATCGGTATCGTCATCTATTACGTTGACCAATGAGAAACTGTCAAATTGCCGAGCGAGCAATGAGCCAACCAATCACATGCTAGAACGTAACCGATGACAATCACGATGAAATCATGTAATAGAACACTTGGTTCTCAGATTCAGAGAGGTGAAAATAATGATTTCAAATTGTATTCAAACTTCTCAAAGACAAAAGATTAAAGATAATACACACATACACACACATACACGCACACGCACTCTAATCAAAGTTTATGTCCACATCTTGTCTCACACTGGTGATCTGTCACACAGGTTTTTTAGTACGGACACCAGTCTCTCACGAAAACTATGTTTATTCTCATAGATTACGCACCTATTGTTGAACTATGTATATTTAAGTGAGGGAAAATAAAAACTTTTCGTATTTCGTATTGTATAATTACTACAATAATCCAAATATATCTACACAGACACCCTGCGGTAACTCTATATTAATAAATACCTAAAGCAAGAAACGAGTAAAGCGCTCTAATCCGCCTTTCGCTAAAAGCATACCGATGTACCGCATTTGGTCAGTTCCACTCGTTTAAAATGACCCCCTATCTCCGTCTAACACTACAGAGATGACAGAGACAAATAAGGGGCCGGGTTCTCGTAGACTTTTTATTTGACCGTTAAAAGTTTGCCCCAAGATTTGAGGGAATAGGGTTGGGGTAGTGTTCCCGGGATTGGATTTGTTGTTTGGGAAATTAAATTAAATATTGTATTATAAATAAGAGATAGGGCGGAAAAGTTCTCGAGTGGCGACCACGCACCGGAAGACGCAGTGTGGGCAGGCCCCCCACGAGGTGAACCGACGATTTGGTAAAAATCGCGGGAAGCCGCTGGACGCGGGCAGCGCAGGACCAATCGTTGAGGAGATCTTGGGGAGGCCTTTGTCCAGCAGTGGACGTCTTCTGATATGATGATGATAATATAAAATGGTCGTATAGTTCTCGGTAGAGGAAAATAGAATCAACCTGTCTCTTCCCGTGGGGTGAATAAGAGGCGGCTAAACGATCGTGAGCGTAACAGTATAGACCAGCGCTAGGCAGGAGCGTCAAATTCAATTCGGAGGTCACAGGTTCGATCCGCAGCGGGGTACATGTTTAAGTACTCGGTTTGGTTGGTGGTAGGGCATTTTAAAATGTCCGCCTGGCTAGCTAACACCATCTTATCTAAATCTGCCGCCAAACAGCAATGTTAATAGCATTGTTGTATTCCGGTTGTCAGAGATAAGATAGCCAGTCCCCCAAATGTGTTGGGGTTTCCGGGTCAGTACGCTTCCACCTTCGACCTCATCTTCACTTAACATCAGGTGTGATTGAGGTCAAGTACGAACCCGTGGTGCATAAAAAATAAGACATTCTGTGGTAATTAGGACAAATCTGCCCATGGAAAGCGAGTGGACTCTCATAGGTTGTTGATATGATACTATTCAGTCTTCATGACTGGAGCATGTGTAAACGACAAGCCCAGTCAACCAATGTACTTTCCAATGTCAAAAGCACATAATTAGAAAATTCCTACGACACAATTTGACGGTAATCCATAAAAAAACAAAACGCCATCGAACACACAGTTGATCCATTCAAAAAAACAATAGTGCCCCATTTCAAATATTTCATAAACAATATTTCCCACTATCGGAATATTGTCGTACAAAAATTAATAGAAATGTGAAAAATGTAATTTACTTCAAATTAGTAAAGCAACAACGTAGAGAGGTGTACGTAGAATTTTCAAGATGAATAATTCAATGTACACTAAAAGTGGCGAATAGTGCACATGGAAGCAATTTCGGCAATATTCCGGAGTTGTCCCGGGAAAATGAGATTACAGCGCAACACTAATCGAAACCCCCGGGACTGGGCAGCCTCTGGCACTCTGCCAGACGCAACTGAAATGCGAAAAAAAAAATTACAGTAGTGGTTCGGTAGTAATGGTGGCTTATTCACAGATTTTGTGGTATTCGAAATTTAAATTACAATTTAGTTATTTAAAACCGAAAAACACCGAAAAGCGTTGTATTTCGGCCGTTTGTATATTTTTTTACACGATTTTTATTAGCTTAATTTGTAATTAACAATGTAATCAAATCTTGAAAGTTAATTTCTCTAATATAGAAATTTTGGCATCCACGATACAGGCCTAGCCTAGTGTGGACGCTACAGCAAATGTATAATTATGTATGGTCCTTTTTGGTAAATAAACATCTTATCTTATCTTATCTTATCTAATTTAAACTTACTCCTTGAAACCACCTTTAGTATGGAAGCCCAACAATATCAGGTTGATTTCGGCTATGGTTCCTAGTGGAAAGTTTTTTGGTATTCAGGAGTGAAGCTGCCAGCCGAAAATTTGTGGAATTCCATACTAATGTTAGTTTCAGAATGGTTTACTTTGTATGGGTAATAGAAATTTTTTGATCGAATTCGACTATGGTTCTTTGGGGAAAGTTGTTCGTAATCAAGAGTGGCGTCACGAGATAATGGGAATTACACGAATTCAAAATCACCCTGTATATTTAAGTGGAAACTAACGTTTAAAGGTTGAAATAGGCGACGGAGATCCTAACATAGTGATAAGAACTAAATATCTTGGATTTACATGGCAGTTCTTCGCTATATAGCGGAAATCTCTGCTACGTGGTAGCGCTACATCGTAGAAACTGAAGTTTTCATTCAAGACGGATTTCATTCAAGAATTTCATTTTCGTTTTATCTCAATATTCATTAGGTTATGTTATTATTTGATTTTGCTAAATGTTATGTACACCGTAATTGTCACATATATTAGAAATAATTACATCTACAAATTTTCTGAAAATGTATAAATATATGTGATGTGGTTGTACTATTATAAATAAATAAATAAGACTGCATTGTAAAATTCATTCTCGAGAAAAATTGTCAAAGAGAGACTTGAACGCATTTTTTAAGTCGTAGATGCTCGTAGAGATGATGTCATATGTAAGTGTGTAGCAGTCGTAGCTGCTACGCTTGTCGGTTACGTAATAACTCCAAGCACATTGCCTGCATCTATGTACTGGCTACGCAAATACTGCTAATATGCCTATGTTATGACTGTCTTCAAAGAAAACCGAGGATTTATATACATAGAACCTTTTTAAAGTTCTATCGAAATGTTTAACTAAGGTACTATTGTAGTCCGTCCGCTTTGTCCGCTATAGGACCTCTACGATCCCACAGACAATGATGTAAGTGTGGGCACATTCTGGTCCTAAAGAATTTGATGTTTTTGCCATCGATTCGCTACAAAGAAGAAGTCCGTCTGCCTTAAAGTAATTGGATCGTGTTTTGAGTTGTTCACTCAAAAATTAATCCGATTAAAGTGAGCTACAATTACTAGTACAATCATATTGTCAAAAAATAGAATTGAATGTTCAATTATAGCGATATAAGTTTTAGTTGTAAACCAAGATCGTGTGCGTTTCTTGTACCGCTTCTGTCCGCAGATGATTGCTCTTTCCAAAGCGGCAGTAACTTGGACATACCGAATGCCAAAGAAATGCTTAAGGCCTAATATTTTTCCAATAGATTTAAATTGATTTTCAACAAATGATATAATGTATTTTACAACGAAATTACTAAATATTAAAAATATAGGTCACAACTTTAAAATTATAATACCCCTTTTCGTAAAAAAATTACGAATTTTGGTTATTTTGCATTCCATAAAATAAACTGAGTCTTGAATTTCTTTTCGTGGACTTTAGGGTTTTAATGTTAATCTCTGTTAAACAATTTGTGTGGAAGCTTCGCCTTTGCCTCATTTTTTACTTTTTTATATTTCTCATTGAAGTGTCAATTTTCAGAAATACATTTTTTCAAATAACATAATCTTTTATTTACAGAGAATGAAAAGAGTACAAACACATTGGTTTCACTTAATCTTACTAATATATTTCCCTAAATCGAAATTTTGCTTAAACGATTTGTATGAAATTTCACACTCAGATTGACTAGGTCTCTTCACTTCCCGGAATTTCAAATACATCCCGTGGGACTATGATCTAATTCCAAGATTTGACGATGCCAGTAATTTAATAATTATCATAGAAATCCTAAATGAGCGAATTCCCGTTCCTTCCAACTCGCTATGCATTGGGGTCTAGGATAGAGACCTAGTTGGCACCGCGCCAGCTAGCCTTGGCGAAGTCGGTCAAATGCCGCGTGTATCGTATTCACAAAGGAAGGTCAAACCCTCGGGATAGGGCTGGAACTTTTCGGGAAGAAATTTGATTAAAGGTCCATGTCGTACGCTTGGGGTAAAAGTTGGATCCATCTCTTCCAGTACGTACGAAAGGCAACTAATGGATCGTAAACGTTTTTTATTTTTAAATGTATTTAAAGATAAAAAAATACCGACACTTTTATATTTTGCGGGCGCCATGTTAGATTTTTTACCATAAAATGTGTGTTTGTTTGTTTGTAAACGCTTTATTGCACAAAAAGGCAATACATTAATTTTGTATTGATACATAAATTGAGTACAACGGCGGACTTATCCCATAGAGGGATTTCTTCCAGTCAACAATAGGGTTACTTACAAAACAGTAGATTGGGCGTATACAAATTACAGCAAATTCAAACTAAAGCAAATGTGTAATGACAATCTCGAGATCAAGACTTATCGAACGACACCTTGCACTTCAAATTCGGTCGAGTCTTTTAACTAACAGGAGGTAACATATATCTTGACCATACGTCTGGAGAGTCAGCCTTATGAATAAGTAGTACAAGCATGTCATTTTAACCCCCGACGAAAAACGATGATGGTTGTGTATTTAACGGCATTGAGTGTGTATGTCCAGTCTTTATCCGGATGTATCTCAGTAACGCTTGGTCGGATATTTATGTAAAAGACTGAACGAGGGGTAGATTCTAAGTAACGTTTGATGAAAATACGTAGGAAGAAATTAAGCATTTAACACCATTGGTTCGTGTATTGCAAACTGCAGGCTGCGGCTGAAAATCAGCGGCCGCTGGTTCCCAGCGACCATATGCTGAGCTACAGACCTTTCTGTCATGATTACAAAGTCATTTTATATTTTAGTTTTTACTGTTTTCTTGGCAAATAAAGATTTTCATTATTATTATTTTTTAATTTCTTTTTCTCAGCATGAGCTGGTATTATCATACCATTTACGGGCATTAACCAAGTAAATGGTATACTCCTATTTACTTATTATTATTATTATGAATTCATGTGGTAATTTTTAAAACATTTCTGTTTCAGTGTGTGGGCGTACGAAGACAATAGCGATCGTAATCACGTAAAGAAATATAGCCCTAAAATTTGTATGAACCAGTAATGGGCAGCAGCGTTTTTAATGAACAATTCCTAACAAGTTGCGATCCCCAACAGGAAATCTTTTATTACGGCAATGCCCGTCCAGCACTGAACTTATATAGACTGAGGAGCAGGAAAACTTTGACTTTGACTTTATTTTAATATTGACTTCCTAATAAACAGCAGATCATTATTAAAAACCTCCAAACTATTGTCAATTTACATCCGTAGCAATAAAAACCGTAGTAGAAATATCGTAGTCAGTTTCGTAGCGTAGTGCGGCCGTAGAATCGTTTTATATTATTTCGCTGCAGTAAAAACAACACGATGGTGTAGTTAATTCGTAGAAATTGCGTAGCGTATCTGTGACGTAGGTTATTGCGTAGCTCGGTAGCTGCTAAAAACGTAGACACCCGAATGTTCTGAATCTGAATTGCTGTTGGATATAATATGTAGTTACACTAGCGGAATTTTATTTTTGTTTCATAAAAATGAAACTGTGACTTTTCCGTATGTCAAATTTCGTTCCGCGAGTGTATCTTTGTACATACTAAATAAAAATCCTTTGAAGAGAAAGAAAATAAAAGAAGTGTTTTTATACGATGGTTAAATAAATAAGGCCATGTTTAGTAAATTGCAGAATTTTATATGCAGAAGTTTAATGTAGGAATATTTTTAGTCGCATTTATATTCAGAATGAACACAAGTAAACGATATTTAGCTCTATAAAGTTTTGATGGCTATCATAAAATCCAGGCAGTGAAGAAATGAACGCAACTTTACGAAAACGAGGCCTTATGTTCGTATAAAAAGAAAACTCACCCAAGAAGTTCATCTCGCCAACTCTTCTATCACACTTATTTGATTTAAAAAATAATTAATTTCCTACAACCTACTAACGATTCATAACAACGCCCGAATATATAAAAATATTTTGTATTTTAATTTAATTTTGAGCACCAATATATGAAGTCTACATTAGAAATAGTGATACGTATAGTTACTACTAGGAGTTAAGAAGAGATAGAGTGGTACGTAGTAAACTATGACATGGTTGGATCGACACGTCCTGCCGACGCGGCTGGCTGCGAGCCAATGCTGAAGCGCGCTGAAACGGCTTCTATTTATGCTGTGTGGGTATTCGAGACCTATTGCACACATAGCCAGCAAGCACGCACACTAGCTTACCTAAGAGGGGTGCACAAGGAAAATTGTTCAACCATTGTCAAGCGGTAATGGGGATAGAAAAGTTGATCCAAATTGTGCCTTTTAATAATGATCGCTGTAATTATCGCTATTGGGGGGCTCCGACCGAATTTCGCTTATAATTTTTTTTTGGTAAGTCGTCTATTCTTTTGGTGATTTCAGCAATTTAATGGTAAAGATACTTATGAATGGTAAATGTAATCTTTTCATTCTGACTGAAAATGTGAATAATTACTCAGCAGTAAAATACATTCGTCAACTTTCAAATAAAAGAAATCTATTTCTTTTTTAACGTTCGTTACGTTTTCGGGGTATGTAAAGAAATTTAAAATGGCGACGGCAAAATATCAAATTTGCTGCTGGATTTTTTGTTTTATAATAAGTGAATTGTTATTTCTTTATTAGAGAAAAAAACAGTACAACATCGTATAGATATAGCACATACCAAAAGTGTTTCCTCTGATAGGAATTACCAACAGAAATACTGAATAGTGAATTTCTTGTGTGCAATAAATGATAAATAAATAAATAAAATAAATAAAATAGTGAAGTATGCCAGAAATTGGTGCTAAGACCAATTTACCGTTCGAATAGATAAATCAATCTAAATCTACATTTCACAAAGTACACAATATCACGGTGCAAAGTTAAAATCACTATTCCAATAGCAAATACGGAACATCTATAAATAAAGAGTAAGTAAGAAAAATGGCACATATATTTCATTGCCCCCTTAACCCACACATGAGCGGGGCGAGGCGTTTTGCGCATGTGTACTCTGGAAGGCTTCATAAGAACAAAGGCGCGCCGCTAAGGGGCGTGGTCTAGTATATGTGTGAGTGTGTTAAATCTTTTATAGGTCGATGCATTAAGTAATTTACTATTATACCTTGCAATTGACAATGTCGGGTGAAATAAATGCGATCCGGCCAGATAGGGGTTTGCTTTTGTTATATGTTGGGTCAATATATTGGAAGTTTGATTACCAACGAAGTAAGAAGAATGCTGTATTATTCATAAATGGTTTTTTACGTGGTAGCATGCTGTGTACAGTTAGAGGGCTGTATTGGTGGCGCAGTCTCAGGATTGAGAGTCAACTCATCCTCAATACTATTTTTTTTTGATACTGTTCGAACTCAGGATGGTAGGAAGAAATAGAACAATCTCAAGTATTATCCTGACGATGATGACGACCTGTTTGGTGTAGTGGTTAGAAACTGCTGCTATATCAAAAGGTCGCGGGTTCGAATCCCGCTAGGGGCATATGATTGTATGACGAATATAGACATGTGTTCCCGAGTTATATACAAAATATAATATTATTTGCAAAAAAAATATATGTATTTGTGTAGTTTATCAACCATCTGGTATCTATAATACAGGCCTAGTTGATTAGTGTGAAACTAGAAGGCGCTGTGTGTATGTGCAAAGATATATTTATTTATTTATTTATCCCTAAGTTTGTATCAGTCTTGCGATAGTTTTATTAGTACGAGACTTTTATGTATCTTGGTAGAATAACTGTATAGTTGTATTTATATATTCTTTATTGCACATAAAAAAAAACATGTTGACAATCAATCGGAAATATTGTACAAAGGTGAGCTTATCTCCAATAGAGATCTCTTCCAGGCAACCTCAGTGGTGGTTAGAGCAATGTGCGGGACGGTGAACAAAAAGTGCAGTTATGGAAGGACAAATATACTATACATATAGGTATATAATATAATATGTTATTTACATACATACACTACTAGAATACAGAAATACACTTAGTTATAAAATTACACGTGATTATTAGTAAACTATATAATATAAATAAATAAATATCACATATATAAGTACATAATTATATAAATATATATATCTTAAATCATGATAGAATGATAGTGCTCTTTTAGCCTCTTCTTGAATACTTGTATTTGTGTGTGTACAGGAAATAAATGCTATAAAAATAATTAAAAGTTGCCACCCCATTCTGCGGAGAGTATATTTTGATTGAAGATTGAAGAATAGAACCAACCCCCCTCGTCCCGTGGGTGTCGTAAAAGGCGACTAAGGGACTTTTCACCAAAAACATCTATAGATTTGCACGCTTCAACGGCGATGGCTGTCACATGTTCATTTCTGTATATTTCTTAAAATGAACGGTGGATGTTATTTCACTCATTAAACTGTTAATGTTTGGAACATCCAAACACTAATGTTTGGGATGTCTCTGACCACCCCATTTGGGATAAAGGTCGTGACGTATGTATATTTGATTGTGTGTGAGGAGAACGAAGTATGAGACACCACTTGTCCCGTCGGGATATTTTTAGCTACGGGACAGCTGGGAAGCGTAATAGAGTGTACCATAATGAACATACATATGGTCAGCGACATACCACAGAGTATAAAGGCTCTGTCGCGCGACCGGCAAAACTGTTTAACCGTCGATTGAGATCAAAGGCACCGACCGGTAATTGAGTTGGATGCGTGAGTGCCCTCATCATTCTCATATATGGGTATATAGATAGGAGAAGGATGCCTCGACTATTTAAAGTACCAAGAGGCAATACAAATCTTTTAAATAAAAGGCCAATGACACGAGCACCGCACACATTCAATGAGATAGCTGACAGAACAGATATTGTCATGTGTTCAAAAAGTCGCGTTATTTGTACTATGTTATTTAGTATAGGTAGATATAGTTGGTATACATAATTGTCATTAGTTAACTATCGCATTGGAGTAATCTGTAATGATAGTTATAAGCTTGGTAAATAAATAAATAAATAAATAAATATTATACTATTGCCCATAGATTCGAATATAGATAGAAAATTTATAAATCCGTAATAAGGCCAGGGGCCTGTACCACAAATGTGACAATTAATTGTACTCGTTTTGTTTTTTGTAATTCACTCTTACATTTTCAGATACATTACTGACAATGTTAGGCTACTTATTACTTTGTTTAAATATTAGCAGCTATGTAAACAGGATTGTAAGCGTAAAGTAAAGTGTGTCAAGAAGTTTTTCTTTCTTTCTTTTTATTGATTTTGACATTCTTTGTAATTCTCTATAATTTTGACATTCATTTGAAGATTTGACATTAATTTTGTAAAGTTGACAATCTTTAAAGATTCCTTGCAAGTTGGGTTATTTAAAATTGTATAATTAGTTAATAATAGGTATAATTAGATATAATTCGTTAAATTTACAAAGAATGTAATTGGCCTTATTTTTAATACAGAAACACCCTTGTGGCATAGTCTGGCAAAATAAATAATTTTGAATTCCCGTTTGTCACCAATGTAGTGGTGCAATTTTGAGTGAACGACCGACCCAGTCCATACTCAGTAATATACATATAAGTCTATAGAAAACAGTAACAAATAAAGAGATGGAATTTAAATATAAACTAGAACAAATGTAAAAAATTGGGACCGCGAGGCAAGATACCCAAAACGTTGGCAGCGTTTCCTCGTGAATTTGAATTTTGAATTTTGTCTTGATAAATTACAATTGTCACGTTTGTGATGCAGGGCCCTGTTGTAATGTATGGATCGGAGTGTTGGGCCATGAAGAAGGCGGAAGAAAGAAAATTGCATGCAGCAGAGATGAGAATGTTGTGATGGATGAGTGGAGTGACGAGGATGGTTAAAATAAGGAATGAGTATGTAAGAGGGAGTTTAAAAGTGGCACCCGTGACAGAAAAGTTGGAAAAAGAAACCGTTTTGGTTTTTTTTTCTATGCACAACTTTTTGGTACTTGACCTCAATGACACCTGATGTTAAGTGAAAATGAGGTCGAAGGTGGAAGCGTACTGACCCGGAAACTCCAACACATTTGGAGGACTGGCTATCTTAACTCGGACAACCGGAACACAACAATGCTATTAACATTGTTGCTTGGCGGCAGATTTAGACTTCAAGCATTTATTTCAACGTAAGATACATGATATCATTTGTTGAATGTCAATTTAAATCTACTGGAAATAAAAAAAGTTTATTGCATTTATCTTCACTATTCACTATCACTATTTGTCTTCGGAGGGACTCGTTACTGACACACTCCATTAGTATGTGGTAAATATCGTCAACGACGTCACATTCTCCGCAATTAGGAGATAGGGCTTTGCCCATCATTAACGCGAATTTATTCAATGGGATGTGTCCTGAACGAATTCTCATAGCTGTCACAGTGTCATGCCTAGATAAATAATTATCAATTCAAGGGTTATTGAGAGGTTCTGACTGTATCGTCTTATCCCAACTAATGTTATAAATGCGAAAGTTTGTGTGTGTATGTCTGTATGTATGTTTTACCTCTTCACGCCTATACGACTGGATGAATTTGGATGAATTTTGTGGGTAGACAGATTATGATCTGGATTTTGATACAGGCAAATTTTTTTGCTAAACTGATTTTGATAAAATTTTCCACGCGGATGAATTCGCGGTCGGAAAGCTAGTCAGTTATAAACTTAATAATAAAAAGGAATAATTGATTGTGAAATTGTGAGGTTTCCACGCTTTAATCTATGGAAAGGCCTTTGTGCAGTAAAGATAGTCTCGATGGCTGATATTAAGATGATGATTAATCACACAAATTTACCCCTCGCGGGATTCGAACCCGCAACCATTGGTATCGCAAACAGAGTTACTATCCACTACAGCAATCGATCGTCCAATAAGCGCCCAATACCACTGACTCTTGAAATTTCTTAATATTTTCGCGAAGAGCGCTCTCTGCGTATTTTGAGGTATACGCCCTATGCGTTGATGGTCTGAGGTCTATTTTAAATTATATTATATCCGCTTCCGTGCCTCAATGTAAATTACATAGGGTTTAGGAATCGGAGGTCGCGGGTTCTATCCCCAGCGGGGTACATGTTTAGTACACGGTTTGGTCAGCTACCACCATCTTAAATAAGTCTGCGGCCAAACAGCAATGTTAATAACTTTGTTGTGCTCCGGTTGGCAGAGATAAGATAGCCAGTCCCCGAAATAAGATGGAGTTTCCGGGTCAGTACACTTGCACTTTCGGCCTCATTTGAAGTCAAGTGCTAACCCGTTGTGCTTAAAAAAATAATTTCGTAACCAAACACTGAGTGAACCAAATGCGATGAAACTACACCCAGATGGTTCTTAAAGTGTTCCGTTTTATTTTCTTTTGTACGGAACGCCAAAAGGCATACCTTTACAACAGGAATCGTCTCAGCAATACCTCCCTTTATGCGTAAAATAGGTCTTCCATTTCTAGGTCCCCTCGAGCTTCGCGCTAGACATTAGAATTCCCCCGGCGTTCCTCGCACGTATTTCATATTGTGCTAAGATGCATTTCATTTGAATATTATATTACACACAGAAGGCATTACGTTTATTGTATGTAAATAGGGCAGGGGTATCTCCCTTGCATATTAATGAAGATGGCTATCAGAGAGCGAGAGGATACGATAGGGTAAGAGTGGGCTGGTTGCCACGGGAGGATTAATGCCGCAGTAAACGTGTGGAGACATGCTGAACTAATACATTGTGATAAATTTACTATGTTCTATTAGCAAAGTTGATCTTTATTTGAATACAGGGTGAATTTGAATTCGTGTAATTCCCATTAACTGATGACGTCACTCTTCATTACGAACAACTTTCCCCAAGGAACAGTAGTCGAATTCGATTGAAAAATTTTCGATAGCCGGTTCAAATCTTTATTAAAACTATATTTAGTATGGAAGGCCAACAATTTTCGTCGCCATTCGGCTGTTTTGTTTTTTTATGCAGAACGGGTTGGTAGTTGACTTCAATCACACTTGATATTAAGTGAAGATGAAGTCGAAGGTGGAAGCGCACAGGCTATCTTATCTCTGACAACCGGAATACAACAATGCTATTATCATTTCCTGTGCTCTTACCAATATGCTGTGATTCCTAGTAGATAGTTGTTCTTAATCAACAGTGGAGCCGCCAGACAAAAATTGTTGAACGAATTAAATTTCACCCTGTATAAACAAAACTATAAAATATATAGGGTCTAACAAAATTAACCCGACAAACTTTGGCAATTGCACGTACATGACAATAAAATAATATATTCATTAAAAAAACTAGCTCTGAAAATTTTGTTTCCGAGTAAAAAAATTAAATGTAAGTGCAAATGAAAATACAAATTAACAGACTTACTTCATTTCGATTGTACCTTATTTTATCAATGAGAAAAAAAAGTTAGTTAAGTTAGTTAGTTAATAGTCTAGTTTGGTCTATTAGTGCAAGCGCCGGCGGCGATCAGCGAGTGGTCGCCTTTCGGCGTCTTCAAAGATACCGCGGCACGTGTTTGTGTGTTGTGGCAAAGCACTTAGAGCGCGCGGCCATTAAGGTCCAACTCACAAAATTTACATTTTTAAATTTAATTTTTTTAATAAAATCTGTTAACTTTACTGTTTTATTTTTAATTTTTTTCGTAATAGGTACATCCTATACATTCACTCTGCAAAGTTTGTCGGGTTAATTTTGTTAGACTTTATATATATCGGCGCAACGGCGATGTTATTGACAGAAAGTATCGATATTATGTATCGAATCAAAAGCGGTGGTTTGATTTTTAAAAGAAGTGACATCAGCCAGGCTGGCGTCACAATCATCCTCGTTATTCATCAACACTCTAGGCACACTGAAATACAACAATTACTTGACTCACTCTTTTAATCACCACACGTTCACCTCGTACTGAGCTCGGTCCAAAACTGTTCACCACAAGGTGCCACAAGGTGCGACGCCCTCTCCCGTTCATTTCTTACAACTCAGCTGAACGGTGATTGGCTGACAGAATTTGCCAAATTTAATCAAAATTATACTCGCACCTTGTTGCATCTTCACAAATAATTGAAACGACGTTAAAGTAGTTAATTAATTATAACATGAATTCTCAATATAACAATTATACGAAATCATGACGATTAAATAATAATAATAATAAATATTTCGGACACTTACACCAATCATCTAGTCCCAAACTAAGCAAAGCTTGTGCTATGGATACTAGATAAACGGATAAACATACATAAATATTTATATAAACATCCAAGACTCGGGAATAAATGTTCGTATTCATCACACAAACATTTACCCCTCGCGGGATTCGAACCCGCAACCGTTGGTTTCGCTGATAGGGCCACTATCCACTACACCAATCGGTCGTCAATAATTCAACACAAATCATAATTATTATAGTATAGATAAACATTTTTATTCAATTACTGATGGGTACCCTAATCTTACACAAAATATCAGGTACTATAAGATTATAGGAAGTTACACCACAAGAATTATGTATTTTTACTGGGCTCTACTCGAAAAGATGAAAATAATATTGGTAATTGTTTCCAAACGATATTCCATAATCCCATAGATGGCAACCCTAAGAGTAACACTAAAGAAAGTTCGCATTACAATAAAAATAAAATTGCAAACCTTTTACTTGGCTCGTAGTGTACGCGCAAATTGTCGCCTAGCGCCCGACACTAGGGGAACTACAGTTATCTCTTTTTAACATGTGGAAAATTGGTATGTTCTGTCACGTTCCAACTAGAACTGATGTCTAGGCTTAAGTGATATGGACGGAAAGGATTTGGCGACGCGTGATTGTAATGCTAAGGAAGGGAAAAAAGATTTTATTCGCTAGTTTTTTTTGGGTTACTTACATTTATTATAAGTAGGTGCTTTGTGAGTCACTGGATTTTGAGATATTACCTGAAAAAAAAAAGTTTTATATATTAAAAGGTTCTTATAAGTACGTAATACTTTTGGGAACTTGGCCTTGGCACTGCCATGCGCATCGATCAACTCGTGGTTGGTCTATGATGTAAATTTACTTACGCGACTTCGCTTAAATTAATTGAACTATTTCATTTTAATTTTTTCATTTAATTTTGTTTTTGTTTTCACATATACATACATGAGGTGACGACTATCATCCCAAATGAGGTGGTTAGAGATAACCCAATCAATAACCAAATGTTTGGAACAACATCCACGGATCCCCTTTGGACATTTAAAGAAATGCACACGTGACAAGGCTGAGCTCATCGCCGTTAAAATGTGCAAGTCTACGTATATATAACAATAGTCGGGTTTTTATATGAATATACAGGGCGTCCCAAAGTTATGGGACATGAAGGGGAAGTACCTTAAATATCGTAGATAGTGAATTTTGCTCAAAGAAGACTTTATGTTATTTTTAAAAGTTAGTAATTCTGCATTCATAGATTTTCTAAAAATTATTTGCTTCGGCTGGGAATCGAACCGACTCAAATGTGAAAAAAAAAACACCCTACTTTTATGATGCCAATCGAAAGAATAGCTAAAAAATAATAACTCTGCCTAAGTAACATAGTATTTTAAAAGAAAGGAACAACGTGAAATTAATCATTTTAATCAAATAAAAAACATACATGAAACTGCCGTAGTCAATTAAGTAGGTATTTTTTTGTAAATTAATTAATTAAATGCTCAAAATGTGATCCCTCTTGTCTTACGCAAATCGCCAATCTTTTAATGAGCCCGCTGCCTGTTGATTTTCTAATCATTTTATGGTGAACACTCGATGTGATATGGCACAATTCTGTTTGCAACTCGCCTACGTTCTCGTATCGCTTTTTGTATAGCATATCTTTCACGTATCCCCAAAAGAAGAAATCTAATGGTGTGAGGTCCGGGGATCTGGCCGGCCATCTAATCGGTCCATTTGTACCAATCCATGTAGGAAAACATTCATTTAGAAAATCTGCTGCTCTCCGACTATTATGAGCCGGAGCTCCATCTTGTTGGAAAATTAAGTTTTCTTGCTCCGCCGCGGAATGGTTTCTTATCTTATCCCTTAAAATTTGAAGTATTCCTAAATACTTTTCTGTGTTCAAGGTTCCTTGGTAAAAATGGATTAAGATTATTTTTGTTTTTAATTTGCCTTCTGTCTAGCTTACAGAGGACGTATTGAAATACAAGTTTTATCATTTCATCTACACGTGCACTTATAATAAGGAAAACTATGTTAGTACCTATTTTATGAAGTGGGTACTTATTTACGAATAATCAATGCTATCTTTGGAATGATAATATCGCTACTTTTCGAACGTCGTCGGCAATAAATAACTTTCTTGAAATTTGACTCAATCATTTTATGTTGTTCCTTTCTTTTAAAATACTATGTTACTTAGGCAGAGTTATTATTTTTTAGCTATTCTTTCGATTGGCATCATAAAAGTAGGGTGTTTTTTTTTTCACATTTAAGTCGGTTCGATTCCCAGCCGAAGCAAGTAATTTTTAGAAAATCTATGAATGCAGAATTACTAACTTTTAAAAATAACATAAAGTCTTCTTTGAGCAAAATTCACTATCTACAATATTTAAGGTACTTCCCCTTCATGTCCCATAACTTTGGGACGCCCTGTATATGTAATTTTATGTTTTTTTTTTATATTTTATTATGAAAATATTTCTGTATCTGTTTTTGATACCCATCTCTATGGAAATATGAAATTATTGACTGAGCTGGTAACATACATACATACAGACGTGTCGAAGACATTACTCTCCTTTGGCTTCCCCGTAATCGGTAGTAAAAGCGTGTTAATAATGAAATCACCGTAAATATCTCTAAGCATGTAGCAAAGTCGTAGCGCTACGACTACTACGCTGCTGTCGTAGCACGTAGCACATTGTATCAGTCAGTACTAAAGATACGAATGTTTCTACTCCCCAAATTGAATCAGAACGAAGCATCCCAGTGTCGTGCATACAGATTGCATTGCCCACTTTGTATGCCACTGAGTGTATTGAATATATAAATTGGAAATTTCCGAACGGAGGCAATTTTAACTTGAGACTTGAAAATTTCGATTATTTATCTATCTCGTTCGAATTTTAAATGAAAACTAATGTGTTACGTCAATTTTTTTACCGGACAGCTCAAAAAAGAGGGGTAATGTTTTTCGAGTGTACATATATATGTAATATACCGGTGAGTTTGTGCTGCCGTAAGGAAAAAATAGGGCATATTAGGTAAGTGTAATAGAAATTATTGGCATAGGTAGTTTATTTATTTTTTTTCGAAAACACACTTGCCGGGATTAATTTGATATGCGACTGGCGCTACTCGTAGGGTTCCTATCACGCGAAATTTATTTATTTATTTATTTTATTTTATTTTATTTATTCAGGTTAACAACAGTCTTAAAACACAGATTTACAACTAGATATTATTTAAATATTAAGTATAGGCAGCGTTAATTTTTAAAAGTAATCGCTTTATAAAAGTTTCAGCGAATCTAAGAAATGATTATGAGAAGCACATGAAAAGAGCTGTGTCAATTTTTTTTTTATTATGTGATTTAGGACAGAAATTAAAAAATTTTCATATGAAACCTTGAAATAATATTCCATTTACCAAATAAAAAACAAATTTGGATATAGCTTTAAAAATCGCAGGAATTGGTACATATGATTAACGAAGAAAAAAACTCCAATTTCATAGGTAAAGACCCAATATTATTGTTTCATGTTTAACAATCACATTTTAGACTTCATTAATTTACGAAACTGTATGTATGATAAGTAAGATAAAAGTGTTATTGTTATTGCAAGGCTTTGTTACGAACATGATATTAAACGGTCCGAATCAATGGACGCTGTCAGTTGTCACAATGGCGTCGTCGTCGCTGTTCACTCGCCAACGCAAATGGAACATCTGTCACCGGTACCATATGACGATTGGTATCGTTGTCATAAAACTTCCCGATCAATAACTATTTAGTACTTAAAACTATGAGACTTTCCACCAAATATCATCTATAGTTTTTCACGTTTCAACGGCGATGGGCTCACCCGAAGTTATGTGTGTATTTTTGTATATATCATAAGGTGAACCGTGGATGTTGTTTCAATCATTCAACTCTAATGCTTGGAACACCTAAACACTAATGTTTGGGTTATCTCTGACCACCCCATTTGGGATAGAGGTTCTGCCGTTATTATTATTATTCTTTTATCCACAACGGGTTAGCACTTGACCTCAATCACACCTGATGTTAAGTGAAGATGAGGACGAAGGAGGTAATATTATTTGGGGGACTGACTATCTTATCTCTGACAACCGGAACACAACAATGCTATTAACATTGCTGTTTGACGGCAGATTTAGATAAGATGGTGGTAGCTAGCCAGGCGGACATTTAAAATGCCCTACCACCAACCAAACCAACCAACGTTATGTTATATACATTTGAGAAACATTACTATCCTTCCTGCGGGGTAGTCGGGTTATAATTTTTTCTAAATCCAGCCAATGTGTCGAATGAGATATCTAGACCATCACTATATTTGTTATACAATCTGTTTGCTAAAAGGCCATTAGTGTTCACCCATCCTACGACTGACCGCACCAACCGTTGCTTAACTTCGTTAATCGAAAACCATCAGCAAATGCGATTACACGACGTAGGCTTTACTGACAACTTACAGAAATTAATTCCAAAATATTCCCCACAAATGGATAAAACACAGGAGTCGCATGCTAAGCACCCACTTTACATGTAAAACAAAACATTACCTGCGCCGGGAATCGAACCGTGTGATCGTGAAACGCGGGCACTCGCCACTGATTTCATTTACAATTCATTTGATGTACTTAACCGAACGTTTGATGGAACGCAGGGCTGCCACATCTTTACAATTTGAGTGTTATTTTTTTATTTTTTTTTACGTACTAAGGTTATTTATATCCTAAGTGAAGACAATGGCGAAGGTAGAAAGAAGATCGCTCACCCAGAACCTCTACCTTTTTGGTGGACTGGCTATTTTATATCAAGCAGCCATAGTATAACAGTGCTATCGACATTGCAGATTTAGATAAGACTAGCTTCACGCCCGCGACTTCGTATGCGGGGAAGATTTTATCAAAATCGTTTCAGCAAAAAAATTTGCCTAGGTCCTAATCCGTCTACACACCAAATTTGATCTCAATCCGTCCTGCCGTATAGGCGTGAAGAAGCAACAAAAATACATACAGACACACACAAACTTTCGCATATATAGTTATTAGTTGTAATATATAAATATTAGTTGGGATTAGTTGGGAAATTTGGGATTAAGTAATGAAAAAATGATTATTTTCTCACAACAAATGATGTTTTACAAAGTGACTTTAGGGCTTGGTAATCATAGAACACATTCGTATTAAGACTGGTGCCTGAATGTAGAACCAGATTAACAGGTCACCAGGCCCCCCAGCTATAGACACAGTGAATTAGAACTGATCAGATAAGACCTTTCTGGAGTGAAGATGGTGGTAGCTGACCAGGTGAAGTTTCAAAATATGGCTTTTTTTTTATGCACGACGGTTTCGTACTTGACCTTAATCACACCTGATGTTAAGTGAAGACGAGGTTGAAGGTGGAAGCGTACTGACCCGGAACCCCAACACATTTGGAGGACTGACTGTCTTATCTCTGACAACTGGAACACAACAATGCTATTAACATTGCTGCTTGGCTGGTGGTAGCTAGCCAGGCGGACATTTAAAATGCCCTGCCACCAACCGAGTACTTAAACATGTACCCCGCTGGGGATCGAACCCGCAACCTCCGATTCGTAAACCCAATGTTGTTTACATTGAGCCACGGAGGCGGTTACACAGCTGAGAATAACGCGATTGGTCCTCTTATAAAGGTTGCGGGAAATGGCTGGGTGCAGGCCACGTCCGACCGGACGCTCTGGAGCAGTGGACGTCATGTGCTGATATGATGTTGATATGTTACGTGATTAACATAATCATACAAATGACATGAATGTGTCGACCAAGTGACAAGTTTCTTTCCCAAAATTCTACCAAAAAAAAAACAACAAATAAATAAATTTGGCAACCCTAACACAGTTTGTAAAGTTACGTCAACTAGACGAGTGGTTGTTGGGGCACACACGCTTTCTTATTCTAACACCACGGCCCCCTTGTTGACCCCCTTTAGCCCCCTTCAGCCTCCTGACCCCCCTGGGCGCCTAGTAATGTACGTCCGGTGTCCGTCACGTGATGACGAAGAGGTTCGTTTGGTTTTGTAATTAGAGGGTATATAATGCAATTTGTTTTTCATGTTTCTCTAAGGGAATTGTTTGCTGAATATAAGGATACGTGATGTAGGTAAGAATATATACATATCTTTACATATTCTGTGTTTGAACGTATCACAGAAAAATTACTAAACGGATTTTAATGGAGCTTTTTTCAGGCTAAATTTTGAAAAAAAGCATAAGTTAGTGATGGTGTACAAGTGAACGGAAGTGTAAATTAAAGTGCATAACGAAGCTTTCGGGTTTCCACAAGAGGCCGCCAAAATCTTTTGTAAAGCATTCTGCCACTTTACTGAAGAATGACTTGACCGTGACTAGACTCTGTATGCGCCAAGTATACGACGAATTACTTGTTTTGACTGAGACTGACTTATAAACTGAAGAGATAAGAGAAATAAGACATGGCTGTATAGGCTTTGATCCCTTTGCCTTCTCCGAGAGGAGAGAATAAAATGAAAAAAAAAACGAACTTCAAAAATCATCTTTCAGTCCTGGTCCAAATTTCTCTATTATTCTTTGTCAGCCGTTACCTCATCATTCACCCCCTTTTCGTTCGTATCACCCCTCACACAATCCATCCATCTTTTCCGTGGTCTTCCTCTTCCTTTCCAACCATCGACATCCATATTCATCACTCTCTTAGTAACCTCATTCATCCCTCCTCATAACATGTCCATTGTCCATACTAAGCCAAACGATTTCCTTTCAATTTTCTGTCATGGATACAAAGTCAAAGTAAAAAATGCTTTATTTTGTAGGTACACAGAGTACACTTAAAATAGTCAATTTTACATTTTTTTAAGCTACTGCTTGTTCAAAATGCAATTTTCCCCTGAGAAGAACAAGCAAGAAACTCGAAGGGTTGCTCTTTTAAAATCAAGCTTTGATTTTACATAAAGGTTTTTATATTTCATTATTAATTGTGAAATAGCCTGGCATGCGAACGATCTGATTATGTCCAGGGATGATTATCATCTAAATAGTCTGATATTTTATAATATGCTTTGTTAATAAGTTTCTGTTTTATAGTATCTTTAAATTTATTGAGAGGAAGATTTTGTATATCAACTGGAACCTTATTGAAAAAGCGTATACATAACACTTTGAATGAATTACTGACTTTGCGAAGACGACTTATGTGACCTGCAAGTTTATCTTTATTTCTTGAAATGACGTCATGTTTATCACTATTTTTCTTAAATGATGCTATATTTTTTTTGACATACATTAGATTTTCAAAAATGTACTGTGACGAAAAGGTTAGAATGTTATACACTTTAAACCCCCTTTTACAGACTCATTCCTTATTTTATCAACCAAATTTAATATTAGGACCTTACCTATGAAATTGGCGTTTTGTATGAAGAATTTCCTTAAGACTGTTTTCTCCATACACATATTTTTGTTTTTTTTTTGGGATCGGTTAATCCAAATTTAGCTAAACTTTGTATGTATTATCGGATAACATTAAGTTAAGAATAGGCAGTGTTAAGTTTTAAAAGTAACCGCTTTATAAAAGTTGCTGCGAATCTAAGAAATAATATGGAAAGCACATGAAAAGAGCTGTGTTCAAGTTTTTTTTATTATGTGATTTAGCCTAGACATTAAAAAATATTTCATGTGAAACCTTGAAAGTATTCCATTTTCCAAAAAAAAAAAAAAAAAAAACAAATTTGGAAATAGCTATAGAATCGTAGGAGCTGGTGTATATGATTAACGAAGAAAAAAATCTCTAATTTCATAGGCAAAGACCTAATCAAATATTATTTTTTAAATGTTTAGGACTGTGAAATAGAAAACTATACTCTCTTTATGAGGCAAACCCTCCACCTTCTTATGGCTCCAGCAACCATTATGGTTATACGGGCCGAATCATTGAGAGATGTACTCGGTACTTGCTCTGCGCTCTATCCCAATAGCACATTTCTCGACTCTTGAAAAATTATTTAATGTCTATGTTCTTGTCCCTATGGCCAATTCTCCCCCCTTTTTGAGGCTTGACTTTACAAAGAAATGGCTGCTTGGCCCCTGATCTTCAGTATTGCCCCTTTCTTCAAATTCGAGTCGAGCTCTGTCTCTTTGAGCAATCGAGTAAAGAGATATATGTGGCTATAAAACTATACGCGTTTATGCTCAATAAATAGTGTGGCTACGGCGGTGGAAAAGCTAAGGCATCACTACATGCTTAATGAATAAACAACTAAACGCTTCCAGCGTGGACGGCGGCGCTGAGTCAATAAATTAAGCCAGGAGTGCTAGTGATAGGGGCTGGTGTAGGCAATGAGCGATTTCTCCTTCGACAACTGTCAATTTTCAAGTTCGTAACTGAATTTCAAAATACAAACGAAAAAGAACTGTAGTTCGAAATATTAAGAATAACAGTCGTTTATTTATATTAATATTCATTTATTTCTTTGTGATACACTGGTACAATAGTCGGTACTGGTACAATTCGGAGGTCGCGGGTTCGATCCCCAGCGGGGTACATGTTTAAGTACTCGGTGTGGTTGGTGGTAGGGCATTTTAAATGTCCGCCTGGCTAGCTACCACCATCTTATCTAAATCTGCCGCCAAGCAGCAATATTAATAGCATTGTTCAATCAAGTCATTGTTGTGTTCCGGTTGTCAGAGATAAGATAGCCAGTCCCCCAAATATGTTGGGGTTTCCGGGTCAGTACGCTTCCACCTTCGACCTGATCTTCACTTAACATCAGGTGTGATTGAGGTCAAGTACCAATCCGTTGTGCATAAAAAAAAATAGTGATGATAAGGATTGAAAGTAGCTGGATCACTGCGATCTACCAAATGGCATTAAAAATAAAAATAAACAATACAATACATAACACACATAGATAGTTAGTTTTGTTATGTAGGTATCACACAATTTACAACAATTACAATTTGCCTGGAGATGCACTACACTCAACTTTGTACCTATGATGGATGTATTCATCACACAGGAAATATATATATAAGATATTTATTTAAATTAATGGATAATTTGCTTGGCATAATAGATAGATAGATTTATTTGTTTCTCCAGCCACACACATACATTAAATAATATTTATTGATCGCTCTTAGTGGTAAGGCCGCCTAATTGTACTCTTTTTCAGTATTGTGCTTTGTAAAATGTATATTCTCCTTTTGTGCAATAAAGTGTATTTGTACTGTATTGTATTTATAAGTAGTTAATACAAAAGTAGTACACATAATTTAGACTACAGTACAATAATGAAAACCAGATAAAGGTAGCTTAAATTAAAAACAACCATTAAACGGAAACTATGTGCCAAAGGCTATTATAAAATTTCTGACTATGGATGATAAGAATGCGTGGACATGAACCGCTCGGCAATATCCAGTATATTCTATTCTTATTTTTCTTTCTCGAATCATAAATTTTACAATTAGGTATCTCAAATTGTATTTGTATTGACTTATTTAAAAAGAGCAACCCTGGAGTTTCTTGCTCGTTCTTCGATTTCAAATGTTATTCTTATAACTTACGAAATAAAAACATTTTTGATTTTGATTTTGATTTTAACCTTAGTATGTACTAAGTGGGCACTTTTGCTAAGGAAGCAAGGAAGTTTAAATATGTAGACAGCATTTTACAAACCATGGCCAATAAAAACAGAATATATAAAAGTACAAACAATACATAGATATAAAAAAGGTACGTGTGTGCTGCAGTTGCACAAATTAATTTACAATAAAACGTTGAAATAATAATTTTTCGAATGTCATTTAATAATAATACCATACTATAATTCAAATAAATAACAATAATAATAAGTTACAGGCGAATGTCAATATGTAATGTCACATGCATTATTTTATCTAAATTATTCTTTTTTTTCTAAATTATTTGACCTTTTTAGCGACACACAAGTTGTATAATGTTTTAGGAATAAGTAATATTTCTCTTGTATTCTTTACTAGCTTTCCGTTTAATAACTTTATAGCGAAAATTTGTTTATCCCGCGGGAACTACACACTTTAGCGGGATAAAAAACATCATATGCCATAATCCAGGGTACGTTCTACCTATGTACCAAATTTCATCAAAATCCATTCATCCGTTTCGCCGTGATTGAGCAACAAACAAACAAACAAAACTTAAAAACAAAACTGTTTGTTTTGTTTGTTTTTAAACTTTCGCAATTATAATAATAATAAATAAATAATAAATATTACGGAGACCTACACCAATCATCCTGTACTATGGATACTAGATAACGGATAAACATCCATGACTCGGGAAAAAATTCATCACACAAACATTTACCCGTCGCGGGATTCGAACCCGCAACCGTTGGTTTCGCTGATAAGGTCACTATCCACTACACCAATCGGTCGTTAGATAGATTAGATAATATAAGTTAGATGATATCACTGAACATCAAAAATGATTATTTTTTCATTTGCACCACACCGTAAGCTGACCCCAGTCTCGCGGTAAGTGTCTCGGTGTCGATTGACACACGGATTGAGTGTACGCTAATTCGTACCGATTGCTCTCAGACACTCCGCACTGTTTGCCACTAACCGACACTTATTGGCTTTCTCGAGCTCTTTTTACAGAAATAGGTATAACTATCGTTTGATTCTGTAACATTGATATAGCTACATCAAAACTGTTTTAAAATGAGTGGTGCTGTCCATCTGCGTGTGACCTGTCGAAATATTATTTTTAATTTTTATCTAAAATACTTTATGGGGAATTTATTTATTTATTGCATATCACATGGTTCACATAGGTGTTAAATATAAAAGTGTACAAGCATATGACACCCTGTAAGGGCACCGCAAAAGTATGAGAGCGAGCTTCTTACAATTAATTATTTCTCTTAACTTAAAGAAACCTAATGTGAAAAAATTCCGTATCAAGCATTTTCATATTTAATAAAAAATTTCTTCACATTAACCTAGAACTAACTTAAAACTGTTTTCTACTTATTTTAAAAACTTTTATAATATTATTGTATTTATATTGGAATCACATGTTACTGTTTAAGAGGGTTTATCCCGCAAGGTACAAGTCTAACTTTATAAGCATGAAGCATGTACATAAATCTAAAAAGTTGTAGAGAATATTTTCAAAAAAAAAACCATATAGACGAACTTCCTCTTTCTGGGACTTAGTTATAAAATATATAGTGTATGTGTACAGATATTTATTTATACTTGTGTGAGTGAAGAAAAACACATTCACGCACTATGAACAAAAAAATATTATGTGAATATATGCAGTAGATAATGTTTCTTAATTGCGTGTGTGAGTTATAAACTACTCAAATACATTTTTTTTGTAAATAAATACATATATGAATGAAAAACATCCATAACTTGGGAACACAAGTCTGTATTCATCATACAAACATATGCCCTTAGCGGGATTCGAACCCGCGACCTTTTGGTATAGCAGTCAGAGTTTCTAACCACTACACCGAACAGGTCGTCAGTATCTAAATATATTATATAACTCAAAGGTGACTGACATAGTGATCTATCAACGCCCAGCCCAAACCACTGGACGGATCGGGCTGAAATTTGGCATGCAGGTAGATGTTATGACCTAGGCATCCGCTAAGAAAGGATTTTGATAAATTCTACCCCCAAGGGGATAAAATAGGGGATGAAAGTTTGTTGTTTGTATTTTGATAAAATCTTCCACGCGGACGAAGTCGCGGGAGGAAAGCTGGTGTTTGTATGTATTGTGTGAATTAAATGTCTGCATGCTGATTTCGTAATAAACTTTGAAATTGGCAAATACTTTTGCACATCATTGTAATAATATCTAAATTCAAGAGCAAATAAACTGTATTCTTCTCTATTGTAAAAATTTCTTAGTTCTTTTATTTTTTTTATGCACGACCGGTTTGTACTTGACCTCAATCACATCTGATGTTAAGTGAAGATGAGGTCGAAGGTGGAAGCGTACTGACCCGGAAACCCCAACACATTTGGGGGACTGGCTATCTTATCTCTGACAACCGGAACACAACAATGCTATTAACATTGCTGTTTGGCGGCAGATTTATATAAGATGGTGGTGGTAGCTAGCCAGGCGGACATTTAAAATGCCTTACCACCAACCAAACCGAGTACTTAAACATGTACCCCGCTGGGGATCGAACCCGCGACCTCCGAATCGTAAACCCAATGTTGTTTACGTTGAGCCACGGAGGCGTTTAGTTCAACAGAAATTTCATTCCTTCCTATCTTAATTTTAGCAACGCTTTTCGCCCGAAAACCTGTCAAACACACAGGGTCCTTCCTTTTGTCTCGCGCAGAAGTCTTTGTAAAGTCGCGTTTCGTGACACATCGTACTGTATTAAACGAGTGTGTGATGTCGAGACATCTTTGTATGCTTGTGTGACCCGTATAAAGTATTCTCTTCAGTACTATGAGTTGTATATTGCTTTCACTCAGAGTCACACACTTAAATTTAAAATGAAGTTAGTTTTATTTAGGTAGGTGATCGACAACAAAAACCGTTTTCATTTTCGATTCGACAGTTCTTACAACAGACACATATAGGCGTGAAACTTTTCTCCTCTCTTTATTTTTAGGAACTTTGAGTCATTATGTGACTAAGTCAGTTCCATAGTACCCCAAAACAATCACCATCACTACTACAATAACTCGTTACTACTCGTTTGGTACAAACTTACATCTTCACTAACTGTGGAGAGGACAGAATGCCTTGGAGTAACTCCACATCTTTAACATTAAGATTTAATCATCGTATACTCATACTCATAATTCTTTATTTCCATAAACTTCAATTAGAGCACTTGGACACGTCAACATACATAAATAGTACAAATTGATGACAATTATATAATTTAAAAATAACCGAAGTTAAGCTCCTGTAAAGGAGCATTGTCAATTATCTCATAAGCTATGCTATGAACATCGCACACGTTTTTTTTTATATGAGAGGGCGGCAAACGAGCATGCGGGTCACCTGATGGAAAGCAATCACCGCCGCCCATGGACACCCGCAACACCAAAAGGGTCGCAGATGCGTTGCCGTCCTTTGAGGAAGGTGTAGGCTCGTTTCTTGAAGGTTCCAATGTCGAACACTTGGCCGCGTTCCGCTCACATTCAATCAAAAAATTTTGATTATTTTCTACACGTCCATATGTTTCATAATTAGGTGACGGCGACTTCATCAGACTTCAAACTTATAACAATCCTCTTTACCGTCGGTAAGTTAATAAAACTAATACAATAAAATCAAAGAATGAACAGTGAAATACAACAAAACTCAATCGTTTTAAGTAGGACCTCCCTTTCCAGACCCCAAAACATCAATCAGAGTGACAGGGACAAAAGATGGCCACAGATCTATAGGCCACATCACTCACCGTAACGGGAATCGAAGGTGTATGTAAATATTCGTACCTTTATCTTAAATTTTTTGCTCAAAAAACGGGTTCGGATACGAATTTTGTGGCCTAATAAATATTAGATGTTATTAGTAATGCTCCGAGATATTCCCGTCCCCAAAATTTTTTTTATAAAGAAAAAAACAAAAACTGGATATAATATAGGTAAGCGTAGTTGACGAGACATGAAGGCCAGCTAACACCAGCCCTTATCGCCCAACTAATCATCTGCACCTGGGTACCATAAACGTTTTCAAACAAAGTTCCTTCTATGGCTATTAAATTTCTGCTTTGCTTAGTTTCGTATGTAATAACATAGAGGAATAACACTGATCTGATTATAACAATTAATAACAGTCCCTTTCTTTTTAGATAAACCAAATTTTGAATAGGAATACAACTCAGTTCAACTCTTCTATACATATCAGGAACACAATAATTCCATATTGCTGTTTGCCAGAAATATTTAAGCTAACTAAGCGTATCCAAACATAATAGATTCTGCCAACAATTACTTATTCAGAGAAATTAACGGTCCATAAGCACTAGAATACTCATCTAAGTATTATGCTTAGTTAGTCCAAAACAAAAGGCTCAGTTTTGGCTTGTCATGCATGTAACAAATGAGTGTTCGTTGCTACAATAGGGTTTCCAACTGCTAGATAAACATCATTCACCTGACCTCAAACTAGAATATACTTTGAGAACGGTTCACCATTGGAGGGTGTAATTTTGAAGGCAACACGCCATTTTGGTATTGGATTTATTAAATTTTCACATTGTGAAATCAGAATCTAACAAGATTATATACTGAGCTGTAGCCTTTTTGTAAACTGCGGCACACACATAATATTTGTTTGTTCCTGTACTTGTGTTTTATTGTTTCAGTTGTATTTTTCATATGTAAAATTTGTTATGTGTGTGTACATGGATGCAAATAAATGCTTATCTATCTATTATGTTGTATTAATCTATTATTAAAATAAATAATAAAATAAAATATCCTTGGACATATACAGACAGCGCCATCTAGTTCCACACTAAGCAACTAGGCTTGTGTTGTGGATACCAAATGGTTGATACACTACACAAATACATTTTTTTTGTAAATAAATACATATATAAATGAAAAACAACTGTAACTCAGGTACACATGTCCGTATTCATCATACACACATATGCCCCTAGCGGGATTCGAACCCGCGACCTTTTGGTATAGCAGCAGAGTTTCTAACAACTTTATTATTATCATCGAAGAGAGCTTAAGGTAAGTTTATTTTTAACAAAAACCACGGGTGTTGTGTATCTCTCCTAAATCGTGTTTGTACCAGAACGGCATCTTGAGCGTGTTAGCTCAACGCTGGGACTTGCCACTGTGGGCGAAGTGGATGCGGCTGCAAGCTGCTGTTGTCGCAGAGCCTTGTCGATTTTAGTGTCGTTTTCTGTGTGTGCTTGTATGAACAACCCTATGAGTATGAGTGAAGCAAAAGAGGTGATCGTAGTAAGTGGAAGTCTGTGGTCTCTGCCTACTGGTACGGGAAACAGGCGTGACTATACAGGGTAGATACACGTGTAGGTTAATTATGTTACCACTTCAAATTAATAATAAACCTTGTTTCAATATCGCATTGATTTGAACTGGCTGAAAAGCAACATACTAAATAAAAACAAAAAAAAAGATACTATTTGGTGTTCGTTCTAAATTCAAATTCTTTATCGTGGATTCTCGTTCCCGCCAATTCATTGCGTTTTTTCAATTAATAGGTACAAAATTTTGTACTTACTAAGAAATAAAATGTATGGGAGTGTTTAATATAATTTTTTTTTGATATTTCTCGTTTTATTTTTAAAAAGTTATTAATGTCATTTTACTCATTAGGTAAAGTTCTTTCGATATCAGTTTAAAGTTTTTTGATATCTATAATAGTTACAGAATAATCGCCTGTGCACTCTTAACGATTACACACCCTGTATACATACATGTAGCCTAAATCTCTGGACCAATTACGTAGTGCATGGTGTCGTTAGATTCTCCTAAAAAAAAGAAAAATAGAATAGTTTGGTTTTAACCGCCTCCGTGGCTCAATGTAAACTACATTGGGTTTATGATTCGGAGGTCGCGGGTTCAATCGCGGGTACATGTTTAAGTACTCGGTTTGGTTGGTGGTAGGGCATTTTAAATGTCCGCCTGCTACCACCATCTTGTCTAAATCTGCCGCCAAGCAGCAATGTTAATAGCATTGTTGTGTTCCGGTTGTCAGAGATAAGATAGCCAGTCCCCCAAATGTGTTGGGGTTCCGGGTCTGTACGCTTCTACCTTCGACCTCATCTTCACTTAACAACAGGTGTGATTGAGATCAAGTATGAACCCGTCTTGCATATAAAAAAATTAAAAAAATACACCACAAGACTCTTTCTCCTGTCGCCTGTTTTGCAAACTTGTCTACCTCCTCATTCCTGGACCTTCTTTTCGTGGTTTTAATAGATATAAACAGACATTACGAGTATGTGTACATTTATTTTTTTATTTATTTATTTATTTATTTGGAACATCAACATCATATAATATTACACATATATATTAGTCTACATATTTTAGAAATTCAATTCCTGATATTATATGACAATTAAAGATGTACACGTCATTCACCGAATTGTACAAAAGCATCTTAGGTGGTAAGTTGGAGCTAACCTAAAAGATATTGTGCCCATTAGATGGGGTACATTAGTACTATTAGTTTTTCTGTGATGGGGGTAATGTTGCAACGTTTAAGTATTGTCTATTTAGTTGATTATTTAGTTGTAGTCGCATTCTGGATCCAGCAGTTAAAGATTTTATTTTTGAATTTGTGTATGGAATCATTAAAAATGTCAAGTGAAGGCTGTTTATTGCTGATTTCATTGTAAGTTCTGCACATTCTGACAAGGGGAGAGTTCAAACCAATATTTGTTCTGCTAGGCTGAGTATATAGTAGTTTAGAGATTGGACACCTACTAATTACATATAATTATATCTATAATATGTTTCATTAGCACCACCTTTTCCATGTAACCCGAAAGGGTTAGGGGTGCTTCACATAACTCATTCGCTAAGAGTGATCTGGGCCATACGTCATAATGATTGCACCCCAAACGTGATATATTATTCCCTGCATTATGAGGAGAAAATGACTTTCCTTACTTATGGGCGCCTGGTAGCTAAGATTGTTATACAGCTGAATATAAATATCTTTAATTGTAGTATAATTCCCAATTATATTTTTGCGTTGCCCTCGAGATTTAGATATAGGTTACTGTGTAGTACCGCACTGTTTTTGAAAAATATTTTTTTTTTTTCCATTTTGTTGTTTTTGTTAAGGATTCGTACGTTATTTTAGAAGAAACTGAATCCATATCAATGACTTTGTTGTCCGTCTGTCTGAGTGACAATGTTTGTTTTCTCGGAAACAGAGAGGTACAGACAAATTTAATTTTGCGATTTTCTTCATAATCGTTCTAAGTAACTACATTATATTAATTAGACTTATAGAAGACAGTGATGGCTAGCCAGTTTGCAATTAAATTAAATTACAATATAAATATTTAGTTCATTAGTATTGCACACCCTAGCCATTTTTTGATCTACAAATTTCCCACAGCCATACGTTCTCTGAAAGAGATCGATTTTAATAATAATATATATATATATAATATATAATAATAAGCTGTTGATTCTGTATTACCAATAAAATAAAATAAAATAAAATAAAATAAAAATAATAAATATTTCGGACACTTACACCAATCATCTAGTTCCAAACTAAGCAAAGCTTGTGCTATGGATACTAGATAACGGATAAACATACATAAATATTTATATACACATCCATGACTCGGGAATAAATGTTCGTATTCATCACACAAACATTTACCCCTCGCGGGATTCGAACCCGCAACCGTTGGTTTCGCTGATAGGGTCACTATCCACTACACCAATCGGTCGTCATTTTAGTGATCAGGTCTTCTATTTGTGATCTATTTTGAGCAATAAAGAGTATTTGTATTGTATTTATGAACTAAAATGTGCTGTCGGGCAGACAGCATATTTTGTATTATGCGGGCCCCATGTTGGATTTACTACCATACGATTTAAGGTATTAATTCATTTTATTCTTTGAGAATTCAATATAAACTTAAAACCTAAAAAAATCCCCACAAGACTCCTCGTAAGCGCCGAAGGCAGTTAATAATGGCGGTCATACACCGGAAATTGTTCGCGGCCATTTTGGAGTCGACCGGAAGTGGGGCGAATCGTCGGTGACACCCAACGCGGGAAATTCAGGGCCCATGGAATTCAATAAATTGGATATAATTTTGAGGTTGACTTGCTTTCGCTAGTGGCTTTGCTTCTTACTTATTTTCACTTAAGTAAGCGAGGCGAAAAAAGAATTATAGCTAGTTTTTTTTAGGAAAAATATTGCGTTCTTTTATGTAAATAATATTTGTTTTTATATATTCAATCATACGCAATTATAAGAGCTTGACTAATTACAAAAAGTGGTCCCAATTTGAATATATTAATCACTGGTTCACCAACTCAGAATGGTCAAACTTACGATTACTCAGTTTCGAAAACGAATGGGTGGACCCACTCGTTGGGAAAGCGAATGATATGAATGTCCGAAAATGCGAACTTTTGTAACACGTACGTGAATTAAGTTGAATTAATTCATACAATTTTTGTATGCATATTTATAATAAGTATAAGAAAACAAAGTGGTTGAAAAATGTTATACTTGCTGCGATACCGTGTTATCAATGTCATCGAAAGTTCAAATATAAAACCAATATTATTATGTACAATAACTTGACTGATGAGTAAAAACGGGCAGTTTTAAAGATAATAACGTTTTATAGATACTAAGCAATTGTGAACTAATATCAATATCATTTTTTTTTTTTTATATGAGAGGGCGGCAAACGAGCATGCGGGTCACCTGATGGAAAGCAATCACCGCCGCCCATGGACACCCGCAACACCAAAAGGGTCACAGATTACACATTACATATTGCACAGGGACACACAATTAATTCACAACTGTCAAATTGGGATGAAATTCAAAAAGGAATCTCGTCGGGAATGCGTATGACGTAAATTTATATAATACAACCTTTTGAATATGCAAAATTTTTAAAGTTATAGTACAGACGGATCTCCCTAAAAGTATTATATGGACCGTATGGACCGAAGCACTCTAGCACCATCTATTAGAAAGTATTCATACAATATCAACACTCAAACCAAATCCATAATAATATGTCACATATAAATGAGTAAGAAAATTTCGTCAGCTCTGCTAATTGATATCGTGGTCTAGTGGCAAGCGACACGAGTGCTTAGGTAACGTCTTTCGAAAAGACACGGTTTTCGAATTCGGCTAAGACAATTTTTATTCGTTTTTTTTTCTATTTGGATTTTTTTTCTTTTTATAAAGGAAAATAAACCGTAAACACTTCATTAAAATAATAAAAAGGTAAGGAAAATAAGAAAAGTAAAAATTTTTGGAGGTAACACTTTAGCCCATGTGATACTTTTAGGATGATTCGTGTGTACATGAAAGACAAATAACATAAAGCGGTCCCAAATTCAATATACCAATCAGTGTTAACAAAATGATAATGGTCAAACTTACGATTTTTTTTTATGTATAACGGGTTGGTATATACTTGACCTCAATCACACCTGATGTTAAGTGAAGATGAGGTCGAAGATGGAAGCGTACTGACCCGGAAACCCCAACACATTTGGGGGACTGGCTATCTTATCTCTGACAACCGGAACACGACAATGCTATTAACATTGCTGCTTGGCGGCAGATTTAGATAAGATAAGATTAATCGGATTCGTAAACGAATAGGTGGACCCACTCGTTGGGGAAGCGAAAGATATGAGTTTTCGAACTTTTGAATACAAACATGATGTAATTTTCTCATAGGCATTCACAAGTGAACGAGTTAAACATGCTCTCAGCCCTTTTCCTATACGTTACGATATTATTTTCGCTTAAAGCTCTTCCCGTTCCAATACCTTGAAATGAGTGCAACAAAGAATTACAATATTAATTAAAAATATCAGATTTACGGGTTTGTTATACTTAAAAGATACTCGCGTGTTTATCTGTGGTAAGTGACGCATTTTTTTTAGCATCAGCAAATCAAAATCAAAATATTTTATTTCACAGGATAAAATTATCACTTGAAAACGTCACTATTAATATTACATTTAAATTTACTGCTCATTCACAAAGCTGACTCCCCAGAGAAGAACGAGCAAGAAACTCTACGGTTGCTCTTTTAAACAGATTATGGGTTGTGATTTGATAATTATATGAATAATAAGACAGCCATGTCCATGCTTGCTTATCATTCAAATAGTCAGTGATTTTATAATAGCCTTTTGCTAATAATTTCTGTATTATGATTGCTTTAAATTTATTTAAAGGCAAATTTTGAATATCTACTGGAACCTTATCATAAAAGCGTAGACATTGCCCTTTGAAGGATTTACTAACTTTGTGAAGTCAGCTAACATAAACAGATAACTGGTTCTTATTCCTTGTATTAACATTGTGCCTATCACTATTTTTAGGCAATAAGGTTACATTTTTTTTTTGCATATAACAAATTCTCATAAATGTATTGAGAAGCCATTGTTAAGATATTAATTTCCTTAAACTTATCTCTAAGTTCACAAGTGAACGAGTTAAATATGCTCTCAGCCCTTTTCCTATACGTTACGATATTATTTTCGCTTAAGGCTCTTCCCGTTCCAATACCTTGAAATGAGTGCAAGAAGAATTACAACATCGATAAAAAAATGAGATTTAGGAGTTTGTTATACTTAAAAGATACTCGCGTGTTTATCTCTTTTCTGTGGTAAGTGATGTATTTTTTTTCAGCATCAGCATTTGATATGGTTCGCGAACGAAGTGAGTGTGTGATCGAGTTCCCAGTGGTACCAAGCTCCCGTTTTGGCACCAATGAAGTGGAGCCATTTTAATTGTTTAAACGACCCGGGCCAAACGCAGTAATATATAAGAAAGACCCCACTCAGTAAAAGAAAGGTGTAACCCTGACTCACAGTTTTCTTAACGCGAACTATAGACGCCCATACATATTAATTCAACACGGGAGGATCTCCCATACATATGTATGATTGTTTGCTATGCGGCCTTTAGTTACCGGCCGGGGAGTGAAAATATTTAGCTACACGATTTCTTGCCGCGAAAACGAATTAAATGTAATATTCATATGTGATAGGTACAGTGTTATGCAAGGCAGTAAGTCAACTTGAGTAAGGATAAGGATTCAAAAAGGTTTGGAAATGATATTTTTACGATTATAGTTAGGATTTTTTTTTATCCACAACGGGTTAGCACTTGACCTCAATCACACCCGATGTTAAGTGAAGATGAGGTCGAAGGTGGAAGCGTACTGACCCAGAAACCCCATCTTATTTAGGGGACTGACTATCTTATCTCTGACAACCGAAACACAACAATGCTATCAACATTGTTGCTTCGCGGCATATTTAGATAAGATGGTGGTAGCTAGCCAAGCGGACATTTAATATGCTCTACCACCAACCAAACCGAGTACTAAATATTTACCCCGTTGGGGATCGAACCCGCGACCTCCGAAACGTAACCCCAATGTTGTTTACATTGAGCCACGGAGGCGGATACGATTTGTTTCTAATTATTCCGTTTTTAAAGCATGCGAAAGCTGTGGTAGCAATTTTTTTAATATTAACTTGATACCCGTTTGACCACAATCTCACCTGATGGAAAGTGACGATGTGGTCGAAGATGAAGCACGCGATCCCAGTAGATGTCTATTAACTCTGCTCTTGAAGATCCCAAGGTTATAGGATTCAGGAAAGACTGACGCCGGAAGGGAGTATTATGTTCGCTTCTTCTTGGAAGCTGTTCGCATCTTCTTGGTTTCATCAAAAGTTTAAATATTATACAATAAAAAAATCTTGGACATACCCACAGCGCCATCTAGTTTCACAGTAAGCACTAGTCTTGTATTGTAAAAGAAATATTTCACATGGTAAATACTATCATTGAAATTAATGCGTATTCATAAATTTGACTCTCCCTTTAACTCATTTTAACTGGTATCAGCATCATTACAATTAGGGGTTTGACAAAGAAAAAAGATTACCAAAATGAAACACACTGTATATCGCCGAGCAAAGCAATATGTCCATGCTTGCTTATTAAATAGAAAATTAATAATAGTGCTTTGGTAAAGGCGCTCGGGGCACAGTCGATCAATCAAATAATTTTATTGTGGTACACAGGTAACATGCAGGTAGTTACAGGTATTACTTTGATCTCTGTGATCAGACATGATCGATGACTGCTAAATTGCAGGGCCTCGAACACTGTCGCAAAGTCTTTCAGTTTATTACAGGATGCATTTCGGGGAGTGTGCGTTGGAATTACAGAATCTTATTCCACCGACGCCCTCTCATAGTTAAAATACCGAACATTCGCAATAAGAAGTTCGACTCTTCATTCATCATCCGAACAGCCAAGGCATGGAACTCCCTTCCGGCGTCAGTCTTTCCTGAATGCTCCAACCTTGAGATCTTCAAGAGCACAGTGAATAGACATCTACTGGGATCGCGTGCTTCATCTTCGACCACATCGTCACTTTCCATCAGGTGAGATTGTGGTCAAACGCGAATCCAATCAATCATAAAAAAGCCAGTATAGACATACGAATATTTATCATAGACTAGACTTTATTTAACTATATTACATGTATTAAAATTTAACTATATTACATGCATTTCCAACTAGCATATTAATTGGACGAGTGGTTATTAATTCATTATAAATAGTTAATGTTAATAAACAAATATTACTTTCACACGGACAGACGGACAAGTTTTACAAAAAAATAGGTAATGTCAAGCTAGGGCGCCACAATGACATCACGTAAGTGAACGGTCTACAAGGCACACTTCGCCAGGTTTTCTCTGCAGCGACTGATCTGAATGGCAATTCTCGTAATATCTCGTATTACAATTACAGTCAAAATTCAGTTCGGATCCAGTCTCGATCTCCTAAATGTCAAATACGACATTAAATATAAAGATTCGTGATGTAATTATATCGAAATGTGATCGAAAGTTGAACAAAGCTCTCACTATTAATTGTTCAGTATTGCCCAGCTGAAGTGATATAAGTAGTTTTTTGACAAATGTGAAAGAGAATAAATAGAAGGAAGCAAGCGCATATTCCACGAACTGTCAATTTTTTAAATCTCGAACTTGATGTTATAAGCTTTGTTCAACTTTCGATCACATTTCGATATAATCACATTACAAACCTTTATATTGTAGTACGAGAATGACGTATTTAATATTTGGAGACCGAGACTAGATCCGTACTGAATTTGGACTGTAATTTCGCCTTCTAGGGCGGATACCACTTTGTGACCAATTAGTAGGGTTTCTTTTAATTCGTCAAATCCTGCATCCCCTTTTGCTCAATACTATCAAATATTTTAAAGAATCTTTTAGTTTTCGCAGGGTTATGGCTCCCCTCCCCCGTCCTCCCTTCCCCCTATTCCCATTTCCCATATTCCCATGTATTTTACCGCCATTTTCTTTTCTCGCCGCGGACTTACTCTACGCGATTATTAGGAAAATTCTAACTTATTGCTTCACTACGAATGCTCTCAAGCTGTCTTTTGTTGTGGTCTAAGTTATGGGTAGAGGCGTTGTACATTAGATGAAAAGACATTATAATTTTATTTGTTTCATAAATAATAATCAATCAATAATTTATTTGCATGAATACAGTTATATAAGTTCTTAATAATAATAATAATAAATAATAAATAAATAAATATCCTTAGACATACACACAACGCCATCTAGTTCCACAGTAAGCAACTATAGGCTTGTGTTGTGGATACCAGATGGTTGATATACTACATAAATACATTTTTTTTTGTAAATAAATACTTATACTTATTATAAATGAAAACATCCATAACTCGGTTACACATGTCCGTATTCATCACACAAACATATGTCCCTAGCGGGATTCGAACCCGCAACCTTTTAATAAAATGAGAGTTCGGTGTATCCAGTCTGCTTGTCTCTCTACAAATATTAAAATCTACTTATATACTTCAAATCCATACAATTCACAATTAAAAATAACAATGTCAAGCTTAAGTCATTAAAATAATAATTATTAGTTATACATGTCGATCATGGAAATGTATAAGAAATAAATATAAATAAATAAATGTGAAAGTTTGGATGTTTGTTTGTTTATTTCTTTGTTGCTCAATCACGGCGAAACCAATGAACGGATTTGGGTGAAATTTGGTATATAGGTAGAAAATACCCTGGATTAAGACATAGGATATTTTTTATCCCGATAGAGTGAGTAGTTCCCGCGGTATACACAAATTGCTGCGATAAAGTTATTCAACGCAACGAAGCCGCGGGCGGAAAACTAGTAAGAAATAAAAAAGTCGAATCATAAATTCCAAAATACATATTTAAAAAGAGTAACCATTGAGTTTCTTGAGCGAAGCTGAGCGAAAATTTTGTGCCAAATGTTATTTTTTAAACTTACGAAATATTTTTTTTGAATTTGATTTGATAAATTAACAATTTTGAAAACCCACTATACTTTATATTAAAAATATTGAACGGTAGTGCCGTTCCCGCTGTCACCTATACCAAACACCACAACTAAAGGCACACTAAGAGTAATGCACTGTGAAAGGGTAGATCGCTAGAATGCGTGACTCTGGCGCAAATCTCTGGGCGGTAACTATCGAGCAATAATGATGTCACACGAGATATGGACTGCAAATGTACAAGAAAACCCTGCTATACCGTACGTGATGTAGTTGTGCCAATTGTACACAAAGTGGAATTCAGTTCTTTTGATAATGTCAAAATTTTGCCTCTTACTAGCTTTCCGCCCGCGACTTCGTCCGCGTGGAAGATTACATCAAAATCGGTTCAGCAAGAAAATTAGCCTACATATTAATCGAGGTCCTAATCTATCTACTCACCAAATTACATCCAAATCCGTCTAGCCGTATAGGCGTGAAGAGGTAACAAACATACATACAGAGATACACATACACAAACTTTTGCATTTATAATATTAATTGGGATATGTTAATCAAGGTCCTAATCTGTCTACAGATGCACTGAATGCAGGTTTCGTCACGATGTTTTCCTTCACCGTTTTAAGAGCAGTGGGATAAATGCACACAAGTAATTAAATTAAATTTAAAAACTCATTCAAATCAAAACAAAATATTTTATTTCATAGGATAAAATTATCACTTGAAAACGTCATTATTAATATTACATTTAAATTTACGGCTCATTCACAAAGCTGACTCCCAGATTTGATAATTATATGAATAATGAGACAGCTATGTCCATGCTTGCTTATCATTCTAATAGTCAGTGATTTTATAATAACCTTTAGCTAATAATTTCTGTTTCATGATTGCTTTAAATTTATTTAAAGGCAAATTTTGAATGTCTACTGGAACCTTATTATAAAAGCGTAGGAACCTTTGAAGGATTTACTAACTTTGTGAACTCAGCTAACATAAACAGATAACTGGTTCTTATTCCTTGTATTAACATTGTGCCTATCACTATTTTTAGCGTAATTAAGCGTAAGCGTTTTTTCTCATAAATGTATTGAGAAGTCATTGTTAAGATATTAATTTCCTTAAACTTATCTCTAAGAGACACTGTAGGTCCTAATTTATAAATGGCACGAATAGCACGCTTCCATTGGTACATAGTCTATCTGGGTATCCAACTCGGACCTCCGAAATTGGAAGACCCGCGTCTTAACCGCTGAGCCACCGACGCTCTATTGGTTTCTTTACTTAGATGATTTATTTATTTGCCATTAGAAAAGTTCCTTGGTACATCTTGACATCTCAAAGGCTTCAAATGTAAGAAGCAACATACATCATACCACCATCTAATACATCCATCTCTCTCCTGCCCACCGAGCGGTAGTGATTAATGGCGGGCTATAATTAATGTCTCGTGTAGTACGACCCTACGATTATTACCAGAGTGCGTTATCATGACTGATAGCTTTCTGTGTAACTCGGATTTATGTTTATACTAGCTAGTATGTACTAGCTTACTGCTCGCGGATTTGCCTGTGCGGAATTACTTTGCCGCAGACTCTTAACTTGTCTCGAGTCTTCTGCTTGTCCTGTGTTTTATCTTATAACTTGCCTGGCGTCTTGTCTAGTGTATTGTCTCGCGTCTTGTCTGACGTCTTGTTTCGCATCTTGTTTTGTGTCGGGCCTTGTGTCTTGTCTTGTGTCTTATTTTATGTCAATTTCGGGGTCTGAACGTTATGCCATACGTCTTGTCTGGCATCTTGTTTTGCGACTTGCGTGTCTTGTCTCGCTTCTTGTTCTGTGTTTTGTCTCTTGTGGCTTGTCTTATGTGTTGCCTCGCGTTTCGTCTCGTGTCTTGTCTAGAGTATAGTATCGCATCTTATCTCGCGTCTAGTCTAATGTCTTGTATCGCGTCTTGTGCCTTTGTTGTGTCTTGTCTTGTGTTTTGCCTTGAGTCTGGTATTGTCTCGTCTTTTGTCGTATTTTGTGTCATTCTCGGGGCTTGTAAGTTATGTGGTATCCAATTTGCATAATTATGGATACCTACCACCTGCGTTGTCACATGCATTTGAGTTCATAAAAACAGCTATGAAATAAACTACCGTACCATTGTATCACTTCCACATAATTACGTTAGGCATGAAGAAAATTGTATCAGAAACTCAAACTTAAAATTGTTAACTCCTTTAATAGGAGTAGCCTCTCCCACCGACCGAGTAACCTTTTATCTCGGAAGCTAACTTGAAATCGCAAATAAAACTCAGTGCGACGACGACACCGTCTTGGCAAATCCGTTTAGACGCTCTTTGATTACACAAATCAGGGTTCTTACGGCGACCGGGGCGCTGCTAATGCAATTATTTACCCGAGGAGTTGGCGGAGGTTCGTTTAGACGTGTTCTGACTGCTGGTTGGTCTAGTAGGTAGTGATGGTGCGAGTTTGAATCCCGCACGGGTAAACGTTTATGTCACATGACATCATATGTATAAATAGCGGTAAGTGCACAGCTTCGTCTTACTTGAAGAGGGTATATGGGTCATATATTGTGTCTGAAATTTAGGTCCTTACCTATGAAATTGGAGTTTTGTATGAAGAATTTCATTAAGACAGTTTTCTCCATGCAAACATTTTTGATTTTTTTGGGAACGGCAAATCCAAATTTAGCTAAACTTTGTGTGTATTATCGGATAACATTAAGTTAAGTATAGGCATTGTTAATTTTTAAAAGTAACCACTTAATGGGAAGCACATAAAAAGAGCTCTGTTAAAATATTTTATAGTATGTGATTTAGCCCAGAAAAAAAAATATTGTGAAACCTTGAAATAATATTCCATTTTCCAAATAAAAAACAAATTTGGATATAGCTTTGAAAATCGCAGGAATTGGTACATGTGATTAACGAAGGAAAAAAAACTCCAATTTCATAGGTATAGACCCAATATTTATGTGTTACTACATGGCGGCAGTAGTTCATGTCAGCTGCATAGTCGTCAGTCAAGTTTCCTGCGCCCTTTGTACGGAGTAGTGCGCTAAAGAAAGCTAGTGGAAATTCATATGCCACATTTGGACCAGACTACCACTGCAACCTCGTCGAGACTGAGGTGAATTTCAGTAGATCCAGAATATAGGTGCACGCTTAGCATCGAAAATGACCTTGACTGTAAATTGTGGAAAGTACCTGATGGTCTAGCATGCCAAAAGAAGGGTATGTCAGGGACTAAGGACATAGAATTTGTAGAGAGCAAGAGATATGTGCATAATGGAATATACTCCGACCATCATCTACCCACATCGTTCAAGAGTTGATGTAAAATTTGTCACATTTCAAGAGAAGGAATTTATAATATGAAAATGGAAAAAAAAATTTGCGCATACGTTGAGGAAAATTTGAAAGGACTTAAATTAGGAAATTAGTAATGAAGTAAAACACGTGTGGTTAGGCTTATAAACAGCGAATTCTCATAATAAACATCTGAACCCCGCCCCCGATTCTATTCCAAAATGAAACAAGTTGTAGACAACATAGCAGAAAGCTGAACTTGGCTTATCATTGCAGGGAACAGTATACTTCTTTATGCTTATATTGAAGACCTGTCTGGTGTAGTGGTTAGAAATTCTGCTACTATACCAAATGGTCGCGGGTTCGAATCCCGCTAGGAGCATATGTTTTTACGATGAATACAGACATGTGTTCCCGAGTTTTGGATGTTTTTCATTTATACATGTATTTATTCACAAAAAGATATGTGTTTGTGTAGTTTATCAACCATTTAGTATCCATAACATAAGCCTTGCTTACTGTGGACCTAGATGGCGCTGTGTGCAAAGACATTTAATTATTTTTATTATTATTTTTTTTATAAATCATTACTTCTAAGTAGATTGTATAATCCTAACCCGAATGTTTATGATAATAAATAAATATTCAATTACTCATTCATCACTCTCCCCACACACAATAGTGGTGAGTGACTACACTTTCCACACATAATAAACAGTACGTAGTGATACGCCATTGTATTGCACGCACTAATCTAACTTACCTATCGGCTAAATCAGCTGTCAAAAACAATGACACAAGCATGTAGATGTGTTACACTATCCAACATTTTATTATTATCACAAATAACCTAGCATTATTGTAATTGATGGATTATTATTATAATTTTTTATTTTATTGTAATTGTTTAGGTATTTAAATCTATTTTTTTTATTATGAATTCTATTCTGCATGCCAGTTCCTGGTGAAATGTGTTTTTTTTTTTATTATTGACTGGATTCGCGTTTGACCACAATCTCACCTAATGGGAAGTGACGATTTGGTCGGAGATGAAGCACGCGATCTCAGTAAATGCCTATTCACTCTGCTCTTGAAGACACTTTATTTTATAATTAACAACCTTGTGTACCACATTTTTAGCGAATAAAGATTATTCTATTCCAACGACATTCTACTGGCCTGCAATCGTCCACGAACTATCCTCATCTAAACGCTCCCAAACGCAGCCGAACCTGTTTTATTGGGGTTAATGAGAACGAAAACCGAACCCGGCTTTGTACGGGACCCTTCAGTCTTTTCAGACTTCTGATTTAGTTACCAGCAAACGCCTTGGCAGTTGAATGAGAAGAAAGGGAGCAAATCCTTGCGTTTTGATGTGATTCACAAAAAAACTTACAATTTTCATTCTTTATTTTAGTATCACAGGAAAAGTTTATTACTTATTCAAATTCAATTTTTTTATTTTGCCAGAATATAGGTACATAAGGGTGTTTTAATATAAAAAATAAGGCCCATTACATTCTGCCTTTTGAACAAGCAAAATTTAACGGATATTTAATAAATATCTAATTATAATTAAATATTATTAATTAATTATACAATTTTAAATAACCCAATTTGCAAGGAATGTTAAAAAATTGTCAACATTACAAAATTAATGTCAAATCTTCAAATTAATGTCAAAATTATAGTGAATTAGAAAGAATGTCAAAATCAATAAAAAGAAAGAAAGAAAATTTCTTGACACACTTTACATTACGGTTTACATCTAGGTAGTTTGAAATCAAAGTCCACTTGTAAATCAATGTCAGAAATATACATAAAGAAATTAATCAAGGTGGGCCAACAAAAGCAATTAGTATATTATGTAAATTACAAAAGCTAACATATGATCATACAGACGACCGATTGGTGTAGTGCATAGTGACCCTGTCAGCGAAACCAACGGTTGCGGGTTCGAATCCCGCGAGGGGTAAATGTTTGTGTCATGAATACAAACATTTATTCCCGAGTCATGGATGTTTATATTATAAATATTTATGTATGTTTATCCGTTATCTAGTTTCCATAGCACAAGCTTCGCTTAGTTTGGTGACTAGATGATTGGTGTAAGTGTCCGAAATATTTATTTATTATTTATTTATTTATTTATTATTTATACCGAAGAATTAATTAATATATCTAATTCTCTAGGCGATTTACAATAATATTACTTAATATCCCGTACACGCGCGCCACTCTTTATTGTATTGCTTTTTATTGGATAACCGCCTCCGTGGCTCAATGTAAATAACATAGAGTTTACAAATCGGAGGTGGCGGGTTCGATCCCCAGCGGGATACATGTTTAGTACTCGGTTTGGTAGGGCATATTAAAAATGTCTGCCTGGCTAGCTACCACCGTCTTATCTAAGTCTGCCACCAAACACCAATGTTAATAGCATTGTTCTGATTCGGTAGTCAGAGATATGATAGCCAGTCCTCCAAGTGGGGCTTCCGGGTCAGTACGCTGCCACCTTCGACCTCATATTCACTTAACATCAGGTGTGATTGAGTTTCAGTTGAGTTTAAGAATAAATAAATACCGTACTCACAATTGGTACGAGTATTATATTTTTGATAATGAACAAAGGCTTCACAATCACAGTATAGGTACCTATAACACAATATTCTCAAACAAATAGCCTATCCATCAAACAAACCGAAATTGCAACCCAAACGGGTCCCATATCAATAAGCTCTCGTGTAAGAGTGCCCTCTATGAAGGCAGAATGAAGCTCAATTATCTCCATAAAGGGCCACTTGTCAGGCCCAGGCGCCGCGAAGTGCGCGCTAAACGGAAATTGAGCCGCCATCTTGTCGGCCGGAAGGACCAAATTATAGAGGCGGGAAATTTATGACGACTCTCCAGTTTTAGATATCGATTTTTGGCAAATGGTGCCAAGTGAATATGGACACGAAAATGTTTTTGCTTTGTGAGGTGGACCTTCTATCTGCCATATTGCCATAGACAATGAGGCATTTGACAATTAACCTTCGAAATATTGGCAAAACAATCGACTACACACAGCAATAACAATCATTATACCGTCAAAGTATACAACTAATAAAGAAAGAAATGAAAGAAATAAATATTTCTCACACTTACACCAACCATCTTTTTCTTATGCACAATAGGCCAGCGACCTCAATCACACCTGATATTAAGTGAAGATGAGGCCGAATGTACGTATGAGTATGTAGTTAACATACCGAACATTCGCACTAAGCGGTTCGACTCTTCATTGATAATGCGAACAGCCAAGGCATGGAACTCCCTTCTGGCGTCAGTCTTTCCTGAATCCTACAACCTTGGGATCTGCAGGGTCAAGCAGGGTGAATAGGCATCTACTGTGATCGCGTGCTTCATCTTCCGCCACATCGTCACTTTCCATCAGGTGATATTGTGGTCCAACGCATATCCAGTTAATCATAAAAAAGGTGGAAGCGTTCTAACCCGGAAATCTCTGCCAACCGGAGCCGTTTCGAAAACATTTAGATTTTAAAGATACTGTAAAACAGAAACACATTAAGAAAGTATAATAAAAATATTTAATAAACATTCCTGGACATAACCAGTTCGTTCGCATGCCAGGCTGTTTCACAATTAATAATGAAATATAAAAACCTATTTGTAATATAAAATTGTTTTTCAAAAGAGCAACCCTTCGATTTTCTTGCTTGTTCTTCTCAAGGGAAAATTGGCTTGTGAATAAGCAGTAACTTAAGGTAAAATCTGACTATTTTAAGTGTACCCTGTGCACCTACAAAATAAAGCATTTTTGACTTTGACTTTAACATAGTTGCTTTGGTTTATTTTGATGATGTTATTTATTTTGTTTTATTTTATTGGTAATACAGAATCAACGGCATCATTATAAAAAATATTACACAAAAATTACAAGCCAAAGTCATGCCAATTACAGATTCTCATTTTTCATTTCGATTCTCTTAAAAAATAATTAGGTGGAAAGTCAGTATTAAATAGGGGGAAGTCCCGTAACGCCGGACGGCACCTAGCGCCGGACACTCGTACTATTTAAGCGAGTATAAATCTTTTCATTTCAAAATACAAGTGAAAGGGGCGCGGGGGCACACAGGTACAGGATCACGCGCCGCGCCTCGCCATTGACGCACACGGCCACGGCGGGAGCAACCGTTTGCTGTTTTAGACACAAAATCACGGCGTCACCTAAATATCAATGTAAGTAATTCTAGTATATTTATGCATTTACATTTGAGTGGTATTCAAAGATAAAAGTAGTACTTGATTATTATCCGTAAAATGGTGGAATATTATTAGATCTTTTAAACAATTTTAGTAGGTACCACCTAATGAACGAAAATGTCTGTCCCTTAGCACCGGACACTAAGTCGTCCCTTAGCGCCGGACAGTAAACATATTGATATTTCTTGTGAGAATTTACGTCATTTATTCTAATTATTTAATTTTGTTTTAGAGTATAGAAGAAAGAAGATAATTAAAATGGAAGAGAAGAAAAAGAAAGGATCCTGGGAGCCACAGAGCTTACAAACTGCTATTGATAAGGTTACCACTAGAACAAACAGAAACTTCAACGAACGCACTAAACAACGAACAAGCTGTCGTGATATCAAACTCAATCATAGAAGAGCAAATGAAAGAATCTGAAATCTATTAGTGAGTCACAAGTCCCAAACCGTCGACAAGTTCTGCTCCCGATATTGTTCAGATAATCCATAACTTATCACCGTTGCCTGACGCAGCAAAAAAACGAACAGCAGCTCGAAAAAGAAAGAGTGGACGAAGTGAAATTTTAACTTCATCGCCATACAAAAAAGTGGCAGAAGAAAAAGAAAATGAGAAGAACATGAAAGATAAAAAGATGGAAATAAAATCTAAGTTTGAAGTAGCAATGGGAGGTAAAGGAAAGCAAACCAAAGGAATTAAAACTAAAGGAAAGAGCGTAGACAAGGGAAAAGAAGCGACAAACGTGAAACCTAAAGGAAAGAAAGGAAGTGAAGTAGAACCATTAACTGAAACATCTAACACAAACATAACATTTTGCGTAGTTTGCTTAGAAGACACTGACGAAGACTGGATCCAGTGCTCATCCTGTCGTGGGTGGGTACATGAAGCATGTACAGACATTCCAGAGTGTGGAGATGGCTACATATGTGATCGATGCAGGTTATTTTGAAATGTCCGGTGCTAGGGGTATGGCACAAATATTCGTCCGGTACTAGGTGCCACTTTTTAAAATTATATTTTTTGTTACCAAAGTTTGATTGATAGTATTAATTTATTTTTAGCAGAGGTTGCATTTTTGTTAATTTAATTTGATTTCTAACTTTGTTATCTAACATAAGTCATAATTTAATAAACATTTCGTAAAATAATTTTTGTTTTATTTATAAATAACCTTAGGTGTCCGCCACTACGGGACTTCCCCCTAATAATCATTATACAATCTAGAGGTAAAAAATTAATAGTGAGACAAACTAAGTAATAATAAATAATTTTGTTAATAAGTAATATTACAAATAAAAAATTGGTCAAATAATTCAATCAATGTCAAATAATCGTCGTATGTATGAATTTCGCAATGTCGTGTTTTGTGTGTGTGAGTGTATGTGTGTGTGTGGTTTGGGAATGGATCGATGAGAATGACTAGTCGCGCGGACAGGTGAGCGAGGCTTATTGTTATTTGTTTGATTTATTTGTTTCTCGATGATTGTCTAAATTTTCAATTTCTAGTTATACATACATACATTATGTTCACGCCTGTTTTCCCCTGGGGTTTCCTATTCCTATTGATTGCCACTTGCAATAATTTTTCCAATGTAAACAACATTGGGTTTATGATTCGGAGGTCGCGGGTTCGATCCCCAGCGGGGCACATGTTTAAGTACTCGGTTTGGTTGGTGGTTGGGCATTTTAAATGTCCGCCTGGCTAGCTGGCTATCTTCTGCCGACAAGCAGCAATGTTAATAGCATTGTTGTGTTCCGGTTGTCAGAGATAAGATAGCCAGTCCCCCAAATGTGTTGGGGTTTCTGGGTCAGTACGCTTCCACTTTCGATCTCATCTTCACTTAACATCAGGTGTGATTGAGGTCAAGTGCTAACCCGGTGTGCAAAAATAAAAAAGTCATAGCAGCAGTGGCATTGATGCGAAACTCCCAAAAACTCATTTTACACATGGCTTTCCTCTCCCAGTGTGGAACGGAAGAACAGCGCCTAGTTCTTGGAGCTGAGCATAATGCTGAGTCTCACTCCTCTCTGCCACAGTGGCATACAAATTTGTTCATCTTTATTGTAGTTTGTTCTTTTTAATGTGGCTAACCGCCTCCGTGGCGTAAATTATTCTGACATACTGCTTTTGTTTCTTCTATGCTTCATACACGCATGTCGGTTAGTGGTTGACGGTACTTGACCTTTTGTGAGTACGACAGCCACTTGATTGACGTATATCCTGGTTGGTCGACCTTTACCGTCCCTTCCATACCCGCTTTCGTTAATCTCCTTTCAGTCATTCGTTCTATATCCTGGTTGGTCGACCTTTACCGACCTTTCCATTCCCGCTTTCGTTAATCTCCTTTCACTCATTCGTTCTATATCCAGGTTGGTCGACCTTTACCGACCCTTCCATTCCCGCTTTCGTTAATCTCCTTTCACTCATTCGTTCTATATCCTGATTGGTCGACCTTTACCGACTCTTCCATTCCCGCTTTCGTTAATCTCCTTTCACTCATTCGTTCTATATCCTGATTGGTCGACCTTTACCGACCCTTCCATTCCCGCTTTCGTTAATCTCTTTCACTCATTCGTTCTATATGCTCAAACCACCTTAAGATACCTCTTTCTATCTAACCCGCTACGTCATCTTGTACGCCACACCTTTCCCTAATCACACAATTCTTTAATATTGGGTCTTTACCTATGAAATTGGAGTTTTTTGTCTTCGTTAATCATATGTACCAAATTCCTGCGATTTTCAAAGCTATATCCAAATTTGTTTTTTATTTGGAAAATGGAATATTACATCAAGGTTTCACATGAAATATTTTTTTATAAATAGTTTTTATAAAAAGTTTATATAAGTATTTATGTAAGTTTAACCGTTATCTAGTATCCATAGCACAAGCTTTGCTTAGTTTGGGACTAGATGATTGGTGTAAGTGTCCGAAATATTTATTATTTATTATTATTTATTTATTATTATTATTTTCAATTTCTGGGCTAAATCACATAATAAAAAAAATTTGAACAGAGCTCTTTTCATGTACTTCCCATAATCATTTCTTAGATTCGCTGAAACTTTTATAAAGCGGTTACTTTTAAAAATTGACGCTGCCTATACTTAACTTAATGTTATCCGATAATACACACAAAGTTTAGCTAAATTTGGATTTGCCGTTCCCAAAAAAAAATCAAAAATGTTTGTATGAAGAAAACAGTCTCAATGAAATTCTTCATACAAAACGCCAATTTCATAGGTAAGGACCTAATATATCTTTCAAAGTCACTCCACACATACTGCGCAATAAAAGCATTTCTACTGCGTTCTACAAGTTCTACTTTCATGCTTCCTCTGCCGTACCCAACATTCGCTCCTAGTAGTTAGGTTATGATTAATTTAGTATAGTCATGTTTATATGTAGCACCTTGCCAGTATCAAGTAAGTATATAAAAGGTTTAAGTGCACAATAGCTCGGTTCATTGATCTTCATCCCGCCTGCCGCGGCGCGATATTGCGGTCCGATGCGCCTCAATACTGGTGTTGCCATGCGACACTGTATCAAAGAGTTATTATACTTTGTGTGGTTACTGTGGCTATGACAGGTTACTTGTTAGGGATGGTGCAAGCTTGAATCCAGATCGCCGACTCTAGAGTTAATAAACTGAGAGCCAATCGCGTCAATACCAAAAACGTTACACATTTCGTAACGCGAGAATCATTTGAACAGAAATTGACCTCTAAAAGTTTATGCGTTTTGTTTTGCCTTGATGACGTCAACGAATTTTTTAAATAAATAAATAAATAAAAATTTTGGACACTTACACCAATCATCTAGTCTCAAATTTGGGCAAAGCTTGTGCTATGGATACTAGATAACGGATAAACATACATAAATATTTATATAAACATCCATGACTCGGGAATAAATGTTCGTATTCAGCACACAAACATTTACCTCTCGCGGGATTTGATTGATTCGCCGACAGGGTCACTATCCACTACACCAACCGGTCGTCTGTTAATTCAAATTACATATTTGAATTATAAATGGCGCTAGCGTACTGGGTACTATAGATAAATAAATAATAAAATAAATAAATATTTTGGACAGACCAACCATTTAGTTCCAAGCAAAACTTGTACTACGATCCTCGATAACGGATAAAATATATATAAATATTTATACAAACATCCAATCCAATTTACCGAGATATTGAATTGAAATATACCTAAGTAAGATGTTACTTACTATAGGCAAATTCATGTTTTGCAGATTCCTCAGTTCAATTGTTTATGAATTGAGGGTTCAAGCTAAACCGCCATAAATCTGTTATATCGCATTCTTAGGATTTGGGAATTTCTTAATTTGTTTAAGAAAATTGTAACTAAATTCTCAAATACAAATTATTATCCCAGGGATAGTATTTTCCAAGATTTAGGCTATGCCACTTTAGGCTGGCGTCAGAATTGAGAGCCCAAGTTATTTGTCCGTAACGGTTTTGATTCACGTTTAAGAAATTTAAGAATCTTTGCTTAACGTTTTACCTATTTTTTACTAAAAGCCCTGTATTTATTTATTTATTTATTTTTATTAGGGAAATCAACAGCTTAATCTTGACAAGTATTGCTTACATATTTCAGAGTATTTTTACAATGTAAAAGCCTTTATAGATTTTCACGACTATTCAGTAGAAAAAGAATACATGAACAAGATATAAGATAAAATGTTGTCTTTGTAAATGTTATCTCATTTCGCAATAATTAGAAAAATGGATTCTCAATCTAGATGCACACTCAGTGATAGGCTACGACACGTTAGTAGGATTCTACTATAATCACCTGGGTAATAATCACCTAGCAAATATTTTGACACTTACCCACTTGCGATAACAATATGGCATCAAAATATTAATCCACCATGTTAATTACCTGTAACAGAAAAAGACTAAGTTTAGAACGATAACAAAGCTAAGCGAATTCAATATTCAGATGACAGTGACACTATGCTGCATGTATTGAGTGTTGTGGATGGTAAATCTATACATTAATCCCGCATAAACACGTCCACTGTTGAGCATAGGCGTCTATAATAAATATCTAACGGATGTGGATATATTCTTTTTGTCTAAAAACCAATATAAGAAACACTGTTTGGAAGTCCTGTCGGATATTGGTGATACAAAAAACTGGTTCGCATTGCTTTTCTGTCTTTGCAGTTATATATAAAATTGTCGTGGATAACGGAGTTGGTTATACAATGACCTCCATTGTCTACATATAAGATTATAAAACATAATTGTATTGTGTAGCTGTTAGTTGTCCTGAATAAAATAAAATAAAATATAATAGGCCTTGCCCATAAAGTTCCTGAGCGACCATTTGGAAGCGGCCTGCATATAGCGACTTTCCACGACCTTCATCAGTTCGTCCGTCCACCTCGTACCCTGCCGGTGCGTGGTGTCCACCGAAAAAAAAACCATAACAACACACAACAAACCAAAACAGAGGTGACTAAGGCCCATATCCAACAAACCGCTCTCGAGATTGAGATGGTCATAAGCTGACGCTTGAGAATCTATTGCACATTAACCTCTCTGTCTTCTTCTCCGTCTTCTTGTTATGAGAATCGGATGCTCTATGGCAGGTTTCTAAGCCCGTTCTAATAAAAAAAAGTAGTTGGAATTCTAAGCCTATACTCCCAGCCAAAAAAAAAAATTCTCTTCGGAAATACAGATTAGCTAACATAACATGGCACACATTATTGGATGCGGAATTTAATAGAGAACAAGTACAAACACAGTTCAAAGGAATTGGAACCCTATAATCATAACAATTGAGAGTTGAAAATCGAGTGTCCGTGGGCACCGATCGGTGTCCGCGAGTGTTGACGGGATCAAAATTTTTTGGCACCGATCGGTTGTCCAAAGGTTAAAACAGTATCAAAAAATAAAAATATAGAGACCAAGACGCGATCCCAATCTTGAGATCGATCAACCAACACGGCTCTATGACTAACTAAGTATGAGTGAGTGTGTGGGGGACAGTCTCAGTAAACACTGAGTGATATAAATCACTCAACACTGGTTTTCAGCCTGACCCCGACATATGTTACAATTTTATCTTTTTATTGCGGGCTTGTTACGCAAGTTAAGCAAAAACCATGGGATTGTAAATATTAACACTGGTATCAATTCGGATGTACACCAACTAAACTAAAACCAGTTTTATAGTAGTACTGTCTCTTTCTCCCTGGAACAGTACGATGCGACGGCACCACTACAAAACTGGTTTTAGTTTAGTTGGTGTTCATCCGAATCGACACCAATGCCAGATAAAAAACTATTGCCCAATAACTAATGTTGAAAACAATTCTGACATTAACGTGAAGGACGTTTAATTTCATTGAAAAAAAAACCGGCCAAGTGCATGTTGGGCCATGAGCAATATAATTTTAGTTTAATTGATGTACATCCGAACCGTCACCACTGTTTTTTACAAGAAGTACATATACTATTTTTATTGAGTTAATCAAAATATGAAGTATATACCGACTGAAATTGATTTATTTAAAAACAGTTACAAATAAAGAAATGGAATTTAAATATAAACTAGAACAAATGTAAAAAATGTAAAGAAAAGAGTAAAAAAGCATTATTTGTCTTTATGATTTCTCCTCAGTATTATAGTAATTATTTAATTATTTATCATAATATGAGTATTGATAATGTATATACTTGTTTATACTTCGTACTGTTATGTATATTGGATAGGTTATGTGGTATATTTATTTATATATATTATTCTTAATTTTTTTTTATAAAATAATTTTCAATTGTTGTGTACACTATTTTCTGCCAAATCTAATAAACACTATGTATCTCTAAGGTTTGCTGGTAGAAAACTCTATCGGAGTTAAGCTCGCCTTTGTACATTTTATATACAATGCATATTTCTGTAACAATTTTGTGTACAATAAAGATATTAAGATATGTAAATGTAAAACGATTACAGAGCGCCATAGTCACATTCAACTAAGCTTTTTAAATATAGATTATTAAAAAAATAAAATTTGGGACCTCGAGGTAAGGTCCCCAAAATACGTGCAGCGTTTCCTCGCTGGATGCAGATACTTACGCGGTGAGCGAGGAAACAGCCAGCTCTCGGGTCATCAAAATTATATTGTTCTTATCCATTATGTTGTAAAGTTCATGCTTTATCTATCGTTATCCTATTTAGAATTATGCTTTCCATTATTTAAACTCCTCCGTGGCTCAATGTAAACAACGTTGGGTTTACGATTCGGAGGTCGCAGGTTCGATCCCCAGCGGGGTACATGTTTAAGTACTCGGTTTGGTTGGTGGTAGGGAAATTTAAATGTCCGCCTGGCTAGCTACCACCATCTTATCTAAATCTGCCGCCAAGCAACAATGTTAATAGCATTGTTGTGTTCCGGTTGTCAGAGATAAGATAGCCAGTCCCCCAAATGTGTTGGGGTTTCCGGGTCAGTACGTTTCCACTTTCGACCTCATCTTCACTTAACATCAGGTGTGATTGAGGTCAAGTACCAACCCGTTGTGCATAAAAAAAAACTGGAGGTATGTATTGCATATGCTTTTTACTTTCATGCCCCATCAGCCACAGTTCTTCGAGCTATGTGCCCTGCTCACATCACTTCAACTTACTAACCCGCTGGGCTATGTCGGTGACCTTCATTCGTCTACAGATTTCCTCGATACATAAAATATTATTAGTGTAAAGTGTACCTATGACCTATTGGTCATCCCTGACTATATAAGATCTAACAAAATTAACCCGACAAACTTTGGCAGTTGCACGTACATGACAATAAAATAAATTCATTAAAAAAACTAGCCTTAAAACTTTTGTTTCTGAGTAAAAAAATTAAATGTAAGTGCAAATGAAAATACAAATTAACAGACTTACTTAATTTCGATTGTACCTTATTTTATCAATGAGCAAAAACAGGCAACGTTCATATGGAAGACGCCAAAAGGGGTGGCGGGACACGGGGGCACAGGGCGCAACCAATCACAGCAAGTTGCGTCGGTACCGGGCAAGTGGCGAGCGGCGAGTGGTCGTTTTTCGGCGTCTTCAAAGATACCGCGGCACATGTTTGTGTGTTGTGGCAAAGTACTTAGAGCGCGCGGCCATTAAGGTCCAACTCACAAAATTTACATTTCTAAATTTTATTTTTTGAATAAAATCTATTAACTTTAATGTTTTATTTTTTATTGTTGTCGTAACAGGTACATCCTATACATACACTCTGCAACGTTTGTCGGGTTAATTTTGTTAGACCTTACATACCAATACAATGCGAGTCAGAAATAGTCACAGTGATGTCATAACCAATAGCAACGATTCCCATCCGAGCCATATATCTCGTAGATCCGCGACGATATAAAAATTTATACTCCTCCAATCCGTAGGTGATAAAGGAGACTTACCCGGATATAGGGGGCATAATTCACAGTTTGTGAAGATTACCGGAGGAGACAGCGTACGGATCAGATGTGTACTGGGATGGATTGGGTAAATGTTTTTGTAGATCAACGATTTAATAACCACCTCTGTGGCGCAATTTAAACAGCGTAACTAGGCGTTAGGCGTTTAAACTACTAGGCGTGGGGAGGGATTCCACCCGTATACAGTTAATATACCGAACATTCGCACTAAGAAGTTCGATTCTTCATTCATCATCCGAACAGCCAAGGCATGGAACTCCCTTCCGGCGTCAGTCTTTCCTGAGTCCTACAACCTTGGGATCTTCAAGAGCGGAGTGAATGGGCATTTGCTGGGATCGCGTGCTTCATCTGGTGAGATTGTGGTCAAACGCGAGTCCAGTCAATCATAAAAAAAACGTAACGTTTACAAACCGGTGGCCACGGTTTCGATTCCCAGGGTACGGGTTGCCTGGAAGAAACCCATCCATTATACAGGAACTGCTGTTGGTGTACAATAAACAATATTTTTATTGTATTTTTTTATGAACGGGTAAACAATTGATGTTAATCACACCTGATGGTAAAGATGTGGCCGAAGGTGGAAGCGTACTGACCCGGAAACCCCATCTTATTTCGGGGACTGGCTATCTTATCTCTGACAACCGGAACACAACAATGCTATTTAATATTGTTTTGGTGGTAGAGTTTTGGGCGGACATTTAAAATGCCCTGTCACCAATCGAAATTATTATATTTGTATTGTATTGTCATATTTGTTTTTTTTTTATGCATAACGGGTTGGTACTTGACCTCAATCACACCTGATGTTAAGTGAAGATGAGGTCGAAGGTGGAAGCTAGACCTGCTGCTTTAGTCTCCCAGCGCATCCCGCTTTTAACAGTTTCATAAAATATGGCTGCGGTACTTTTCAGGTACTTCCAGTTGACCAGGGAGGTTACCTTCTGACAATGTACTTCAAATACGTTTCTAGTAATGAAGGACCAATTTATTTATCGAACGTACAATAATTATCATTTAAATCTCCAGAGATCGGGACTGAGGTAACTATGGGATTAATATAGATATGCCAGAGAGCAATTTATTTATTTTTCGAAGTGATAAAAGATTTTTTTCCTTTAAAATTATTATACAGAGGAAATATATGTACAGACGAATCTCCCTAAAAGTATTATATGGACCGTATGGACCGAAGCACTCCAGCACCATCTATTAGAAAGTATTCATACAATATCAACACTCAAACAAAATCCATAATAATATGTCACATATAAATGAGTAAGAAAATTTCGTCAGCTCTGCTAATTGATATCGTGGTCTAGTAGATAAAAGATTTTTTTCCTTTAAAATTATTATACAGAGGAAATATATGTACAGACGAATCTCCCTAAAAGTATTATATGGACCGTATGGACCGAAGCACTCCAGCACCATCTATTAGAAAGTATTCATACAATATCAACACTCAAACAAAATCCATAATAATATGTCACATATAAATGAGTAAGAAAATTTCGTCAGCTCTGCTAATTGATATCGTGGTCTAGTGGCAAGCGACACGAGTGCTCAGGTAACGTCTTTCGAAAAGACACGGTTTTCGAATCCGGCTAAGACAATTTTTATTCGATTTTTTTTCTATTTGGATTTTTTTTTTCTTTTTATAAAGGAAAATAAAACGTAAACACTTCATTAAAATAATAAAAAGGTAAGGAAAATAAGAAAAGTAAAAATTTTTGGAGGTAACACTTTAGCCCATGTGATACTTTTAGGATGATTGGTTTGTACATGTTACTTATTTGATAATACATTATAAACATTTTTTTTGGTATACACAACGGGTTAGCACTTGACCTGAATCACACCTGAATGTTAACTGAAGATGAGGCCGAAGTTGGAATCGTATCATCGTCATCATTATCGATATTGTAGCAGATCATTAAGCTTGTTCAAAAAACACCTTGGGTATATTTAATGGATAAACAAAAAAACGGAATTCTAAAGCGTTCCCCGTAGTGGAACTACCTATGCACTTTTCTTTTTCCTTTTGTCACATCATTATCATTCATTTAACTTGTTATCATAATTACTACTCAACACTAGCTGTATCAACAACGGACACTTCTCACGATTGACCACAAATGTACACGCAGACGGGAACATGCGCGTACTTTTATGCACTCGTACTTGTAGGGGTTGTAACTGAAAACCAGTGTTTCGCTCTTTGAGTGATGTGCCACACTGAGTTATAACCCATTTGTGCTACTGCGGCACACACTCGCTCTTTGTATTTTCTATTCTTTACTTTTATTTGTATGTATATTTCTTTGTTATGGATTTCCGAGTTATGGATGTTTTCATTTATAATAAGTATTTATTTACAAAAAAAAATGTATTCATGTATTATATCAACCATCTAGTATCCACAACACAAGCATATAGTTGCTTACTGTGGAACTAGATGGCGCTGTGTGTATGTCTAAGGATATTTATTTATTTATTATTTATTTATTTGTAATTAAAAAATTGTGTAATTGTGTAAACGCAGTGGCGTAAATAAATGCTTTATCTATCTATCTAGCGTCAGGACTGAACTGATGTTTAATTTTCAAAAGCTAGTATTTGCGAGGTGGTTCATAGCCATCTTTGACAAAAACAGGTTCTGCCGTTTATTCATATTCATTTATTTCTTTGTGATACACAGGTACAATAATGATGGTAAGGATTTAAAATAGCTGGATCACTATGATCTACCAGATGGCAAGCGGTTTCGAAGATATTTAGCACTAGCTTTCCGACCGCGGCTTTGCCTGCGTAGAATGACGTTATCGTGGAAATTTGTTTATCCCGCGAGAACTACTCACTTTATCAGGATAAAAAATAACCTACATCTTAATCCAGGGTCTGTTCTACCTATATACCAAATTTCATCCAAATCCGTTAATCCGTTTCGCCGTGATTGGGCAACAAACAAACAAATTAACAAAAAAAACATCCAAACTTTCACATTTTTAATACTATTTAGATTTACAACATGTGAGTTTGTTGACTTAGATAATCATTTTCAATCTCTCCGGGGTTGTCAAACTTTTTTGACTTATCCATATTATTCAAATGACAGCTACTTCAGATCAGCACTTTAATAATCACTCAGCCTGTGGAAGAAACGAACCCGGAGGGAAATTATCTTAAATATCTAAATTATGAATTTTATTGAAAGGAAATTTTTATTGTTGTATTGTCGTCCGTCCGCCTTAAAGGACGTCCCACGCTGCGCTTGTTAGTGCGTGGTATATAATGCCCCAAGGGCCATCAGATCCTCGAGTTACGTGGTATGCCCACTGTCATTTCAACTTACTAACACGCTGGGCTGTTGATGACTTTCGTTCTTTTACGGATTTTTTAATTCCTGATTCGATCTCGTAGAGAAACGTCAAATATCGCCCTCTTTAGCTCTCAGTGACCTTACTCAGTATTAAGTCAGTAATAAAAAAATAAATATAATTAATTGCGCAAAGAGCTGGAACCGCGGCTGAACAAGCTCAAAGTAACAAGCGCCGTAAATGTGTGTCAATTTCTATAAACCACGAGTTTGCGGCGCTTGCAGTGGAGACATTGGGCCCTTGGTCTTCTGACACGAAACAATTTATCAAGGATTTATCCGTTAGACTGGTCCACGCCTCTGGAGATAGAGGTGAACTGAGAGCTGGTGCCTACTTTGCTCAGCAGCTGAGCTTATGCATTCAGCGGGGTAATAGCGGTAGCGTACTAAGTACTATGCCTCACGGAAGCGAGTTGGACGGCGTATTTTTCTATAAGATATAGGAATTTTTAATTGTGTTTTATAAATTTGTTGTTTCATGTACATACTTAATAATAAATAATATTCTCCAAAAAAAAATAACATGTTCCCAGACAGATCATCAGACATAATAGAAGATTTATTGCTATAACGTCGAGAGGCGGGTTGTGTCCCGGAACGTATTAATATCCTTGGACATACAACGCCATCTATTTAGACACTAAGCAATTAGGCTTGTGTTGTGGATACCAGATGGTTATTATACTACACAAACACTTTGTAAATAAATCTTGTTATAAATTAAAACATCCCATAACTCGGGTGCTCGTGTCCGCATTCATCATACAATACAAACATAATGCTCATAGCGGGTTTCGAACCCGCGACCCTTTGGTATAGTGGTCAGAGTTTCTAACCACTACACCAAACAGGTCGTTATTAATACCAGACATTAGATTGGATTTAAAATAACTGTGAAACAGATTTATTTATGCGACCCTATCCATAGCATATAACTATCAATTGAATATTACGAAAACTAAGATAAGATATAGGTATTTTTAATTGTTTTTTAAAAATTTGTTGTTTCATGTAAATTAGTTGTATACAATTATACATTCCTAATTCTAATACAAATATCAATAACTAGGTAAAAAAAAAAAAAATTACGAAAACTCTCGAGGAAACAAAAGATTATGTCAACCAGGTAAACCTAGCCAATTGAGTTAAAAACTAAATATCTTCGAAACGGCTCAACCGATTTTCATCAAACTTGGCTAAGAACCTGACCACTCGTTTAGTATTTCATATAAAACCGTACTCAAATCAGACCACGTTTTACTGAGATAAGTCCGGACAAAGACGGACACACATTAATATCTATGGTTGTGACTTTTTGGCGGGAACTCGGAGAATGATGTTGCATGTTTGTTTTTATTTCTGATAATTTGTGCATTCTGAGTTTTGAAGCTTAATAATGGTAGAATATTGTGCAGCAAAAGTCGGCGATGGTGTACAAGAGAAGGGAAGTGTAAATTAAAGTGCGAGGCTTTCGGGTTCCCACAAGAAGCCGACAAAATTTTTCGTAAAGCATTCTGCCACTTTACTGAAGAATGACTTGACCGTGACTAGACTGTATACGCCAAGTATACGACGAATGACTTGTATTGACGGCGACTGACTTCACTAAAGTGAACAAAAAAAAATCAAAATCAAAAATGTTTTATTTCGTAAGTTATAAGAATAACATTTGAAATCGTCATTAACTAGCAGTCTCCCCAGAGAAGAACGAGCAAGAAACTCAGGGGCTGCTCTTTTTAAATAAGTCAATACAAATAGAATTTGGAATAATAGTTAAATTTATGATTCGACAGAGAAAAATAAGAATAAAATATACTGGATATTGCCGAGCGGTTCATGTTCACGCATTGTTATTATGCAGATAGTCAGAAATTTTATAATAGCTTTGTGTAAGGGACTGCTATGGACAGCAAGTTTATTTTTATATCTTGTATTTAAATCGTGTATTTCACAATTTTTCCTAAACAAATGCAGATTCTTTCTTACGCAGTAATAAGAGAAATAAGATATGGCTGTATGGGCCTACACCCCTTTGCCTTCTCCTAGAGGAGTGAATTAAACAAAAAAAAATATCTATGGTTGTGATGCTAAACAAAGACTACAATGTATATGATGCTAAAATCCGTTGGTCAATCAATCTCTTTTGACATTAATTCAAATCAAAAGGCAGCGCAATGAAAAACAGTTTTCCATGGAACTAACCCTATTCACCGCTATTACCACCCTGCCCGCAAGGGGTGCGAATAAAATAATAAAACGCCTAGGCCCCATTCCGAGGGGCGATCAAATACGTGCGAGTCGCATTCGCGCGTTACGACTTCATGCCGCGAGTCGCTCGTTGCCATGGCGACGACACGTAACCACGCCTATCTAGTTAGATAAGGATGTGGGAGAGTCGATAATTTTTACCGTTAATAATTTTCTTTATAGACCTTCTGCTTCCGCCCTTCTTAACATTGAACATTCGAAACATGCCGGATCGCCTAAAACCGACTCCCGTACAGAAGCTGTATCCGCTGGCAGCTGTATCCCCAGATGTTCGGCGAGAAATAGCTAGCTCCATTGAGATGGCTAAACTTGAGAGTGATGCTCGCCACCTCGACTAGTATTCAATAGTGCCCCAAAGACTCCAAACTTTTTAAAGTACGTTGCTCCCGCACAAGGTGTGGCTTCGGATGCTCGCTGCAGTCTGTCAAATTTCAAACTTCAAGCATTTATTTCAACGTAAGATACATGATATCATTTGTTGAATGTCAATTTAAATCTACTGGAAATAAAAAAAGTTTATTGCATTTGTCTGTCAGTCGGTATGTCCAAGCTACTACCGCTTCGGAAAGGGAATTCATCTGTGGGAAAAGAAGTGGCGCAAGAAACCCACAGGATCATTGTTGTTCTTTTTTTTAATAAAGTATATAATATTATATTAACTAATACAATTTTATAATTTTGGGGAGCTGGTCGAAGTACACCAAGCGTGTTTGTCATTCAGGTAGTCACTAATTTTATAATAACCTATTTTTGCTAATGTTATTTTGACATAATCTTTAAATTTTTTCTCAGTTACATTAATGATATTGTCAGGTATAAGGTTATAAAAGCGTATACAGTGTCCCACAAATGATGTATTAACTTCGCTTAGTCTGAACATAGGGATAGCCAATTTGTTCTTATATCTCAAATTTAAATGATGCTTGTCACTATTTTTCGGGAACGCAGAAATGTTTTTTCGAACATACATAATATTTTCGTAAATAAACAGTGAAGGAACAGTTAAAATATTAATATCTTTAAACCTGTGGCGGCAAAGATACTCTAGCGTCGTTCCTCCCTCTCGAGGAGTCTCTTCCTCCTGGACACGATTTGCCATGGCTAACATGGAAATCCTTAAATCGGCTTCGGACTCAGGTTGGCCGCAGCAAAGATAATCTGTGCAGGCTTTTTCGATGCGGTAGTGATCGATGCGAGTGCGGAGTCTCCCCACAGACAATGGATCACGTATTGTCTTGCCCCGCGTGTCCTGACAGCTGCACCTTTGACGACCTCCTTAACGCCACAGAGAGTGCTGTTAGAGTGGCTAAGTTTTGATCCAATAAAATTTGAAACTTGCCTCGACACGAAAAGAAGAAGACAAAATATTACTCGAACAAAGAGATTCGCTTGAGGACCGTTAAAACGGAATTTATGTAACTTATATAGCGGCATTTCTTTCTAAATATGCTCAAGCGCAGATCTATAACTATTTTTAGTAGAAAATAACTATTTTTGAAACTTTTGATGTGTGTGTGTGTGTGTGTGTTCTCTCTAACAAAAGAATAATTTAAAAGTTATCGAGTAACAAACATCCAAAGAGTCGAATTGAGGACCTCCCCTTTTTTTGAAATAGGTTAAAAATATAAAGGTATTAGAAGATATAATTTTTAGTGATAAGGCAGCGTAATCATAAGCTATTAATGAATACGATGGCGTCACGAATCCTTCCTGTTTCCTCTTGCTATCATCCAAATACTCAGAAATTTTATAATAGCTTTTGAATTTTTTTTTTTGGTGGTGCACAGATTGTTACCTAAACAGCATTGTCTCACGGACAGAGGCCTCTTTTTTTGGAACAATGGACTAACTACCTGAACACCCAAAGTTTGTGGTTAAGCAGAGGAAACTTATCACTTCATCAATGTGATAGGACATACCTAAAAATTACCTTTGTTATGACTGTCACAAAGCGTGTGCCATACATTAAGGCCCGTATTACAAAATGTTACTCAAGCACTCCGCTTGAGGACAGCTAAAAAGGGAAATGAAATGAAATGAAATATTTATTCACTAGAATATGGTCCAGCAATTGATCTTTAAATATAATACAGAGCGTTAGCATATTCTGCCATTTATGGCGTGCAAATATCATTGTCTTAACGCATAATATTAAATATAAATTATTAAACAAGTCAAATTAGTATTAATTATTAACGATAAATTAATTAATTTCAATGTCAGAAAATATACCATAAAATGAAAAATAAATTACTTGTCCGATCCGATACTGAATAATAACCCTTCTGTAGAAAATATGCAAACACCTGCTTTTTAAATATTTTACCAATTTTATTTTAGAAATGATTAGGGTAAATGATTATAAATGCTAACTTTTTTTTTATGTTTGACTGGGCTCGCGTTTGACCGATCGCGATGGAAGGGTGACGGTGGAATAAGATTATGTAATTCCAACGCACACTCCCCGAAATGCATCCCGTAAAAAAATTGAGAGACAGGCGACTTTGCGACGGGGTTCAAGGCTCTGCAATTTAGCAGTCATCGAATTATCACCTATGAGTCCCATGGCACGTCGTTCCACAGAATCGAGTGCAGCTAGTTGGTACTTGGCTGAACCAACCCAGAGGTGACAGCAGTATTCCAACAACAAGTAACTGCCATGCAGTACACGCTTTTACTAAAAACTTGAAGTTTTTGTTTGTATAGTGGACAGCTTTATGTTTGTATAGTGGCATGTCTAACTATTATTATTTATTTATTTATTTTTAATTTATTTATAGAGGGTTTTTTCAATTTGAAAATATCACCCTCATGAGTACAAATCTCTATGGTAGATTGCATAACTTAATTACAAAGCGGTCCCCAGGCAACGCCGCCGCAGGAGAGTGACATGTTTTAATGTGACCTCCTACTGCGGCGCCTGAGGCCCACCCTGACGAGATCCAGTAACATTTTGGCCGCATCCGACATCGGTGATGCCAAAATGCAATTAATGACTCCTATATCGTACAAATCAATATCTAATACTATTCTAAGATTTTGTATCTCAGCCTCGTTCCGCACACACTCCTCAAGGATGTGATAGACATCTTGGCATGTCTAACTATGCTCAAGCACTAAACTACGCTTGAGCATTATTCTCAAACACGGACCTCAGAGCATGCGCATTCATTATACATCAGACACACACACACTTTAACTACAACCCACAAATATTAATCATTCGTATTCACCATCATTGACGACCTGTTTGGTGTAGTGGTTAGCAACTCTGACCACTATACCAAAAGGTTGCGGGTTCGAATTCCGCTAGGGGCATATGTTTGTGTGATGAATACGGACATGTGTACCCGAGTTATGGATCTTTTCATTTATAAGTAATTATTTACAAAAAAAAATGTATTTATATATTATATCAACCATCTAGTACCGACAACACAAGCCTATAGTTGCTTACTGTGGAACTAGATGGCGCTGTGTGTATGTCTAAGGATATTTATTTATTTATTTATCATTAAAGTGTCATTCTATGGAACTTGCTATGTAAACAAAAGACGATCTCAGATCTCTCTCGTACCTACTAGTTCTTTACTTTCGATATTTTATTATTCGATATGGTTTGACATAATAAAGAAGTAAGGAGTCTTGCCCATCACTAGTAAATTCATCATTTTTTTTTTTATATTTGAGTGCGGCCAACGAGCATGCGGGTCACCTGATGGAAAGCAATCACCGCCCATGGACACCCGCAACACCAAAAGGGTCACAGATGCGTTACCGGCCTTTGAGGAAGGTGTAGGCTCGTTTCTTGAAGGTTCCAATGTCGTACTCGTTCGGGAATACCGCTGCAGGAAGTCCGTTCCACAGAGTGGTCGTACGTGGTAAGAAGTTTCTTGAGAAATGTCATTCAGAGACATTTTCAATATGGCGGTTTGTTTACATAGTTAGCAAGTTCCATATAGTTTACTATATTTTACTTTCGTGTCTTTGTTGTTACTTATTAATTTTCAATTGGTTAATTTAGTATCCACCAAAACAATTAGTAGTTTACATCATTGAGCAATGAACATCGAAAATTTCACATTTAAAATGTTAGTTACATTTTGAAAGTAAAATTTTGACGACCGATTGGTGTAGTGGATAGTGACCCTGTCAGCGAAGCCAACGGTTGCGGGATCGAATCCGGCGACGGGTAAATATTTGTGTGATGAATACGAACATTTATTCCCGAGTCATGGATATTTATATTCATATTGGGTCTTTTACCTATGAAATTGGAGTTTTTTTTCTTCAATAAATCAATCAAATACGCTTTATTGCTTAAATAAGGAAGGTACATTTAAATACATTACAATAATTTTCTTCGTTAATCATATGTACCAACTCCTGCGATTTTCAAAGGTATATCCAAATTTGTTTTTTATTTGGAAAATTGAATATTATTTCAAGGTTTCACATGAAATAGTTTTTAATTTCTGGGCTAAATCACGTAATAAAAAAACTTTGAACAGAGCTCTTTTCATGTGATTCCCATAATCATTTCTTAGATTCGCAGATAGTTTTATAAAGCGGTTACTTTTAAAAATTAACGCTGTCTATACTTAACTTAATGTTATCCGATAATACATCTAAAGTTTAAATAGACTTGGATTTGCCTTTCCCAAAAAAAAAACAAAAATGTTTGTATAGAGAAAACAGTCTTAATGAAATTCTTCATACAAAACGCCAATTTCATAGGTAAGGACCTAATATTTATGTGTGTTTATCCGTTATCTTGTATCCATAACACAAGCGTTGCTTAGTTTGGGACTAAATGATTGGTGAGTCTAAAATATATATTATTTATATTAAAATATATTAATTTTATACCAAGGTATAAAATGTAACTAACTCAAGACTGACTGACCAGGATGGTAGAACGAGCAATGTCCAATTAATGGATTTTTTAAACATTATTATGCCGTTCAACTGCAGGCCAACGGTTCCCTACCCCGCCAATGTGCATAGCAACCCACCAACAATTAACTGTATTATTACAGTCATTCAAATAGAAACAACACAGATTATACCTGGATCCATTGATGTCTAAAACCTTTTTACTATTATTTAATATTGGGGGTTTCGGACTTATTTCTGTCTGTAACAAAGGGTTATTGTTTACCCGAAAAGATCAATTTTAGATAGCAAAATTGTTTAGTGGCGTTTTATTTCCAAATGATTTGAAAAAGGTAAAGACACATGTTTCCACAACATCTGCAGGGCTACAACTTAGCGCGACTCGTGTGACATAAGAGTCGCGTACGACATAGCCTACATCTCTCAAAGCTGATTGGCGGTCAAGGTGACAGCTGTCAAGCGACAGCCAATCAGCTGCAAGAGACTGAGAATATACTCACTTGACACTGGCAAAATTCATAAGAGTTGCCACTAAACAAACTGGAACTGGAACTGGACTGAGAATATGTCACGCGCGACTCTTTCTCAGTCGAATCGCTCTAAGTTGTAGTAGTCTTGCTGATTATTAAAGAAGCGATGTAGGTAAAGATTATCGACAGAGCACACCCCTAGCAAGCCTTAAAAGTGCCAGCCGAATTCCAAGCGTTCCGCTTTGCCCGTCTCTCCAATATTTGTCGTCGTCACAGGCAGCATATTAAGCGCTGCCGCATTCTTTCACCGCATGGCTAGGTATCCGCATAGATAGGTACCTATTGAGCGATAGAATCTTTGGAACAATGCAAGTCGATTATAGACTGCCTGCCTCCTGAATTGTGTTCGAATTTCAAATTGCTGAAAGGAATTCGTCGGGAATTTTTTTAATATCGCTAACCAGTATTTTTTTAAAGATGAAAGTTTTGCGATCGCTCCTTACTGTTTGTAAATGTTTAAATTTCGAATGTTTGGAAAAATGTAAAATCTTGTTTGTTGATTGAAATAATTCTTGGCGGGAAATCGCTTGTCAATTGTTTTTTCGAAATCGATGGTCGAATTGTAAATGAAAGTAACCCAACCCAACACGTAATACTTTAATGAAGATTTTTTGCATTTTGACATTATTTTCATGATAACAAAGTCGAACTCTAAAATGCTTTATTTTGTAGGTACAGTCAGCCAAGTAGATATCTAACCCACTGATATTTAAAAACGTAATTCACACTTCGCTCGGAAGCGCCACCTATTGCAATTCCCAGCAAGTAAATAACTTACTGCTCCTATCCTAAACTTGTTCCGAGAATCTTGTTATTAGCTCAGCTACGAATTTTATATTTCTATTTTTGATGTAGTAAATCAGATTTGATTAATAGTAACAAGGAAAAATAAAAACAACCAACAGTGCTGGGGTTCGAACCGTGGGCCTACGATTTGCAGTGCAGGCGCTCACATAAATGCGCCAACTGACTGGCACACTTAAAATAATCAATTTTACATTTTTTAAGCTACTATACTTGACCGAAATGCAGTTTTCCCCTGAGAAGAACAAGCAAGAAACTCGAGGAGTTGCTCTTTTAAAAACAAGTTTTTAAATTACAAAAATGTTTCTATATTTCATTTATCATCATCATCATCAGCCCGTAAACATCCCACTGCAGGGATATAGGCCTTCCCTCGTATATGAGGGAGTATGGACCGTAGTCCACCATGCTGGCCCAATGCGGGTTGGAGACTTCACATGCCTTTGAATTTTTATTTCTCAGGCATGCAGGTTTCCTCACGATGTTTTCCTTCACCGTTTAAGAGCAGTCGGATATTTAAAAACTCATTGGTACATGACCTGCCTGCGAATCGAACACGGACCTCCTAAATTGGGAGAACGTTTTACCGCTGAGCCACCGACGCTCCTTTAATGATTAATTATGACATAACCTGGCATGCGAACGAGCTGGTTATATCCAGGGATTTGTTTTTAAATAACCCTTTTAATGCATTACTGACTTTGGTAAGGTGGCTTATGTGACCTGCAAGTTTATCTTTATTTCTTGTAATTGACCGCCTTCGTGGCTCAATGTAAATAACACTGGGTTTGTGATTCAGAGGTCGCAGGTTCGATCCCTAGCGGGTTACATGTTTAAGTACTCGGTTTCGTTTTCGTTTCGATATGCAAGGGGGCACACCATAGCTCTGATACACCTCTTTTGGCCAATAAACGCTCTATGGACATTTGTAATTGTAAACTATGTATTCTTGCAAATAAATGATTTGATTTGATTTATACTGTTGCCCCACATAATTACCCCATAGCCTAGAATTTAACTTGAAAACTATATGATGATGACGACCTGTTTCGTGTAGTGGTTACAAACTCTGCCCACTATACCAAATGGTCGCAGGTTCGAATTCCGCTAGGTGCATATGTTTGTATGATGAATACAGACACGTGTTTCCGAGTTATGGATGTTTTTCATTTATATATGTATTTATTTACAATAAAAAATGTATTTGTGTAGTTTCTCAACCATCTGGTATCCACAACACAAGCCTATAGTTGCTTACTGTGGAAGTAGATGGCGCTGTGTGTATATTTAAGGATATTTATTATTTATTTATTATTATTATTTATTATTATTATTTCTATTTTCCATTTCTTTTTCTCAGCATGAGCTGGTATTACCATACCATTTACGGGTATTAACCAAGTAAATGGTATATTGGTATAATGGTTTATTTTAAAATCGTAAGTCAGTTTGTCCGTTCTCATCAATTTGGAGGAATTTTCTGACAATACGACAAGTATTTAAAATGGCGGCTTTTTGCAAGGTATGTACGTAGATGGTTTCAGATAAATCAATCATTATTATTATTATATATATATCTTTATGACATGGAGGCTGATATAATAAGTTTATATATTGAGCTCTGGTATGTCTAGAACAAATAATCCTTGCGGTTTTTTAAATAATCAGGACGAAACTTTACAAATAGGCAAATATCCCTGATATATATACATGGCAGTATGTTAATTTTTTTAAATATGGCTTTGACAGGGCGTGATCCTATCGCCGTTAAAACGTGCAGTCTGTTCATGTGTTTGATGGAAAGTCCCATAGTCACCTTTTACGACACCCACGGGAAGAGACGGGTTAGTTTAGTCAAATTATCACTTGAAAACGTCACTATTAATATTAATATTACATTTAAATTTAAAATTTACTGCTCATTCACAAAGCTCCCCAGAGAAGAACGAGCAAGAAACTCTAGGGCTGCCCTTTTAAACAGATTATGGGTTACAATTTGTAATTTGATAATTATAAGAATAATAAGACCGCTATGTCCATGCTTGCTTATCATTCAAATAGTCAGTGATTTTATAATAGCCTTTTGCTAATAATTTCTGTTTTATTATTGCTTTAAATTTATTTAAAGGCAAATTTTGAATGTCTACTTTAACCTTCTTATAAAAGCGTATACATTGCCTTTTGAAGGATTTACTAACGTTGTGGAGGCGGCTAACATAAACAGATAACTGGTTCTTATTCCTTGTATTAACATTTTATTAACATATTAACATTATCACTATTTTTAGCGAATAAGGTTATATTTTTTTGCATACATATAAGTAACACATTCTCATAAACGTATTGAGAAGTTATTGTTAAGATATTAATTTCCTTAAACTTATCTCTAAGAGACACTCTAGGTCCTAATTTATAAATGGCATGAATAGCACGCTTAATACAATCCTCAAATCAGCGACAAACATTTGATTGTTCAGCTTCGTTAAACGTGAACGGTTATTGTCAGTAGATTAACTAAAAGCCTTTTTAGCAAATTTTAGTTTAATGGCCGCAAACAAAATTTTTGTATTACAATACCTGAACCAAGGGTGATTAACAAATTATTGTTAAACAATTCATCAACGTGAACATAGCTATTAAAGCGGAGGGTTCCGTCGAAAATTTATTTTAAGTTCCGACGACAAACTAATTGGTTATGTGTTTGACGGCGTTGTGTGTGTCCAGTGTTTGTCCGGACGTATTTTTTATATTAAAGACTAGAAGAAACAGGTTTTTGGCTGTTTGGTTAAAAACGGTTCAGACGTTTCGAAGACACAGCTTTTTCGTGTATTAGGTTTTACATTTTTTTAAGTTATGATTAAACGCGGATATAAGTTCTTAGCCATATTTGATGGAAATTTGTCTTAACCGTTTCAAAGATATTTAGTTTTTACCCGACTGTCCAAGGAAGGTGGGTAGTGTTTTTGGATTACAATGTGTAATTCGACAAAGCAAGGAAAAATATGATTTATATCGCATTAGACTTAATATAACCGAGAAGCTTATGTCAATGATGCTTTATTACACAAATAGTCAAAAGTTTTATAATAAACGTTTTGTAAATTTCTTTTTTATGATGGTTTTGAAAGGGGCGGAAAGCAGATAGACGTGGTCATTATTCCATAGGCAAAAGCATAGCATATTAACTGGATACCATTTGGCCACAATCTCACCTGATGATGATGTGGCCGAAGATGAAGCACGCGATCTCAGTACATGCCTATTCACCCTGCTCTTGAAGATCCCGAGGTTGTAAGATTCAGGAAAGACTGACGCCGGAAGGGAGATCCATGTCTTCGCTGTTCGAATTATGAATGAAGAGTCGAACCGCTTAGTGCGAATGTTCAGTATGTTAACTACATACGGGTGGAATCCCTCCACATGCCTAGTAGTCTGAAGATGAAATGGCGATGGTGCAATAAGATGTAATTCCAACGCACACTCACCGAAGTGCATCCTGTAAAAGACTCAGAGACAGGCGACCTTGCGACGGTGTTCGAGGCTCTGCAATTTAGCAGTGATCGAATGGTCACGAATGAGGCACAAATTAAAGAAGAAGGCTTTTAATTGATTGGAAAAATTAAAAATGTTTATTTTGTTTAACAATGTGGTTGAATCACTTATTAAATAAATTAAATCTAAACTTATTTATGATCAATTTTATCTGACTGGCCTCCTTTATAAATCCTGCAACGTTCTAACGGTTCGGCAATTGTTCATAATAAGCACAATATTAAAACAAAACACGAGCAGAGCATAATGTTATACCAAATCACAGGAACAACATAATATGCTGTAAGGAAAAAAGAAAGTAGGTCTAAAGTTGCCTAAAGAGCGGGTTGAAAGTTATACTTTACAGCCCTAGGGAGAATCGTTTTCAACTGACAGCTGTCAATTAAAAAAAAACTAGTTCTATTTTCAAATTTCCTTTGAACCATGTTCCAACTTTCTCTACAGCCACTCAATTACAGCGCGATATAAAATTGAAATAACATAAAGTTAAGTATTAAATTAAAGAATATAATATTTTTAAAATGACTTTATTATAATTTAGATTCAAGTATTTCTATAGATTTGGGCAAAATATTTACCACTTTTTCAATGATAAAAATGAAAAATAATGGCTGAATAGCTGGCCGGCCACAGAAAAAAAATACACAACAAAATAGGCGGGAAAGCGGCAATCCGATCTTCATTTGTTTTTTCCGAGTTGTAGAGTTTTGTTGAGCAGAGATTTGTACGAACTCATGTTTTTATTTTTACTATCCTTTGTATTCGTAATGAAAATCACAGTGTTTACCTCGGGTTAAAGAGTTATTTAGTCCCTCGACTCGAAAACAAATCATAAGGGTTTGAAATCCAAAGGTATAGCACGGAACCCTAACAAAAATCCGATAATCCCGAAGGTAGCCGAAAGCCTAAGGGTTAGGACACCCGCTATAAAACCATTCCGGGCTGAGTACTCCACAACAAATCATCTGCAGTATTGCAACTGTTCGTGTGTTTTCATTTTGTTTTTTTTTTTTTTTTAATTTTCAAAATCAACAATGTCTTCCTTGGGCAGAGCAACTCAAGCCTACTATTATTCGGACGCGAATTTACAGTTGGTGAGTAATTTTGTGATATCTATATGAATTAAAGTTTAAAGTATTGATTCGAGGGGAAAAGATATGTTTTATATGTTCATATTCATTTATTTATTATCAAGATCATGGGTACTATGAAGCCTCGGTCTCTCTCTAATAAAAATAAAATAAATAAATATTTCGGACACTTACACCAATCAGGCCCCTAACTAAGCAAAGCTTGTGCTATGGATACTAGATAACGGATAAACATACATAAATATTTATATAAATATCCAAGACTCGGGAATAAATGTTCGTATTCATCGCACAAACATTTACCCCTTGCGGGATTCGAACCTGCAACCGTTGGTTTCGCTGATAGGGTCACTATCCATCAATCAATCGGTCGTCTGGTCATCTTAATGCTACACCCTAAGAGTGATATTAATATTATCTATACCTAAGCCCATAAAAACCCACGTGAAAGCAAGAAATTGATTGATTGAAAAATTATAAATAGGTGACAAGGGTTGATATCGATTCATCGATAGTGTGTAGTGGATATTGACCAACGGTTGGGGGTTCGAATCCCGCGAGGGGTCAATATTTGTATGATAAATACGAACATTTATTCCCGAGTTATGATGTTCGTGGTATCCGTAATACAAGAATAAGAATAATTTATTTTTAACCACATGTAAATACAGTAGTTTACAACCGGTAAAATTTTGTAATATTCATTAGAATTTCTAAAAGTATGTTCCCAGCTGATGCCCATGCTAAGCATTAAAAACACTTGTGTTATAAGCATCAGCTGCTAACTCCTCAATGGACTCCTAAATTTACATCAATAGAACAAAATCTAAGAAAACCTGTTTGTTATCGCCTGTGTGTGAGTGTATTGTATTTGTATGTGTATTGTGTAAGTGCTTAAAAGTGTGTAAGTGTGCGTGGGTGTATGTATGTATACGTGTGTGTGTGTATGTTTTGCTTAGTTAGGGAGTAGAGAGGTGTAAGTGTCCAAAATATCTATATATTTATTCTATTTTTTTCTTTCTGGTATGCAAAAAGGTAAATATGCTATATACAATACATTATAAGAGCTTATTAATCTTGTTATCATTTATTATTATATAATCAATTATCAATTCAATTCATACAGTACCTAATCAATTTACAAATGTCAAAATATAAAAAATAATGACTAATTCTTTAAATTCTAATGTAACAAAATTCAGAGAGTTGTCAAAACCAAACAAATTCAAAATTCAAATATCAAAAAATTACAATTTTAAAAATCAGAACCAAATTTTCAATATAACCTTGGTCCTGGAATTTATAATTTAATTATTTTTTTTTGAAATAAATGACAAGCTTCAGTGAATTCATTCAATTTAAGAATAACGAATAAAATTTTGTGTTAAATTTACCATGTGACAAACCTAATTGTACGATTACCTTTACTTGATTTTTTTCTCAATTTATTAAATTAGTTTGAGTTTTAACACAATGCAATTTAGACTCACTAACATAACGACCCGTATATTACTGAGGATTGTTTTATTGATACCTATATAATAACAATAATGTAAAGGTACCAATTTTCTTGTAATATAATTAAAACGTTACCCACTCAATTATAACGATAACTATTGTCAGTAACATAATAAGAATCACTAATAGCCATGAGTTCGGTATTATTTTACTATAATAAAAATTTCTGCAATAATGCTGTTGATTTTATGTAAATGAGTAAATAAATACCAAAATTCTATATAGTAATGTAAGTAAAATGTTTTACTGTCACTCTTAAAGACAGACATATTTTTTGAATATATTTATATACTTATTATAACATTTTACATTATGTACTTGTTTATCAACTATATATTAAATTACCAATAAGTATATTATAACATCTTTGTCGCATAACGGAAATACAACGAACGAACGAAAATAAAACAAAATAACGAACGAACTGAGGTGTACATTAAAATTGTCTAAGTTCGTAGTGTTAGTAGATTAACTAAAAAATGGCGGTACTTTAAAATATATAGATTTTCTAGAACACTACAGAGATTGTAATAATAAGCTTATTTCTTCCACAAATAAGCATTATAAAGACCATATATGTATTTGAAATAATTCTACCGCCATATATTGAGTCTGCCACAAACAAACGAATAACGCTTTACCAAAACAATTGAGTTCATACTGTTTCCCTTCTCTGTGGGTGCATCGTCTTTAAAAATTGTGAGCATATCTGGTACGTTTTTCCTTTTTATATTTTAGTATTTAGTAAATCGTGTGATCAATTATATACTTAGATACATTAATTAATGGGGAACACTTTTACAACCACTCCTTTTCCGTTCAAGAGATTATGCTATGGAATTCACTTCCTGCCAGTATACCAGACAGACCCTTAGCATATTTGTAACAATAGTAAAAGAGCACTTCCTTAAGGATTCAGATTAATTCCTCATGCAGTTTATACATGTAGGGTATGTCTCAAAAAAAAAACAAAAAATTAAAAAAATATTAATTTCGTAGGATAACAATTATCACTTGAAAACGTCACATTTTTTATCTTATCTTTGACATTATTGCTCATTCACAAAGCTGATTCCCCAGAGAAGAACGTTCAAGTAACTCAAGGGTTGCCCTTTTAAATAAGTCTGGGTTACAATTATATTGTATTGTATAATTATTGTATTTATTATCTAGTACAGTATAAATATATTTTAATTACAGTATAGTTTATTTGACGTAGGTATTTATGTTTATATATGTATTTGCTATATTCATCGTATGTATGCAGTTTATATGTATTTTTATGCATTTACTTGGGAATATTATTTTAAATATTTTTAAGTTATGTTAATATTGCCATCCAAACTTTCGCATTCATAATATTAGTTAGATTAGATAGGTATACTGATTACTTACTGATAGTTTACCTACCTACTTACTTTGAGTTAGACATAGTCAACGGCATCGTGGATTGTCCAGAGCTTCTACAATTGGTCAACCTATGTGCGCATCCGACACGCACTCGCCACTCGCGGGCGCTGCCCACGGGGGTCGCGCGTACCAATTTATGTGTCCAACTCTGTATTACACAGGGCTGTATTGACGACCGATTGGTGTAGTGGATAGTGACCCTATCAGCGAAACCAACGGTTGCGGGTTCGAATCCCGCGACGGGTAAATGTTTGTGTGATGAATATGAACATTAATTCCTGAGTCATGGATTCTTATATAAATATTTTTTTTTTTTTTTTATATAAGAGGGCAGCAAACGAGCATGCGGGTCACCTGATGGAAAGCAATCACCGCCGCCCATGGACACCCGCAACACCAAGAGGGTCATAGATGCGTTTCCGGCCTTTGAGGAAGGTGTCCACCCCAGAATAAGTAGGGCAGCCTGAGCGATGAGGGATTCTCCAGCAGTGCTGGTACCCTCCAGGGGTACTAACTCTTTAAATACCGCTACCATTCTGGAGAGAGACTTGAAGGTGGGCCTCCGGCGCCCTCGCTCACCGGACGAAGCGCAGTGGCAAAATGCCACTACTCAGACGTCGGTCTTAAATATTTATGTATGTTTATCCGTTATCTAGTATCCATAGCACAAGCTTTGCTTAGTTTGGGACTAGATGATTGGTGTAAGTGTCCGAAATATTTATTTATTATCAAAACCCATGGGAGATGTTTCCCTGAGGTAGATATCTTTCATCTGGGAAGACCCGAATTTACCAGGCAAATAATACATACACTCCTATCGCTATAGTACGTTATTATAAAGCATTAATACTCCCATACATTTCCACACATCCACAACAAACTTACGCGCACACATACACATACACACGACAGGAGAACAGGTAAATGCATGTAAAAAAAAAAAAAAAACTATTTCTGCGAGTGACGTCTCTGTATTTTGGGGCATTTGGTACTAATCTGTGCTTTAGTTTAGTTTAGTTTAATTTTCCCATGTTTTACCGCGTGTTGTCATGCATAGTAATATGTCAAACTTTATAAGTATGTAATTTAATCTTAAGTAATATATAAGGATATACATATATATATATATAGATAGATAGATATCCTTAGACATACACACAGCGCCATCTAGTTCCACAGTAAGCAACTATATAGGCTTGTGTTGTGGATACCAGATGGTTGATATACTATATAAATACATATTTCTTTTGTAAATAAATACTTATTATAAATGAAAACATCCATAACTCGGGTACACATGTCCGTATTCATCACACAAACATATGCCCCTAGCGGGATTCGAACCCGCGACCTGTTGGTATAGTGGTCAGAGATTCTAACCGCTACACCAAACAGGTCGTCAATGCTGTAAAGTTTGTTGAAAATAAATAAATAAATAAATAAAATAAAATAAATAGAAGAAAGAGATGATTTAATGAAATTAGTAATTAAATTGCGAAAATAACTGGTATTATATTTAATACAATTGTGACTATTATGATAATTACTCTCTCTATTTTTGTGCATCTTGACATTTATTATTATTATTATAATTATTAGGTCCTTACCTATGAAATTGGCGTTTTGTATGAAGAATTTCATTAAGACTGTTTTCTCCATACAAACATTTTTGATTTTTTTTTGGGAACGGCAAATCCAAATTTAGCTAAACTTTGTGTGTATTATCGGATAACATTAAGTTAAGTATAGGCAGCGTTAATTTTTAAAAGTAACCGCTTTACAAAAGTTTCAGCGACCCTAAGAAATGATTATGGGAAGCACATGAAAAGAGCTCTGTTAAAATTTTTTTTATTATGTGATTTATTTAAATAGTTATTTTTGACATATTTTCAAAAATATACTGTGACGAAAAGATTAGAATATTATACTCTTTTCTCTAAGTGACACTGCAGGTCTAAATTGATAAATTGCACGAACGATAAGGACGGACCGCGCCAGACA